>CM051242.1:22368759-23048759 GCA_027917425.1 Gastrophryne carolinensis | reverse complement strand
GCTCATTTTCTATGTAGTCAGGCAGGGCCCCAGAAGCTCAGAATATACCTTTTACCACCATATATACCAGCTACCAGAAGACAAGACAGTCCTTAAGAGCCCTTATTAGGGCTACTATGTTCAACAGTATATAGCTCATTTTCTATGTAGTCAGGCAGGGCCCCAGAAGCTCAGAATATACCTTTTACCACCATATATACCAGCTACCAGAAGACAAGACAGTCCTTAAGAGCCCTTATTAGGGCTACTATGTTGAACAGTATATAGCTCATATCCTATGTAGTCAGGCAGGGCCCCAGAAGCTCAGAATATACCTTTTACCACCATATATACCAGCTACCAGAAGACAAGAGAGTCCTTAAGAGCCCTTATTAGGGCTACTATGTTGAACAGTATATAGCTCATTTTCTATGTAGTCAGGCAGGGCCCCAGAAGCTCAGAATATACCTTTTACCACCATATATACCAGCTACCAGAAGACAAGACAGTCCTTAAGAGCCCTTATTAGGGCTACTACGCTGAACAGTATATAGCTAATTTTCTATGTAGTCAGGCAGGGCCCCAGAAGCTCAGAATATACCTTTTACCACCATATATACCAGCTACCAGAAGACAAGACAGTCCTTAAGAGCCCTTATTAGGGCTACTACGCTGAACAGTATATAGCTCATTTTCTATGTAGTCAGGCAGGGCCCCAGAAGCTCAGAATATACCTTTTACCACCATATATACCAGCTACCAGAAGACAAGACAGTCCTTAAGAGCCCTTATTAGGGCTACTATGTTGAACAGTATATAGCTCATTTTCTATGTAGTCAGGCAGGGCCCCAGAAGCTCAGAATATACCTTTTACCACCATATATACCAGCTACCAGAAGACAAGACAGTCCTTAAGAGCCCTTATTAGGGCTACTATGTTGAACAGTATATAGCTCATATCCTACGTAGTCAGGCAGGGCCCCAGAAGCTCAGAATATACCTTTTACCACCATATATACCAGCTACCAGAAGACAAGAGAGTCCTTAAGAGCCCTTATTAGGGCTACTATGTTGAACAGTATATAGCTCATTTTCTATGTAGTCAGGCAGGGCCCCAGAAGCTCAGAATATACCTTTTACCACCATATATACCAGCTACCAGAAGACAAGAGAGTCCTTAATCCCTTATTAGTGCTGCTATGTTGAACAGTATATAGCTCATTTTCTATGTAGTCAGGCAGGGCCCCAGAAGCTCAGAATATACCTTTTACCACCATATATACCAGCTACCAGAAGACAAGAGAGTCCTTAATCCCTTATTAGTGCTGCTATGTTGAACAGTATATAGCTCATTTTCTATGTAGTCAGGCAGGGCCCCAGAAGCTCAGAATATACCTTTTACCACCATATATACCAGCTACCAGAAGACAAGAGAGTCCTTAAGAGCCCTTATTAGGGCTACTATGTTGAACAGTATATAGCTCATATCCTATGTAGTCAGGCAGGGCCCCAGAAGCTCAGAATATACCTTTTACCACCATATATACCAGCTACCAGAAGACAAGAGAGTCCTTAAGAGCCCTTATTAGGGCTACTATGTTGTACAGTATATAGCTCATTTTCTATGTAGTCAGGCAGGGCCCCAGAAGCTCAGAATATACCTTTTACCACCATATATACCAGCTACCAGAAGACAAGAGAGTCCTTAATCCCTTATTAGTGCTGCTATGTTGAACAGTATATAGCTCATTTTCTATGTAGTCAGGCAGGGCCCCAGAAGCTCAGAATATACCTTTTACCACCATATATACCAGCTACCAGAGGACAAGAGAGTCATTGAGAGCCCTTATTAGGGCTACTATGCTGAACAGTATATAGCTCATATGTAGGCAGGCAGGGCCCCAGAAGCTCAGAATATACCTTTTACCACCATATATACCAGCTACCAGAAGACAAGACAGTCCTTAAGAGCCCTTATTAGGGCTACTATGTTGAACAGTATATAGCTCATATGTAGGCAGGCAGGGCCCCAGAAGCTCAGAATATACCTTTTACCACCATATATACCAGCTACCAGAAGACAAGAGAGTCCTTAATCCCTTATTAGTGCTGCTATGTTGAACAGTATATAGCTCATTTTCTATGTAGTCAGGCAGGGCCCCAGAAGCTCAGAATATACCTTTTACCACCATATATACCAGCTACCAGAAGACAAGAGAGTCCTTAAGAGCCCTTATTAGGGCTACTATGTTGAACAGTATATAGCTCATATCCTATGTAGTCAGGCAGGGCCCCAGAAGCTCAGAATATACCTTTTACCACCATATATACCAGCTACCAGAAGACAAGAGAGTCCTTAAGAGCCCTTATTAGGGCTACTATGTTGTACAGTATATAGCTCATTTTCTATGTAGTCAGGCAGGGCCCCAGAAGCTCAGAATATACCTTTTACCACCATATATACCAGCTACCAGAAGACAAGAGAGTCCTTAATCCCTTATTAGTGCTGCTATGTTGAACAGTATATAGCTCATTTTCTATGTAGTCAGGCAGGGCCCCAGAAGCTCAGAATATACCTTTTACCACCATATATACCAGCTACCAGAGGACAAGAGAGTCATTGAGAGCCCTTATTAGGGCTACTATGCTGAACAGTATATAGCTCATATGTAGGCAGGCAGGGCCCCAGAAGCTCAGAATATACCTTTTACCACCATATATACCAGCTACCAGAAGACAAGACAGTCCTTAAGAGCCCTTATTAGGGCTACTATGTTGAACAGTATATAGCTCATATGTAGGCAGGCAGGGCCCCAGAAGCTCAGAATATACCTTTTACCACCATATATACCAGCTACCAGAAGACAAGAGAGTCCTTAATCCCTTATTAGTGCTGCTATGTTGAACAGTATATAGCTCATTTTCTATGTAGTCAGGCAGGGCCCCAGAAGCTCAGAATATACCTTTTACCACCATATATACCAGCTACCAGAAGACAAGAGAGTCCTTAAGAGCCCTTATTAGGGCTACTATGTTGAACAGTATATAGCTCATTTTCTATGTAGTCAGGCAGGGCCCCAGAAGCTCAGAATATACCTTTTACCACCATATATACCAGCTACCAGAAGACAAGAGAGTCCTTAATCCCTTATTAGTGCTGCTATGTTGAACAGTATATAGCTCATTTTCTATGTAGTCAGGCAGGGCCCCAGAAGCTCAGAATATACCTTTTACCACCATATATACCAGCTACCAGAAGACAAGAGAGTCCATAATCCCTTATTAGTGCTGCTATGTTGAACAGTATATAGCTCATTTTCTATGTAGTCAGGCAGGGCCCCAGAAGCTCAGAATATACCTTTTACCACCATATATACCAGCTACCAGAAGACAAGAGAGTCCTTAAGAGCCCTTATTAGGGCTACTATGTTGTACAGTATATAGCTCATTTTCTATGTAGTCAGGCAGGGCCCCAGAAGCTCAGAATATACCTTTTACCACCATATATACCAGCTACCAGAAGACAAGAGAGTCCATAATCCCTTATTAGTGCTGCTATGTTGAACAGTATATAGCTCATTTTCTATGTAGTCAGGCAGGGCCCCAGAAGCTCAGAATATACCTTTTACCACCATATATACCAGCTACCAGAAGACAAGAGAGTCCTTAATCCCTTATTAGTGCTGCTATGTTGAACAGTATATATCTCATATCCTATGTAGTCAGGCAGGGCCCCAGAAGCTCAGAATATACCTTTTACCACCATATATACCAGCTACCAGAAGACAAGAGAGTCCTTAAGAGCCCTTATTAGGGCTACTATGTTGAACAGTATATATCTCATATCCTATGTAGTCAGGCAGGGCCCCAGAAGCTCAGAATATCGCATTTACCACCATATATACCAGCTACCAGAAGACAAGAGAGTCCTTAAGAGCCCTTATTAGAGCTACTATGTTGAACAGTATATAGCTCATTTTCTATGTAGTCAGGCAGGGCCCCAGAAGCTCAGAATATACCTTTTACCACCATATATACCAGCTACCAGAAGACAAGAGAGTCCTTAAGAGCCCTTATTAGGGCTACTATGTTGTACAGTATATAGCTCATTTTCTATGTAGTCAGGCAGGGCCCCAGAAGCTCAGAATATACCTTTTACCACCATATATACCAGCTACCAGAAGACAAGAGAGTCCTTAATCCCTTATTAGTGCTGCTATGTTGAACAGTATATAGCTCATTTTCTATGTAGTCAGGCAGGGCCCCAGAAGCTCAGAATATACCTTTTACCACCATATATACCAGCTACCAGAAGACAAGACAGTCCTTAAGAGCCCTTATTAGGGCTACTATGTTGAACAGTATATAGCTCATATCCTATGTAGTCAGGCAGGGCCCCAGAAGCTCAGAATATATAAGCTCAGCTGTATTTGTATTTTAATCTTCATTTTATAAGTCAAAAGTGTACTGTTTTAATTTGTCTTAAATGTGATTTGGATAGTATTGCATTGGTAGTAAAAGTTTTGGTTTTGGCCTGTTGCTGTTTGCTAAGCAGGTGTTGATTAAATAGGGTGGGTTCTAATTAACATAGCAAAAGAGCTAGCAATCTCTCATTAGCTTAACTTAGAGGGGCTTGTATATAAACAGGTGAGCTGCTCTGTGGAGTTTCACTCTGTGGAGTTTCAGCCTGTGTGAGAGCAGCTGGACATAAGTGTGTAGTTTTAAAAACTGCAGTAGTTTGAAAACAGCAGGGGTTGTACACAAGTAATAGTGGTGAGTACAGCATTTACTTTTTAGCCGTACCTATTCTTATTATCTAGAATGTCTGGTTTGGTGCAGTGTAACTCTTGCCTGGCCGTTGTGTTTCGTAGTACTCTGTGGAACTTGCGATGCTGTCCAATTTGTATGCAAATGAAGGGGTTGTATGACAAGATTTCAAAATTACAGTCTTTAGTTTCTACTCTTCAGTCTGAAGTTATGAAGCTATCCCAGCCAGTAAAGCAGCTTGTTATACAGCCACCACTCCCACAAAGACTTCACAAGAGAGGGGCAGAGTGGAAGACTGTTGGCTCTGGAAGATTGCGCATTGTAGAACAAAAACATCAACATTTTGGACTAAGCCAATATAACCCATTTGCTGTTCTTTCTGAGCTTGATGTGGATGTATCTGCTAATGCTCAGTCTGGGCAGGATTTGGTAAGATCAAAGGAAGTGGACTTAAATAAGGGACCATATAAAATGAGTACAAAAGGGCAGCAAGGAACAGTTACCAAGCCAACCAATAGGCAAAGACATATTCTGGTTGGTGACTCAACAATTAGAGGTGTGGACTTTGGACAGGATAAAGATGAGCTAAAGGAAGTGAGGTGTCTCCCAGGTGCCACGGTTAATAGGGATAAGAAACGTATTATAAATATTGTGAAGTCTGCAAGCAAACATAACCAAGTGGACATTGTGCTACATCTTGGCACAAATGACTTATCCCAAAAAGAGTTGTTTGTTGTACAGAGGGACTTCCAAAATTTTAGTCAGGAACTTTGCAAAATTACAGGTTCCATCACATTTTCTGAAGTTTTGCCAGTATGTAATCAGGGAAAAAAGGCACTCAACATCGCCAAGTTCAACTTGTGGTTACGTCAGTGGTGTGAAGACAAAGGCTTTGGATGTATTAGTCATGATGTTAGAAGGTGGTCGAACAATGAGTTGTTTAAGAGGGATGGCTTGCATCCTTCACAGAAAGGCACAGAAGAACTTGGAGTGGAACTCCAAGGAAGGGGACAGAGATGTAACTTGCGAGGGTGATTTCTGTCCCCTACCATTTAGGATGAAGCAGGACATTGAAGCAGGAAACACGGTTAGTGGTAGGCTAGAGGTGGAAAAGATCAAGGACACACTAAAATACAATACCAACAACATCCACATGATGTGTACCAATGCTCGCAGCTTGGGCAACAAGCTCTGTGAATTAATGGCTATCATATCCAGAGATGAATTGGATCTTGTTGCAATAACAGAGACTTGGTTCAAGGATCACAATGACTGGGAGATAGCCATACCCGGTTACACATTGTACAGAAAAGACAGATTGGATAGAAAGGGCGGTGGAGTAGCCATTTATGTCAAGAATACCCTTCAATCAACAATAATTCAGCATACACATAATGAACTAGAAACTCTCTGGGTTACCATGCAGACTAAGGAGGGAGCTGTGGTCAGAATTGGTGTGATATATAGGCCCCCTGGACAATCTGAGGATCTAGATAACCTGTTAATAGATGAAATCAGTGGAATGGCAGAGAAGGGGGACGTTGTAATTACAGGTGACTTCAACATGCCTGATGTGGACTGGAATATCCCAAGTGCATCGGCATGCAAGAGCAGGACTATATTAGAGGCACTTAATGGAGTGTCTCTAAAACAACTTGTGACATTGCCAACTAGAGGAGATAACATTCTGGACTTAGTTCTGACCAATGGGGATCTGGTGTCCGAGGTCAGGGTTGAAGAAAATCTGGGTTCCAGTGACCATCAATGCTTATGGTTCAGAATAAAAACAGACATTGTGCAATCACACACCAGAACCAAAGTGCTAGACTTTAGGAAGACAAACTTCAAGGAAATGGCGGAGTATGTAGAAAGAAAATTAGGTGAGTGGAACAGAGTAGCAGAAGTGAGTGCCCAGTGGTCACTATTAAAAATGGCCATCTTAAAGGCAACTAAGCAATATGTGAAACAAACTAGCAAGAATAAAAGGAAGAAGAAACCATTATGGTTTACTAGGGAAGTCAGCACTATCATAAAAGATAAGAAGTCTGCCTATAAGAAGTATAAAGAAAGGGGAAGTGTAGCTGACAGAGAGGCGTATAAAATTAAACAGAGGGAAGCAAAACTAATTATAAGGACTGCTAAAAGGCAAAAAGAGGAAGAAATGGCCAAATCTATGAAGAGGGGAGATAAAACCTTTTTCCGATATATTGGGGACAGAAAGAAGAAAAACAATGCAGTCTCAAAAATTAGAAATAGGGAAAATAAATATATTGACGGAGATAAGGCTGTGGCTGACCATCTGAATAGCTACTTTTGTTCGGTATTTTCAGATAGTAGCAGGCATGGTCATAGCACAACATCCAGCTGGGAGGGCACAGCTCCGGAGTTTCTGGAGGCTGATGTCTTAGCCGAGCTGGCACATCTAAAGGTAAGTAAGGCAATGGGTCCAGATGGAATCCACCCCAGAGTTCTAAGGGAACTTAGGTTTGTGATTGCAGCCCCTCTGACTGATTTACTTAACCATTCCCTTTCAACTGGTGAGGTTCCAGATGATTGGAGAATGGCCAATGTCGTACCAATCCATAAAAAGGGGAGTAGAGAAGAAGCCAGTAATTACAGGCCAGTTAGTTTAACATCTATAGTGGTCAAATTAATGGAAACACTCTTAAAAAAACAGATAATTTCCCATCTAAAAATTAATGACCTATTGGACCAAAAACAGCACGGCTTTACTGAGGGCAGATCATGTCAGACCAATCTTATTGATTTCTTTGACAATGTCACTAAAGTGTTAGATGAAGGTGGTGCTGTGGATATCGCCTATCTGGATTTTAGCAAAGCCTTTGACACCGTACCACATAAGGAGCTCATAGATAAGTTACTGAAGGTAGGACTCAATCCCTGGATAGTTCAGTGGATTTCCAGTTGGCTGAGGGATCGGTATCAGAGCGTTGTTGTAAATGGCGTGCAATCTGAACAAAGGCGAGTTACAAGTGGTGTGCCGCAAGGCTCTGTCCTGGGCCCCATTCTTTTTAATATATTTGTAAGTGACATAGGAGAAGGCTTGGTAGGAAAAGTTTGTCTGTTTGCTGATGATACAAAGGTTAGTAATAGGGTGGATATTCCTGGAGGTGTCTGCAACATGGAAAATGATTTAGCTTTACTGGATAGATGGTCAAAACTGTGGAAACTAGAGTTTAATGTCTCTAAATGTAAAATCATGCACTTGGGTAGAAGGAATCCCTGCTCTGAGTACCGTATGGGCAGTACTGTGTTAGCCAGGACCTCGGAGGAGAGAGATTTAGGGATACTGATTACTGATAGCTGCAAGATGATTGGACAGTGTAGCCAGGCAGTGGGAAAAGCAAGCAGGATGCTCGGCTGCATAGCTCGAGGCATCACCAGTAGGAAGAGGGAGGTTGTGATGCCGCTGTATAGAGCCCTGGTAAGGCCACAGCTAGAATACTGTGTGCAGTTCTGGAGACCTTACCTGCAAAAAGACATTATTCAAATAGAACGTGTCCAAAGGCGGGCAACGAAAATGGTGGAAGGACTTAAACTTAAAACTTATCAGGAGAGACTTAAAGAACTTAATTTGTACAGTCTGGAGGAAAGAAGGGAGAGGGGGGACATGATTGAGACCTTTAAATATGTGAAAGGATTGAATAAGGTTCAGGAGGGAAGTGTTTTTAAGAAGAAACTTAACGATAGAACAAGGGGGCACAACCTGAAGCTAGTCGGGGGGAAGATCAGGAGCAATGTTAGAAAATATTATTTTACAGAAAGAGTAGTAGGTGCTTGGAACAAACTTCCAGCAGAGGTAGTTGAAACATCAACAGTCACTGAATTTAAACATGCCTGGGATAAGCACACATCTATCCTAAGATAAAGAGTACATACAGTATACACATAAGGGCAGACTAGATGGACCGTATGGTCTCCTTCTGCCGTCAACCTTCTATGTTTCTATGTTTCTATGTAATATACCTTTTACCACCATATATACCAGCTACCAGAAGACAAGAGAGTCCTTAAGAGCCCTTATTAGGGCTACTATGTTGTACAGTATATAGCTCATTTTCTATGTAGTCAGGCAGGGCCCCAGAAGCTCAGAATATACCTTTTACCACCATATATACCAGCTAGCAGAAGACAAGAGAGTCCTTAATCCCTTATTAGTGCTGCTATGTTGAGCAGTATATAGCTCATTTTCTATGTAGTCAGGCAGGGCCCCAGAAGCTCAGAATATACCTTTTACCACCATATATACCAGCTACCAGAAGACAAGAGAGTCCTTAAGAGCCCTTATTAGGGCTGCTATGTTTTAAAAATTGTGTGGAGGCCCAAGAGCTGAGACCTTTTGAAAATTGTGTGGAGGCCCAAGAGCTGAGACCTTGTAAAAATTGTGTGGAGACCCACGAGCTGAGACCTCTTAAAAATTGTGTGGAGGCCCAAGAGCTGAGACCTTTTAAAAATTGTGTGGAGGCCCAAGAGCTGAGACCTCTCAAACATTGTGTGGAGGCCCAAGAGCTGAGACCTCTTAAAAATTGTGTGGAGGCCCAAGAGCTGAGACCTTTTAAAAATTGTGTGGAGGCCCAAGAGCTGAGACCTCTCAAACATTGTGTGGAGGCCCAAGAGCTGAGACCTCTTAAAAATTGTGTGGAGGCCCAAGAGCTGAGACCTTTTAAAAATTGTGTGGAGGCCCAAGAGTTGAGACCTCTTAAAAATTGATTGTATTAAGCCTAAGAGGTGAGCCATAATTTTTTTCATTAATACAGCAATTCTACGGCGGTTAAGGAGGAGGAGGAGGAGGAGGAGGAGGAGGAGGAGGAAATGGCACTTCATACAGATGGCACTTCACTCTTGGCTGCTTTCCACTGTTGTACAAGCAAAGTCTGGGTCAATCCACTTGCTGTTCATTTTGATTAGCGTCAGCCTGTCGGCACTGTCGGTTGACAGGCGGCTGCGCTTATCGGTTATAATGCCCCCGGCTGCGCTGAACACACCCTTTCTGATAGCACGCTGGCGGCAGGGCAGGCAAGCACCTCCAAGGCGTACAGGGACAGTTCCAGCCACGTGTCCAACTTGGAGACCCAGTAAGTGTAGGTCGCCGAGGGATCGGGGAGGACAGGGGTGTGGTCTGCCAGGTAGTCCCGCAACATCCGCCGATACTTGTCCCTCCTGCTGATAGCGGGCCCCGCAGTGATGGAAGTTGCACGAGGGGGTGACATGAACGTGTCCCACACCTTGGAGAGTGTTCCCCTGGTGGCTGTGGGCCTGATCGATGTTGTCAGACTCTGGGAGACACTCTCCTCTCTGCCGCCAGCGATGCTGGGTGGGAAAATCTGCATCATGTTCTGCAAGAGTTCCCTCTGGTATTCCAGTAATCGATTCGTCCTCTCCTCTACCGGAATAAAAGAGGAGAAGTTATCTTTATACCGGGGGTCCAGGAGGGCGAAGACCCAGTATAGTTTGTTCTCCAATATCCGGACAACACGTATGTCCCGGGAAAAGCAGCCCAGCATGAAGTCAGCCATGTGTG
Organism: Gastrophryne carolinensis; assembly: GCA_027917425.1. Lineage (NCBI taxonomy): Eukaryota > Metazoa > Chordata > Amphibia > Anura > Microhylidae > Gastrophryne > Gastrophryne carolinensis. The sequence goes on along the minus strand of CM051242.1, from coordinate 23,038,471 downwards.
CCAGACTCTGAGTAGGCATGACCTCACTGCCCCCACCAGAAGGATCATTTTCCATTTCCTCCTCTTCCTCCTCCTCTCCGCCCCATCCGCGCTGAACCAATGGGACGCACACAGCCTGACTGCTACCCACGCCGCCAGCATCCTCTTCCACAGCCACCTCCACGTTGTCCTCCTCCTCCTCATCCTCCTCCTGCAACTGCCACCGAGCAGCAGACAAAAGTGTGGTCTGACTGTCTACCTGCCTTGCGTCTCCTCCTACCCCCATCTCCTCTGTGTGCAATGCGTTCTCCCTTATTGCGATGAGCGATTCTTTAAGGACGCCTAGGAGCGGGATGGTTACGCTCACTATAGCGTCCTCGCTGCTGACCTTCTTAGTGGACTCCTCAAAGATACGCAATACATCGCATATGTCTGCCATCCATGGCCACTCGTGGTTGGCAAACTGAGGGAGCTGAGTTGGAGGCACGCGTGGATGCATCATCTGGTACTCCATCAATGCTTTCTACTGCTCACACACCCTGGCCAACATGCAATAGGTGGAATTCCAGCGAGTGGGCAGGTCGCACAACAGCCGATGTTGAGGCAAATAGAGGCGTTGCTGGATTTTTTTTTAAGCTAGCAGCAGCTACAGTTGACTTCCGAAAGTGAGCGCACAAGCGCCGCACTTTGACCAGTAGCTCTGCCAGGTTGGGGTAAGTCTTTAGAAACTTTTGTACTACCAAATTAAAAACGTGGGCCAGGCATGGTACGTGATTGAGTTCTGCAAGCTCCAGAGCCGCCACCAGGTTACGGCCGTTATCGCACACGACCATGCCTGGTCCTAGCTGCAGCGGCGACAGCCACATCTCTGTCTGCTGCAATATGGCGTGCCTCACCTCTGCGGCGCTGTGCTTCCTGTCGCCCAAGCTGATGAGCTTAAGCACCGCCTGCTGACGTCTCCCCGTGCCAGTGCTGCAACGCTTCCAGCTAGGGGCTGAGGGCGATGTTAAGGCAGAGGAGGAGGAGGAGGAGGAGGAGGAGGAGGAAGAGGAGGGGGGTCTATCAGAACCTGTGCTGGCAATCTTGGGCGGGGGTGGTATGTAGGCCGTCCCTGTTTGCGACCCCGTCCCCGCTTCCACAACATTCACCCAGTGTGCCGTCAAAGAGATGTAGCGTCCTTGGCCGCAAGCGCTTGTCCACGAGTCGGTGGTCAAGTGGACCTTTGCGCTGACTGCGTACCTCAGGGTCCGCCTGATGTTACGCGACACGTGCTGGTGCAGGGCGGGGACGCCACACCGGGAAAAATAGTGGCGGCTAGGGACGGAATAGCGAGGTGCGGCAGCCGCCATCAGGTCGCGGAAGGCCTGCGTCTCCACAAGCCAAAACGGCAACATCTCCAGGGCCAGCAGTTTGGAGATGAGGCAGGTTAAGGCTTGGGCTTGGGGGTGACTGGAGGCGTACTTCCGCCTGCGGTTGAACGCCTGCGAGATGGACAGTTGATGGGACGAGGAGATGGAAGGTGCAGACGAAGATGCGGGGGAAGGGGGGGGCTGAAGGAGAAGGCCCCAAAGTAGCCGAGGCAGAGGCAGATGTGGAGGTGTCCTGGCTGGAGGTCTGGACCGCAGTGGCAGCACACAACAAAGGGGAAGAGGCAGTGGCAGCAAGACCGGGCGCAGGTTGTATTGCGTTTGCTCTCTCCCACTCAGCCCAGTGCTTGAATTCCAAGTGACGGCGCATGCCTGAGGTGGTCAGATTGCTCTTCTCAGAGCCCCTACTCAGTTTTGAGTGGCAGATTGCGCAAACCGAGCTCAGTTTGTCATCCGCGCAAACATTAAAAAATCTCCACACCACAGAAGTACGAGGCCTCGATGGGGGAGCTTCGCGCGACTGCCTGCTGCCGGGAAGAGCTTCGGCCCTGCTGGCTGTGGCCTGCCTTCTCTGTCTGGACTTTCCTCTGCCTCTGGACTGTCCTCTGCCTCTTGCTGCCTTATTCGGTGATGCGCAGACCGCATCTCCACTGCTTTCCCCGCTGGACATCACCCCTGTCCAAGTGGGGTCGGTCATTTCGTCGTCCACCACCTCCTCTTCCACTTCCTCTCTCTGCTCCTCCTCCTGCCCACTGGACATTCCAACAGCCTCCCTTGATGGCAACTGCGTCTCATCATCATCATCGCTCATGATAGCAGATGCTGGTTCCGGGTCCACATCACTAGCAGATGGCGGATACTCAAGTGTTTGGGCATCACTACAAACAAATTCCTCTGCTAGCTCCTGGGATTCTTGCAGCACATCTGGAAAAGGACCCGAAAAGAGGTCCTGGGAGGGGTCAAGGGTGGGCTGACTCTGTTGGCCAGGTTGGGAGGAAGGAGGGTCAGAGTGAGACTGTGTGGATGACTGGGTGGTGGACAAGTGACTGGAAGCGTTATCGGCCATCCATTGCACCACCTGTTCACGCTGCTCAGGCTTTAACAGAGGTGTACCCCGCCCCCCGCATAACTGTCCCATAAAGGCAGGGAAGCTGGATGAGCGTAATGCTGGCTGCCCCTCACCAGCACGCATTGTATCCCCACTGGCTTCAACGCGGTTTGTGCCCCCACCAGCATTTCCGCGCCCCCGTCCTCGTCCACGTCCCTTTGCGCTAGCCCTGGCTATACAGCCGTATACTGCCAGAAGGTGAAATGGTGCCTATACGCACCGGGTATATAACAAGGTTTTGTTGGTAAAGAGGACACAAAACAGTAGTGCCAAATATAAAAAATATTTTTAAGAAAAACACCTGGCTATACAGCCGTATACTGCCAGAAGGTGAAATGGTGCCTATACGCACCGTGTATAAAACAGTGTTTTGTTGGCACAGAGGACACAAAACAGTAGTGCAAAATATAGTTTTGTATATAGGTGCTAATACACCACTGAAGTCTTTCTGTCCCTATTCCAGCAGCAGCAGCTACCCCTCACTAAAGCAGCCGTAGCTGCAGCACTAATAAGTGCTCAGCTCTTGGGCCTCCACACAATGTTTGAGAGGTCTCAGCTCTTGGGCCTCCACACAATTTTTAAAAGGTCTCAGCTCTTGGGACTCCACACAATGTTTGAGAGGTCTCAGCTCTAGGGCCTCCACACAATTTTTAAAAGGTCTCAGCTCTTGGGCCTCCACACAATGTTTGAGAGGTCTCAGCTCTAGGGCCTCCACACAATTTTTAAAAGGTCTCAGCTCTTGGGACTCCACACAATGTTTGAGAGGTCTCAGCTCTAGGGCCTCCACACAATTTTTAAAAGGTCTCAGCTCTTGGGCCTCCACACAATGTTTGAGAGGTCTCAGCTCTTGGGCCTCCACACAATTTTTAAAAGGTCTCAGCTCTTGGGCCTCCACACAATGTTTGAGAGGTCTCAGCTCTTGGGCCTCCACACAATTTTTAAAAGGTCTCAGCTCTTGGGACTCCACACAATGTTTGAGAGGTCTCAGCTCTTGGGCCTCCACACAATTTTTAAAAGGTCTCAGCTCTTGGGCCTCCACACAATGTTTGAGAGGTCTCAGCTCTTGGGCCTCCACACAATTTTTAAAAGGTCTCAGCTCTTGGGCCTCCACACAATGTTTGAGAGGTCTCAGCTCTTGGGCCTCCACACAATGTTTGAGAGGTCTCAGCTCTTGGGCCTCCACACAATTTTTAAAAGGTCTCAGCTCTTGGGCCTCCACACAATGTTTGAGAGGTCTCAGCTCTAGGGCCTCCACACAATTTTTAAAAGGTCTCAGCTCTTGGGCCTCCACACAATGTTTGAGAGGTCTCAGCTCTAGGGCCTCCACACAATTTTTAAAAGGTCTCAGCTCTTGGGACTCCACACAATGTTTGAGAGGTCTCAGCTCTTGGGCCTCCACACAATTTTTAAAAGGTCTCAGCTCTTGGGACTCCACACAATGTTTGAGAGGTCTCAGCTCTTGGGCCTCCACACAATTTTTAAAAGGTCTCAGCTCTTGGGCCTCCACACAATGTTTGAGAGGTCTCAGCTCTTGGGCCTCCACACAATTTTTAAAAGGTCTCAGCTCTTGGGCCTCCACACAATGTTTGAGAGGTCTCAGCTCTTGGGCCTCCACACAATGTTTGAGAGGTCTCAGCTCTTGGGCCTCCACACAATGTTTGAGAGGTCTCAGCTCTTGGGCCTCCACACAATTTTTAAAAGGTCTCAGCTCTTGGGCCTCCACACAATGTTTGAGAGGTCTCAGCTCTTGGGCCTCCACACAATTTTTAAAAGGTCTCAGCTCTTGGGCCTCCACACAATGTTTGAGAGGTCTCAGCTCTTGGGCCTCCACACAATGTTTGAGAGGTCTCAGCTCTTGGGCCTCCACACAATTTTTAAAAGGTCTCAGCTCTTGGGCCTCCACACAATGTTTGAGAGGTCTCAGCTCTTGGGCCTCCACACAATTTTTAAAAGGTCTCAGCTCTTGGGCCTCCACACAATGTTTGAGAGGTCTCAGCTCTTGGGACTCCACACAATTTTTAAAAGGTCTCAGCTCTTGGGCCTCCACACAATGTTTGAGAGGTCTCAGCTCTTGGGCCTCCACACAATTTTTAAAAGGTCTCAGCTCTTGGGACTCCACACAATTTTTAAAAGGTCTCAGCTCTTGGGCCTCCACACAATTTTTAAAAGGTCTCAGCTCTTGGGCCTCCACACAATTTTTAAAAGGTCTCAGCTCTTGGGACTCCACACAATTTTTAAAAGGTCTCAGCTCTTGGGCCTCCACACAATTTTTAAAAGGTCTCAGCTCTTGGGCCTCCACACAATTTTTAAAAGGTCTCAGCTCTTGGGCCTCCACACAATTTTTAAAAGGTCTCAGCTCTTGGGCCTCCACACAATTTTTAAGAGGTCTCAGCTCTAAGCTTCCCTTACTGCTGGGGTGACACACTGTAACAAACCTCCTCCTGTAAGCTTCCCTGACTGCTGGGGTGACACACTGTAACAAACCTCCTCCTGTAAGCTTCCCTTACTGCTGGGGTGACACACTGTAACAAACCTCCTCCTGTAAGCTTCCCTTACTGCTGGGGTGACACACTGTAACAAACCTCCTCCTGTAAGCTTCCCTTACTGCTGGGGTGACACAATGACACAAGAGGACATGTCTGACCACATCTCACACACACACACACACACACACACACACACACACACACACACACACACAATGACAATTAGGGGTGGGGTCTATTTATTTTCCCCCTTGCCTATGCCATCTGTGGTTGTCATTAGGCAACGTGATTTTAAGGGGTGCAGAATTTTGTTCTTCTTTTTTGTACAGTTTGGCTTGGGGTCCATGGCAATGTAGAGGAAAGAAGGTTTCCTTGTCTTGTCTCACTTTACGTAGAAGTAATATTGTGTTTGGAGTGTATTGTTGAGAGGCTGTGATAGTGGCGTAATAGTGCGACTTGGGCGCGTTATATGCACCCAGACATGCTTCCCCTGCTGTCCCAGTTGCATTCCAGCAGTGTTGGCATCATTTTCTGATGTTTCAGGGTGGACTGGGTGACCTCCAAGTGGTCGAATTGAGATTTCCAAGTGTCGAGCATTTTTTTCCCATAGACTATAATGGGATTCGATATTCGGTCGAGTAGTCGAGTAACGCGGTCTATTCGAATCGAAATTCGAAATTTCGAATATTTCACTACTCGCTCATCTCTAATTAATAGCAATTAATTATGAATATTTAAAGATTGTTCCATGGAAATGCATTGGAGAGCGCCAGGTAGCGAGAGGTCATACCTGTCGCTGTTCAAGGTCGCTCGCTGGCGCTGTGGGCTGAGGCTGGAATGATTCGCTATCTGGCGCTCTATATTACGCAATCTCCCCCACCTGCCCCCCCCCACACATTTTTTTTCTCTCCCCCTTTTTTATCTTTTTACTCTTACCTCTTTCCTGATTTTTTTTTCTTTTCTCTTTTTATTGCTATCTATTTTTTTTAGAATAAGTTCAAATAAGGCCCTTATTTAACAAGGGATAGTGCCAGGTAGCGAATGGTGAGCGAACGGTAATGACGGTCACCGCCACGAGTACGCCGGCTCCCCTCCGCAATCACACATTTATCAAGCCGATCCTGCTTAGCGACTGACAGAGCGCCAGATAGCGACTCATTCATCATTATTCCACCCTCAGCCCACAGCACTAGCGTCCGACCTTGAACAGCGACAGGTATGACCTCTCGCTACCTGGCGCTCTCCAATGCATTTCAATGGAAAAATCTTTAAATATTCATAATTAATTGTTATTAATGTTTTTTTTTTTTTTTTTTTTTTTTAAATGTGAAAAATTCTGTGACCACTTCTGCCATGTTAGATTTTTTTTTTAAGGTAAAAAAAAAAAAAAAAAACTTTGTGCAGAATTGATATTACAGGTCTGATATTAATGTATTAATATTACAAAATTTAAATAAAAACTTGTTTTTTTTGGTTTCAAAAAATATGGTTGTTTGGGGGTTAAAAAACTATTTTTAACCCATCGCCGCCAGCGCTCTGGGGTTTAAACATGCATTTCACAGCGCGAGAATTTTTTGAGCGTGATTTGTTAATGAATATGGTGGGAGCCAGTCGCTATGGGAAGTCGCTATCATGCGCTCCCATACAGCGCGGAACCTGTCAAATAGCGACTCCTCACCCAATATTCAACATTACGGCAAACCGACTGAGTCGCTATCAACTACCGAACAACGGCCAAGCACAACGACTACTAGCGGGCGCTCTGAAAATGCCGCTACAGTCGCTCAACTGTCGCTACCTGCCGCTATTAATGAATCGGCCTCCCAGAGTGTAAAACTAGAAATGGATATTTTCGCTTTTCGAATTGTCCTGGAACACTGATTTATTTGCTGTCCCTCTCTGTAAGATGGCAGGCGATCAGTCATGGCATAGGTGTGGCTATGACATCATTACCACACACAACAGTGGCAATGAATGGAGGAGGTGGAGCTTCACATCTAAATCAAGCGCCATTATCTGGGATTAGAGTAAAGCAGGAGCACTAAACATTGGCAAAACATCCTCTTCACAAGGGGAGCAATTTAAAGGATGTTAGTTAAAAATGTGGGTTTTGGTCCGCTTTGACAAATTTTTTAATTCCTGAAAATTGGTTGCCGGAGATCCCCAAGCATTTGCTGTTGTTTTATTTTTAGCAGCAGTAAAAATATAATTTTGGGGGGGGAATTCGTACTACCTTTACTGCTTTTATTTAAAGCGAGTCAGGAAAAGGACAGCAATCCCAGAATGCAAAGCGACACAGTCAGAAGACACTTCCTGTCTGCAGGCAGCTCCACAGACTTCACAGGCTGCCAATTTGGATGTTTAAATACTCAAAAAATGAAATAAGTGCAGGTAGGATGGTTTTTAATGTGAGCAATCTGTATGTACAGGGCGGGGGAAACATATAAGATAGGCTCTTATTCAGGGTGAAGGTCTGGATTAATGTGGGCAATCTGTATATACAGGGTGTGGGAAACATATAAGATAGACTCTTATTCAGGGTGAAGGTCCGGCTTAATGTGAGCAATCTGTATGTACAGGGGGGAAAACATATAAGATAAGCTCTTATTCAGGGTGAAGGTCCGGCTTAATGTGGGCAATCTGTATGTACAGGGGGGAAACATACAAGATAGACTCTTATTCAGGGTGAAGGTCTGGTGTAAAAGAGGTGAAAGTAACACAAACATACAACAGAAAGCCGAATCATCTCAAAGATAAAAAGACATCTCTTTATAACTAGTCTTTGAATATTTCCCACATTTCAGGAGAATCTTTTAAGCAATCTGCAATACATTTTATACCACAGGCAAGTATGTCTGGCTGAAGCATAAGGTTATTCCAGAGGGATAATAGTGGAAGGTGTGTGGATGCCATCCTTCCTGAATGTTTGTCCCAAATCATCAATGTTTGCTGAATAAAAGGATTAGAGAGGCTGATCCTAGATTCATCCAAAGCAAATGATCTCCTCCTAGAGGCCGATTCATTAATAGCGCCAGGTAGCGACAGATGAGCGACTGCAGCGGTATTTTCACAGCGCCCGCTAGTAGTCGCTGTGCTTGGCCGTTGTTCGGTTGTTGACAGCGACTCAGTCGGTGTGCAGTAATGTTGAATATTGGGTGAGGAGTCGCTATTTGACAGGTTCCGCGCTGTATGGGAGCGCATGATAGCGACTGGCCATAGCGACCGGCTCCCACCATATTCATTAACAAATCACGCTCAAAAAATTCTCGCGCTGTGAAATGCATGTTTAACCTCCTTAGCGGTGATCCCGAGCGTGACTCGGGGTTAATTTGCGCTGTAAGTAGCGGTAACCCCGAGTCACGCTCGGGATCGATTTGGCAGAGGAGCAGGGCAGCGCAGTCTCCTTACCTTCTCCCTGCGATCCAGCGATGTCCCCGCTGCGATCGCAGGTGAGAGCCGCGGCTGCGGCGTCCGTCTCACTTCCTGGTTCCGTCTCTGTGAGCTGCAGAGGCTCATGGGGGCGAAACTGGGCGGCAGAGACAAATGTAACGGTAACGCTTTTGTTACCATTACATTTGTCTCTATCATAACGCCAGGGGGGTTAAACCCCAGAGCGCTGGCGGCGATGTGTTAAAAGTAGTTTTTTAACCCCCAAACAACCATATTTTTGGAAACAAAAAAAAAACAAGTTTTTAAAAACATTTTGTAATATGAATACATTAATATCAGACCTGTAATATCAATTCTGCACAAAATTTTTTATTTTTATTTTTTTACCATAAAAAAAAAAAAACTAACATTGCAGAAGTGGTCACAGAATTTTTGACACTGAAGAAAAAAAAAACATTAATAACAATTAATTATGAATATTTAAAGATTGTTCCATTGAAATGCATTGGAGAGCGCCAGGTAGCGAGAGGTCATACCTGTCGCTGTTCAAGGTCGGACGCTGGCGCTGTGGGCTGAGGCTGGAATAATGATGAATGAGTCGCTATCTGGCGCTCTCTCAGTCGCTAAGCAGGATCGGCTTGATAAATGTGTGATTGTGGTGGGGAGCCGGCGTTCTCGTGGCGGTGACCGTCATTACCGTTCGCTCACCAGTCGCTACCTGGCGCTATCCCTTGTTAAATAAGGGCCCTAGATTCATCCAAAGCAAATGATCTACTCCTAGAGGCTGATTTAAGACTAGCGCCACATATTGCCATGTGAGCGTCTATGTAGCAGCACTTAGAGCGTCCACAAGTAGACGCTGCAAGCGGGTGGGGGGTGCTGTGACCTAGCTTAGTGGTCAGACAAGTGAAGCTGTACTATCCTGTCCAGCATTAATAAATGTGATGTCTGTAGGGGGCGCTGTAGAAGCTTCTCCCTGATTCACTGCAGAGCCAATAGAGAACACTAGGTGGTGTCCCGAAGGTCAAAACGCCCAAGGCTACGCTACATCTGACAACAGGACAACGCTGCAGCGAGCGATAGGTAGCGCCAGTTAAAGTGGACCAACACCCAGGATTTTGACTATCCTGGGTCTTGGTCCACTTCGGTGGGGCACCCCCGATCGGGGTGCCCCGCTGTGTGAAACCCCCCCTAACCCCCCGAAAAACTCACCTCTCCCCGCTCCCAGCGCCGACGTACAAGAACGTCTAAGCGGCAGCCGCCGCCGCCGCCTCCCTCGCGTCACTTTCGGCGCGCGCGCGCCCCCCGCCGGCCATTCGCAGACGGCCGGCGCGGGCACGCGCACGCCTACAGGAGCGCGAGGGAGGCGAAGATAAGGTAAGGAGTTTGGGGTGTTTGGGGGGGTTTCACCCCGCGGGACATCCCGATCTCGGATGTCCCGCGGGGTGGGGGGTGATCGGCCCGGGAATCTTATAGATTCCCGGGCCGATCACCCGTGGGTGTTGGTCCACTTTAAGTGCATCTGGCACACGGCGCTGAAGCCCATATTTAAGAAAAAACTACACACTACCAGTGTCGGCGCTCTAAACCTGGGCGCTGTAGTGTTGAGCGCCAGAAGCTATGTGCTAAAAGTCTGTTTCTCAACACATATCCACCAGCACCAGAGAGAAAACACATGGAATGATAATGGAATTAACACTGTGACAATGACACTGCAATGCCAGACCTGCACATACAATTCTGCATAAATAAATTAAAATAACACAATAAAAGTGTTTGGTTGCCGGGCAGGAGAGGACACACAATGATTTGAGGCAAACATTTTAAAGTTTGCTATAGCAAAACGCTATTTAAACACAACCAAATTATTATTATTATTATTATTATTAATGTTTATTTATATAGCGCCATCATCTTCCGTAGCACTTTACAAAGTAGTAATTACAGACAGGGTAGAAACATACGATACATATACTAATTCAAATGCAGTTTTACAGAGTTGACAGTGGATATTCTGAGTACAAGATACAATAGGGGAGAGAGCCCTGCCCTTGCGAGCTTACAGTCTAAAGGAAGAGGGGTGAAGACGAGGGGGAGGATCACAAACAGTCAGTATTGAGCTTTGTGCCCTTTAGAAGATTGGTTAGGCCAGATTATATGCTTGTCTGAATAAGTGAGTTTTAAGGGCACCTTTGAAGGTTTTGAGGGTTGTGGAGTGGCGGATTAAGTGCGGGAGGGCATTCCAGAAGATTGGAGTTGCACGTGAGAAGTCCTGGAGGCGGGCGTGAGAGGAGGTGACCAGGGTGGAGGACAGGAGAAGGTCGGCAGAGGAGCGGAGGCTGCGTCTAGGTTGATACTGTTGCATTAGAGATGAGATGTAGGGAGGGGCCTGGTTGGAGAGAGCTTTGTAGGCGAGAGTTAGAGTTTTGAACAGGATTCGCTGTGGGACTGGCAGCCAGTGTAGGGATTGGCAGAGAGGCGCAGAACTGGAGGAGCGAGAGGAGAGATGGATGAGGCGAGCAGCAGAATTCAGGATAGATTGGAGGGGTGCCAGTCTGTTAGTTGGTAAGCCACAAAGAAGGATGTTGCAGTATTCCAGTCGGGATATGACCAGGGCGTGCACTAGCATTTTAGTGGCGTCAGGTGAGAGGAAAGGACGGATGCGGGAGATGTTTTTAAGTTGGAGGCGACAGGAGGTGGCCAGGGAGTGAATCTGTGGTTTGAAAGAGAGGGCAGAGTCCAGAATGACTCCCAGGCACCGAGCTTGGGGAGTTGCTGTTATTGTGTAATTGTTGACAGAAATAGACGTGTTAGAGAGGGGAGGGGAGTTAGATGGTGGGAAAATGACCAGTTCGGTCTTGTCCATGTTTAGCTTAAGGTAGCGAGATGACATGAATGAAGAAATAGAGAGGCAGTTGGGGAGGCGAGATAGAAGAGAGGAGAGATTGGGGCCTGAGAGATATATTTGAGTGTCATCCGCATAGAAGTGGTATTGAAAGCCTAGTGAAGTTATAAGTTTGCCAAGGCCATGGGGGTAGACTGAGAAAAGTAGGGGGCCTAGGACAGAACCTTGCGGCACACCAACAGAAAGAGAACGGGAGGAAGAAACTGTGTTAGAATAGGATACACTGAATGATCTGTCAGAGAGGTAAGAGGTGAGCCAAGAGAGTGCAAGACCTTGAACCCCGAGAGAGGAGAGAATATCAAGAAGCAGAGAGTGGTCGACAGTTTCAAAGGCTGAGGAGAGGTCAAGAAGGATGAGGATGGAGTAGTGACCAATGCTTTTGGCAGTAAGCAGATCATTGGTGACTTTGGTGAGGGCAGTTTCAGTGGAGTGTTTACGGCGGAATCCTGATTGTAAGGGGTCAAGTAAGTTGTTAGTGGATAAGTATTGTGCCAGTTCTGAGTGGACATGTTGTTCAAGAAGTTTGGAGGAGAAAGGGAGGAGTGAGATAGGGCGGTAGCTGGAGAGGGCAGAGGGGTCGAGAGAGGCTTTCTTGATTATCGGAGTAATAACTGCATGTTTGTAGGAAGAAGGAAAGGTGCCAGTGGAAAGAGAAAGGTTGAATATGGAGGTTAAGGCTGGAGTAAGGGATGGAGACAGTTGAGGAATAAGGTGGGATGGAATAGGATCGAGGGAGCAGGTAGTCAGGTGGGCCCTAGAAATGAGAGAGGTTAGTCCAAGCTCAGTTATTGGAGTGAAGAAAGTAAGAGAGTAAGGCGGGGGGATTGTTTGAAGTGGTGAGGGATTCTGAGGGGCAAAGCCAAGTCGAATGTTGTCAATTTTTTTTTTGAAGAATGTAGAAAATTCTTCTGCTGTTATTTGGGAGGTGGTGGGCGGAGTAAGGAACTGAAAGTGTTGAGGAGTTGTTTGGGATTCCGGGCTTGTGCAGAAATCAGTGAAGAGAAATAAGCTTGCTTAGCAGATGAAAGGGGCGTCCTGAGTTCCTGAAGGGCTTGTATGTAGAATAGAAAGTCATGATTGGCTTTGGTTTTCCCCCCATCGCCGTTCAGCAGCTCGAGACAGCTGTTTCAATCTGGTTGTGTTTGGGATTCCGGGCTTGTGAAGAAATCAGTGAAGAGAAATAAGCTTGCTTAGCAGATGAAAGGAGCCTCCTGAGTTCCTGAAGGGCTTGTATGTAGAATAGAAAGTCATGATTGGCTTTGGTTTTCCCCCCATCGCCGTTCAGCAGCTCGAGACAGCTGTTTCAATCTGGTTGTGCTTGCATTTAGCCAGAGTTGGGGGTTTTTGGTACGTTGAGCCACTGCTAGTGATACATGTAACGCTATATGACGCTATTAGAGGCAGTCACCAGATTCGCTTTCTTAAATGTGGTTTTCCCAGCATTCACCCAACGCTACGCGGCACTACCTGGCGCTATCATTTCTTAAATAACCCCCTTAGTGTGGAAGACCATGCAGCTTCTATGCTTACCCAGCAAGGAGCATCCCGCATCTCAATTGAGCTGCCTGGTAATACTTAGCAAAATTAAGCATAACTAACCCACCCTCTCATTTGCTGATATTTTATCTACCAAACCCGACATGTCTTCACCGGATTCATCTTGGTGCCTTTCTTGCAGTTAAATGCTTCAGAAAAGGCTTCAAAATTCTGTAAGGATCCCACTACTCTGTAAAGAACAAAGCAAACATGATCAATGTCAAGTTCTTTCCTGGGGTATGTATGTTTAGTTAGTAAAGAATGATGCAAAATAACTAGAGATGAGCAAACTTCCTAAAAATTTGATTCGGGTGATTCGCCGAATTTCTCCAAGAAATTTGGGTTCGTCCGAAACGAACCTTTGAGAATCGCTCATCTCTAGTGGAATGTGCGACACACACAGCGCGGTGGGAGCTGGGGAGGCCGTCCGCACTGTCAGCGCGCGGAGGAAGCCGACTTGCACATCTGACAGTGCGGCCGGCCTCCCCCATTCCCACCTTGCTATGGGTATCGCACATTCTGGTAATACTGGCAGGCTGATTCATCACTAACGCCAGCTAGCGACAGATGAGCGTCTGTAGCAGGCATTTTCAGAGCGCCCGCTAGTAGTCGCTGTGTTTGGCCATGGGTCGCTAGTTCATAGGTCGCTGTGCAGCAATGATGAATACTTTGTGGGGAGTCGCTATTTGACCAGTACAGCGCTGTATGGGAGCGCATGTTAGCGACTGGTCAGTGCAACCGACTAACACCATATTCATAAAAAAAACAGCTTCACACAACTCCGGCGCTCAAAAATGCTTCTCTGAAGCCCAGAGCGCCGGAGGCTGTTTGATTGAAGTATGTTTTTTAGCATGTATCCACCAGTAACAAAGCGAAAACATATGGAATTACATTATTATAATATTGTGACATGAACACATTAATGCCAGACCTGTAATGTCAATTCTGCATAAATATATTAAACATAAAAAAATATTTGGAAAAATTGCTTTTTCTAGGCCAGGAGAGGTCACAACATTATTTGAGATTTAAAAAAAAAAAATAACAAAAACCCTGTTTAAAAAGAAATAAAAGTTCGTTCATTGAACTGTATAGGAGAGCGACAGGTAGCGAGAGGTCATACCTGCCGCTCTGCAAGGCTGAACGCCGGCGCTGTTCGCTGAGGCTGGGATAATGATGAATCGGACGCTACATGGCGCTATCCCAGTCGCTAAACAGATTCTGCTTGATAAATGTGTAATTGCGTGCCGTGTCCGGCGTTCACCTGTCGCTACCTCTCATTTACAAGGCACTACCTGGCGCTATCCCTTCATGAATAAGGGCCCGAGTCTCAGCTCCCCAAAATGATGGCCCCCAGCAACCACCTAAACAGTCCTCAAAGTACAGCACCTCCTCCACAAACAATCAATCAAAATATATATTTCAAGAATTCATTTTATTTATTGGGCTTTCCATCTAAAATTTACATACAACACATAAAATACACTAAAAACGCCCAAGGCTATCTATTAAAAGGGGCATACCATGTTGACACAATCACACATTTATCAAGCCGATCCTGCTTAGCGACTGAGAGAGCGCCATAAAGCGACTCATTCATCATTATTCCAGCCTCAGCCCACAGCGCCAGCGTCCGACCTTGAACAGCGACAGGTATGACCTCTCGCTACCTGGCGCTCTCCAATGCATTTCAATGGAGCAATCTTTAAATATTCATAATTAATTGTTATTAATGGTTTTTGTTTTTTTTAAATGTCAAAAATTCTGTGACCACTTCGGCAATGTTAGATTTTTTTTTTATGGTAAAAAAATTTAAAAAAAAAATTTGTGCAGAATTGATATTACAGGTCTGATATTAATGTATTCATATTACAAAATGTTTTGAAAAACTTGTATTTTTTTTTTCAAAAAAATATGGTTGTTTGGGGGTTAAAAAACTACTTTTAACACATCGCCGCCAGCGCTCTGGGGTTTAAACATGCATTTCACAGCGCGAGAATTTTTTGAGCGTGATTTGTTGAATATGCTGGGAGCCGTTCGCTATGGCCATTCGCTATCATGCGCTCCCATACAGCGCGGAACCTGTCAAATAGCGAATCATCACCTTGTATTCAACATTACTGCACACCGACTGAGTCGCTATCAACAACCGAACAACGGCCAAGCACAGCGACTACTAGCGGGCGCTGTGAAAATACCGCTACAGTCGCTCAACTGTCGCTACCTGCCGCTATTAATAAATCAGCCTCATAATCAGTGCAAAATCCATCACAATATAGAAAACAGTAATCAAATATCCAAAGTGCTATTAACTGGATTAAAGTGCTGAAGTGCAATAAAAGTACAAATATATCCAAAATAAACTATCAATAATATGATTCCCTAGAAAGAAAAATGGCAAAATGAGCAATGTGCAAAGTGGTCACAATAAAGCAATTATTAATGTCAAACAACATCACCTGAAAAATAGCGAGTCCCCCACGGTGTCCCCCCACATGGAATAGTCAAGAAATGGGACCCCACGCGTTCCGCAACCAGGCCCCCGACTGCTTTTTCAAGATAGAAAGTCTACCTAAAAGGTCTAAAAGGTATATTGGGGAGAAGTGGGGAAACCAGCTGTGCAAGCCAACTTGCACCCACAGCCAGCCACTGGACCAGAACCACTGGGAATCCAGCATGTAGGTAAGTGAATGTGAGATACACGCAGCCAGGGGCACATCTAGGGGGGAGCAGGGGGGGTACTTGCCCCGGGTGCAGCAGGTCAGAAGGGAGCCAAAGAGGGCCTGAGCACAGGTGGGGGGTGTCATTTTGAATCTTTGCCCCGGGTGCCAGAAAGCCTACACACCGCACCTTGTGATCGGGGGAGGCCGGGAGCTTCCGCCGCACACACTGGATCCAAGCGTGGCGCTGGAACGAGGATGGTGGTGAGTTTTTTTTTTCTTTACCCACCACCTGAGCTGCCAGTGAATTTCAGGGAAAATTTGGTCAGCACAAACCCCCAAAAATTTGGTTTTGTGCCGAATCGAATTTTGCCTGAAACCCACCCCCTTCACCACAAGTGAGCCCCAAATTTATACTTTTAAAGCTTTGTTAAACAAAGTACCCAGAAATTGCTGCACATCACACTTCTACTAACAGGGGTGTCCTGCACTGCATTTTGGGGCTATTTTTGAGGTCCCGGTCAGGGATACAGTCCCATTTTGGAGTGAAATTGAACCAGTTCGCTCATCTCTAAAAATAACTTAGGGCCTTATTCATGAGGCTCTAGCGCCAGGTAGTGCCTGTACAGCGGCAGGTAGCGACAGGTAGCGGCAGGTGAACGCCGGACACGGCACGCAATTACACATTTATGAAGACGAACCTGGTGAGCGACTGGACCAACGCCATGCAGCGTACGATTCATCATTATCCCAGGCTCAGCGTACAGCGCCGGCGTTCAGCCTTGCAGAGCGCCATGTCTTACCTGTCGCTACCTGGCGCTCTCCCATACATTTCTATGGAAGATCCTTAAATCCCTTTCCTGATCCCAATTTTATTTTATTTCTTTTTCTTTGTTTTTAAATCTCAAATCTTTCTGACATGTATCTTGCCCTAGAAAATGACATTTTTGAAAACTTTTTGCATTAATATTTTTTTATGCAGATTTGTCCTTACATGTCTGGTATTAAATTGTCCATGTTACAATGTAATAACAATGTAATTCCATATGTTTTCTCTTTGTTACTAGTGGATACATGTTCAAAAACAGCCTTTAGTCACACAGCTTCTGGCGCTCTGGGCTACAACGACCCGATTTTGAGCAATGGCGCTGTGTGGGGCTATTTTTTTGATGAATGTGGTGTGAGTCGGTCACACTGAGCTGACGCTACCGTTCGCTCCCATATAGTGCTGTACTGGTGTTAGAGGGACTCACACAATATATTCATCAATGCCGGCCAGCGACTGAGATGCTCTGAATAGCAAACCATGGTCGAGCACAGCGACTACTAGCGGTCGCTCTCAAAGCCTCGCTACAGACACTCATCTGCCTGTACCTGGCGCTATTAATGAATCAGCCTGCCCATCCACTAATGACAGGTTCAACCATCTCATATGTGATATATATGTGATATGTGTTCCTTAGATAACCTGCTGTTGGAATTGTGTTGTCTTCTGTTTCCAGTGGCCACCAACAGGTGTCTAACACTTACTCCATCTCTGCAGTTTTAAAGTTTGCTAAATAGCCTCCCAGGGGCCACCATCAGAAATTTCGGGCCATTTAAAACCTACATCTCGGTGCCCTGACAGGCGCTGTTTGCCTGACAGGGACCTTAAAAATAGCCCCCAAAATGCAGCGCAGGACACCCCTGTTGGTAGATGTGCACCCACTTCTGGGTACTTAACAAAGGGGATGGGTTAAAGTGGACCAAAATCCAGCTGGATCGGCCAAGGAATCTATAAGATTCCCAGGCCGATTCATTCCCTCCCAGTGGGGCATCCAAAATTGGGATGCCCCGCTGTGTGAAACCCCCAGGTCGCCCGCTACACTTACCTTAATCCCGGTCCAATGGCGCATGCGCGGGCCGCATCCCTGCTATCCCTCTAGCAGGGCATGGGCGCGCTCCCTGTTAGAGGGAAGTGCGAGATGCATTCACCAGCGCGCTTGGAGCCACTGAGCTAAGACGTCGCTCAGACGTGCATAGCTCAGCGGCTCCGAGCGTGCTGATTGGATGAGCGCCCGCGCATGTGCAGTAGGACCGCGGTGAGGTGAGTTGATGCGGGAAATATGGGGGGTTTCACATAGCGGGGGAGTGGACCAAAACCCAGGATAGTCAAAAAGTGCACAATGACCATAGAGGGGAAATTAATAAACAGACCTGGGATGACCCATAGGGAGTAGAGTGGACCCGAACTGTTTGGGTCTGTGGCGAAAATCGCCTATTTGGGTCCCTGGACCCAAACACAGACTTCAGCCAGAAATTGGGTCCGGCGTTTGGCTGAACAGTAAAGCTGTAGAAAATGTTCAGCATTTATGAAATTGATAAAAACTTTAAAATAGAGGTGCTCCCATTCTGGTGTGGGTAGTCCTGCTCCACTGTACCAGCCGAGATGCTTTTTAGGGTGAGACCAACCCCTGTCCCGACGTCACTTCAGGGGCTCGCCCAGAGAAAGACCGCTATAGAACAAGCAGGCAAGCCGGGCAGCCAATCAGCAGACAGCAGGGACGGGGTCGCAGGGAAAATCGCTCCATCGTTTACATCACATGAGCCCAGGTGGACTACAAGGACCAGCAGTGAGGTACAACACAGAGCGCGAGGGAGAAAGGAAGGTAAGTTAAATGCAAGTGACTAAAATTCTATTGAATCAACTAAAACAAAATACACCCAGAGAGGTAGTAGGGGCATCTAAAATAATCGTGGTGAGCCAAACATACCCAAAGAAACATATAAAAAGAAAAAGAAAACAAAATAAAGGCTAAAAAATTGGAGATAATCCATGTGGTTATGGAGACACTGCTCCATAAATATAAATATATGATTCAACAAATGGAGCAATGGATAGTTTTTGTTAGGGGTTCCTCCATATAGAGAACTAGGGACCTAAGCATTATATTTATATACTATATATTCGCCCAGGATCAAAGGTTAAAAGAAAAGCATTCAAAAAGACTGCATTGCAATGTGCAGCTATGTCCCCCATTATTTATTTATTGTATTTTAAGTATTTTCCCTACCCCATTTTTTTGCTGGGCAATTGCCCTGTCATAATTCATAATTGCCAATGTTATAATATGTTTGAGGCCCTCAACCCCTTACTACCCCCAATTCTACAACCATTTTTGGCTCACCAAGGTCGGGTCCCCATTGATTTCCGAACTTCTACCGGTTCGCTCAATGCTAATAGTACACCCAAAAGGAGTCCTTCATTACTCGGCCTTCAAAGATTTTATGGAGCAGAAACCACTCAAACCAGTCACATCCATTTGCTGTCCACATTGTGACTTCATTACCTTCCTCTACCTCACAACAATAATAGAGGTGCTGTCTGATGTTGTTACTATGATATGGGTGCACTGAGCTTGGACGAACCCGAGTCCAAGGAAATCAAGAAGAAATTTGCTACCATCAGGACAGAGCGAACTAGCTCTGGTGGCCACCAGAAATAGCAAATGAAAATCTGTTGGCTAATGGAACTCTTGCTGGTTGTATCCACAAATGATTGAGACTGGTTCCATTAGTTGCTTTAGAGGTATTCTATGAAGTGCTGCTTAATAAGTCAGAATAAAGTAAAACATTTGGAAGTCTTTTCTTACCGGTATTTAACAGGAGTATGCTCAGATGTCTTTATATATTGTCGGGCGTACTCAGGTTGGTAAGTTCCACACCAAATCTGTGTATAACATCATTACATTCATTATTGATATATAAATATAGTATAAAACAAACATATCAATGGCTAATTCAATATATCATGTAAGGTAACACATGAACATGCAGCATAACATACCTTGTTTCACCTAATTACAAAGTAAAAGGTGTAAATACTAACAGGGTGACCATCAAGGTACTGCCAAGCACAATGGAGGTGATGGCCTTTCCTAATGGCCAACCACAGCATAAAGGCAGTGTGACAGGTTGATAAGGTAAGTACCTACAGTTAGTTAATAAGAGTTAGAACCCTTAGGACCCTTCAACCCAGTGGAGTAGGTCCTGGAAGAGACTTTAAGTAGATGTAGTTAGTGAGTTTAATTAGTAATAATTGTGTATTCCTGTGAAGATTCAAAGGAAATTGTGATAGTAGAAAATAATATCTAGATGGCAGTGGTAAGATCAGTCCGAAAGAGAAGTGCAGGTTTAATGGACTTTCATGGTCTAAGAGGCCGATTCATCAATAGCGCCAGGTAGCGACAGATGAGCGACTGAAGTATGGCGCTAAGAGCGCCGCTAGCGTCAGCCGCGGGCGGTAGCGATTCGCTATAGCAGGCCTCCTCAGTCGCTACCTGGCGTTGTTGCGAACAACGCCTACATTGCTGAATATGATGTTGGCCCTCAGCTTTGTAGGCGCTGTCAGTCAGTGTGACCACGCTATTCTACACAGCGCCTGTTAGCTTTGCTGTGTCCTGGCCATCCAGTACCTTCTGAATAAGACACATTGCCACATTTGTTAAAAATTTAAAGAGTTTTTATTTTGTGTTGAAAAGGAAATTAAATTCAACCAGATATTCTAATATAAATGCAAAATAAAACATAATTAAACACATAGCCACAATTTTTTTTTTTTTTATTTGTTAAATAAAAAGGAAATACAATTAAACCACCAATGAGAAAGAAAATGAAAAGAAAAACAGAACAGAGAAAAATGGAAAATCGAAAAAGAAAAGAAAAACAGAAATGAGAAAGGAAAATAGAAAAAAGAAAAACAGAAATGAGAAAGCAAAATATTAAAAAGAAAAACAGAAATGAGAAAGGCAAATAGAAAAAGAAAAGAAAAACAGAAATGAGAAAGGAAAATAGAAAAAGAAAATAAAAACAGAAATGAGAAAGGAAAATAGAAAAAAGAAAAACAGAAATGAGAAAGCAAAATATGAAAAAGAAAAACAGAAATGAGAAAGGCAAATAGAAAAAGAAAATAAAAACAGAAATGAGAAAGGAAAATAGAAAAAGAAAATAAAAACAGAAATGAGAAAGGAAAATAGAAAAAAGAAAAACAGAAATGAGAAAGCAAAATATGAAAAAGAAAAACAGAAATGAGAAAGGCAAATAGAAAAAGAAAATAAAAACAGAAATGAGAAAGGAAAATAGAAAAAGTAAATAAAAACAGAAATGAGAAAGGAAAATAGAAAAAAGAAAAACAGAAATGAGAAAGCAAAATATTAAAAAGAAAATAAGAAATGAGAAAGGAAAATAGAAAAAGAAAAGAAAAGCAGAAATGAGAAAGGAAAATAGAAAAAAGAAAAACAGAAATGAGAAAGCAAAATATTAAAAAGAAAATAAGAAATGAGAAAGGAAAATAGAAAAAGAAAAGAAAAGCAGAAATGAGAAAGGAAAATAGAAAAAAGAAAAACAGAAATGAGAAAGCAAAATATTAAAAAGAAAAACAGAAATGAGAAAGGCAAATAGAAAAAGAAAATAAAAACAGAAATGAGAAAGGAAAATAGAAAAAGTAAATAAAAACAGAAATGAGAAAGGAAAATAGAAAAAAGAAAAATAGAAATGAGAAAGCAAAATATTAAAAAGAAAATAAGAAATGAGAAAGGAAAATAGAAAAAGAAAAGAAAAGCAGAAATGAGAAATAATATGAAAATGGAAAAGGGAAATAAAAACATAAATCAGCCAGAAAAATATAATTACTATAGGAAGTCGAATGCCAAGGAAACGTTCACCAGAATTAAACACATAGCCACATGTATCTATATATAGTAGATTTTTTATTCAAATCTACCTAAAATAAAAAATTAACAAAAGAGAAATGGTAAAGTAAAATTAAAACAGAAAGGAAAAAGCAAAGTAAAGTAAAATAAAGTAGGGAAAGTCCAAAATATAGATCACGGTGCCCGTGTTTGTGCCTGAAAAAATAAGAAAAGTGCAGTTAGTATAGATATTTAAAGTAGTATAGTTGTAGCAAATACAAAAATGCATTACTTGATAACCAACATTGGCGTCTTACACCCCCCTTAGAGTGGTTTTGGTCATCTTACACCCCCCTTAGAATGTTTTGGGTCATCTTACACCCCCCTTAGAGTGGTTGGGGTCATCTTACACCCCCCCTTACAATGGTTTGGGTCATCTTACACCCCCTTTAGAGTGGTTTGGGTCATCTTACACCCCCCTTAGAATGTTTTGGGTCATCTTACACCCCCCCTTAGAGTGGTTGGGGTCATCTTACACCCCCCCTTACAATGGTTTTGGTCATCTTACACCCCCCTTAGAGTGGTTTTGGTCATCTTACACCCCCCTTAGAGTGGTTTTGGTCATCTTACACCCCCCTTAGAGTGGTTTGGGTCATCTTACACCCCCCTTAGAGTGGTTTTGGTCATCTTACACCCCCCTTAGAATGTTTTGGGTCATCTTACACCCCCCTTAGAGTGGTTGGGGTCATCTTACACCCCCCCTTACAATGGTTTGGGTCATCTTACACCCCCTTTAGAGTGGTTTGGGTCATCTTACACCCCCCTTAGAATGTTTTGGGTCATCTTACACCCCCCCTTAGAGTGGTTGGGGTCATCTTACACCCCCCCTTACAATGGTTTTGGTCATCTTACACCCCCCTTAGAGTGGTTTTGGTCATCTTACACCCCCCTTAGAGTGGTTTTGGTCATCTTACACCCCCCTTAGAGTGGTTTGGGTCATCTTACACCCCCCTTAGAGTGGTTTTGGTCATCTTACACCCCCCTTAGAGTGGTTTTGGTCATCTTACACCCCCCTTAGAGTGGTTTTGGTCATCTTACACCCCCCTTAGAGTGGTTTTGGTCATCTTACACCCCCCTTAGAGTGGTTGGGGTCATCTTACACCCCCCTTAGAGTGGTTTTGGTCATCTTACACCCCCCTTAGAGTGGTTTTGGTCATCTTACACCCCCCTTAGAGTGGTTGGGGTCATCTTACACCCCCCTTAGAATGGTTTTGGTCATCTTACACCCCCCTTAGAGTGGTTTTGGTCATCTTACACCCCCCTTAGAGTGGTTTTGGTCATCTTACACCCCCCTTAGAGTGGTTGGGGTCATCTTACACCCCCCTTAGAGTGGTTTTGGTCATCTTACACCCCCCTTAGAGTGGTTGGGGTCATCTTACACCCCCCTTAGAATGGTTTTGGTCATCTTACACCCCCCTTAGAGTGGTTTTGGTCATCTTACACCCCCCTTAGAGTGGTTTTGGTCATCTTACACCCCCCTTAGAGTGGTTGGGGTCATCTTACACCCCCCTTAGAGTGGTTTTGGTCATCTTACACCCCCCTTAGAGTGGTTTTGGTCATCTTACACCCCCCTTAGAGTGGTTGGGGTCATCTTACACCCCCCTTAGAATGGTTTTGGTCATCTTACACCCCCCCTTAGAGTGGTTTTGGTCATCTTACACCCCCCTTAGAGTGGTTGGGGTCATCTTACACCCCCCTTAGAGTGGTTGGGGTCATCTTACACCCCCCTTAGTGTGTTTTTTTGCTCATTTTGATGGGAGGTCAAATACATTTAACCAGTAGTGCAGTACTTGCATTAGAGTGAAGGGTAGTTAGCTTACCGCAAAAAAAGAAGTGATCAGCCTTTCCCTTAGCTCATCGCCAGTCTGGGTGTCCTCACTTCTATCTGCGGGCAGGTTGGGGATTTCTGGCACCAGTGCTGTCTCCTCGGGGGCTTGGATTCGGTGACAAATGCAAATGTTGTGTAGCACACAGCAGGCAAGGATGATCTTGGAAACCTTCTGTGGGCTGTAGAGCATCTCTCCTCCTGGCCGTGCCAAACAGAGAAAGCGTGCTTTCAGCAGGCCGATGGTTCTTTCCACAATGCTTCTGGTCTTGCGATGCGCTGCATTGTAGCGTTCATGGGCAGAGGTCCGTGGGTTCCTGACCGGAGTCATGACCCACGTTCTCTGCCCATATCCCTTGTCCGCTGTAGAAAAAACACAAGGAGAGAGACAGCAATTAGTACTAGTACATGTTTTTTGGTGGTAGTTTGGTTAAAATTGGCTTACTAGGCCACATATTAGCAAAATACATTGACATGGTTAATTTATTACCCAGTAGCCAGCCAGCTGGCATTTCGTTGTTATCAAACTTCCGGCACAGGACTGTCCGCTGCAAGACGTAAGAATCGTGGCATGAGCCGGGGAACCCCGATCTCACCGCCCGCAGCCTCATGTCTGGGTCACAGACCACCATCACATTCATTGAATGGAATTGTTTCCGGTTTCTGTAGGACAGCTCCTGTGCACGGGGAGGGCGGAAAGGGATATGTGTACCATCAACGCACCCTAGCACATTCGGGATCCCTCCCATCAGATAGAAAGCATGTTTTATTTTGGCAACCTCTTCCTCATCCTCAGGAAACCTGATGTAAATTGGGATTAAATCACAAATTGCCAGAACTACCTGGATTAGGATGCGGCTCATAGTAGCCTGGCTTATCCCGCTGAGGAGGGCTGAGGTTGCCTGGAAGGTCCCTCGTGCCAAAATATTAAGAGTGGCACACAGGCGTACTATGCCTGGAATGGAATGAGTGCGTTTGGTGGATGGCTCGATTTTGGTCTTAATCTGATCATATAGGGACTGTAGTGCAGCACGATTCAGACGGAAGCGGCTCCTGATCTGCTCGTCACTTAAGTCCCATCCTGAAAGGCGGATTGCAAAGGAGCGGGGTGCCCTAAGCCTCACAACACCCCGCTCCCTTTCCTCCTGCTCTTTCAGCATACACATACATCCATCCACCCAGACACCATACATCACCCTCTTATCCATCACACACACTAAAGATATATACAAAAACAAAAAAAAACAAAAAAAACCACTAACACACAACACACACACAAACAATCACACTCCACACACACCCGCTACAATGCAGCTCACCACAAAACCAGAACTATAGTGGTCCAAACCACCAGCCTGCTGAAAACCAGCTTTCTAAGTTAGGCACAACCAAGAGGGGAGTTGCTGCACAGCCCACAAAAGGCCCCAAAATCAAGCCTCACTTGCTGTATGCTACACAAGATTTGCAGATGCCACCAAAACCAAGCTCCTAAAGAAACAGCACTGATGTCAGAAATCACCCAACAAGCCACAGAGAGTGAGGACAGAAACCAGACAGAGGCTCAAATGAGCTAAGGGAAGCGAGCACAGCACCACACCACAGCCTTTGCCACAGTGTAAGAATAGCAGAAGCTAGAACATTCCTTCCTTTTATACTTCATTTTCTAAAGTGACAGGTCCGCTTTGCCGCCTTTTGCGTCGCTCTGCTATTTCCGGGCGCCAATTAGCCGACCCAGGTGTGCGTAAAACAGAGTGCGCACGCGCACGCTAGTAGCGCTACTAGCGTACTTGAGCCGTAACTTGCGTGCATTAACGGACATGGACCAAAAATCAGGGGTGGACCAATGAAAGGTAAGCTGCTGTTTTTTTAAATAGCCGTTAGGCTAACCACATGTCACAAGGGTTTGAGATACATCAGTCCATTGTTGGATTTGGGTGTGTGTTGTTTGTTTAATGAGGTCTGTAATGAGTTAATTGGCTAACACACATGCTTCTGTCAGTGCAGTGGAGGTGTGCCTAGAAGGAACTGGGCTGTATGTGTGAATCAATTAAGTGGGCTGCTTTTGGATTGGCTGTTAGAGCACATAAAACCTGACCAAGCCTAACAGATTGCGATGCCATTCTGTAGTCTGCATGCGTGCTTGTTGGGTGTGTATTTGTGTGTGTGTGCAGCTACAGGATGGAGCCAAATTCAGGACATCTGCCGGCCACAGCAGGCCCGAGTAGGAGTTTGGTGGGTGCTGTGCGCAGACCTCCCTTAAGGAAAAGGGCACAGCCTGAAGGTGGGGCAGCACCCCAGGCTAAGCGCCCAGGTGCCAAGAGGGAGCCTGAATTTAATTTGGCGGAGAATAATCATCTTGTGCGCCTTACACTTGCTAAATGGGAGCTACTCTTTGGCTCCCAAAGCAAGTCCATAGGCAAACAAGAAAGAAGCAAACTGTGGGATGCCATTGGTGTGGAGCTTAGTAGCACAGCTCAACACCCACGTAGTGGCCCATCCTGCAGGAAACGCTTCTACACTTTGCGAGGGGCCCTTATGAAAAAGATGAATCACGATCTTGATGTGGACAGTGGGTTCATCCAGGCTCCAAAGAGTACCTACAGGCCGTATGAGGAGATGCTGAAGGCCAAAATCCCACTGGCTCGGCTGCAGGGTGTGGATCCTGGGGATGACACCACCGGTTGGAGTGAAGGTACATATTTTCTGGCTTTTATAATAACCTAATGTAAATGTATGTGATTTGCATTTTTACATTCTGAACAACTAACAGTAGGACCTGTGAAGTATTACATTACAGCTCAAACATTTGTAACTTTTCTGTCTGTTGCTTTATGCATAGGTGCACATGCTGCTGTCCGGGATGTGCCTCAGGACACCCAAGCTCCTGCCCTTCCAGCAACCTCAAGGCTACCCCAGTCTGCCATTGAAGGTATTTACCCATAATTTGGTTGCTGGTTGTTTTGTTAACAAATGGGTGTGGGAGCAGCTCAAACAATCAAGGTTTGCCCTGTTGAGTTTTAATAATATGTGCGTGCGCCCTAATTGCACGCCCACTGTAACACTCACAGCAACTAACTAACAAGGCCCTAACATGTGTAGATATGTAGGACGCCAGAGATGTGTAGCCATATATCGGCATATCAATGTGGGAGCCACACTGGGCTTGATTAGTGAATAATAGTGAAAGAGCTGCTCACACACCTTAATGCATGTTGTATTTTGCAACGCACATTAGCTATGGCTCAATGTTGGTTTTATTTTGGCCTAGCTCCCATGCCCTTGGCCCCAGCATCTCCTCCGGATCCCACCTACTCTTTGGATGTCGGTAAGTGCATGTGTTCACCTTGCTTGATCCACTTTTACTCAAGTGCATGTGTCTCATTCTTCTTTTTTCTTGGTAGGCCAAGTGACTGGTTCATCTTTGGACCCCACTTCCGATGTTGCCGGTCAACAGGACCCTGTTGGTGTGTAGAGCAAGACATAATGTATCCTTTATGCTGTTTATGTTACACTGGTTCAATTTGGTTAGTCTACTAAGCTACATGTTAGCTTGGTAAACTTGAAGATGCCTCTTGGGAGTGCTGGTTGCCTCCCCAGGGTCAGTCTATTAGTTTTTTGAGTGATAGCAATGTATTTTTGCGGACATCTTTTTAGCCAAACATTCCCCGTAGTAGTTTGCTGATTATTTACATACTTTTTTTTTTTTTTTTTTAGTTGACCCGAATATCGGAAGTGGCTGTCCAGAAAGGGCCCCTCAAGTTCCAGCTGCCAGAGATGAGGGTAAGTGGTTTGGCCTTGCTCTAGTCTGTATTTTGGCTCTACTTTTGTGCCACTTGCTTCTGGCAACTTGTGTGTCCACATGTATTTTCAAGGTCCAAGCTCGAGTGAGGACCCCACTCCAGACATCTGGGATATTGCGGGTATGTTTAATTTAAGCAATGTTTCTGATGTGATTTGCAGAAATTAGTGCGTCTTAGTCCTGTAACATACATGTTAACAATCTGAGTTTAACAGAGACCTTTGGTCTAGTGTGTATTTGGGAACTTTTTATAGGTATGGCCTCGATAGCCTAACCAGGTTACATTAGAGTTTGGCCCACAGACCTACTAACCTGATTTTCCTGTTTAGCATATGGCAACTTGCCCGACATCTCGGATGTTGAATTGCCACTCTCTGGCAGCGATACCTCGAGCCTACCTGTGCCGGAGGACACGCAGGTAACATGGCTGATGTAGACGACCTCGAAACACATTGGCATATTCGTGGGTAGTGGAAGAAGCAACATGTCACATTTCCTTTCATTGTTGTTTTGGCAGGAGGCGGAACCAGAACCCCAAGCTGGGACCTCTTCCCAAGTCCCATGTGGCCAAGCTTCAGAGGCTCAGACAAGGGTAAGTTGTATAGTGAGTGTTTATGGTAATTTTTTGGAGGGGCATAACTGCATTGGTTCTGTTTGACTAAAATGTGGTTTACTATTTGTTTAGCCTCAAACCACAGCAAGAGGAGGTGTGGCACCAACCAGTGCCGATTTCTACGAGCTAGGGGTCCGGATGCTGGAGGACTACAGTCGCCAACAGCCGCGTGATGGAACTAATGAGCGCATTGCGGCGTTGGAAAATCAGGTGCTGATGTGTCAGCAACAAAATGAGGCCCTGCAGCGCCAGGTGGACCAGTTACGGCAAAACCAACTACAGAACCAGGACCTTGGTCGGCTGGCAAATGTAATAGAGCAATCTGTACAGCGCCAGGAAGAAGAAATACAGCGCCAGGCAGAAGGTCTCCAGCGGCAGGACCAAACTTTGTTGTTGCTACAACAGCTCATACAACAGCAGTCTATATTTTTTACTGCACTGTTGTCCCCCAACACCGCCCCTAGCAATGACTCCCAACCTCCCCGGCCACCCAGCCAAGAATATTAATTTGTAAACCTTTTTTTATGATTTATGTAAATATATTTTTGAAAACCACCTCTAAATTGTGTTTATCCATACATGTGAAAGCGAACTACACAGTCATGGATGATTTGCTCCATCATCTCTAATATTATGCCACCATTTATGTGCCACATTAGTTAACATTGCTTACTATGGTGTAAACATGTACTGGCTCAAAATGGCTGCCTAATTTTAGACATAATGGTTTTTTGGAATCTAAACCTATGCTGGTCAAGGAACAACACAGTTATTAGTACAAAAAATTGTATTTTAAAAAATTGGCCCAACACGGCCAACATAGGCCAACAAAGCCAAAAACAATACAAATGGCAGCCATCCCCCCCACCCTAACGTCTCCGACGCCTCTTCATGGCCAGCAGCATCCCTTTCATCTGTCGGAAGGCCCGCCACAGTCTGCGATGCTGGCGTATACAAGCTGTAGAGATGTGATTAAAAATAATATGTTAGAATTTGATTGTGAACTCAACATACACAGATGTAGCAATGTAATGTCAGTGTTTCTAACTTGCTAACACTCACATTAACATTGGTGAACAATGTGCCCTTAACATTTAAAATTAAAGGTTTAATATTGGCTTGAAAACATGTTAGGACAACATACCTTTACTCTTAAAGTGGACCAACACCCACAATATAGTTTATCATGGGTTTTGGGCCACTTTGTTGTTGCTCACAGATCTGTTTATTCCCTGATGTGTGTATCCACACAGTAATCCATAGCCACTCACCTCTCCATGCTCCAACGTGATTGGCCCAAAAAACGCACGCTAACGTCTATGCAGGGAACAGGAATGTACAATCCTCTTCCGCCGCCTCTTCACGCATGTCACTCTCTGGCTGCTCATGGGGACCCGGCGGCCATTCACAGAGGCCCAGGGCGGACAAATGCACGTCTGGAGTGGTGCGCGGGAGCCAGCGGAAGATAAGTTCCGATAATTAGGGGTTTGCTTGGTGGTTTTGACCCGCGGTACATGCAATTATCGTATGTTCCGCGGGGTGTTAGTTGTTAGTTGTTGGCAAATTAAATGTTTAATGCACATTAAACACCCTTGGTGTTGGGCCAGGTTAACTCTTGCAAATGTAATAATGTTTATGGCCAAGTAAGGACATTTATGTCTTTAGTCCCAGCCAAACATCAGGGCCTAAGGATGATCCAAGTTTGCCCTATAATGTTATGGGTAAACACCTAATCAGGCCCATTTGGTTGTCTATACGCCACAAATAGTCCGTATGTGTCCGTAACAAGAATGTGAGGCAACTATCAAGGATGGTGACTGGCATGTTGGATTATTGTACAAACACATTTAACCTAGATGTGTGTGAAATTCACACATTGGTAAATTTAAAATGTCTACAGATGTAACTAGAAGACAAAGGTTTCACAAGTATTTACCCATATGAATTTGGATGTACTCACCATCGCAGCTGTGGCGGTGGCCCATGCTGCTGGCCGTCCCTGGAGCTGGTGTGGGGAGGAGGAATTCTGCCTCCGTCTGCGTAGCAACATCTGTCCATAAAAAAACAAAATACAAAACAACATTTAGTGGAGCTATGACACCCGAAGATTTGACATCCATCTGGTTATTGAGTCTTACCTAAAAAAAAACAGACATGTTTACATACATGTTAAACGATATTTACTATATTCCTGGTCCATTAGTTAATGTGAAGTGTTTATGGTTGCCACATGTATCCGTTATGAAAATCTGGCACTAACCTTTACATTGCAATGTAAATGACTCATTACCAATTTAATGGCTAATGTTACCAGTGTGCAACATGTGTTTGGCCTAACTACTTAACGTAAATTAACTATTGCTAGCACACATCATGGTGTGGCCAGAAACATAGGGGTGGTTGCCAGTTGGCTAGCACTGTAGTGTGGTTTGTGATGTTAATGTACATTAGCAAACCAGCTGAGACAATGGACCAGGAAACGTGTCTGTTAAAAGTGGTCCAAGACCCAGGATTGTTAATATTCAGTGTTTTAGTCTACTTTGGCAGAGCAACACAATTTTATTCCGCCACCGCCCCTGCCTTCCGCACATCACTCCTCCAGTGTGTGCGCACGCGCATGCCAGTATGAAACAGAGCGCAGGCGCACACACATCTCGAGTGCCACACAGGAGGCGGGGACAATGGCTTCTGCCACCCCCAAAGAGGGAAGTAGTTTGTGGTGTTTTGTTGGGGGGTGGCCCTGGGTGAGGGATGTGATTGGGCAGGGAAGGCGCGAGAATCCAAGCAATATCATCAATGTTTGTTGGTCCACTTTAAGGAATGACATAAATTCCAAAATGAGATGGCTAACAACATACACTTACCACGACTATGCCCGAGGAGGATTTGACGCCAAAATGCCATGGAGGTGCCGCCTATATGATGCCCTGCAAATTAGAGAGGAATGGCAAGGGCTAAGCACAAATGGTCAGATGAAACCTGTCACAGACTAACAATTAAAACATGTAAACTCACCAGGGGATGAAGCGCCACTTGAAGCCCAGGGAGGGCTCTGAGGAGGAGGCGGGGAGCCTCGGCTCCTCACACTCTGCTCAGAAGATCCACCAGGCAAAGGGCCACCCTCCTCCCTCTCACTCCCTGCTTGAGAGTGGCCCCTTGCCTGGTGAGAGTCCTCAGACTCAGAGTGTGAGGAGCTGAGGCTTGATCCAGCCTGCCCCCCAGCAGCACACTCCTCTGGGGCGTCATCCCCTTCCTCCCCTGGGTCCTCTAAATAGGACCCGCGGGAGGGACCCTCCCCCGATGACTCCCCCGAGTCCGCCTGCCTGGTTCGGGGGAGGAATCCCTTCCCACGTTTCCCCAGGGGAGGACGCTTATCTGTGTGGAGGGGGTGAAAGCAAATAATTAATATAAAGAGCAAAAAAGGACACAGCTTAGCAGATGATTCTGCACAAAGGCAAAAAAGAACATAAGCTTTAACTTACCTGATGCGTAGGCATCATATAGGCGGTACACGCCTTCTGGGTCCCGGCGCTTGAAATCAGACCATTTTTGTTGTATGGCCCGGATGGTCAGGTCGGTCTTGAAGCGCCGGGACACAGTGGCCTTCACCTCCATGGCAAGGCGTTTTTTAGCTCCTCGGGCATAGTCGTATTCGGCCAGGCAGAAGTCCTATGAAAAAAAAAAAAAAAATAATAAAAAATAAATACATGACATCAGAACAATGTCATAAACAGTTATACAGAGACAAGATCAAAGTGGACCCACACCCAGGATTAACATTATTCTGGGTTTGGGTGCACTTTTGTGGGCCACAACTATTGTGGGTGGCCCACTGTCTGCAACCCCCTTGGAAGGCCACAAATACACCGCTGAGGACACTCCCACGTCACTCCGCAAGCCAAACACAGCGCTCCACGCCGGTGTGGTATGCGCATCCAAGGCCGTTGGGAGGTGCATACCAGCTCAGCTGTGTCTGCACGGCAAAGTACGCATGTGGCGTTTGACTCTAACAGGGAGTGCGCCTGCACACAAAATGAAAATATGTATGGCGCAGGGGTACACCCTGCTAGAGGTAAGCGCAATAGGCATCCGCAACTCACGCATGCACAGATGGGACGGGGCAGAGGTAATTTTTATGGCCCTCCAGGGGGGGGGGGGGGCCATCCCAGCAGGACATCCACAATGGGGATGCCCCACGTGGAGTGTTAAATTTTGGCCTGAAAACAATACAAATTCTGCCCCTATCCCCCCTGTGTGTTTATCAATTTTTAAGCTAAAAATACATAAATAAAATACTCACTTTCACCACCTGGCCATTTACACGGCTATCCACCCGGGTGCGCCTTTGTTTCCTTGGCCCAGGAGGGGAATGGGTGGGAGGGGTGGTATTTGGGGAAGGTGAGGTAGGTGGGGGAGGTGGGGGAGGGGTGGTGGGTCCGGAATCTGAGGAGGAGCTGGGGAGGCGCATTACTCTGCGTTTTGGAGCCATATTGGAAACGCTAAGGAGGAAACAGGAACCGGAAATGACGCAAGCGACATTAGACCAAAAAAAAAAAAAAAAAAAAAACCAAACAAAAATACGCTCCGCGCCCCAGCAACAAGCTATTCTCAGCTATGTGCAAGCTAAGTGGCGGAAAAACTAAAATGAATATTTAAAACAAGCTATTGGCCTAAGCGCTAGACAGTTTTACCTTAAGGTGGCGTTGAAACGCAAAGGAGGATCCCGGAACCGGATATGACGCTAGCAACTGTGCTTCTAAATTCAAACACAAACATGCGCGCAACAGGGACAAGCTAATATCAGCTCTAGGCACGCTAAGTGGCGGAAAAATCAAAAAAATGACGCTGCAAAACAAGCTAGGGCCAAAGGCGCAACGAATTATTAGCTGCATTTAGCAGGGGATTCTACATACTGTAATGCATAGGTCCTTCTAAAGCATACACCGTTGTGCTTAAATATAAAAATCTTATTCCTTCCAAAATTCATCACACAATCAAACTAGACTAATACCTGAAAATGTGGCACACATGAGAATGCATAACGGGTTGTTATGAGCTGGTACGACTGAATGTTAATTCTGCTATATGTGGCCAGGCACGCTCACAACTACAGTGTATTCATTAACAACGACTGGGGTCGCGGAAAGTGAATTCCTTGAAACTGGCAGAAGGACACATGTATGAACAGCACAGCGACGCACAACGCAGCGCAGCGAGGCACAGCGACGCTCGCGCCGCCACAGAGCGAATTAAAACAGCGACTGCACAAACACCGACCAACACAGATTCATCAATGACAGGGCTGCCGAATAGCTTGGGCGCTGACAATTTCTAAGAGCGAACGTGACCGACCAACCTGACAGGCTACAAAATAGCTTTACAAGGCCCGTTTGTGTGGAAAACCAGCGATTTTGATGCCAATGAGTTTGGGTGGAGGAGATGCAATTCCCATGTCACTCACAACATTACATTGTGAAAAAAATTACAAAAAAATAAAACCTATAAATAACCAGCCAGATTCATAAAACATATCAATATAAACATGTGTGGAATCTTGTACCAACGAAAAAAACCCAAAAACAACTAAAAACAATCATTGCAGCGTCTGCCATTGAAATGTATGGGAGAGCGGCAGGTAGCGCCAGGTAATACGTGTCGCTGTGAAGGAATTTGCTGCGGCGCTGTTCGTTCCAGGCGGCTTCATGATGAATGCCGCGCTTGCTGTCGCTCTCGCCGGCGCTAGCCTCATTTAGCTTGATAAATGCGTCATTGTGACCGCCGCCGGGCGTACTTGAGTCGGTAGTCGCCGTTAGCTGCCGCTACCTGGCGCTCGTCAGACACTACCTGGCGCTATCGCTTGATGAATAAGGGCATAAGTGTCAACTAAATGTCACTGTTAGCTTTGGGAAAAAATGGTAGAAAACAAGTTAGAACCTGTTAGAACCAGTAAACAGGTGTCCTAAGTCATGCTTAGCACATGGAAATAACGTGTTGCACAAGCTTGGGAGTGACTATGAGAGTATCTATTGGGAAGTGGTTACCTCAAAGAGGATTGGTCTTGGTTCTAGAAGTTTATCCATCTGAGGGGATACAGATAAGGGGATACGTCAAGAAGCAACAGCAGTAAGAGTCTAGCAGATGCCAGCCAGAGCTCAGGAAATATGTCAGTGGCAGCCCAAGGCAAGACAAGCTGACAAGACTTGTACACCTTACATATGGGAGATAATCCAGCTGGATCAGGGTCTTAAGTGGAACTAGAAGTTGAGAAAGTTTTATATTGAGTAAACCAAAATCTATGGCTAGACTGCACTGGATACAGCAGTTGGAAGGCTCGGAATTCACTACATGTATATATGTGGACTGAAGGTAAAGGAGGTACCAAGCTAGTGAGGTATCAAGGGTTATAAAGAGAAGAGAAATAGTTAACCAATTGCATGGTTTCCAAAGTTGTAGCACCCTGCTCTTGAGAGCATACAATTTAAGGATAAGGGCATACAATGAACGATTGGGTCACAATCGTATGTATTAAGCATGGTGGCAAGTGTTCCAAGGGTAACAAGTCTATGAAGTGGGTTGGTAAAGCCAGATTTGAGGGCATTAAAGGTCAGAGAGTGTTGAAATGTAGTGGGAAAGGCAGGGGCAGATTGGGTGCAAAAATCAGCCTGGGATATTACCAGCCCCCATCAGCCCCTGCCTTGCCCTCATTGTGCTTCCCATCCATCGTCAAGGAATGCGTTCATCAGCTGAAGCTATAGCATTGCAGGGATAGATCATGGGTATAATGGATATGGCCACTCTTTAAGCAAATCCTGAAACTTAATTGTATGGGGCAGATACTGTGGCAGGGGTCAGTATGTCCCCCCTCAGAAAAGATGCAGAGGCTTTAGCTTTGTAGGGCTGGAACATGGGCCCTGGGTTGTCTTGGCTAGCCAAGTACAGGGAAAGAGGTTGGTGGGGAGACTTGGGAAGCAGGGAGTGGAGGGGAGTGCACAGAGGCTTGGTGGGTAGGGCTTTGTGACAGCCCAGTTGGCCAAGAATCCATGCAGGCCACCATGCTCTCTGTGCTCCCTATGGCCAGTCCACTGCTTAGTAAGGTCAATACCATACAAAAGCTTGCACAACCCCCTTAAAGTGGACCAAAACCCAGGATTTTGACTATCCTGGGTTTTGGTCCTTTCCCCACGGGCACCCCGATCTGTGGTGCCCCACTGTGTGAAACCCTCCCAGCAGCCAACTCACCTCTTCCTGTTTGCACGGCGCGTCTAAGAGCAGCGGCTCTGGCGGCCGCATCCTTCGCTTCTCTCTAGCAGTGCGCATGCCCGCGCCAGGCTTTTGTGAAAGGCTGGCGCGGGCATGCTCCCTGTTAGACGGAGGCGGAGGATGCGGCTGTCAGAGCTGCTGCTCTTAGACGCGCCGTGCGACCAGGAAGAGGTGAGTCCGTTCGGGCGTCCTGGGGGGTTTTACACAGCGAGGCTGATCAGGGTGCCCCCAGGGAAAGGACCAAAACCCAGGATAGTCAAAACTTTTGACTATCCTGGGTTTTGGTCCACTTTAAATATCCTATACATAAGCCTAAAAGTGCCACTCCCAAGATTGCATCCGCAATACCAATAAAGAACAACACCAAGAAGGGAGGCACACAATTATCCTACTCTATATACAATTTTATTTAATCAAATAAATGCCCAAAACACAATTACCCAGACATGTTCAAAACATTTAAAAACATATAAACACAAAACATACAAAACATACCAACAGAGCCTGAGAATGCGTGGCTCATTCTGGTGGTAGGCGGTGGGGAGACCCTGGTGATCATTTGTGATTTGTGAATCATGAGATCTGGTTGCACACCATGTTATAGAGTAGTGTGACTATTTATTATCATTGAATTGGCATTGCTGTTATTATTGTTGTTGACATTTTTGTCTTTGCTGCTATCATTATTCTTGTTGCTATAGTTCTCTGCTGCTATTGCACATATTTTGAGATACAAATTTGTGAGTGATTTGTGGATATATTATATATATTGATATTTATATTCGTTTGGATCATGGATTTTGGCACACTGGGCACTTGCACTTTATAACGAGATCTTTACTCTTTTTTTGTTCACTTACACATTTTTACTACTGCTCATTCATAGGTGGCTTTATTATTTGTTTAAATATGCAGCTTTTTGCGTTAGTTAGTTAATGGCTAATAGATATTGATCTCTCCCCACCGCCTATATACCTGTCTATGTTGGTATGTCTTGTATGTTTTGTGTTTATATGTTTTTTAATGTTTTTAACATGTCTGGGTAATTGTGTTTTTTGGCATTTATTTGATTAAATAAAATTGTATATAGAGTAGGATAATTGTGTGCCTCCCTTCTTGGTGTTCACTGCTTAGCAAGGGGCACCTGTGAAGTCCTGAAAATTAGAGCGAGGGGAAGGTGGTCGGGGAGGCTGATTCTGTAATAGCGCCAGGTAGCGACAGATGAGCGACTGTAGCAGTATTTTCACAGCGCCTGCTAGTAGTCGCTGTGCTTGGCCGTTGTTCGGTTGTTGACAGCGACTCAGTCGGTGTGCAGTAATGTTGAATATTGGGTGAGGAGTCGCTATTTGACAGGTTCCGCGCTGTATGGGAGCGCATGATAGCGAATGGCCATAGCGACCGGCTCCCACCATATTCATTAACAAATCACGCTCAAAAAATTCTTGCGCTGTGAAATGCATGTTTAAACCCCAGAGCGCAGGCGGCGATGGGTTAAAAGTAGTTTTTTAACCCCCAAACAACCATATTTTTGGAACCCAAAAAAACAAGTTTCTAAAAATATTTTGTAATATGAATACATTAATATCAG
The DNA here is from genome assembly GCA_027917425.1 of Gastrophryne carolinensis. Taxonomy (NCBI): domain Eukaryota; kingdom Metazoa; phylum Chordata; class Amphibia; order Anura; family Microhylidae; genus Gastrophryne; species Gastrophryne carolinensis. The sequence goes on along the minus strand of CM051242.1, from coordinate 23,002,226 downwards.
ACCTTTAATATCAATTCTGCACATTTTTTTTTTTTTTTTACCTTAAAAAAAATATCTAACATGGCAGAAGTGGTCACATAATTTTTCACATTTAAAAAAAAAAAAAAAAAAAAAAAAAACATTAATAACAATTAATTATTAATATTTAAAGATTGTTCCATTGAAATGCATTGGTGTTCGCTGTTCAAGGTCGGACGCTGGCGCTGTGGGCTGAGGCTGGGATAATGATGAATGAGTGGCTATATGGCGCTATCTCAGTCGCTAAGCAGGATCGGCTTGATAAATGTGTGATTGTGGTGGGGAGCCGGCGTTCTCGTGGCGGTGACCGTCATTATCGATCGCTCACCAGTCGCTACCTGGCGCTATCCCTTGTTAAATAAGGGCCATAGTTAAGGAAAATGAGGAAATGGCAGGCAGAGAGAAGGCTGCGTTTGGGTAGGTATCTTTGGTCGTCTAATGAAATGCAGGCAGGGGCTTGTACAGAGAGAGAGCTTTGTAGGTAAAGGTTAGATGTTTAAACTAGATTATTTTAGATATTGGCATCGACAATAGGAGGATACAGAAATAAAAAGGGTATGGGGGAGGATACAGAAAGTGAGGATGTTTTTATAAGATAAAGGAGGGCACATCCGGAAAAGGGGTGGTTTACAATTAGTCGGCAGGGGTGGACTAGAGACAATATTCAGCCGTGATTTTACTGGCCATAATGGGCTCATGACCTGCCGAAACTTCCCTCCATAGCTTTCGCAGTCAATCAAGGAGTATGTTCAGAGCAGGAAGTGGAAGCCAATGAGTAAATAATAGCACTGGGTGAGGTAAGCTGTATACTGGGGGCTATGGGGGCTATGGCCCTAAAGCCGTACAACACATTGGGAATTCTTCCTGTGCTCCCTAAGGCCAGTCACTCTTGTAGGAATACAAGAGGATAAATCCTTTGGATAACAGGAAGCTATTATCGTACGTATATAGGGAAGCATTCAGAAGGTTACGGTAAATACTTTGCTAAACCTAAGAAAGTTGACTAAGGTGACCTAAGAAAGTTTAATCATACTTGTAAAACAGCAATGTGCACAGGTAGTCCATAAAATCAGTAACACAAGGTGCCCCAACATCATAACGAGTTTCAGGCAAGTGGGCCCTTAATCATACATGAAAAATACTTGAACACCACGTCCACTACCCTAAATAGCAAGATGTGGCGCCATTATCATGGCATCCACGGGTGCACTGGCCACAATTTAAGGGTGGAACCTCCCTTAACAATAGGGGGACGATCACAGGGGCAGAGATGCACAGAAAGCTAAAGTGGGGTCTGGGGAGGAATAATTCTGAAGGAAAGGACAACAATGGCAAGCAGCCTGCTGGTGTTATCTTCCCCTGCCCACTTCCGCCTATGCACATTCCTGTATGTAGTCCCTTAAAGCAAAAAAAAAAACGTGCAGTGTGACTGGCCCTGGAATCTAAATGATTTCAAGGCTGGCTTCTGGCCTTCTTCCGGGGCATCCCAATTCCCAAAACAGCTCTGTGAAGCCCCCTAGGTCGATGTTTGCCAAACATTACATATGCATGGCAAGTGGCCCGCGCATATGCCTTAGACCCAGGAAGAGGTGATTTCTACTGGGCAATCTGGGGGTTCTACACAGCGGGGCATCCTAAATCAGGCAAGCAACAAAACCTGGGATAGTCAAAATCATGGTTTTTGTTCCTCTTTAAGAGCTCTCAAGCAATTTTCCCACAATAAATGTTAGGCTTACAGATCTGCAATTTAAAAATAGTCACTACTTTTGCCTTGTGCCAAACACTTGGCACTATACCAGTTGGTGTTTAATCTTTAACGATCAAGTACAGAGGTGAGGAAATAACTGGATTGAGTTCTTTTTCTATCCGGCCCTGGAGTCTTATTCACATTCAAATTATTTAGCCTAATTTGGATAATATATAAGCCAGTTAGGAATTTTGATTGGGGAATTGCTAGCAGTGGCATTGCCTATATCGGCAGCTCTATTGTGTACACAGAGCTAAATAACCCATTTAGCAGCTCTACCCTCTTTGGATCCCCAGTGGCCAATTCTCCAAGCATTAGTTAGGGTACCAATGTGTTCTGATCTTGTTTTGTTTAATTTATTAATATAAAGTAATGCGTAAGGCACATCTCTTGCATTTGGTGCTTCTTCCAGCTTTGTTCCTTTTTTACAGGCTTTATTAACTGCACGTTAAAAAAAAAAAACGTTTTTAAAGGCCAAGGCCACAGAAATGTTGAGATCGCCAAATGGTTGATCTCAAGAATGCCAGCTGGTGTGACCCAGCCTAATGGCCACATCCCCGGCTTTCCTGAAGACTCCAACATCCAGCCTATGTGAATGGCTGACCGAGAGAGTGTGCCAAGGAAGCCAGGGATGCGGCCGCCAGCAAAGACAGCACTGTGGGAGCCGCCAGTAAAAGGTCAGTTTACCCATGACCCTGGGGGTTTTACACAGCAGGGCATCTGGATTTTAGATGCTCCAGGGGCAGACTAGCAGATGACCAGTATTTTAGACTCCTGGCAGCGTGACTTATGCCGCTTGAAAAGCTGCCCAGCCTTGGCCAATCCAGTCAGTTGGTCAGCAAATTACTGTTCAAAGAAAGCTAAGCCAAACTTGCTTGATTGGGGAAACACATTGTGATATAAGATTACTAATATCATGAATATATGACACAATAGATAAATAAAAGAACATTATATATTTTGTATATTGGTTTAATTGCACAATATGAGCACTTGTAAGAATAACTGTGAACATTACCTGTGCAAAGCTCAGGAAGAAAAGCTGTTTGTCTGTAAAATCCAGTCCAGGTAATTTTGGTTCCTTGCCATTTTTCTCCACCCATTTCATATACGCCTGTAACAAGCAGTTATAATAATGAAACAATGTCATTGCATCCCTGTATGTGAGCGCTACATGCCACACATGCCATAGAATGTTTTCTCCCTGTTACCCCAATTTGCCACTGGTCTGATTGGAGACATAGAAACACAACAACTAGTTAAGGGAATGAACCCAAATCATGTTCTCCATGGAGGGAGGCTGACAGATGACAACGTGGGGGGTCACCGCCACAGTGTTACAGGCTGCCTGTGGGAGGAGGCTTGCACTTCCCTGCATGCAGAAGCATTATTCAACTGCACTGGACCAATTGCACATGGGGGGGCCGTTCCCAAAGTGCATTGTTATTTAAAGCAGACCAAAACCCTTATAACCAGATTCTAAAAGACTCCTGGGTCTGGTTACATCTTGCCCCCCGATTTGGGGTGACCAGGTTGTAAAACCCTGGGAATCGCCCATATACTCACTTAGGGAATCTGAATGGCTGGTGGCTGGTGAGTGCAGCAGAAGGGAGTGGCCAAGGGGGGGTACCCGGCAATCGCACAGGTCAGAACTTATTGCTGTTCATGAATATGCACAGTAGTGCATTCTGATTGGACAAAAACCCACACAGGAGCATGAAATAAGCGAGTAAACAAGCGATCCTGGGGGTTTCACACACAGGGGCATCCCAAATTGGTAAGTTAAGTAAGTAGGTTAAATAGGTAAGTGAAATCCTGGGTTTAAAAATGAACAGTCAAGGTTAAAAATTAACAATAACTTTAATACTCACCTTTTTTCCCCCACAGCCTTTCCATGCCATGAATAAAACTTACCAGGTCCCGAGATTGAGACCTGAAGCATGTTGCAAGTTGTACGCCCCCCGAATCAGTCACAATTGCTGTGAATGGGGACCCTGCAGTACTCAACCTCGGTACCTGGTACGTTTATTTAGGTTGAAAAGACTGTAGGAAAAGGTGAGTACTAATGTCTCTTTTTTAGTCCGGACAGGGACTTTTATTCAAAATGTCTATACATACTATTGCCCTTATTTATCAAGGGCTAGCGCCAGGTAGTGTCTGACGAGCGCCAGGTCCCGCCAGCTAACGGCGGCTACCGACTCAAGTACACCCGGCGTCGGCCACAATGACGCATTTATCAAGCTAAATGAGGCTAGCGCCGGCGAGAGCGACAGCTACCGCGGGATTCATCATGTAGCCGACTGCAACGAACAGCGCCGCTGCTAATCCCATCACAGCGACAGGTATGACCTGTCGCTCCCTGGCGATGTCCAATGCATTTCAATGGAGCAATCTTTAACTAATCATAATTAATTGCTATTAATGTTTTTTTTTTTTTTTTCAAGGCCAAAAATTCTGTGACCACTTCTGCAATGTTAGGATTTTTTTTTAAGGTAAAAAAATAAAAAAAATTATTTTGTGCAGAATTGATATTACAGGTCTGATATTAATGTATTCATATTACAAAATGTTTATAAAAACTTGTATAATTTTACAATCAAAAAATATGGTTGTTTGGGGGTTAAAAACTATTTTAAATCCATCGCCGCCAGCGCTCTGGGGTTTAAACAAGGAATTCACAGCGCGAAAAAATTCGGAGCGTGATTTGTTAATGAATCTGCAGCAAGCCGTTCGCGCTGGCCATTCGCTGTCAGGCGCACCCATACAACGCTGAACCTGTGAAACAGCGACCCCTAAGCCCGTATTCAACATTACCGCACACCGACTGAGTCGCTGTCAACAAGCAAACCCCGGCCAAGCACAGCGAATACTAGCTGGCGCTGTGAAAATCACGCTACTGGCGCTCATCTGTCGCTACCTGGCGCTATTAATGAATCGGCCTCCCCGTATACATACTACTGGGGCAATTAACCATTATGAGCTATTAAACACAATTTTTAAGTTTATTGTCAAAAATAAGAAGGGGGAAATGTTTTGTTTTTAACTATAAAAAAATCTTCATACATGTAAGACTTTGGGACTTATTTATGATGGGCGCCATTTAGCATCTTTCTGGAGGCTATAGCGCCATCTTTGGAGCGCTGGCATTTTTGTCTTTTCTGGCGCTGTGCTGTCGACTACAATGGCTTTAGAAGTCGCAGCGCCAGATGCTACCTAATTTGCTTGGATTGTTGCACTAGGTATTGGGCGGCCTATGTCAGCGCCTGTTAGACCTGACTGCCGATTATCCCAGCGCCAGTGAGCGCCACTTTGTACCGCCATCTTTTCGGCACTGCACAATGTCTTAAATACATTTTTCCCTTCTCGAAAATATTGGCACTGTATTTTTCCAGCGATGGTCAGCATTTCATTATTACAGTTACAAGATATCACTGCTGGAGACAAACTTTACAGTGCGTTTAGTTGTTCTTGTCCAAATTACACATTTGTAACAAAAAGACAATGTTTCTATGAAAAAAACGTAATTTGAACACATCTAGGTCCTGCAATTCTATTTATCTAGTGACAAGTCAGTTTTGTACAAATAAATGTATTTAATATTAATTATAAGTATAAAACACTTTAATCCAGTTTTGTCCATTGTGCTCTATTGGATTTTGACCTACAGGTTTCATCTGGCACTTCTTCAACCAGAGAGCCCGGCACTGCGACGTTTTGGGCGCTCGTGTTAAATAAGACGCTGTCTGATGGCCGCATCGGAGCAGCCTGTCTATTTGTATCTTAAATCGCACACTGAGTGCCACTGAGGCGACCAAAAAAGTAGTGCTGTGTGGCGTTCATTGACGCTTCATAAATAAGGCTCCCCATGTTCTTTAGGAAGCTGAAATCTGGCAGTGAACTCTATATAATAAGGGTGAGTAACTGCACACTGCAATGAAGAATGCCTCCTATTGGAGGAGGTGCAGTTGCTATGTGTGTGCAACTATTTCCTGTCCCCCATCAGAACTCGGATAAGAAAATGTTAGCATTTCTCTAATAGAGGACTCACTAATGACATGCGGGGCGGGGTTAGGTTTCCTTTTCATGTGCCTTCCTGTCTTTTTTTTACTTTTAATTTTACCTTGATCACACGCCAGTGGTTGCATGGCCATCCTTGTCTCTCAGCGTTCTCAAACTTGGGCAAACCACCGTGGTTAAGCTTGCTGGGCTCTCTCACGCTGGGAATGCTGAGAGGGGGACACCATGCGATATTTGCCACATTTGTTCGTAGTCATGAAAAAATGGAAAGTAGGGGGCAAGTTTGGAGAGCTGCTACAGCATCTGCAGCATACAGGAAATGGGGGAGAGGCAAATGGGACAGGCTTAAGATGAGCTCCTTGCTGCCTTAATGTTGCCATTGCCGGGACTGTGCCTTTAATTTATAGTGACGCCAAAAAACTTGCATGAAATTCTGAACATATGGGCACTCTACCAGGCTTGTAAAAATGTTAATGAAGTTTTTTTGCTTTAGTTGCTTTTGGTTAGTTGTTTTTGGAATTCGGGGGTGCACCCACCAGGATATTTATCCTTAATAAGAGTAGTGGTGCCCTCACATGTAGTAAATGTAATTTATAGTGAATGTTAAAGTCTGAGTTAAACAACAAAAGGAAACCAATATTTGAGTTTATTCTTTAACTAGTTGTTATGTTTTTTTGGACCACATATATACTATTCCCTAGATCTTTGATAACTTGGGGGATACATATCAAATGTGGTTAATAAACCACTGACAATTTCAGTAAATATAGATTCTCAACAACAACCACAAGGACATGCCCACTTATCCAAATACCAAGAGGGTAAAGGGTGACTGTAACTTTCTGGAGAGTAGTGGTTAGAGATGAGCGAACTTTTGAAAAATTCGATTCGGCTGATTCGCCGAATTTTCCGACAAAATTTGTTTCGGTCCGAATGTATTAGCGACGAATCGCTATTAAAACCGGCTATTTCTGAGCTTCCTAGAGCATCAATAGGGTTGTAAACCATTCTGCCTTGCTGTAACACGCATAGGATGTGTGCTGGGTTAGTGAAATAATACTGTAAATAATTAGGACATGCAGATCAGAGGCATTGCTAATAGAATCACAGAGCGGCACAATTGCAGAGAGTTGAAGTGCCATCACTATGAGGGGCCCCTATAGTGCCTGAAAAACACACCCTGGAGCTGGCAGCAGCAGGAGGCCAATAATTAGCTGAATCACACCCTGGAGTTGCAAGCAGCAGCAGCAGGAGCAGGAGCCCAAACATTACTTTAAAGAGACACTGGAGTTGGCTGCAGGAGCCCAAAAATTGGATGAATCACACCCTGGAGTTGCAAGCAGCAGCAGCAGCAGCCCAAACATAGCTTGAAAGAGACACTGGAGTTGGCAGCAGGAGCCCAAAAATTGGATGAATAACACCCTGGAGTTGCAAGCAGTAGCAGGAGCACAAACATTACTTTAAAGAGACAATGGAGTTGGCTGCAGGAGCCCAAAAATTGGATGAATCACACCCTGGAGTTGCAAGCAGCAGCAGCAGCCCAAATATAGCTTGAAAGACCCTGGAGTTGGCAGCAGGAGCCCAAAAATTGGATGAATCACACCCTGGAGTTGCAAGCAGCAGCAGCCCAAACATAGCTTGAAAGAGACACTGGAGTTGGCAGCAGGAGCCCAAAAATTGGATGAATCACAGCCTGGAGTTGCAAGCAACAGCAGGAGCCCAAACATTGCTTTAAAGAGACACTGGATTTGGCTTCAGGAGCCCAAAAATTGGATGAATCACACCCTGGCGTTGCAAGCAGCAGCAGCAGCCCAAACATTGCTTTAAAGAGCCACTGGAGTTGGCAGCAGGAGCCCAGAAATTGGATGAATCACACTCTGTAGTTGCAAGCAGCAGCAGCCCAAACATAGCTTGAAAGAGACACTGGAGTTGGCAGCAGGAGGCCAAATATTGGATGAATCACACCCTGGGTTGCAAGCAGCAGCAGCAGGCCAAACATTGCTTCAAAAAGACACTGGAGTTGGCTGCAGGAGCCCAACAATTGGATGAATCACACCCTGGCGTTGCAAGCAGCAGCAGCCCAAACATAGCTTGAAAGAGACACTGGAGTTGGCTGCAGGAGCCCAAAAATTGGCTGAATCACACCCTGTAGTTGCAAGCAGGAGCCCAAACATTGCTTGAAAGAGACACTGGAGTTTGCTGCAGGAGCCCAAAAATTGGATGAATCACACCCTGGCGTTGCAAGCAGCAGCAGCAGCCCAAACATTGCTTGAAAGAGACACTGGAGTTGGCAGCAGGAGCCCAAAAATTGGATGAATCACACCCTGGCGTTGCAAGCAGCAGCCCAAACATTGCTTTAAAGAGACACTGGAGTTGGCTGCAGGAGCCCAAAAATTGGATGAATCAAGCAGCAGCAGCAGCCCAAACATTGGTTGAAAGAGACACTGGAGTTGGCAGCAGGAGCCCAAAAATTGGATGAATCACAGCCTGGAGTTGTAAGCAGCAGAAGCAGCCCAAGCATAGCTTGAAAGAGACACTGGAGTTGGCTGCAGGAGCCCAAAAATTGGATGAATCACACCCTGTGGTTGCAAGCAGCAGCAGCAGGAGAGCAAACATTACTTTAAAGAGACAATGGAGTTGGCTGCAGAAGCCCAAAAATTGGATGAATCACACCCTGGAGTTGCAAGCAGCAGCAGCAGCAGCCCAAACATAGCTTGAAAGACCCTGGAGTTGGCAGCAGGAGCCCAAAAATTGGATGAATCACACCCTGGAGTTGCAAGCAGCAGCAGCCCAAACATAGCTTGAAAGAGACACTGGAGTTGGCAGCAGGAGCCCAAAAATTGGATGAATCACAGCCTGGAGTTGCAAGCAACAGCAGGAGCCCAAACATTGCTTTAAAGAGACACTGGATTTGGCTTCAGGAGCCCAAAAATTGGATGAATCACACCCTGGCGTTGCAAGCAGCAGCCCAAACATTGCTTTAAAGAGACACTGGAGTTGGCAGCAGGAGCCCAAAAATTGGATGAATCACACCCTGTAGTTGCAAGCAGCAGCAGCAGCCCAAACATAGCTTGAAAGAGACACTGGAGTTGGCAGCAGGAGGCCAAATATTGGATGAATCACACCCTGGGTTGCAAGCAGCAGCAGCAGGCCAAACATTGCTTCAAAAAGACACTGGAGTTGGCTGCAGGAGCCCAACAATTGGATGAATCACACCCTGGAGTTGCAAGCAGCAGCAGCAGGAGCCCAAACATAGCTTGAAAGAGACACTGGAGTTGGCTGCAGGAGCCCAAAAATTGGCTGAATCACACCCTGTAGTTGCAAGCAGGAGCCCAAACATTGTTTGAAAGAGACACTGGAGTTTGCTGCAGGAGCCCAAAAATTGGATGAATCACACCCTGGCGTTGCAAGCAGCAGCAGCAGCCCAAACATTGCTTGGAAGAGACACTGGAGTTGGCTGCAGGAGCCCAAAAATTGGATGAATCACACCCTGGCGTTGCAAGCAGCAGCCCAAACATTGCTTTAAAGAGACACTGGAGTTGGCTGCAGGAGCCCAAAAATTGGATGAATCACACCCTGGGTTGCAAGCAGCAGCAGCAGCAGGTCAAACATTGCTTCAAAGAGACACTGGAGTTGGCTGCAGGAGCCCAAAAATTGGATGAATCAAGCAGCAGCAGCCCAAACATTGGTTGAAAGAGACACTGGAGTTGGCAGCAGGAGCCCAAAAATTGGATGAATCACAGCCTGGAGTTGCAAGCAGCAGCAGCCCAAACATAGCTTGAAAGAGACACTGGAGTTGGCAGCAGGAGCCCAAAAATTGGATGAATCACAGCCTGGAGTTGCAAGCAACAGCAGGAGCCCAAACATTGCTTTAAAGAGACACTGGATTTGGCTTCAGGAGCCCAAAAATTGGATGAATCACACCCTGGCGTTGCAAGCAGCAGCCCAAACATTGCTTTAAAGAGACACTGGAGTTGGCAGCAGGAGCCCAAAAATTGGATGAATCACACTCTGTAGTTGCAAGCAGCAGCAGCCCAAACATAGCTTGAAAGAGACACTGGAGTTGGCAGCAGGAGGCCAAATATTGGATGAATCACACCCTGGGTTGCAAGCAGCAGCAGCAGGCCAAACATTGCTTCAAAAAGACACTGGAGTTGGCTGCAGGAGCCCAACAATTGGATGAATCACACCCTGGAGTTGCAAGCAGCAGCAGCAGCAGCCCAAGCATAGCTTGAAAGAGACACTGGAGTTGGCTGCAGGAGCCCAAAAATTGGATGAATCACAAACTGGGTTGCAAGCAGCAGCAGCAGGCCAAACATTGCTTCAAAGAGACACTGGAGTTGGCAGCAGGAGCCCAAAAATTGGATGAATCACACCCTGGAGTTGTAAGCAGCAGCAGCAGCCCAAACATTGCTTGAAAGAGACACTGGAGTTGGCTTCAGGAGCCCAAAAATTGGATGAATCACACCCTGGGTTGCAAGCAGCAGCAGCAGCCCAAACATTGCTTTAAAGAGACACTGGAGTTGGCTGCAGGAGCCCAAAAATGGGATGAATCACACCCTGGCGTTGTAAGCAGCAGCAGGCCAAACATTGCTTCAAAGAGACACTGGAGTTGGCAGCAGGAGCCCAAAAATTGGATGAATCACACCCTGGAGTTGCAAGCAGCAGCAGGAGCCCAAAACATTGCTTTAAAGAGACACTGGAGTTGGCAGCAGGAGCCCAAAAATTGGATGAATCACAGCCTGGAGTTGCAAGCAGCAGCAGGAGCCCAAACATTGCTTTAAAAAGACACTGGAGTTGGCAACAGAAGCCCAAAAATTGGATGAATCACACCCTGGCGTTGTAAGCAGCAGCAGCAGCCCAAACATAGCTTGAAAGAGACACTGGAGTTGGCAGCAGGAGCCCAAAAATTGGATGAATCACAGCCTGGAGTTGCAAGCAGCAGTAGGAGCCCAAATATTGCTTTAAAGAGACACTGGATTTGGCTTCAGGAGCCCAAACATTGGATGAATCACACCCTGGAGTTGCAAGCAGCAGCAGCCCAAACATAGCTTTAAAGAGACACTGGAGTTGGCAACAGAAGCCCAAAAATTGGATGAATCACAACCTGGCGTTGTAAGCAGCAGCAGCCCAAACATAGCTTGAAAGAGACACTGGAGTTGGCAGCAGGAGCCCAAAAATTGGATGAATCACAGCCTGGAGTTGTATGCAGCAGCAGGAGCCCAAACATTGCTTTAAAGAGACACTGGATTTGGCTTCAGGAGCCCAAAAATTGGATGAATCACACCCTGGCATTGCAAGCAGCAGCAGCCCAAACATAGCTTGAAAGACACACTGGAGTTGGCAGCAGGAGCCCAAAAATTGGATGAATCACAGCCTGGAGTTGCAAGCAGCAGCAGGAGCCCAAACATTGCTTTAAAGAGACACTGGATTTGGCTTCAGGAGCCCAAAAATTGGATGAATCACACCCTGGCATTGCAAGCAGCAGCAGCAGCCCAAACATTGCTTTAAAGAGACACTGGAGTTGGCTGCAGGAGCCCCAAAATTGGATGAATCACACCCTGGGTTGCAAGCAGCAGCAGCAGGCCAAACATTGCTTCAAAGAGACACTGGAGTTGGCTGCAGGAGCCCAAAAATTGGATGAATCACAGCCTGGAGTTGCAAGCAGCAGCAGGAGCCCAAACATTGCTTTAAAAAGACACTGGAGTTGGCAGCAGGAGCCCAAAAATGGGATGAATCACACCCTGGAGTTGCAAGCAGCAGCAGCCCAAACATAGCTTGAAAGACACTGGAGTTGGCAGCAGGAGCCCAAAAATTGGATGAATCACACCGTGGAGTTGCAAGCAGCAGCAGCAGGAGCCCAAACATTACTTTAAAGAGACACTGGAGTTGGCAGCAGGAGCCCAAAAATTGGATGAATCACACCCTGGAGTTGCAAGCAGCAGCAGCAGCAGCCCAAACATAGCTTGAAAGACACTGGAGTTGGCTGCAGGAGCACAAAAATTGGATGAATCACACCCTGGAGTTGCAAGCAGCAGCAGGAGCCCAAACATTACTTTAAAGAGACACTGGAGTTGGCTTCAGGAGCCCAAAAATTGGATGAATCACACCCTGGAGTTGCAAGCAGCAGCAGCAGCAGCAGCAGGAGCCCAGACATTGCCTGAAAGACACCCTGGAGTTGTCAGCCGCAGGAGGCCAAAAATTGGCTCAAAGGCACACCCTGAAGTTGGCATCAGCAGGAGGCCAAAAATTGGTTGGAAGGCACACCCTGAAGTTGGCATCAGCAGGAGCCCAAAAATTGGCCTAAAGACATAAATATGTTTTGCACCATTTGGAAAGTGTAAAATGTGGCACCATGCTGAATCTAGTCGCATGCATCAGCCATTGGTGGGTGGAAATCCTGGCTGACCCATCCCTGATTCATTTTGACAAAGGTGAGTCTCTCCACATAGTTGACAGACGAGTTCTCCTCGCCGTAACTATGGCCCCCGCCGCACTAAACACCCGCTTAGATGGCACGCTACTTGCCGGGCAGGACAGCTTTTCCAGGGCAAACTCTGCTAGTTGCGGCCACAAGTCAAGTTTGGCTGCCCAGAAGTCCAGCGGATCCTCAAGGTGTGTTGGCATGGTCATGTCAAGGTATGACATGACCTGCTCCAGGTCTTCCTGCTGCTCATGAGTAGCCTCACTATGCGGGTGTAGAAAGCTACTCATTAGCGACTGAAGACTGAGGCTGCTGCTGATGGAGCTGCTGCTGCTGCTCCTGCCAACCCCCCCAGCAGGCATGGCAGTGGAAGGTGAGCCCAGAGGTTCCCCCGAGTCAGACCTGCGAGAGTATGGACCATGGCGCAGATAGGCATCGGCCAACTGACTACGTAGAATTTCTTTGTAGTAGTTCAGTTTGTCCTCCCTCTCGGCGGGTTTAAAAAATGCCCCCATTTTGTGCCGGAAGCGAGGGTCCAATAAGGTGGACAGCCAGAAGTCATCCTGGCGACAAATGGAAACAATTCTGGGGTCACTACGCAAGCACGTGAGCATGCTTCCTGCCATTTGCGCAAGTGACTCGGAGGGACTACCTGTCTCCATCTCCACTGCATACTGCCGCGGTGTGTCCGGGTCCTCTGTCTCGCCTTCCTCAAAACCCTCTAGCTCCTCTGGCTGCTCCTGCTCCTCCTCTCCTGTCCGCTAACTAGGTAAACCAGCCATTTCGCCAAGCCTAAACTGAGCTTCACTGGGCCCCTCCTCCTCCTCCTCCTCCTCCTCTTCCTCCTCCTCCAGTTCAGCTCCAACGGGGTTCATGTGGCCGTAAGATGTAGACGCCATGTCTCCAGTGCCCTGACCAGCCATGGTTTCCAACATGTGCTGTAGTACATGAAGCAGTGGAATCATGTCGTTCATCCCGTAATCCTGCCGACTGACAAATAAAGTGGCTTCCTCAAAGGGCCTGAGCAAACGGCAGGTGTGACGTATGAGCTGCCACTGGTTGACATTGAAGTTACACAGGGGAGTCCCCCTATCCGCTTAGATCATCAGGAAATCCGTGATGGCTTTTCTCTGTTCATACAATCGGTCCAACATGTGAAGGGTGGAATTCCAACGGGTGGAAACATCGCAAATCAGACTATGTTGGGGGATACCGTTCTGACGCTGTAGCTCAAGAAGGGTGTGTTTGGCGGTGTATGAGTGGCTGAAGTGCATGCAAAGTTTCCTTGAAGTTGTTAGGATGTCTTGCATATGGAGGGAACACTTCAGAAACCACTTGACAACCAGATTGAAGACGTGAGCCATGCAGGGGGCATGGGTCAGCCTTCCTTGGCGCAGCGCAGACAAAATGTTCTTCCCATTGTCGGTAACCATGATTCCCATTTTAAGTTTTCTTGGAGTAAGCCATGTTTGGATTTCCTGATTAATAAATTTAAGCAGTTCCTCCCCTGTGTGACTCCGTTCGCCAAGACAAACCATGTGAAGCACTGCCTGACACCTCTGTGCCCTGCACACATGGTAGACTGGAGGGGCACCAAGACTAGGGCCTACAGTGGAGGGTGAGGAGATGGCGGAGGATGAGGAGGCCGAGTCGCACGTTGTCACAGGCCCAACGGGCAGGGAGCGCGGAGGCCGAAGTGGCGCGACCTGTCCAAGTTGCTGCTGCAAAGGGACCACATTCACCCAGTGGGCCGTAAATGACATGTACTGTCCCTGACCGTAGTTACAGGTCCAGACGTCGGCGCTGCCATGCACTTTGCTACACACCGCCAGGCTCAAGGACTGGCCAACCTTCTGTTCAACAAAAGTGTGCAGCGCTGGTACTACCTTCTTGGCAAAGAAATGACGGCTTGGGACTCTCCACCTCGGCTCGGCACAAGCCATCAGTTCTCTGAAAGGTGCAGAGTCCACCACCTGAAAAGGGAGCGACTGCAGCACCTTGGACAGGAGCACATTCAGCTTCTGCGCCGTGGGATGAGTGGGCGCATACTGCTGTCTCTTGGACATGGCTTCGCTGATGGATTGCTGGCGGGATGCATGACTTGGAGGAGGAGGAGCGACAGAGGATGGGTATGACGCACAGCTGCCTTCGGCTGAGGTGCTGGAGCCTTGGCTGGCAGAAATTGGGAGCAGCGTGCCACTTGGTGAGGAAGCAGGCTGGACCACCTCTTCGGAGCCTCGGTTCTCCCAGGCCGCTTTATGGTGACGCATCATATGTTGACGCAGGGCCGTGGTGCCAACATTTGGACCCTGGCCATGCTTCACCTTCTGCCTACATATCTTGCATGTGGCCATGTTACCCTCCTGCGGTTGCTTCAGGAAAAACTGCCACACTGCCGAGTAGCTACTTTTCCCACCAACAGGCCTCACTGATTCACTGCTGCTGTCGCCAACTCCAGCAACCCCTGCTCCTCTACCTCCCAATAAGGTAGCCTGCCGCGCAGCAGGTGCTCTACCCCGGCCCTGGCCCCGTTTGGCTCCAGGCTTTACAATTGTGCCCCCATGCTGACTGCCAACCATGCTGCTAACACCTTGCTGCCTGAGCTGCTGACTCCGGGGCAACCTGCGCCCCTCTTCTCCCGATGATGACGATGAAGCCCCTTCATCACCCGGCTCCCAAGTGCGATCGGCTTCATCATCATCATCATCACTGAGTTGTGGCTGTACGTCACTGATGTTCTCGGTTTCCTCAGTGTCTGGTGCAGGAGCTGGAAAGCTCGCAACACCCACGACACTGTCCACATCACTATTTGTCTGCCGAGCTAAAGAAGCCAACTCCATTTCATGGCTGGGCAGTAGCTGCTGACTGTCCTCTATCTGATCGTCCTCCTCACTAAAGAGTGGAGCTGAACCCAAAGCATAGGATACGTCGCTGGGGGAGGGAACGGCGTAGGACAGAGGCAATGGAAGGACAGGGACTGCTCTCGGGGCATGCCAACTCAGGGTTGTGTCAGAGGAACCTACCGACCCTAGACTGGGGGTCTCAGATGTAACTTGTGATGATGTTGATGAGCGCGTTAACCAAACTACCATGGCCGATGCGTTACTGGTGGAAACACGACCGCTAGCAGATACTGGCAGATCAGGTCTCTCACCGTGACTCCTGCTGCCACTCGCCCCTAGTCTGCTGCGACCTCTGCCTGCAGAATCTTGGCCTCTGCCACTCCTCTTTGAACTTCCTGGCACTTGTCTGCCTGACATTTTTATGTATTTGCTTATTTTGTATAACAGATGGGGTGGTAGGTGCAAGTTTGGGATACGCTTATTTAGTATAACAGACGGGGTGCTCGTTGCAATTTTGGGATACCCCAGGCACAGGTTTAATGTCAACAGACAGAAAGCAATGCAAAATTAAAGAACTTAGTACAGCTCAGGCTGAAGCATGCTTATTTAGTATAACAGACGGGGTGCTCGTTGCAATTTTGGGATACCCCAGGCACAGGTTTAATGTCAGCAGACAGAAAGCAATGCAAAATTAAAGAACTTAGTACAGCTCAGGCTGAAGCACGCTTATTTAGTATAACAGACGGGGTGCTCGTTGCAATTTTGGGATACCCCAGGCACAGGTTTAATGTCAGCAGACAGAAAGCAATGCAAAATTAAATAATTTAGTACAGCTCAGGCTGAAGCATGCTTATTTAGTATAACAGACAGGATGCTTGTTGCAATTTTGGGATATCCCAGGCACAGGTTTAATGTCAGCAGACAGAAAGCAATGCAAAATTAAAGAACTTAGTACAGCTCAGGCTGAAGCACGCTTATTTAGTATAACAGACAGGGTGCTCGTTACAATTTTGGGATATCCCAGGCACAGGTTTAATGTCAGCAGACAGAAAGCAATGCAAAATTGAATAACTTAGTACAGCTCAGGCGGAAGCACGCTTATTTAGTATAACAGACGGGGTGCTCGTTGCAATTTTGGGATAACCCAGGCACAGGTTTAATGTCAGCAGACAGAAAGCAATGCAAAATTAAAGAACTTAGTACAGCTCAGGCTGAAGCACGCTTATTTAGTATAACAGACGGGGTGCTCGGTGCAGGTGTGGGATTTGGTTTAAAAGTTAGGGTCACCTGCTGAAATGGAATGCCCATGTGGGCTGGGGTTTGTACAGCAGACAAAAAAAATTAAACTAATCGAGATATAATAAATGTTAAATGTGCCACTGCCAACATGGTATGCACAGTGGCCAGGAATTTAAAGCTGATTTGGCAAATGAATTGAAATGAAAATAAAAAAGCTTTCTTTCCCTGTCACTTGCTCTGCTGTCCCTGCCTCCGATTTTTAACTATCTTTTTAACTATCTTTCCCTATCTTTCCCTGGCTCTCCCTGGCTCTCCCTGGAACTCTGTGGGTCCCTGTGGGTCTTCTCTCCCTACCTATCTCTAACTCTGTCCCTGTCTGTAAGGAGCTGTGCTCTGGCCGCAATAGAACGCTGAAATGCACACAAGCAAGATGGCTGCCGCTTTATATAGTGCTGTGACATCACCGGGCTTCCTGGCTGCTGATAGGCTGCATGTGAGTGTCCCATCATACCTTGCCCCAGGGTACATGTCTGGACATGTGCCGTCCACCATCTTAGAATGCCTGTCATTGAAATTAATGGAGTTTAAAGGAAAACTTCGATCGATCGAATCGAGGGGAAATTCAGATTCGTTCAGAATCGAATTTTTCATGAAATTCGGAACGAATCCGGGTTCCTCCGGATCGATTCGCTCATCTCTAGTAGTGGTAGGTGACACCAGGTGACCAATATTTGGACCCTATAGAGAGATGTTTCTCAGACTTTTGACAAAGTGGGGGATGTGGTTCGACTATTCAGTTCGGTTATCTGATGGATGTCCATTTCTGAAAATATAGATTCTAGAAACAACCTTGACATCATATCAACTTGCCCAAACACCAAGAAGGTTCAGGATGCCTTAACATTGTGGGCAGCGTGTTTCATTCATTGGCCTTGATTCATCAAAAATTCCCATAGCAGTAAAAAATTCATTTAATGAGAAAAAAGCCTGAGAATTTGGCCGATGAGTTGACGAATAACCAGATAGAAAGACAATGAAAGTCAATGGCACTTTTTACTACTAAGGAGTAAAAAGTTCACTACTGAATTTTTTACTACCATGAGAATTTTTTTCAACTCTTGATGAATCGAGGCCACTGTCTTAACTTGTGATCAAAACCCAGCCCAATCTAACTGCACAGGCAGAGGTAGGGTCTCTCCATTCTTCTTATTCCAGAACCTGATTTACAAATGCACTGGCTTTCCACAAGTTTAGCCTACCCTCAGTATGCAGTGTGTGTAGCGAGTGTGGAATTCAACAGTGAATGGAGCTATAATTGTTGAGGTGAACACAGGTGACAGCTGACTCTCTGCCAGGATTTTGCTGTGTTTGCACCACAATTCATTGGTCAAAATTAGTGCAATTTACTAGAAAAAATTATTTGGCGAACAAGAGATCTGCTGCGGCAGATTTGCTAAAATAATGAAATCTTGCTGAAAACATACTTTTACAGCATATGTCAGCATGGGATGTGTCTTGGAATATATGTGTGGTGTCTTGGGATTGTCTGGGAAGCCTTAAATAGTGTCACGGATCTCTCAGCAGAGAAATCCCTATAGATTGACCAGTTTCTGAGAGCTGTGAGAGGTGGATATGTGGCAAACCGTGTTTAATGCCGAAAAACAGAAAGAAATATAAATAGCACACACCAACCAGGCTGCTGTACCAATACACAAGTGGGCATAATGATATACACGTGCTGAAGTAACTGTACAAGAATACAGGTGAACACTACGTGCTACGGCTGCTGTGCGGAAATAGTCCAAAGGCAGATACAAGGCTGAGACAGGGAAAGCAAATAACAAAGAATGTGGCAGGAGTCCTGTGTTCAGGGTTCAAGATTCAGAGTTTAGAGTCTGGGTACTGGAAGACAATACAATGCTGATCCACCGGCTGCAAGGGCGGATCAGCTTATAAGATCCAGGAACACTGACACAGTGACAAAATTTAAAATAGAAAAGAAATGTTAAAACAGTATCATTAGTGGTTTTTCCAATACTAGTTAACTATATGACCTTCATGCTCGAAAAGTAAGTTAAAGAAGCTAAAGACCTAAAGGGCCCAACTTCCCAAAATAACATTGATTCATATTGGGCTCACTGCCAAAAGATGGCGAACTGAAAAGGTGTTCTCCAGCTTTCACTCCACTACAAGAAACTCAGCATTAATCCAGCAAACACTACCATCGCCACGCCATGCGAACATGCCACCAAGCGCATTGCTTGGCATGGGAGTAGCTAGGGGGGTGCCATGAGCACAGGTGGGGGGGCGTCATTTGCCCCAGGTGCCAGAAAACCTAACTACACCTCTGGGGCTTGGTAATTGTGGCAACTCCCGAAAACATGGTGCATGCCCGGCGTATCATTTACTAAATTACCCCCATTTATAAAACATGACAGAACAAACTTTTAAACCTTCAGTTATATATATTATAAAAAGAAGCAGATCAGTTTCAGGAGACACATATACGTCATGAAAATAATATTAAATTAAGGGAAAAAAAGGTTGAAGCCAAGGGAGAAGGAAGGAAGAGTTGGCCACATTATGCCGACACAAACTAACTCATTATAAAAGATTGCAGCTTAGACTACATTATAAGACAAACTCTTATGTGTGCATCTTCCGTGGGTGCTATCTACTGTACACAACTACAACCACAAAGATTCTGGACCAAATGACGGTAAATGACAGCAAACCTAAGCCAATAACAAATGTAAACATAGACATCTTTTTATGGTTACAACAACACACAATACTGATTAAAAATGTGTAAAACACATCTACCACAAATACAAAACAACACATTACATAAAGGGAAGCTCTCCAGCTATCTGAATATACACAGTGGTCCACAATACATAAAATTTCATCCAATATCACTAATAATAAACTCTCAAGTTAGTATTAATGACAATGATCTGCATTACCATTGAATAATAATAATGTGCAATAAAAGAACCACAAACTGATTAGAACGAACCACAACTACCCACACACAAGTGTACATGTACAAGTGTACATGTGCAAGTGTGCATGTGCATAACACAATTAATATAATTATATACATAAATATGTGCAATATTATCCGAAAATATACACTATCAAAACAAATGAATATAAACCCAATGACCCCCTGGGCACAACTCAGAGGCACCTAATGAACCCAGAATATAATTCAAACATAAATTCCATAACAAATTAAACAAATCATACAGTCAACCTGTCAGGTGACCAGATCAGGGGGATGTCAGAGGCTGAGGAGAGCTGTACCCACGGAGCCACGCGTTCTGTGGCTTTACAATAGCTGCTTCCTCAGACCATGGCCATGGCCGTTGACCACATTATAAAGTGTGCTGTCACGAAACATACATTTTTGTGCCATTTCAATGTCAAAGCTTCCATTCTTCCACCCTCATCAACAGCAGTAACACAGAGTAAGAGAAACCTTGTATCCTACCTTGTAGGCTTGTCGTATTCCACCATTATCTGCAATATTTTCTCCCAATGTGATGATACCATTGACCTTCAAAACAATAAAAATAAAACTTGTAATTCTTTGTGTGTGTGTGTGTGTGTGTGTGTGTGTGTGTGTGTGTGTGTGTGTATATATATATATATATATATATCTCCATTATTCCAGGGGGCCTGCTTCATTGACATGTTAGAATCTGTCCTTTAGGAACCACACTAACTATAAACCAGCCCAGAGGTAACTGGGGAAAGCAACAGTGAGTGAGAGATAAGTGCCACCAGTTTGATTGACCCAACAGGGTCGATTCATGGTCAGGCGCTGGTGACTTTGAGCACGACATTTGGCGTTCCAAATTGAGATCGGGCTTCCACATGATTCATGGTCGTCAAAATGGGACGTCTATTTGTTTCTGTGCCAAGTTGCACAATAGCGTTTGCCAATGTGCCAATTTGCACCTGAAAGTTGCCGCAACTGTCTCTGGCACCCGATTTATGGTATGTTTAGAGGGCAGAAAAGTGTGCGTAAATGTGGCAGTTGTGAATATCCTCCAGCAAATAGGAGGAAACTGCTGATTCCAATGAATAACAGCCTCATTTAATTCCAAAAAAACATGCCAGCAGCATCTGGCATGTTTTTGAACAACTAAAGTGTTAGCCACAAGTTCTTTTTAGGGAATTAAATTTTTTTTTTTTGTTTTTGCTGGAAAATAAAAACGTTAAAAGTTTTAAAAAACACAAAAATTAAGGTCCAAACAACAAAAATGTGGATATTGTGCCCCTAAGTTTAGCAAAAAAAATGAAAAAACCCCAGTTAGACTTACTGGTAATAGTATTTCCAATAGTCCTCGAGGGCAGCTAGCCACTCACTTCCTCCTCCTAAACAGGAAACACAAACTGACCCTCAGTGTTTTTAGGCAATCATACAGGAAAAATCCAAGACCCGAAGAGAAAAGTACAGGGAAGAAGTAACATCCATGCAACCAAGCCAGAATAGATCTGAAAAACTGGGGTGTAGGACGCCATCCTGGAGGACTATTGGAAATACCTTTACCGGTAAGACTAATTGAGTTCTTCCCAGGTGGCCTCCAGGATGGCTTAGCCACAGAGGGCAAGCAAACACACAGCGTCCTACCTCAGGGTGGGCAGACTGCCCAAGAACCGCCTTTATGAAATTCTGCTGGTTGTGCTTTCATAAGTCCACCTTGTAGTGTCTCGGGAAGGTGTGTGGTGAAGACCAGCTGGTGACCTTACATATATCCTACAAGGAGATGCCACCATTATAAGCCCAAGAAGCTGACACTGCCCTAGTGAAATGAGCTCTAATACCTAAGGGAGCGGGCACCCATTGCTTGATAGACCAGAACTATAGCATCCCTGATCCATCTTGCTATGGATTCTTTGGATGCCTGCAACCCCTAGCTCTTCCCCCCAAAGGAGACCAATAAATTATTTGACTTTCCCCATCTTGCAATAATCTGTAAATACAGGAGAACCAGCTTTCTGGCATCTAGGAGCTCTAAGGACCTGACCTCTTTATCTGACTGAGCCGGTTCTATTGCCAGCAACACAACCTCCTGTGACCTGTTAAATGTTGAGGTCATTTTAGGTAAATATAAGGGATCTGATTTTAAAATAAAAACTTTCTGAGGTAGGGTTCTCTAATAGACAGGGCATAAAGATCACTGGCTCGCCTGTCCGATGTAATTGCTAGGATAAAAATAATCTTTAAGGATATCATCCATAATGTTGCATCCTTAATGGGATCAAAGGGGGTAACATTAATCCTTGAATAACTAAAGACAAATCTCAACTGGGAAACCTTTTTGCCTTAAAGAGTTGTTTCCTGGAAATGGCAATCTCTAAGATGTTCCTCCAACAAGACTGAAAGGGCCTAAGTATGAACCTTAAGGGTGCTTAAGGCTAGGCCTAACTCATAACCTTCCTCTAGAAATCCGAAAAACCAAAGCTACCTCTTTTATCCTTAAGGACAGAGTCGAAGTGAAGGATCGGTATCTTTTCCATACCTTACAGTAGATCTTTCATGTCACTAGCTTTCTGCTTTCCAACAGGGTGGAAATAACCCCTCAGAAACCTTCTGTGAGCAGGATGGATAGGAATCAGGATGGCATCCTGTAAGTCGACTGACACCATCAGTGCCTCCTTCTGTAGGATGTCTCTTATGGAATAAATTGATTCCATCCTGATTTTTTTGTATTTTACATTGCTGTTTAGGTTTTTCAAATTTAAAATCATGCAGGATTTTCCTGAAGGTTTTTGAACAAGGAAAACATGAGTGTACACTCCTTTCCTCCTTCGGAGACCCAGAACTGGTTCTAACATTGCCTTGTGATAGAGTTTGATAATGATGGACGGAAAAACTTCCCTGGGGGACTGGTTCAACAGAAAATAGTCCTGGGGCCAACGAGGAAATTCCAGATGGTAACCCTCCTGAATAGTTCTTAAAATAAAGGGGTTTGGGGAAATCTCCTCCCAGGCAGGGAAAATGGGAAGCCTTGGGTACTTTAGATGAGTCCCCCTAGGGTCCCCTGTCCCTAGAGGTCTGCCAAGGTTTTCTGATTTCAGGCCTCTTGATCTCTCGCTGAGAATACCTTGAATTCTTGTTATCTACCCTCTGAGGGGGCACACTGAATATGGGTGGAAGCAGGAAAGAAGTGCCCACAAGGTTCCCCCCCATAGTGGTTCTGTAATAAAAAAAAATAGGGGGATCACATGGGCACCTGAGGAATCAGGACCCATCATCAATTCTCAATCCATGAACATACTCCATCACATGTTTCCTGGGAGGAAACACAAAAACACTGAGGGCTGAGGGAAAGGGGCGGGCTTTAATACCCTGTCAGTTTGTGTTTCCTGTTTAGGGAGAGGAAGTGAGTGGCCAGCCATCCTGGAGGACGCCTGGAGAAATGAGGGTTAAATATTTAAGCATCGCTATGCAAAACAAACAGAGAGGGTTAAATAGAACAGCTGGGACAAAACATTGGGCAAAAAAACGTTAAGGGTTAACAGGAATCAGAATATGCTATCCCCCCAAAAAAACCAAAGAATGGAGAACACGGGTTCTCCAGAGAATATACTCCAAAATGGCGAACAGAACTTTGCAGATAACACAGAAGCTGGAGAGATCAAATCGCTAGGGGAGAAACATGGGGGACCATTGGGAGCAGTTAGGAGCTTAGCTGGCCAAATGCACATGAGGCAGGGCCATTTGCACTTCAAAACAGCAGATTTACCTTGCGGAAGGTGCACGTGAAATCGTTTGCGCGCCACCTGAGCGATTTTGCACACCGATCATGAATCGACCCTAATGTATTCTATTACAGTGGAGGTCAATTGAATGCCCCTTGTCATCACTTCACTCATTTCCTCTTTAACATCCTTATGTATGGTCTATAGGGGCCCCAGTGAATATAGTCTAGGCCAAAGAAGACTGGAACCACCAGTAGGAGTGAGTGATTTGTGCCACCTGTCAGCAGACCTAATGAATACTTTCGCAGTGGTGGCCAGTATTGTGCCCCCTGCCACTGGCTACAGGCCAGCCTAGAACGGACTAGGACCATGAGAAGGAATTTAGAATATGTTCCACTGGTCAGACTGACCCTCAATCTCGGCAAGGATCTGTATAAGGGGAGGGAAAACTGGACGGTTGCCCTGGGCCCCTTCCCCATATGTCCCCTCTGAATCACTAGGTGCTGCACCCTCTGTACAGCCCCATCACTCTAGGCAGTGTCTGGGGGAGGGTGAGGGGTAAGCAATAAATATGTAATACTGAGTGGGTGGTGACATGATGCCTGGGGGATTATTTATTTAATGTTGCTGGATAGGCTATGATAAACCCTGGAAGTGGATGCAGGTATGGAAGCTCCGCAGATGGTGTTAGTTGGTTTGAAAGAAATTTGTGTCCACAATTTTGCCTAGGGCCCCACTGTGTCTAAAGCCATTTGTGATGTTGGTAATGCGCTCAGAGCAGACTTAAAATAGATAAATTTACTTTACTGAAAGCTACTAGGAAGCTACTTGCATAAGACAACACCCTTACTAGATGCTGGCAGTCATTTGGTTTGGTAATGATGTTGTAATGGTGTGATATACTGGAATGCCATACAGGAAAACTGCTCTAACCTAAATATTTATTTATTAATTTAGGTGACCTCCTCATGGTGCTGATAGGCTTCTGATGAAGTGGGGGATGCGCCCACGGAACGCGTGGCTCCTGGTGCACTAGGTGGTGGGGACACTCATCACTGGCATGTTTGGGATATTTTGATTATACCCTGGTCTGATTATTTGTGGTATATTCGGTATTTATTGGCATTTTTGGTCTGATTGATTAGAGTATTTATGTTGGTGAAGCATTGTGTTGTTATTTATTAGATTTTTATGGGATATTTATTCACTTGGTAATCATGTAGGTCTTGTTTTAATCACATATTGTATATCTATTTACTAACTGGTTGAACTTTGCACTTTAGAGTTACTTAGGATCCGGATCTAGGCAGGATTTGCACACTGTTTTTTGCATTGTTAGATCACATATATATTTTCCTGATTTTTAATTTTATCTTCACATGCTGATAGTTATTTATATTTGCCAGCACTCTTCCTATCACCTACGCAACTTTATGTTGGTTTGTCCTATATGTATTGTCTTATTATGCGTTTTTTGAAGGGTTTTTAATCATGTAAATTATGAGTAGTGATTAAATGGAATAAAATCTTCTTTGACTAAATATGCTTTTTGTGAGTGCCTCCCTATACAATTTTGTGGTCTGATAGGCTAAGAGCTACATCTAAGACATCTGGCAGCCAATATTATTTCGAAGACTTTCTTTGGGATGAGGGTCAACCACTTAGAAGAATAGGGAAAACAAACTTACGTTTTGTCCGCCAGCCAAGTCCCAAGTGTAGTTTCCATACTGGTAGACCATACATTCAGACAGCTCCTTGAATTGCATTGCTGAATAATTACTCCACCAGTTGAACATGTTTCCATCCTTGTCAAAATTCCTACCTATAATAAATCGTTTTATGAAAGTCTTTTAGAATTTGTATTATCTCTCGACAATGCAGTAGACTCATTGCAGACACATTGATTTACCCTTATAATCAAATCCATGTGTTAATTCATGTCCAATGATCATGCCGATTTCACCAAAGTTCACAGCTTGAGGTTGGTACTTACTGAAGAATGGAGGCTGAAGGATTCCAGCAGGAAATGCTGCAAAGAGAGATCCCTATGACTACACAATGACATCACATTTCCTGCTAGACCCAACAAATACTGATATCACTTTGAGAAAATATGTAGTGGTGCGTTTCTTTTGAAAACTTTTAGAACATTTTGAACCTTACAGAAGACCCCTGGCCATTCCACCAGTTCAGGGCTTAAGGTTGGTGCTTACAGAAGAGCAAAGGCTGAAGGATTCAAGCAGGAAATACGGCAAAGGGAGATCATCTTTAATACACAATAATTCATATATCCTGCTAAACCTTTTATACCCTGATATCCTG
Organism: Gastrophryne carolinensis; assembly: GCA_027917425.1. Taxonomy (NCBI): domain Eukaryota; kingdom Metazoa; phylum Chordata; class Amphibia; order Anura; family Microhylidae; genus Gastrophryne; species Gastrophryne carolinensis. The sequence goes on along the minus strand of CM051242.1, from coordinate 22,976,899 downwards.
GCAGCATAAAACTTTTTTGATAGCGATTTTAACTAAATGAAGGGGAAAGAGATTTAACTTATAAGGACGATTTCTGTCACCAACCACGTAGGATGAAGCACTTCAGGAGACCTAGTGATGTGTGCACACATGGTGTCTACCAATCTAGCTTAGGCAACAAGCTCTGTGAGGTAATGGCTATCGTATCTAGAGATAAATTGGATCTTGTTGCAATAACAGAGACTTGGTTCAAGGATTACAAAGACTGGGAGATGATATCAGTGGAATGGAAATGTATTGTCATTATGGGTGACTTCAACATGCCTGATGTGGACTGAAATATCCCAAGTGCATCGACATGCAAGAGCAGGAATGTATTAGAGGCACATAATGGAGCATCTCTAAAACAAGTTCTGATGTCACCAACTAAAGAAAATAACTTTCTGGACTTAGTTCTGACCAATTGGGATCTGGTAAATAAAGTATTCTGTTCAGCTCACGGGAAATTAAAACGTAGCTTTTACTCAATCCATTTAAAATGTTATAAATCCATACATGAAATTAACCATGTGTCAGCATACACCTTAACGACTAAGGGCCTTTTGTAGCCCAAAACGCGTAACGAGGTCCTGGTGGAGGGAAGGGGCTTTCAATATGAAGATGTATGCTGATACATGGTTAATTTCATGTATGGATTTATAACATTTTAAATACAGAGGGGTGGACTTCCATCTTGGAGGAGGCAGCCGTTCCCCATGAATGGAGGCCACAGTTGCACTGCGAGGTGTGCGGCAATCTTGGCACCGGAATCTAATTTTCACTTTTCACCTGTTTCAGACTACTCAGATGACTTTCACAAACACAAATAAACCAAATGCTAATGCTGGTAAATCATTTGCATATTGTAGATCTACCTACAAATCAGATTTCGGGATCGGGTATAGTAAGCGTTTGCCACTGCTGATCCAGTTATCCAACTACAAGAGATTACAACACATTGAATCACAATTTTTACAAGATACAATAAATATTATAGATATAAATCATATTATGCATCCCATTTACCTTGCCCATGCTTTTCAGTGGACTTTTGTAGTCTCTGTTGTACTTTCTCCACTGCATTTTGTGTTTCCTGTACATTGTACATTGAGGTGATCTCTGACTTTTTTTTTCCTGTCCATGTTATCCACCATGTAAGGTGCCTTCTCTTGCTGCACTCATGTTCCAGTATAGCCACTTCCGGTCACACCACAAATGTCTATCTGGATTTAACTCCGCCGCACCCAGCACTCACACGCTGCAACGGAGAGAGGTCTGAAGGGGTTGTGGTACAAATGGACCATGGCTTCTGCTTTCCCAAGCTACCGAAATGGTAAACATGAGAATGTGTCTGCCGGAGGAGAATTATTGGGTATTTTGGCAACTCCTGAACCATGAGAGGCCCTCCTACTGCTCCTAAGATCCATGAAATTGTGGCTTCTCTGCCCCCTTTCTCACCTCCTTTTCCCCAACGCTGCTTTCCTTTGATTGCTGCTCTAACTTGTTATATAATTATTGCCTGGTTGTGCATGGTCGCTAAGCTATGCAAGCAGCAGCCATGCTGGACAAGAGTGCCATGAAAGGCAGCCACAGAAGCGCTGTTCTCTAGCAGGTTGTCACCAGGTCCCTTGGGTGCTCCCCTGGCCAGGGCTGCATGTAAAGGCCCTTGTACCCTGGAAGCTGACCTCTGGTGCCCTATGGGTGTAAAGTATTTTCAGCACAATGCATTCTTTTTATTCCCTCAGTTTCAATACTTACGCGTTTGTATCAACTGGCTCTCGGAGCTCCTCCAATTCTTTCTGTGCGGTAGCTTTTAAAATCTCCAGCATATTTTCAAAGTATTTTTGGTCGCTAAAGTTTAACTGCAAAGAGAACAAAGTTAGTATGTTATACGCTTGACTTCTTTAAATGGAGCTGTGTGCATTTTGTTTTTTCCTCCCTCGCTTTCAGCCTAATATTTAGTAAGCCCTTGATCATTTTCCTCCAGAAAAAAAGCATCACAATTATCCCGTGACCTTCCCTCTACTGTACGAGCATTTCATAAAGCTGCTCAGAGCCATCACAGAAGCTCTTCAACTTCCTTCAAATAAAAGGAGCGCGGAGTGGCCTCCGCTGGGTAGTCTGAGCTGCGGGAGAGAAAACAAATGGCACTGGAAGCTATTTTCAAAGCTAGAGCTTTGAGGGGCTGGATGTCCTACTTGAAATGTTTTGTCACAACTCCATAAAACTTCAAGCTTTCGATAGAACTCGGACACTACGAATGGTCCCGTTTACCCCCAGCTCCTGTGATCTAAAGCTTTATCAGCATCGCCTCCATGGTCACAGCCAGAAACTGTCAGGAGAAATGAGGGGTGATGGGATCTGACCAGTTCTGTAGAACCAATTGTTTAATGGACAGTCCAGGTGTGATGCCCAGCGGGACACCTGACTTCTGTAAGCAGGCAACCCCCAATCTCCACCGCCGCTTCTGCCTATAGTCAAGCCCCCGCTTGCCGGGACGCTAGGCACGCCTCACCGGACACGGTTGCCCCCAGGTCTTAATAGGCGCAAAGGATGGCTGCTTACGGTGAAGGCCGATGAACCACGAGGGTATCCCGAAGCCGAGGTCGTTCACAGGTAGTCAATCCGGAGGGTGCGTCAGAGTACAGGGATGAGACAGGTGCGTAGTCAGGGGTAGCCAATGGGTCAAGCCAGGAGGTCAGAGATCGCAGGGTATCCAGAGGGGCAGGCAGGTTCGCAGTCAGACAAAGCAGAGGTCGGTACAGGCAGCAGACAGGGATGGTCGATCAAGCCGGGTCAGGATCAGATAACAGCTAAAAGAATCACACCCTAATCACAAGAGACTATCACGGGCACTGAGTGCTGGGCTGACTCCATATTTATTTGGGAATCGACCAATGGCCACCCTGGGGGGGAGTGTATGTGCTGATTGGTGTAACTTACAACACTGTGAGAGATTGGACACACTATCCAGGGGCTGGTCAGTCTTGGCTGCAGGGCTGATCAGCCCCTGATTCCCATCAGGTGTGGAGCACTCTGCGCTGCCTGCCACTCACAGCACAGCGCCTCCTAGTGGCAAAATCTACAGACTGCGGGACACGCGCCTGCACAGCTAGAGAGGGGCAAGGGAGGCTGCCAGAGTGACGCGCCGCGCTCCCAGCAGCAGGAGTGCTGCGTCGCCCCGCGGACGCTCGCCGCCGGCCCCCTGGCAGAGGTAAATTCCTTACATTACCCCCCCCTTGAGGAGGGGCCCCAGGACCCTCCACCCTGGGTTTAAGAGGATTTTCTTTATGAAATCTTTTAATTAAACGGTCTGCATGCACATCTCTAGCTGGAACCCAACTCCTCTCTTCTGGCCCATATCCCTTCCAGTCAACTAAATATTGCAAGGAATTCCGGAGGAAACGGGAATCCAGAATTCGTGCGACTTCAAACTCCTGCTCACCATCAACTAGGATAGGAGAAGGAGAGGAATCCTCCTCCACTCCCCTGGCAGGCTTAAGGAGGGAAACGTGAAAGGAATTACAAATCCTCAGAGATGGTGGAAGTTTGAGTCTGCATGTGACTTGGTTAATTTTCTGTAAAATGGGATAAGGGCCGATATATCGTGGTCCCAATTTTACAGAGAGTTGGCGTAGCGCTAAATTTTTGGTAGAGAGCCAGACCAAATCCCCCACTTTATAATCTGGATTCTTGGATCGGCGACGATCCGCAAAGACCTTCTGCTGACTCGATGCCTGGACCAAATGCCGCTGAATCTTGGCCCATAAATCTGGCCACTGGGACAACCAATCGTCTAAAGAAGGCAAACCAGAGGACGGGCCTGAAAGTGCTGAGAACTTAAGATCCCTCCCATATACACATCGGAAGGGCGATACCCCCGTGGAGGAGTTAACTGCATTATTGAAGGCAAATTCAGCAAAGGGAAGAAATTGGGACCACTCTGACTGAATATCAGAGGTGAAGCAACGGAGATATTGTTCTAATGACTGGTTGGTCCTTTCCGTCTGCCCATTGGACTGAGGGTGAAAAGCTGAAGACAGAGAAACAGTGAAGCCTAGCCGGGTGCAGAATGCCCTCCAGAAGCGTGACACAAATTGGACCCCCCTATCTGAGACCACATCTTCTGGAATTCCGTGAAGTCTAAAAATATAATCTAAGAAATATTGAGCCAATTCTTGGGCTGTGGGCAGCTTTCTTAGGGGGACAAAATGCGCCATTTTGCTAAATCGATCTACCACAACCCAGATAACGGTATATCCCTGGGACTGTGGTAAATCAGTAATAAAATCCATTGCCAAGTGCGTCCAAGGCTTTGAAGGAGTGGACAGGGGCACTAGAGGTCCGGCAGGAGCTGACCTGGGGGTTTTGCTACGGGCACAGATCTTACAGGCCTGAATAAAGGCCTGGGTATCTCTCCTGTAAGATGGCCACCAGACATGACGGGCTAGAAGGGCCAAAGTCTTTTTAACCCCTGGATGACCCACCGTCTTGGAGTCATGAAACTGCTGAAGTACTGCCGGACGGTGGGACACGGGTACAAAGAGGAGGTGATCGGGTTTGCCCGGAGGAGAATCCGATTGAAACCGACTTAGTTCACTTGACAGGTCAGGTTGGATGACAGCTATGACCTTGTGTTGTGGGATTATGGGAAGGATCTCCTCTACAGGGACTTTATCAACTGTGAAACTTCTGGAGAGAGCGTCAGCTTTAACATTCTTTGTTCCTGGTTTGTATGTTATGGTGAAATTAAAACGGGAGAAGAAAAGAGACCATCGGGCCTGACGGGGGGTTAACCTTTTAGCTGATTCGATGTATTCTAAATTCTTGTGATCTGTGAATACCATAATTGGGAACTGGGCCCCCTCTAACCAATGTCTCCATTCCTGAAAGGCTAATTTCACAGCTAGAAGTTCTCGATTGCCAATATCATAGTTCCGCTCAGCGGAATTAAATTTTCTCGAGAAAAAGGCACAGGGATGTAGCCGTTCAGGAGACCCACTGTACTGTGAGAGAACTGCCCCTACCCCGAGCTCAGATGCATCTACTTCGACTATGAAGGCTCGGTGGATATCAGGGTGGGTCAACACAGGTGCCGAACTAAAGGCAGACTTAAGGTTCTCAAAGGCTTCATACTGACTTCAGACTGGGCCCCTTTTTCCAGGCGTCTTTCTCGTATGCGTCGGTCGATGCGGATAGCCAATTGCATGGTTTCATCCAAGGTGTTAGGTACTGGGTGATTTACCATGACATCTTTTATGACCTCTGACAGACCTAGCCTGAACTGCCCACACAATGCTGGGTCATTCCAGCGAGAATCCACTGCCCAGCGTCGGAATTCCGAGCAATATTCTTCTGCCGGTCTTCGCCCCTGTCTAAGAGATCGTAGCTTGGCATCAGCAGTTGCCCCTCGGTCTGGGTCATCATACAGGATCTCCATGGCCTTGAAGAATTCCTCAACAGATTGGCGGGCGTAATCCTGAGGGGAGAGGCTAAAAGCCCAGGATTGGGGATCCCCATGCAAAAGGGAGATGATAAGTCCCACCCGTTGTTCCTGGGAGCCAGAAGCATGAGGGCGAAGCTGAAAATAGAGCTTACAGGCATCCCGGAAGTTGGCAAATTTACTCCGGTCCCCTGAAAACTTCTCTGGAAGGGGAATCTTGGGTTCAACTGGAAAGGCGGCTATTGCCCCCTGGGGCACAGAGGGTGCAGGAGCTGGACGGTTCTCCTGAGCCGCCACTCGAAGTGCCAGGTGCTCCACGGCCGCGGTCAGGGCCTGCACCTGTTCCAAAATTTGGTCCATTTATGGGGCCCGTGATAATGTGATGCCCAGCGGGACACCAGCCTTCTGTAAGCAGGCAACCCCCAATCTCCACCGCCGCTTCTGCCTATAGTCAAGCCCCCGCTTGCCGGGACGCTAGGCACGCCTCACCGGACACGGTTGCCCCCAGGTCTTAATAGGCGCAAAGGATGGCTGCTTACGGTGAAGGCCGATGAACCACGAGGGTATCCCGAAGCCGAGGTCGTTCACAGGTAGTCAATCCGGAGGGTGCGTCAGAGTACAGGGATGAGACAGGTGCGTAGTCAGGGGTAGCCAATGGGTCAAGCCAGGAGGTCAGAGATCGCAGGGTATCCAGAGGGGCAGGCAGGTTCGCAGTCAGACAAAGCAGAGGTCGGTACAGGCAGCAGACAGGGATGGTCGATCAAGCCGGGTCAGGATCAGATAACAGCTAAAAGAATCACACCCTAATCACAAGAGACTATCACGGGCACTGAGTGCTGGGCTGACTCCATATTTATTTGGGAATCGACCAATGGCCACCCTGGGGGGGAGTGTATGTGCTGATTGGTGTAACTTACAACACTGTGAGAGATTGGACACACTATCCAGGGGCTGGTCAGTCTTGGCTGCAGGGCTGATCAGCCCCTGATTCCCATCAGGTGTGGAGCACTCTGCGCTGCCTGCCACTCACAGCACAGCGCCTCCTAGTGGCAAAATCTACAGACTGCGGGACACGCGCCTGCACAGCTAGAGAGGGGCAAGGGAGGCTGCCAGAGTGACGCGCCGCGCTCCCAGCAGCAGGAGTGCTGCGTCGCCCCGCGGACGCTCGCCGCCGGCCCCCTGGCAGAGGTAAATTCCTTACACCAGGCAATGGCAATAACAGAGCAAGGAGCTCATCTGGAGCCTGTCCCATGTGTCTCTCCTCCATTTTCTGCAGCATGCTATAGATACTGTAGCAGGTCTTCAAAGCTTGCCCCTTTTTTCATTTCATTTTTTTCATGACCATGTATTTTAAATCGGGTTATGGTCAGTGTGATCGAGTCTTGCAAGCGCAATCACTGTGGCTTGCCAGACTCGGTCAAGTTAGGAGATTTGTTGCACCAGAACTGGTTCTTCACTTGCGGATAATGAAACATTGCAGTGCTAAATAAGGGGTGTGAAGGACCTACATGTTTGCCATCAGGGTTTTAGAGGGTGATGGCAGCAACATTTTTCATTTTGGGAGCTGCAGGTGGGCCCTAGAGGCCTGCTGTAGACGAGGTAAATTAAGCATCTTGCAATATCTCTTGGTGGGTAGATGCAGAGATGGCCTTAGGGTATGTGTCATCCTGTGCAGGATTTCAGAAGATGCCTCCTAGAGACACACATATAAAATGGAGAGGGAGTAACAGAGGAAACATGGAAAAGAGGGAGATGTAGAAAGCGAGAGAAAGAAGGAGTGCGTGAGAGAGAGAAACGGACAGAAAGGTAGAAAAAGAAAGAGAGGGTGAGAAAAAGAGAGAGAAATATAAAGAAAGAGAGTTGAATAGGATTGCAGAGAAGGGGGGTAGTGAGAGAGAGGGAAAGCGAGAGGGAGAAAGGAAGGATAAAGAGAGAAAGAAAGCAATCTAGGAAGTAGAATAGGATTGTAGAGAAAGGGAGAGAGAGAAAGAGAGGAGGAAAGAGAGAAAGAAATGAGTCAAAAAAGAAAGAGAATTAAAAAAAGAGAGGGAGAGAGAAAGAAAGAAAGAAGGAAAGAAAGGCACTGGCCACCATAAGCTTACTAGTAAAAGACGAGCAGCTTATTCACATACGTAGTGAGGGTACAGTGATAGGCATGTGGGATGCACTGAAAAATATGCATGAGAGACCCAGTTTAAACAACAAGTTGTTTCTGTTGAGGATATTTTACAAAATGAGGCTTAGCAGAGAGCAGGACATACAGGACCATATAAACGCGAAGTGATCGCACAACTCAGATCAGTTGATGAGAATTGCAAAGAAGGAAATAGGGAGAGAAAGAAAGGAGGAAAGAGAGAGAGAGAAATAATAAAAAAAGGGGAAGAGAAAAAGAAACTGGAAGAGAGATGGAAGAAAGGTACAATAAGGAGGAAGGTGTGACGAAGCTGAAAATAGTGGCAGAAATGTGCAAAAAAGAAAGGGGAGAGACGGGGGTATTTAAAAACAAAGAGAGGCCTGCTATTTCTGTTGAGAGCTCAGGGTGCCCCCCTTACAGAGAGGTTGGGATGGCGCCCTGTGCACACCTCACACACCCATGGGTAGGTGGAAGCCAATGGGTGATATGAATGGAGAGGTATAGATGGTGGGGGAAAGGGATTTGCGGGGGGGGGGTTGTAGAGAGTTCAAGGTACTCAGACAAGGGGAGGATTGGCCATTCACCTGGGAGGGGTAACTGTATGGAGGGAGTACAAAGGAGGGGTGGCAGCCACTCAGACAAATTTATGAAAGGGGTGCTGCATGAAGTATGGGATGTTGAGGGAGAGATACAGAGCTGATAATGCAGCAACTAGAGATGAGCGAACCGGTTCGGACGAACCGGAATTCGCTCCGAATTTCAGGAAATATTCGTTTCGGCACGAACCCGAATATTTTGTGGTTCGTGGCGATCGAATTTTTCCTGAAATAAAATAAAATGCCGGCATGGTGGGAGCGGGCCGGCCGGTTCCGCTGTCAGCGGAACTGGCCGGCCCGCTCCCACCATGCCGGCATTTAAAAAAAAAGCAAACACTTACCTGCAGGTCCGGAGCGTGGAGGCCGGCGCCGCTCTCAGCTGTCATCTGAGGGCGCGTCATCAGAGGGCGCCTCTGATGACACATTTTTGATGCCGGCCGGCATTTTTGATGGGGAACTTCGTAAAAGTTCGATTCGGCCGAACCCGAATTTCTTTGTGAAATTCGGCGAATCGGCCGAATCGAACTTTTCAAAAGTTCGCTCATCTCTAGCAGCAACCAGACTGGGATCCATGGGATTGATGTTTTTATTTTTTTTTTATAGTAAAAAAAAAATAATTCAGGTCCTCTAAGTGGCATCCCAAATCCGGCATCTGATTTGGGATGCCACTCACGTTAAAGCGGACCAAAACCCACTGACCTTGTGAAATAGATTTGGCCAAAGCCCCTGCCAATACTCCCCTCTAAGTGTGTAGAACTAGAAATGGTTATTTTTACAGGCTGTCAATGGCAGTTAATGGCAAGCAATGTTGATATACTGTGTTATTATCTGTTTATGATTAACTGCAATCAGTATGCATTTGATCTTTACCGATTTTGGGATATCCTTTGTTACTTAAAGACACAGTCTATTATTACATATCTTTACCTACCCTGATGCATTTATTTACTGTATATAGAATGTTCTAGCACTATATATATGTTGTGACACTCTACTGATTAAAATATCAGTCACTAATGGCATTGCATAGTATTGGGTGTTCATTTATATAGCCATCTCTTTTCATTGAGTTAAAGTGGACCAACACCCAGGGGTGATCATCCCGGGAATCTATAAGATCAGATCCCTCCCCGCGGGGCATCCAAAATCGGGATGCCCCGCTGTGTGAAACCCCGCAGGACGCCCAGAAACCTTACCTTACCCCCGTTCCAACGGCGCATGCACGGGCCGCGGCCGCATCTCGTGCTTCTCTCTAGCAGGGTGCGCACCCGAGCCGGCCGTTTGAGAATGGCCGGCGCGGGCGCGCTCCTTGTTAGAGGGAAGCGCGAGATGCTGCCTCCAGCACGCTCTGATTGGACGAGCGCTTGCGTAGGAGCGGGGTGAGGTGAGTTTTTAGGGCGATCTGGGGGGTTTCACGCAGCGGGGCCTGATCGGGGTGCCCCGCGGAAGTGGACCAAAACCCAGGATAGTCAAAATCCTGGGTGTTGGTCCACTTTAATGGTAAGCGACCAGTCATTACATCAGTGTGGCAATGACATCATTACCACACACAACAGTGGCAGTGAATGAAGGAGGCGGAGCTTTACAGCTAAAACAGACAACATTATCTGGGATTAGTAGGGGCACTGAAAATTGGCAAAAGGTCCTCTTCATGGGGAAAGCAATTCAGGGGATGCTAGTTAAAAATCTGGATTTTAAATCCTTGAAATGCAAAAATTAGAATTTAATTCTCCATTTTCTGCATTCCTTGTTTATGGCAGTTGCAGACCAAATGTTCCCGTTTTCAAGTTTTCTGAGTGAGATTGCACACACCGCATGTGGCCCGAGTCTGCCCACCTGGAGAAGCCGCTATTAATGCCTGATCATGAGATAAGGTCTCGCAGCATCCAGGCACGCCCCCGAGGCATCATGTAGAATTTAGAGACCTGACGCTAACCCTACGTCTGACATTTTTAGTTAACCCAACACCCAGAATATAACCTTCAAAGCCCCCTTATATCCCAAAGCTAAACGTTAAAAGTGGAACAATTACCACCTTGGCTGGCCCTGGAGTCTAAAAGCCTGCAGGGCCAGCCAACTAAGTCACGACTCGTGACTTAGGGCTTTATTCATCAAGGGATAGCGCCAGGTAGTGCCTTGTAAGCGACAGGTAGCAGCAGCAGGCAATTCTGGTGAGCGCCTCTTACAGCGACACGTAGCGACCGATTCATCATCACAGACGACTCAGCGTATCCCGGCGGCGCTCTGGCTTCCAGAGCACCTGGTATTACCTGCCGCTCTCCCATACATTTCAATAGACGTTATTTTTCTTCTCTTTAAACAGGGTTTTCTTTTAATAATTTTTTTTTGTTTGGAATCGAATCATTGTGTGACCTCTCCTGGCCTATTTAAATACATTTTTGAAAACTTTTTGATTTTTGATTTTTTTAACACTTCTATTAAAGTGTTAATGTCACAATGTAATAACAATGTCATTCAATATGTTTTTGCTTTGTTACTAGTCGATATGTGTTTAAAAATGGACTTTAATCACACAGCTTCTGGCGCTCTGGGCTACAGAGACCCAATTTTGAGCGCTGGCTGTTTTTTTTTATGAATATGGCGTGAGTCGCTCACACTGACCAGTCGCTACCGTTCGCTCCCATATAGCTCTGTAATGGTGCTATAGCGACTCACACATCAAATTCATCAATGCCGTCCATGTTACTACAGTGACTGAGGCGCTCTGTAATAGCTCACAGCGGTCGCTCTTAGCCCCCCCCTGTACAAACGCTCATCTGCCATTACCTGGCTCTAGTACTGAATCAGCCTGCCCGTCGTGGCTTGGGATGGCCCCACTGTGTAACCAGCCCCTCCCTCGGAGACCGGCAATCACCATACCTTGGCTGGTCCATTGCTATGAGTGCCCCAGCTACAACCTCAGCATCTCTGTGGCTACCAGCCATTCAGATAGGCTGGATGTGGGAGCATGCTGGATGTGGGAGCATGCGGACTCCGCAGGGAAACTGGGGATGCGGACACTCACCGTTTCCTATGCCGACGCACAGCAACTAAACTAAGGCTTGATGCCATGCATTAGTATGCACAGCATAATGCGCTGATTGGACAAGAGCCTGTGCATGCACTGTGGGAAAAGCTGAAAAGTAAGTGGTGTGGGTGATCTGGAGGGCTCCAAATCAGGATGCCCCAGGTAAGAGGACCAATCACCAGGATAGTCAAAATCCTTGTGATTCATGCACTTAAAGTTGACATAAGAAGCAAAGACAAGTTCGAACAGTACTCAGGTACTTAGGCAAAGGGGAATTGACTATTGACTGGGGGGGGGGGGTAACTTTAGAAAATCCAGGCTGCATCATGTAGAGGTTAGGAACCTTAACCTTAACCTGAAACTGAAGTTAACTTAACACCCAGAACATAACCTTAAATCTTACCTTAATTAATCAAAACTAAACTCGAACAGTTGAACCTAAGTCGTAAATGTAACCCTAACGGTTAAACTAAACCCCCAGGACTTTGCATGTTACTGGTTCGAAAGTATTTTTGCTGAAAGGATTTATTACCAACAACATGCAAACACCAGAAAAGGGATGGGGAGGCGCAAGGTGGATGCTGCAGGCTGGTCATGGGTTGGCCAAGGCCAGAAAAACCCTGGGCTAATTTGGGGTTCCAATCTGCCATTAATTTCATGTGTATACAGTCTGTATGCAAATGTGTATGCTTACCGATGCGGTCTCCTGGTCCAGTTTGTCATTCTGATTTTCCAATATATAGTCCGGGTAGCCAATATATTTCTTTATAGATAAAGCCTATGCGATATAGAACAACACGTTACCAATACAGTATATAGTAATCTAGAATTACCAGGGGCGTACATAAATTTCATAGGGCCCTGAAGCTAAAGGCGTAATGGCCCCTACCCAAAGAAAGTGTACACACACACACACACACACACACACACACACACACACACACACACACATTCAAATATATTCTATATTAGAAGATTTATTATTAAATATTGTTTTGTTTTTCTGTTTGACAGGGGTCTCAGATGCCAGCAGCTTGTTTCTCCCAGGACTATATAGCACCAGGAAAACCAGGCTTCTCGCAACTTGTTTCCTTTCTGGGGAAGCATGCAATGTCAGGGCGGCACCGCTGCCTGGGCTATAAACAGCTCTACCCAGGCCCCCCTGCCACCAATCTCGACCCTGCTGCCACCAAGCTGGGCATCATTGATGATCATTCCCATAGTCTCACTGCTGTTGGCCATACCCTGCCGCAGCTTCCCCAGGCAGTACCAGTATTCTACTGCCAGAAGGATAGGGTGCTGCAAGGGGGGGCAGCTTGCACTGGCCCCTCTTGGGCCAAGGGCCCCGTAGCAACTGCCCCCCTGCCTCTATGGTATGTACGCCCTAGTATATAAGTAGTATATGAAGCTTAAAAGGAAAAGGGTTTTAATCTGCTTTAAGATTGTACCCCCATTCCCGTTATTTACTTAACAACATGCAGTTTCCAAGTTTTTTGATTTACTGTGCCTCTGTGTTGCTAAAGTGGGAGAGACTTTCCTGGCCTTTAGTAAACCCACTAGTATAGTTTTGCCCACATATCCCAGAATTCTTCTACTGTAATAGATGTAATGAATTTCTTTTTCGATTCTTTTTTTCTCTACTTTTTGCTATTTATCTTACCTTTAACCCTTTTTTTGTCTTTCTATCTTTCTGTTCTTCTATTTTATTGACAATATTTATTTCCTTGCTTCCCTTCTATCGGTTTGTAACAAATTACACAGGTAGGAGGGCTGGAGGCTGCACTCGAAGTTTTAGGGCAACCTCAGGTAAGCCTGCTCCCAATTTATCTATTGCATTGTATGTCCCAAATCTCAGAGATTAGAGTTAGGACTGCACCTCACAGAGGCACCTTGGCACTTGGTGTTGCAGCTTCAGCAAACTTCTGCAGATGTGTGTGACCGAGTCCTCTGTTTTTAACCAGATTTAGAGACAGATTTTAGGTTGGTCTGCAAGCTAAGAGGGTTGAGTGCTGTGGCTCCTTTAAGACTTTTGTATCCTAATTGCCCTGCTAACGTGCACCTCCCAGGTTAGTTATAAAATAGTCTAAGCGGCTGCCACCCCTCCTTTGTACCATGCACCGCCCACCTAGGTAACGTGGAATGTGCCAACATGCAAGAGCCTCACACGAGTCACAAAAACAATCCTAGTGGTCCCTTAATGAGAACCCCCCCCCAACAGACACACACACACCCTTAGATTATTAGGTTTTTGCTGCATGAAATAACTTTTTTTAATCTTATGTTCTGTCCTCATGATGTCTACCCTATACCCCGAACCTTGGGACACACTTAGGTTGTGCAGCCGTGACTATGTTTGATTACAGTTCCTCCACGAACACTCTTGAACAAGTCAAGTTGTCATTTTCTGTAATGTGTTTGTGGGCCATTTTTTGTGTAAAGTCAACAACATTAATGTGTTGGGTTAAGTTGACATTTAAGTATTTAGACTTTCAAGCAAACAAACATTCCTATCCCTTGTTATATCATTAAATTCTTTAGGATGTTTGATTACTCCAAGAATGTAAACCATCCTCCCACTTGGCTAATTCCCTTTTCTTGTTGATTTTATCATTTTATTAGATCTTCCAAACAGGATAATTGTGTTAATTACTGAGAGCAAGAAGACCACACAACAGCGCAACAATGCAACACATTATGTCATAATGCATAGCTAGAACAACACACGACAAAGAGTGCTGTGATGTAAAATAAACAGTTATCTTATCTCCACCCCCAGAATCTACCCCCAAGGGATGTTTATTTGTGCTGATACCAGAATTAATGGAACCCTAGGTTCAATGCCTCATTCAAAAGTACAGGTTGATTGGGGAAGTGGCATAATAGTGCACTTTATTACAGCATTATCTTATTTAAAACCTTTGATAGACTGCACTGTTCTTTAGTTCAGCTGAGAGTTTTGGAATATTCGGGTTCTACTCCAGAATCTGAAAATGATTGAAGTGTTTATGGACTCTGACGTCTCTGGTTGTGGGTTCTGGTCTCTAGAAGGCAAAAATGCCCTACGTGAAGATCATCAAACATTTGATGAACATTTTGAACTTGATTCACTTTAGGTCGAATTTAAATTTTTGTGTGTTTTTTTTAAAGGTGTGATTTTTCAACGCGACAATTCTACGTGTGATTCAGCAACCTAGGAAGCTGTATTTTTCATTTTGGCTAATTCAAATTGAGTGCGAGAAAAAGCACTTTTAAACATTTCAATTTTCGGATATAATTTGTGTGGAATTTTCTAGCATGAAATAATTCTAGCGATTCAGGTGCCATTGATTGGCTTCACACATGAGTTAAATTTAAGTGTTTCAAGTTTTTTACAGCCGCTTTCAGGGAGAGAAAAGTCTGTTTTCTGGCTTCCACAAGCCTTTTTACCCACTGTGCCTGGAAAAAAAGCCCATAGTACACCATAGGGAGGTCTTTGAACATGAAACTGCGCAAACTGATATTTAATATAGATCTCCACAAATATTAGCATAAATATTGTACCTGGCAGGGCATTTATTGAAATAAATCATAGTAGCACACACAGGACAGTGGACATGTCATAGTGAGAAACAAAATGGATGAGGCCCAATGTGCTTTCTGTATGACTGAGTACAGCGTGGTTAGTTCTATCCTGGGACACTGTGAGGAATAGGGCAAATATTATATTTCATTTTATTGCTGATGCCCGGCTCAGCAGTTCCAGGTTGAAAGCCCCCCTGCAGCTCCCCTAACACCTTTGTCAGATAGCGAGGGGCCAGCATCCTCCTTAGCTGAGAAGGTATGATAGCAGATGGTGCTTCAAAAGAATGGAAGTAAGGGGCAGAGATTGAGCTTAAAGGTAGGCCTGGGAGACCAGGACTTTGTCACTCTCTGGGGAAGGTTGGGTCGCATGCGTGCTGAAGGTGCCCGGATTTTCTATAAGCTGTCCACACACTTCCCTGTGGGGGCCCATCATCACTACTCTGCAGCTGCATCTTAAGGTAACTCTGCTTGTAGTCAGAGTAGCAGTTGTGGGGTGTAAGAGTACAGTACAGTACAGTGTAGCGTGTATTGAGTGCACCAGAGTTATAGTTATAGTGCACGGGAGTCAGCCTAAACCACACAAGTGTGAGTACAAGGCTTAGTGAAACAACCAGAGAGAGAGAACTTAGAACCAAGAGCACCATTGGGGAAGTTAATACACACACAGAAAGTGAAGCAGAAGATCACGGCAAGCCATCAAAACAGGACAGAGAGAGAAGTAATTTGAGCTTAGGAGAATTCACTGAAGACCATCAGAAAGGTACTGAAAGTTGTATAGTCCCAGCCTCTAGTGAGACCGTGGATGCAGAGACTGTCATTGTTTAAACTGAAGTTGCTGAACAGAGAGTTGTGTGGAATAAAGTTGCAGAAAGAGACTTTCGAGTGTGTACTGACTCCACAGGAAAAGTTGGAAGGTATGAAATAAAGATGTAAATTAAGATCAACAAAGGGTCAGCACAGGGGGCAGTTCAGCTAACGAGAAACTAACACACACACACACACACACACAAACACACAACTTATTGGAAAATTTGAGCTACCACTTGTAACCAGAGTTTACCACTTGTGAAGTCATTTTCATTTGCACTTGTACATTTTTCGACTGCGACTTCGAGTGTATACGAGTACACAGGTTTAATTCAACAGCCATTCTCACCAAGCGTTAATTATTTTATCCTACATTTATTAAATCAAGGCCTTTGTCTGCAAAGGTTTTCATCTATCCAGGTCATGGAATATTAGTAGGAATAAATCAAGGCACCTGAACTGGAATTTTGTTTGAATCCAAATCCTCTACTGTTTCTAACGGATTACCGATTCCCATTTTGTAATTGGCTCAAGTAGAACCCCTGCTATCACTAATACAGTCTTCCCAGGGAGGGTACAGGTCCTATACAACAATGCCCATATTTGGCTCTATAACTTTGTCTACTGTGTCTGTGTGGAGATCTGCAAAACCTGACCTGTTGGTGGCTCATGAGTTGGGTAAAACTGCTCAAGGGTTGTCACTGATTTCTCAGCAGAGAAATCCCACTATAGGATGACCAGTAATTGAGAGCTGTAAGACAGAGGCAGATTTGTGGCAAACAGTGTTTAATGGTGGTAAACAGTAAACACAAGTGAACACTACAACATACACATGCCGAGGCTGCTGTACAGATACTCAGGTGAACTCTGCAAACCTATATGCACTGGGATCCAGTTCAAAAGTCCAAAAGCAGATCAAAAGGCTGTGACAGGAGCCCTGGGTCTCACTTCAGAAAACAATGCCCATCCTTCTGAACAAAGCCAAGAGTCAACTTTATCGCTGTCATGAAAGCCAGGCCTTCCGGATTTCGCCATAGTCGAGCTGCTATTACTAAATACTTCAGATTGGTTGTCCTATTCTACTTTTATAATCTAATGTATATACACCTTCTGTGTGTTTTTGTGCTCTGGCAGATCTATAGAGCCAGCTATGCGGAGATCCACATAACATGGCCTGCTGGTGGCTCTTGAGGAGAAGGTTGAAGTACATTGTTCTAGTGTCCCATTTACACCATATGTTTTATTTTGGTTTTTTTGGGAATAATTATCTTGCCTTTTTCTGTTGAAAATTTTTTGTACTTTACGTGGTTTGGGAGTCATAGATGGGCAGAGAAATCTTATTTCAGGTAGCTGGGTATGTTTAAGCCTTCAACTTTTTTGTCTTGACCCCAAATTGGACCACATTATACTTTCTGTTCCCAACTTTCTACCATATCTATTATTGTGCATTTGTCAGAACAATTTTCTTGTATATTTTTGTTGTTTTTTTGTTTGTGTTTTATGACTATCCTTCTAGTCCATGGCCATTTTTGCTCCTTATTGGACCCACATCAGTATTTTTTCTATGGCTGCCCCGTCTCAGCTTCAAGAGACTGAACTTATTTTCAACATACACCATTTAACTTTACTAACCTTTTCTTTGGCCTTTTCTTTGGACACATCATCCATCCATTGCAGCTCACCCAGCATCTCAATTAATGCTTCCTGCACTTTATTAATAAGGTCGCTGATCTAAAAAAGTTGGAAAGTCACAAAAGAAAATCCAGCATGGGTAAATGGTTAATCCTAAAAAGATACTCACAGAATTACAGTTTAAAGAAAAGTAAATATACAAAACAAAAGAACGAAAAAAGTTTTTACTATTTTATATCAGAGGTACAATATATAAGTATAATAAAATAATTTTCTAGTCTAGAAACCCCTATGATTTGAAAGTGGAACAATATACAGAAGCATTACTTCTATTTATTTCTATTGCTTTGATGGAATCTGTTCCTGTTCTAATGCAATTTGGCCTTTTTGGTTCTCCATCTGAAAAGGAAACCTGTCCATGGTTAAATTGTTTGTGTGTTGTGTGGGCTGTGTGGGCTGTGTATTTTAGCCTAAGCAAACAATTGCTTCCAAAATGAATGAGAAAATCTGAGCTACATTGTGCTATTTAAAAAAAAAATAGAGAACACCTTTAAATTCCCTGTTAGGGGAAGCCACCCACATAGGGGTGGCAAAGGAATTAAGCTTTGAATTGAATTTTTTTAATGAAGTTAGAATATCCAGCCTACAAAACAGCTTGTGGGCTGGTCAAGGGCTGGTCAGCAACGGTGAAATCTCAGACTAATTATTGGCCCCAGTCTTCCCCAGGTTATGATATAACAATGGATCTTATTGCTGAAAGGTATCCGTCAGGACAAGAGTACAAAAACAAGGCATTAGAAATACCAAGAAGCGGATAAAATATGGCACGATAGACAGTGACCAAAAACTGGACATGTCTTATAAAGAAAGAAAATTGAAGTGGAACTAGGGCTTTAGCCAAGGTGGAGGGAATTATTATCACTTCTAAATATTAGGAGGGACCATTTTTACGGTTTAGGAGGGACCATAAACAGCAAAGGAGTGGGGCCTGCTTATTTGTAAAATCCTTTATAAAGCCCGCTCTGCAGGAGGATATATGTGAGGGAAATGAACATGTGAAGTCTGTATGGGTAGAAATACATGGTGGGATAAACAGAAATAAAATACTGATTGGGGTTTGCTACAAGCCTCCAGATATATCAGAATCCACAGAAAATGTGATTCTAAGGCAAATAAATATAGCCGCTAAGCTGGCAGCGGGGGGTTCAGCCAAGTGCCCAGCATGGCAGCAGGCTGGGGGAGAGCAAGCAAGATCAGACTTTTCAATTCCTGACTGTCCTCACCCTCCTTTGCAGCCATGATGTGTGAATAGTAACTAGGTCTTATTTTTGGAGTTGGGCTTATATTTCACATGTTAGCAAAAAATTCTTAAAAATGTTACTAGGACTTTATTTTCAGGGCAGGTCTTATTTTCGGAGATACAGGGTATTATGGGGGACTTTAACTACCCAGGGACGCTAAAACCTGTGGATGTTATAAAGGTAAAAGTTTTTTGTCTAAGACAAGATGGCTAACTTTCCCAACAAGTACACGCTCCAACAGGGGGGAAGGCCATATTAATACTAACCAATGTACCAGACAAAGTAACAAAGGTAGAGATCGGGAGACACCTTGGAAACAGTGATCACACTATTACTAATTTCTGCTTAGCAGTCACTAGGGTGCCTTATTATGGTGCCACAAAAACACAAAACGTCAGAAAGGCAAAGTCTGACCAGCTTAGAGATGCCCTAAACTGCATTAACTGGGAAAATTACCTTAATGACAAAAGCATGGACAAAGAAATCCTCAATATTCATTGTAATAGATATATACCTTACAGGAATAAAAAGGTTAGAAACCAGCATAAACCTATGTGGCTAAACAAAAAGGTTAGGGGGGGCATTAAACAACAAAAAAAATGTTAAAGTAAGAAGGGACCGTGGAAGCATTACAAAACGCGGCAAAGGGCTGCAAAGCTGGAGATGAAAAGACTAATGGCCAAAGAGTAAAACTAACTTCAAAATGATCTTTACCTACATGAACAGTAAAAGATACAAATCTGGGGGTGTGGGCCCCCCTGAAAAACAAGGAGGGGACACCTATATAGGGGAATGAGGAAAAAAACTAATTTACCAAACATCTTCTTTGCTTCCATATTTACAGAAGAATGTGACAGGTGAAATGTGGGGCAATAATCCAAACTCTATATTAAATGTTACTTGTCTAACCAAGGAAGAAGTGAACTGCCGTCTCGAGCAGATTAATCAATAAATCCCCAGGACCAGATGGCATACAGCCATGGTAGTTATGTAAAGTAATAGACAAGATTCAATAATGACAGAAGCTGTTCTGAGGGATTGGCACTTAACAAATGTGATGCCAATATTTTAAAAGGGGTTTAAGGGAGAACCCGGGACCTACAGACCGGTAAGTTTAACATCTGTGGTAGGCACAGTTTAACCCTTTCGCTGCCAGCCTACCTGGAGTTTTTGTCACGCTTGGTGCCAGACCATTTTGCACTATTTTGCGCTCCCCATGTTCAAATGTGATTTTTGAAGGGATTTCCAGGGATTTCCCAGGAAAATGATATATTGTTTTTTTCATCAGAGTCTGGGCTTTAACATGAAATGTCTTGTTTGTAATTTTTTAGGTGTATTCTCAATACTTTTGGGTGAAATATGTGCAAAAAAATAAAAAAAAAATCTATTTTTTGCAATTTGTAGTGTTTTTTTGTAATAAAAATTTAAATTTGTCAATAAAATCTTATTGCATGTGAAACCCCAATTAATCCCGGTCACAGCGTTAGCACATATGTATAAGTAGACACCCTTTCCTGCCCAGGAGACTCCCCCAAACTGAAACAGCGCTTTAGGAGATTTTCAGATAAAATACAACTATGCACCGCGCTAAGCGCACCTTGCGGTCTTTCCAGAAAAAGAACCCTTTAAATTTGAAATACCCCCCAAAAACTATATATTCTCTGGAAGTATACACCTCAGGCTTTCTAGGCGTACCAGGTTTGTTGACATGGGCGCAATTTTCTGGAAGTAATCCCCCAATCAATTCTTTGGTTGCACAGAGTTTCCCTAAAAAAGAATAAAAAAGAAGAATCAAAGCCACATTTTCCTAAAAAACTATATGCAAACAGAAAAAAACAAGTAAAATCTGAAAAAGCAACAACCCCCGAACAGAACAATACCCAACATGCATAGCTACTGTCAAGGGAAGAGTTGCCAAACAAACCAAAGTAAAGCATGCGCATAACGGTAATTTTGCTTAAAAATTTCAGCTCTGCAGACAAAGTGCGCACCTTGCGATTTTTCAACCAAAACAACCCTTTAAATTTAGAATATCCCCACAAACCATATATTCCCTGAAAGTACACATGTTAAGCTTTCTAAGAGTACTGAGCTTGTTGTAGTGGGCTCATCTTTCTGGAAGTAATCCATTGAAGAATTCTTAGGTTGCACAGGGTTTCCCTAAAAACAATGATAAAAAAGCAGAATAAAAACCATGTTTTCCTAAAATATCAATATGCAAACAAGAAAAAACAAGCTAAATCTGAAAGCGCAAGGTCCCCCGAGCAGAACAATACCCAACATGCATAGGTACTATGGTACCCCTTTTAATTGTCAGCCTACTTGAAGTTTTGTCACCCTCTGTTGACAGGTCATTTTTCCCCATTTTGCGGCATGATTAACCGTGATTTTTGCTGGAATTTCCAGAAAAATTATATACATTACATATACATTTTTTGCAGCAGAGTTTAGGCTTTAACATGAAATGTCTTGTTTGTAATTTTTCTACTGTTTTTTTGAATATTTCTGCTTAAAAAAAAAAAAAAATATATATATATTTTTTAAAAAATTGTTTCCTTTATTTTAAATAAAACCTTTTTTTTAAATGAAAACCATATTGCATGTGATAGCCCCATTTCTCCCAATTACAACGGTACCACATATGTATCAGTAGCCCCCCCATTCTTGCCCTGGAGACCCCCCAAACTGAAAAGAGCACTTTATTACATTTACAAATAAAATACAACTACTATCCACACTATAATCATAAGGGGTTAATTAAAAAAAAATGACATAGGGTCCCCCCCCCCCTTTTTTGGGGGAATTTTAAGGGTTAGGGTTAGGCTAACCCTTAAAAATAAAAAAAATATACAAAAATAAAAACTTCCCCCCAAAAAATGGGGACCCCCCCCCCCCCCATGTCATTTTTTTTTTTTTTTAAGGGTTAGGGTTAGGGTTAGCCTAACCCTAACCCTCACCCTTAAATTTTTTTTTTTAAATTTTTTTTTAAATTTTAAGGGTTAGGGTTAGGCTAACCCTAACCCGTAAAAATAAAAAAAATGTACAAAAAAAAAATTCCCCCCAAAAAATGGGGAAACCCCAGCTATGGGGGCTTGTAGGCACAGAGTGGGGGGGCCAGCTTTTGTGGCCCCCCACCCTGCAGCCTACGAGCCACATACCCTGTGTGGGCCCGGGCTCTTCTGCCCCCCCTGGGCTTTGGGGAGGCAGGTAATTGGGGGTGCGGGGGTTAATGGCAAGCCACCCGCTAGTTGCAGGTGGCTTGCCAGACCCCAGCCTTGTGAACTGGTATAAGGGGTCTCATGGACCCCTTACCAGTTCACAAAGGGTTAACATAAAAAAAAAACACACACACAAAAATGTCATTTATTAAAAAAAAAAAAAAGGTTTTTTTTACTTTACTCACCTCACCCGATTGTCAGCTCCTGTGGTGATCAGCTGTCAAATGCCTTGGTGATCGCTGGCCAGAGGAGGGGGGGGCAGGGGATCCACCGAGGAGAGGCAGCAAGAGGCCCGGGAGTGACGTCATAAGCCCCGCCCCCAAACAACAAGATGGCGGCGCCCGTCGGGAGAGGAGGGGGAGAGCCCTTTCAGGCTCTCCCCTGAAGCTGAAGAGGCTGGGGGGGGGGCGATCGGAGGCCCCCCCAGTGAAGAGGAGACCCGGAGGGAGGCAGCGCGACTGCAGGTAAGTAAATGTCATTTTTATTTTTATTTTTTTTACAGTTAGCAGCTGCTGCTGCCAAAACGGGGGGGGGGGGGGGCTATTCCGGGGGCTCCCCAAATTAAAGAGGAGACCCAGCCGGATCCAACGAGGGGTCAGGTGAGTATTTGTGATTTTTATTTTTTTTACTAGCAGGGGGGAAAGTCAAGCACGTAGATTCTACGTGCTTGGCACTTAAGTGGAGTAGAAGCAAGCACGTAGAAACTACGTGCTTGGCACTGAAAGGGTGTTATCCTGGAGTATCTCGGTGTGAATGACCTCATTACTACATATCAGCATATATTTATGAGGGATCGCTTCTGCCAGACAAACCTAATCAGCTTTTATGAGGAGGTAAGTTTAAGATTAGATCAGAGGGAGGCATTGGACATCATTTATCTTGACTTTATATATCTTTGCCACATAAAAGACTGGTACAAAAGATGAGAATGCTTGGACTGGAGGAAGAAATTGCCTTAATGATTGGAAACGGGGTGGTTATAAATGGCACATACACAGATTGGGTCACTGTTACTAGCGGAGTACCACAAGGGTCAGTTCTGGGACCAATTCTCTAATATATATATTAATGACATAGGGAACGGATTAAACTGTCTTTGCAGATGATACTAAGCTGTGTAAAGTAATTAACACAAAAGAGGGCAGCAGGCAGCTACAAACAGATAAATTGGAAGCATGGACAGTTCAATGGCAAATGAAGTTAAACACAGATAAATGTAAAGTTATGCACATAGGAAGGAGAAATCTGTGCCATGATTACACACTAAATAAGGGAATGCTTGGTAAAACAACAATGGAAAATTACCTAGGGGTTTTAGTTAACAATAAACGTAACCATAGTGTCCAATGCCAGGCAGCAGCTGACGAGAACACCAGGATCAGGGGATGTAGGAGTATTCATATTTGTTTCAGCGCAGAGTTACCTGGTAGCTGCACCTAATGTAAGGTGAACCGGTCCTTTTGGAGAAATGGAAGTGCTTGTTTACTTATCCTGTTCCTGTGGTGGAAAGGTAAGTGTTAGGTGCGCTACGGATGGAAGTAGATGAAAAGGTGGTTAGTACTGGCGGGCGTAGAGTTCCCTGTTGAGAAAAGGTGGTTAGCGTTGCAGGTGATTTTTCAAAATATATCTCCAATGGGCTGAAAAAGAAAAAGGGTTAGTTAGGTTTGTTTGAGGTCGGTACTTCTACCTTTTAATCACACCAGCGATAACAAGTGTCATTAGCTCTGGTGGATTAGTCCTCAAAAATCTTCAGGCTTGCTGGGGATTTTTTCTCTACCAAGGTTACCAAATTAATGGTTACCTGGACTATAAGTGCCCAGTGCCGTAGGGGCGCTATTGGGTGCTTATAAAGGTTATAAATACTGTAGTTACCGGTGGTGCACACTGCTCACCTGTCCTCTTTAGTTGATTGGAGTTCTTGGTGATTTGGGATGCTCTTCCTGTGTTTGTAGTGCTGATTTGCTGTAGGTCAAAACTTGAGAGTGGACTGAGGTGCTTGAATGCGGTGTTCCTTGATGGGGTTTGTTGCAAGAGTGCAGACTGTATAGGGTTTTGGACCTTTTAGGGCTTTTTAATATATAGGCCCAATGTTGTGTTAAGGTGTGCGGGGTATCCCGTGTGGAAATAGTGGCCGCTTCAGATGTAGCGTGGCCGGCGGGTTGGCCGCTGTTTGCGGCTTTATGTGTTGGCTGCGCTTATGGCGGTCAGGAGTGACCGTTTTGGCGGTATGTGCAAGTAGCGTGGCCGGCGGGCCAGCCGCTTATGTAGCTCTTTATGATCAGGGTGATGTGGCCGTTTACACGGCGGGATACTGTAGCGTAGCCGGCGGAGGCTGGGCTGAAGGCAGGGGCCGCTCCTGCGGCTTGCGGTGGGTTAAATGTAGTGGCCGGCGGGCCAAGCCGCTGGTGCGGCTTTGTAATCTTATGTGGATGTGGCCGTTTGTACGGCAAGAGGCTGTAGCGTTGCCGGCGGGGGCTCTGCTGGAGGCAGGGGCTGCTCCTGCGGCGTGCGGGAGTGCCTGTTTGAACGAAGCCGCTCCTGCGGCAATAGAAGTGTAGCGAGGCCGGCGGAGGCTTTACTAAGATTCACCTCGTGGCCGGCGGGCCAAGCCGCTAGTGCGGCTATGTAATATTAAGTGGATGTGGCCGTTTGCACGGCAAGAGGTTGTAGCGTGGCCGGCGGAGGCTCTGCTGGAGGCAGGGGCTGCTCCTGCGGCGTGCGGGAGTGCCTGTTTGAACGAAGCCGCTCCTGCGGCAATAGAAGTGTAGCGAGGCCGGCGGAGGCTTTGCTAAGATTCACCGACGCGCGTTTCGTCAGAATGTATCCAACGTTGTCAAGGTGAAGGGGCGGGCTTTGATGCTGCTGTTTTATTGGTGTTGGGTCACACCAGGGGTTGATGGGAAATGTAGTTTCCCTGTGTAGTCTTTTCATTAGGCATGTCTGTTGATCCAGTCCTGGGCAGCAGATGGCGCTGTGTAATGGTTTTCAATGGGGTTGTGGTTATTAGTTGATCTCATGCTGAAGTGTTATATTCAAATGCGAGCAGCAGATGGCGCTGTTGTTCTGTTTGCTGATTCTCTGACATTGAAGGTCTATGAAAGAAACAATGTTGATATGTTTATAGTGGTTAGCACTTGTCCATTCAAAGAGATGTACTGTGGAGATTCTTTTGATACCTTTGATACAATGTAGTTATGATCCTTGTCTGTTAAGAGAGGATACACTGTAGGGATCTCTTTGATACAGTGTAGTTGTGACTTGCTGTTTTCTTTGGGCAATGTTACTTTCTGGAAGTACAGTTGGCTAGTTTCTTTGGGAGATGTTAATTATCTGGGGATGCACTTTTTCAGCTGCTGGTTTTCTTTGTTAGGTGAAGGACTTGTAGGTGTATCACTGTTAATTATTTTCCAAAAAACAGTTGAGGTCTATTTCTATGTTTAGACCTTCTGGGGATAGTGTGTTGAGTTAAAAAAATCCAAAAGGTTTCTCTCTTGGATGATTCTCTTTGGATGTTTGCTCCTCTCCAGTTTAAGTTGATTTTTTCTATTATCCAGAAATCTAGTCCATTTGGGTTCTTCTGGTGGAAGTTGGAGAAGTGGGCCGAGACACTGTGTGGGGAGTCCATTCTTAATATTTCTAATATGTTCGCTAAGTCTGGTTTTGAAAGGTCTTTTTGTTCGCCCGATGTAGAGTAGGTTGCATGAGCACTTGAGGCAGTATACCACTCCTGCTGTATTGCATGAATGCTGTCCTTTTACCTTATATTCTTTGTTGGTTTTGGGGTTGAGGAACCTTTCCACTGTATTTTGGGGGGTTTTGTTGTTGCGTAGGTATAGTTTACACCCTGGGCAATCTCTGCAGTGGGAGAATTTGTTTGTAGTTGTTGTGCTTGTCGTTGGTTGTCGTTGGTTGGTGCTTGTCGTTGGTTGAACACCGCATTCAAGCACCTCAGTCCACTCTCAAGTTTTGACCTACAGCAAATCAGCACTACAAACACAGGAAGAGCATCCCAAATCACCAAGAACTCCAATCAACTAAAGAGGACAGGTGAGCAGTGTGCACCACCGGTAACTACAGTATTTATAACCTTTATAAGCACCCAATAGCGCCCCTACGGCACTGGGCACTTATAGTCCAGGTAACCATTAATTTGGTAACCTTGGTAGAGAAAAAATCCCCAGCAAGCCTGGAGATTTTTGAGGACTAATCCACCAGAGCTAATGACACTTGTTATCGCTGGTGTGATTAAAAGGTAGAAGTACCGACCTCAAACAAACCTAACTAACCCTTTTTCTTTTTCAGCCCATTGGAGATATATTTTGAAAAATCACCTGCAACGCTAACCACCTTTTCTCAACAGGGAACTCTACGCCCGCCAGTACTAACCACCTTTTCATCTACTTCCATCCGTAGCGCACCTAACACTTACCTTTCACCACAGGAACAGGATAAGTAAACAAGCACTTCCATTTCTCCAAAAGGACCGGTTCACCTTACATTAGGTGCAGCTACCAGGTAACTCTGCGCTGAAACAAATACGAATACTCCTACAACTACGCCCCAGAACCAACAAACATTCAGCAGCACTACCAAGATGGATATACTACAACTAAGAAAGGAATTCAACAATTCTAGCTTGGAAATAGAAGAAGAAGACATGATAGAAATCACTGAAGGCTTTGATGACCTTTTCAAAAAAGTAGACCAATTACTACACAAAGAAATGGCACTTCGATGGCACATCCACACCTTGGAAACATACATACAAAAAGGCCTTATACCAAGAAGCCTCAGATGGGATGTAGCTCCAGAGAAAGAAACAGGAGGAATCATAAAAGATCCAGAAGAATGGCAAGAATTTTTCAACCAATGCAGCTTAAACCTAATGAAACTAATTATCACTAATTATCACTAGGAAGAAGCGGAAACTAGAAGAGACAAACAAAAAACTGGAAGAATTACAGGAAAACCTGGCACCGTGTAAGGAGCTCACGGAATACCAAGAACACCTGTACCAAATGAGAAACAAACTGAGAACCTTTGAAAAGGAACAAAAAAACAAAAAACAAAAGAAACTAACAAGAGACAATAAAGATTTCTCATCAGGAACCATATACAAATGGCAGAGAAGTATCAACATAGAAAGAGAAGAAACGTACACCTCCCAGGTACAACACCACTCAGACCATCACTTCCAAAAAAGGAATCAAAACACACCACCAAGAACTCGCCACATTTACTGCGTTTCCCCTCACAAACAATACAACCTCAGACCACAGAATCATTACCGCTTCCCCAACCAAAGACAACCTGACAAGAACAGAAAATACCAAAGAACTCCCAGCTGGAGGCAACATGAGAGATACAGAGAGCCCAGACCATATACCCCACGCAGAAACACAAAGAAAGACCAAGCATCCTGGAACCTCCCCAGCAAACCTCAACAATCTCAAAGAAGTCAACACACCACTCCGCCACCATCCCATCACCACCAAAGACAAACAAACACATCCAGCATACGCCCTACGGAACCCGGTCAGCCCCACCAATCACCAAAACCACAAAGAAACCTCGTCCGGCCACCCCAACAGCATCATTATTTTTTAGACCTAGGAACCACTTACACCCCAAAAAGAAAAAAATCAGAACAAGCGGATGCAGAGCAGGAAAACGACTACAAAAGAAAAGAAACAAAGAAAAAAAGAACGACAGACCATCAGTAACACCCACTACAGGAATCTACAACCTTTCCAACTCCAAATTTACCAAAGATGAATTACAACTACTCAACAAAGGAATCAAATATGCACCACCAACAAACATCAATAATTTCGAAGCCTACATTGATTTATTGAAGTTGACCCGAAAACTCAACATACAAAAATTCTTCAAAGAAAAACCTGCTACAGAACCCACGACCATCCAAACCCAACCAGAATCATCTCAGATCACCCACACCAACCTCAAGAACAACTCCACCTTTAATCCTCAGGACCAAGGAGGCGCAATAAGAATCTTCAGGGAACTTGTGACCAAGGATATCAAGAAATTCACCACCCAGAAACCTAAACGAACACATAAAGAATTAAAAGAATTCAATACCATCAAAAAAATACAGAAAAACTCCAGCATGGTAATCAAACCAGCAGACAAAGGAGGAGGCCTAGTGATTCTGGACAAACCCAGATATATCCAAGAGACCTCCCGCCTCCTCTCAGACACAACTACCTATGAGAAACTGACACATAACCCTACCTCACTTTACCACAAGATATTAAGAGACCTTCTGACAAAAGGAAAAAACTCAAACATCCTGAACAAACAAGAATTCAACTACCTCAACCTCGGAACTCCGAGAATCCCCACCATCTACCACCTTCCAAAGATCCACAAAAACAAGGATGCACCACCAGGAAGGCCCATAGTAAGTGGCATTGAATCACTCACAAGCAGACTGGGAGAATACATAGACCACTACCTACAACCAGTGGTACAAAAAACAGCTTCGTACCTGAAAGACACAACAATGTTCCTAGAAGACCTCAGAAAACATGAAGATAAGTCACATTACATACTGGCAACGGCTGACGTAAGCTCTTTATACACCATCATCCCCCACCACAGGGGATTAGAAGCAGTCAGATTTTTCCTACAGAAAGAGCAAGACATGCCAGAACCACACATCTCCTTCATCTTAGAATGTTTGGACTTCTCACTAAACCACAATTACTTTTGGTTTGAAGACTCATTCTACCTCCAAAAAATCGGTGTAGCAATGGGCGGGAAATTCGCACCAAGCATAGCAAACCTCTTCATGGCACTCTGGGAGACCCAAATCATGGAACCACAGAGACCCGCCGAGCTGAAATACTACAAAAGATACATCGATGACTGTTTTTTCCTATGGGACGGACAGGAAGACAGTCTCAAAACCTTTCTCACAAATCTCAACAACAATGACTGGAATATTACGTTCACACACGAGACCAGCACTGAAATAATACACTTCTTAGATATCGAAGTATACAAAGAAGACCACCGAATCAAAACAAAGACTTTCTTCAAGGAAACAGACAGGAACAGTTACATTCCAATGGACAGCTGCCACCACCCCACCTGGATGAACAACATCCCGAAAGGTCAACTCCAAAGAATCAGGAGGAACTGCACAGAAGAAGAAACATACATTGAACAAGCCCAAATTATCAAAAACAGATTCCTAGAAAAAGGATACGACGAGGTCAAACTAGTATCCACAGTGCAAGAAGTGAAAAACCAGATACCACCGTCTAAATCAGGAAAAAAGCAACAGCCATTCTCTGGGGCCCCAACCTTCATCACAAAATTCACCAGGGACTACAAGAAACTTGAAAACATCATCAGAAAACACTGGAAAGTTTTAACCACAGACCCCACCTTAAGGGAGCTTGTAGGACCACGACCAAGATTTATATACCGAAAACCGAAGACCCTGGCCCAGTACATCACAGCCAGTGTAATCAACCAACCAACGACAAGCACAACAACTACAAACAAATTCTCCCGCTGCAGAGATTGCCCAGGGTGTAAACTATACCTACGCAACAACAAAACCCCCCAAAATACAGTGGAAAGGTTCCTCAACCCCAAAACCAACAAAGAATATAAGGTAAAAGGACAGCATTCAAGCAATACAGCAGGAGTGGTATACTGCCTCAAGTGCCCATGCAACCTACTCTACATCGGGCGAACAAAAAGACCTTTCAAAACCAGACTTAGCGAACATATTAGAAATATTAAGAATGGACTCCCCACACACAGTGTCTCGGCCCACTTCTCCAACTTCCACCAGAAGAACCCAAATGGACTAGATTTCTGGATAATAGAAAAAATCAACTTAAACTGGAGAGGAGCAAACATCCAAAGAGAATCATCCAAGAGAGAAACCTTTTGGATTTTTTAACTCAACACACTATCCCCAGAAGGTCTAAACATAGAAATAGACCTCAACTGTTTTTTGGAAAATAATTAACAGTGATACACCTACAAGTCCTTCACCTAACAAAGAAAACCAGCAGCTGAAAAAGTGCATCCCCAGATAATTAACATCTCCCAAAGAAACTAGCCAACTGTACTTCCAGAAAGTAACATTGCCCAAAGAAAACAGCAAGTCACAACTACACTGTATCAAAGAGATCCCTACAGTGTATCCTCTCTTAACAGACAAGGATCATAACTACATTGTATCAAAGGTATCAAAAGAATCTCCACAGTACATCTCTTTGAATGGACAAGTGCTAACCACTATAAACATATCAACATTGTTTCTTTCAAAGACCTTCAATGTCAGAGAATCAGCAAACAGAACAACAGCGCCATCTGCTGCTCGCATTTGAATATAACACTTCAGCATGAGATCAACTAATAACCACAACCCCATTGAAAACCATTACACAGCGCCATCTGCTGCCCAGGACTGGATCAACAGACATGCCTAATGAAAAGACTACACAGGGAAACTACATTTCCCATCAACCCCTGGTGTGACCCAACACCAATAAAACAGCAGCATCAAAGCCCGCCCCTTCACCTTGACAACGTTGGATACATTCTGACGAAACGCGCGTCGGTGAATCTTAGCAAAGCCTCCGCCGGCCTCGCTACACTTCTATTGCCGCAGGAGCGGCTTCGTTCAAACAGGCACTCCCACCCCTGCCTCCAGCAGAGCCTCCGCCGGCCACGCTACAACCTCTTGCCGTGCAAACGGCCACATCCACTTAATATTACATAGCCGCACTAGCGGCTTGGCCCGCCGGCCACGAGGTGAATCTTAGTAAAGCCTCCGCCGGCCTCGCTACACTTCTATTGCCGCAGGAGCAGCTTCGTTCAAACAGGCACTCCCGCACGCCGCAGGAGCAGCCCCTGCCTCCAGCAGAGCCCCCGCCGGCCACGCTACAGCCTCTTGCCGTACAAACGGCCACATCCACATAAGATTACAAAGCCGCACCAGCGGCTTGGCCCGCCGGCCACTACATTTAACCCACCGCAAGCCGCAGGAGCGGCCCCTGCCTTCAGCCCAGCCTCCGCCGGCTACGCTACAGTATCCCGCCGTGTAAACGGCCACATCACCCTGATCATAAAGAGCTACATAAGCGGCTGGCCCGCCGGCCACGCTACTTGCACATACCGCCAAAGCGGCCACTCCTGACCGCCATAAGCGCCGCCAACACATAAAGCCGCAAACAGCGGCCAACCCGCCGGCCACGCTACATCTGAAGCGGCCACTATTTCCACACGGGATACCCCGCACACCTTAACACAACAATTGGCCTATATATTAAAATGCCCTAAAAGGTCCAAAACCCTATACAGTCTGCACTCTTGCAACAAACCCCATCAAGGAACACTGCATTCAAGCACCTCAGTCCACTCTCAAGTTTTGACCTACAGCAAATCAGCACTACAAACACAGGAAGAGCATCCCAAATCACCAAGAACTCCAATCAACTAAAGAGGACAGGTGAGCAGTGTGCACCACCGGTAACTACAGTATTTATAACCTTTATAAGCACCCAATAGCGCCCCTACGGCACTGGGCACTTATAGTCCAGGTAACCATTAATTTGGTAACCTTGGTAGAGAAAAAATCCCCAGCAAGCCTGGAGATTTTTGAGGACTAATCCACCAGAGCTAATGACACTTGTTATCGCTGGTGTGATTAAAAGGTAGAAGTACCGACCTCAAACAAACCTAACTAACCCTTTTTCTTTTTCAGCCCATTGGAGATATATTTTGAAAAATCACCTGCAACGCTAACCACCTTTTCTCAACAGGGAACTCTACGCCCGCCAGTACTAACCACCTTTTCATCTACTTCTATCCGTAGCGCACCTAACACTTACCTTTCCACCACAGGAACAGGATAAGTAAACAAGCACTTCCAGGATCAGGGGATGCATCAAGAGAAGCATAGGTGCCCATGACCAGAGCATCATTTTACCCCTCTGTCAGACCCCATCTGGAAAATTGTGTACAGTTCTGGACACCAGTGCATAAGAAGGAAATATCAGAACTGGAACGCGTTCAAAGGAGGGCAACTTAATAAATAAATGCAACGTGGCGACTAGAGTACCCTGAAAGATTGTCAAGTTAGGTTGTTTTTGTTTCGAAAAGAGACAATTGAGGGGTGATCTAATAACTATGTATAAATATATTCGGGGTCAATACAAAGCTCTGTCCCATGATCTATTTAGACCCCGAGTGCAACCATAACCCGAGGGCATCCACTAAGGCTAGAGGAAAGGCACTTCCTCCACCAACATAGGAGGGGATTCTTCTCTGTAAGAGCAGTGAGACTATAGAACTGAGAGACGAGGTAGTTAAGAAGGATAGACCACTAAAAGGAAATAAACAGGCTGAACTGGATGGACTAAAGTCTATTCAGCCTTACATACTATGTTACTATATTAGTAAATTTGGGCACAAAGCCTTATGGCCTCTGTCAAAAAGTTAAAGATAATGAGGAATTTTACTTTGCAGCACTGACCCAAAGCACACCCCCATATTTAACACAATATCTTTATTGAAAGATTCAGGTTAGACAGCACTGTGATAGTACAATAACATATCGCTACATATCTTGATATCAGCAGCATAATGATCACAAATCTGAATCAGTGTTTTTACCATTTTTTGTAACACTTGCAACGGAAAAAAAATAAAGAAAAAAAAATAAGGAGAACATTACCTAAATATTAGAGCATGGACCCACAAGACAAACACCAGGTCACATGGGGATTGGTAGGGGAAGACGCTAGACAAGGGAGGCAAGGAGGGGGGGGGGAAAGCAAGGAAAGAATGGAGGAGGGAAGAGGGGGGGGGGAGTTGCTCAACCCATATAAGCCCAAGGACACTCATACCTCTTTATCCCTAGTAAATCAGTCTCCTGATCATTTACTTCTGGCCTCTTTGGGCGCAGTGCTTCTGCCATGGATCCCAGACCGAGTCATACTTCTCCCTTTGCAGGTTAGCTATAGCCGTCAACTGTTCATTAACCATTATGTTAGACATTCTGGCTTCTACCTCCTTCCACAGTAACTTCGGGGCCTTCCAATTTGCAGCTATTGTGAGTCTGACCGCCACCAAGAGATGCTTAGTCAAGAGCCACTCGTCCTTAGAGAGGGCATTCTGCTTCAAAGATAATAACACTTCAATCGGGTTAGGGGTGCATGTTTTCCCCACCATTCGGGATAGAACTGTATATGCTCTCTTCCAGAGCGGCCTGACCCTCGGGCATGCCCACCACACATGGAGATAGTCCCCCACCTCCCCACAGCCTCTAAAGCACATGGGGGAGTGAGAAGCAGAACACCTGTGGAGCCTAGCGGGGGTATAGTACCATCTCAGCACCAGTTTGAAGGCATTCTCTGTTGCCAACACATTAAGTGAGGTGGAGCGAACTGATTTCCAAATTCTCCTCCAAGACACATCATCAATTGTCACCCCAAGCTCTGCCTCCCACCTCGCCATATACCCATGCCTAGGCGGGTCCACCTGATTGACCAAGGTCCCATAGATATGCGTAATCACTCCTGTAGCATATGGCTGTTGGTAACACATCTGTTCCAGACATGTCCACCTGAACGGCTGGGAGCCCCTTTTCAATATGCCTCTAACAAAGTGAGAGAGCTGCAGATACCTGAAAATCTCAGATGGTGGAATCTGTTTAGTTTCTCTTAGGTCTTCAAAGGATCTCATACCCCCGACTGTGCATAAATCCTGCACCACCTCCAGACCATTAGCTTTCCACCAGCTGAAACCTGAGGCATGTGTCACGCCAGGGGGGAACATGGGGTTGTTAAAAAGCCTCATCAGCGGAGTATGCCCAGAGATCAATCCCGCCCCTGACTTACAGCTATCCCACCTACCCAGCAGGCAGTCCAGAACAGGGGACACATTTTTGGGTCTGACACGTCTGGGAAGCCATGGCAGCGCACTCACATCCATCGGCTCAATCCTCTTGGCTTCCTCTGAAACCCAAAGTGGAGGGGATTCTTTTACATGAAGCAGTAGTACCGGAGCAATCTGCGCCGCCAAATAATATTTATAGAGCGAGGGTACACCCAGCCCACCCTTAGTAGTATGGTAATACAATGTTTTCCTATTGACTCTCGGCCTGATTGAACCCCAGATATATTTCAAAACTCTGCTTTGTAAGGGTTTGAAAAAGGACAGTGGAACTCTTACTGGGAGCACTCTGAAAAGGTACAGCAGCTTAGGCAGTAAAACCATTTTAATAGCAGCCACCCTCCCCAGCCATGACATCCTCAAATTGTACCATGGGTTTAAGAGCGTGTCCACTAATTTCGGGATGTGAGAATAATTGGCTTTAAATAACGTCTCATAATTAGAGGTGATTTTAATACCCAAATAGGGCAGCTGATGTGTCCAAGTCCACTTGTAATTAGCCTGCAGGGATCCTTTGGTTAGCTCTGTTAACGACACATCCAATGCCGTCGACTTTGTATCATTGATCCGAAGCCCAGACAGACCACCAAACTCTGACAAAATATTAATTAGATTGGGGATAGAGATGTGGGGAGCCGTGATCATGAGCAGCATGTCGTCCGCAAACAGGGACAGCTTGCTCTCCCCAGCTAGAGACACTATGCCTCTTATGTTCACATTATTTCGAATCTTAATGGCCAAGGGCTCTATTGCCAAAATAAATAATATCGGCGATAGTGGGCAACCTTGCCTAGTACCCCGAAGAATCGAGAATGGGGCCGGCATTGCACCCGCATACTTCAAAGCAGCTTGTGGGGCATTGTACAAAGCAGATACTGCCGTCTGAAGACCAACCCCCAAACCCCATTTCTCCAGCACCCACTGTAGGTACTCCCAGGAGATGGAGTCAAACGCCTTCTCCACATCAAGTGACAATAGCATGGCTTCTTGATTGGTGCCTTTGACTGAATCAATCAACTGGATTATGCGTCTGACTCCATCCCCCGCCTGCCGAAGAGGGACGAAGCCCACCTGGTCCCGATGCACCAGGGAGCCCAGGAAAACATTAATTCTAGTGGCCCAAATTTTAGAAAATAATTTAAGATCAGTGTTTAGCAAAGAGATGGGTCTGTAATTGCTCCACTGTTGATGGTCTTTCCCGGGCTTCGGGATCATAACCACATTAGCCTTCAGCATCTCACTCTCAAAGTTGTTCCCTTCCAAAACATAATTAAACAAGGTAGTCAAGGGGGGGACCACTTCCTGAAGTTTTTTATAAAAGACCGCCGTCAGGCCATCAGGGCCAGGCCTCCTCCCTGATTTAAGAGACCCAATAGCCCTCCGTACCTCCTCCTCAGTGATGGGGGCATCCATCCCCTGCCTCTGCTGCTCAGAAATCAATGGTAGTTCAATATTGTTTTAATGCAATATTCAATGCAGTAGCTTTCCTATAATATAATCCCTGGGGGGCCCCGTATAACCTTGATAACCCACTCCTAAATGTTTCCAGGATCTTTTCAGGGTTGGTAGTGAGTTGGCCCCCATTCATCTTCAGCTTGATGGGAGGCATTGGAAAATCTTGGCATCTAAGTTGATATGCTAATAGTGAGTTGGGCTTATTACTACATGCATAATATCTTTGCCTTGACCATCTGTATCGGGTTTCAGCCTGTTTAATCTGCACTTGATTCAGGGCCACCCTCGCCTTCTCCAGCCTGGCCTCCTCCTCCCTCCTGCCTGTATCCTTAAACCCCCTCGCAGCCTCAGAATATTCCCGCTCCAAACGATTCTTTCCCTCTTTTTTCTCGAGGCCTGCCCCAAAAAGTATCCCCTTATTACTGCTTTAAATGCCCCCCAGAGCGTCGCCGGGGATTGCACAGTGCCCATGTTGTGCTTAAAGTACTCCAATGCTACCTGCTTAACTTCTTGGACCATTTCCTCAGAAGCCAAAAGTGATTCATTTAAAACCCACGGGGATGGTCCAGTTCGCATCACCAAGCCAGAGCAAGTAATAAGGACCATGTCATGGTCTGTCCATGGCACGGGCTTTATCTCCGGCCGTCTAACCTGTGGCAACAGACCTCTTCCTACAAAGATATGATCGATCCGAGAGTGAAGATGGTGTGGGTGGGAGTAGTGCGTGTAGTCCCGCCTCCCTGGGTTTAGTTCACGCCAAACATCCACCATCTGCACTCCTTGGATTATGCTAAGAAAGGCTTTAGACTCCCCCAACACGTGAGAGGAAGGCAAAGAGGACCTGTCAAGCCTGTCTGGTAACGTCAAATTTGAATCCCCATACATTAGGACAGTTCCCTGTGCATGAGCTTTGAGCAATTCACACACCCTGGCCAGGAAGCGGACTTGGCGACTGTTAGGAGCATAGTAACACAGTAGTGTAACTGGCGTATCCTGCAAAGTCCCTACTAGCAGCAGGTACCTGCCCATGGGGTCTATCATTTGTTTAGAGCATGTGAAAGGAGAATTTCTATGAAACGCTATTAGTACCCCACAGTGCTTCTTTTCAGCTGTGGCCTGGTAAAACTGCGGGTATTTCGGGTGGAGGTACCTGGG
Organism: Gastrophryne carolinensis; assembly: GCA_027917425.1. Taxonomy (NCBI): domain Eukaryota; kingdom Metazoa; phylum Chordata; class Amphibia; order Anura; family Microhylidae; genus Gastrophryne; species Gastrophryne carolinensis. Next base: position 22,940,605 of record CM051242.1, on the reverse strand, counting down.
CGAGGATGAGGACGAAAAATGTGTCTCCTGTAAGCACACCACATCTGCCTTAAGCGCAACAAAGGCTCTAAATGCCCTTGACCGCTTATTAGGAGAGTTGAGGCCTTGAGCATTAAGGGAGACCACTTTCACCGACATCTCTTGTCTTTAACGCTATAGTTGGCATTATTAATCATTTTCTGGGGAACAGCAACTCCCTGGGTACTAGGGCGAGGGGGGGAGGAAAGGACAGGGCCAAGGGGGGCGGGGATGGGGGGTGAACATAGAAAGACAAGACTATACACACAATAAAGCATTATCCAGGTATACACCTAACAACCTACGGTGTTTAAAAACATATATAGGCTACTAACAGTCAGCCTATTGTGGAACAATCCACAATTAGCATACCACCAGGGTCGTGCCTCTGGGGGAATGCTAGGGGGTAGGCACAGTATATCCCCCGGGCCGGCGGGGCAGCCCAGTCAATCATTTTCTTATCTGTACATAACAATCAATTCTTCACTAAGGCACTTAGCTATCAGACAGGGAGAAGCATCATATAAGAAAGGGATTAGCCCATCATGTAGCATACAGGTGACCTACTTCCAGAAGCCTGATTTCAAAATCAAATTATATAAAGCAGGCCAGGCATAACGGGGAACTCAGGGCCCACCTCCCACACCCCCACCGTCTCTGCCGATCAGGGCGCCCGAGACAGGCCCCTCGCCGCCCCAGCCACCAAGCAGTGCAAATAGCCATTAACTAATCATACATCTGACATCCAAATAGCTCAAGAAATAGAGAGGGCATTAATGAAAAAGTTCAGCATATTAAACCACACAAACTTCACTTTCCCAATAGCTGGGAATGTCCAAAACCTCCACCCGCAGAGAGGGTCACATCACCAAACCTCAGTAGTAGCTTGCTGGTCATCCCTCCGAAGCTGGCTGAAAAACTTGCAAGGACAAGTTCCTTAGGGCCAGCGACCGGTCGCTCCCCGATTTCCTCTGCTGCGAATCGTCCAACGTCCCGGTGGCATCTCTCCTCTGTTGTGAATTTGGAGCTGAGACTGTAGGTAAGTCCTGGGGGACCTTAGATCCAGATAGGCCAGGCTGCAGCAATAGGTCCCTTAGTTCCTGGGGCTTCGCCGCTTGGTGAATACGGCCGTTGTAAGGAAAGGACACCTTGAATGGAAAGCCCCATCGGTAGCTTATGTTGTGGGATCTGAGCACTTGTAAATAAGGTTTAAGGGCTCGCCGCTTAGCTATGGTGGATTGGGCAAGGTCCGCAAAAACTTGGTAGGAATGACCCTGGAAATGCGTAAGGCCTTTGTCCCTTGCTGCTTTCACCACCGCCTCCTTAGTCTGGAAGTAGACAAACTTTACAATGATGTCCCTCGGGGGCCCATCAGGGCTGCGCCTGGTGAGGGCCCGGTGTGCTCGCTCCAGCTCCAGCCTTTCAAGTGGTATGGTAGGTGTCAGCTCTTGCAACAAAGCCATAATAGTACCTTGGGCGTCCTCCATCGACTCCGGGAGCCCCCGGAATCTGAGATTGGAGCGGCGATTCCGGTTCTCCAGATCCTCCTGCATGTCCCTCAGAGCAGCAATTTCTTCATGCAAAATCTCCACTTCCTCCTCATGGCCGTTCAGAACCGTGGTGACATCAGTTATGTTGCTCTCTAAGGATGCTATTCTCTGCCCCTGCGCTTTCAGCTCCTTGATCAGCTGGGAGGTGTTCTTGGTGATTGCAGCCACCTCTTCCCGGATCACAGCTCTGATGTGCTAAAGTGAGGTATTATCCAAAGCCATCTGTGGGCACTGATCTTTCATTTCAGATGGGAATTGGATTTGGCTGTCCCCTGAATCCAGGGAGTCCTCTGAGTGGGTCACCGAGGGGGCCGGGGCTCCCCCTTCCTCCTCACCTCGTGCTGCGCGTGCAGTGACTGGGTGTGCTACGGCCGCCATCTTGCTTCCCGGCTGCAGGGCCCTATGTGGCTTCGGCGGCCTTTGCTTGTTTCTGCGGGTCTGACGCATACTCCGACCGGAGGAGAGTCACCCCCCGATCCTCTCCCCGCTGTTTGTGCCACTTATCTGTGCTTTTCGCTGCGTTAGGCCGCCCCTTCAGGCCCGGGTTTGCGGAGCTCTAGCAGAGTGCGACCATCCGCCAGCTCCGCATGCGCCCCCAAGCACACCCCCATATTAACAAAGGAATGGCATTGCCTGAAGAAGGTCAAGGTTTTGGACTGGCCCAACCAAAGCCCAGACCTAAATCCAGTTGAAAATCCGTGACCTAAAGAGATCTGTACACAGGAGACGCCTTCGCAATTTGACAGATTTGGAGAACTCTTGCAAAGAAGGGTGGGAAAAGATTAGCAAGCCTAGATGTGCTATGCTGATAGATCACAAAAAGATGGAATGCTATCAGAAACTCAAAGTATCATTTTAAGGTTGTGCAGATTATTTTAACTTTTTTTCCAACCTAAAATCCTTTTTAAATTCAATTGTACAGATTGTAGGTGATATTCAAAGTGGAAAATGTTCCGAAATGATGCTTCTTGATCTGATTTCTTTGACATTAATGGCCTTTATAACAGGGCTATGGAGATTTATCATATCAATTGGTAGAGGTTTTAGCATTATACAATACCTATAGATCCATCAAGTTAGCATTTTGCTTTACATTATAGTAGTCCTAGGTATGAGGGTAAGCCTGTTTAGGCTTAGCTTCATCTATAGACCTGGTTATGGAGAGCAGATAAGCAGAGTGTCTGCTGATTTGTAGTCTTTTTAATGAAGAATCTCAGTTGGACGTCTAATAAATAAGATAAAAATAAAGAAGACCCTCAAAGAAGTCAAATAACAAAGCGATTTAAAATTCTTCTCAGTTATCTAGCCCCCCTCCCCTTCAAGAAGACTATGGCTCATCTGAAACTGGCTGTATGCCACAGGTTTTTTTATAAACCACCCTCGAGGGTTATTGGGAAATTGGATTCCTAATATGTTCCAATAAATCTAAGACTTCTCATTTATTTTTAGACGTTACTCATAGATTCATCCAGTAGTATGGGAAAAGTTACTTACCATTCTCTTGCTCTCATTAGAAAATGTTTCCTTGACATACATGGAGCCCGTAGCACTTCTCATGTTGCTGTTGACATAGTTGACACATTCACTCCAGCGAGCTTGCTTTGTGGTCCCAAAAAGAGCCTGTAAAGTAGAAAAACTGATCAGTTTGCTTACTCCAATACCGTATGATGATAGAGGGTTAAAAAAAAGCATAAGCACCATTCCAATCATCAAATAAGGTTGATGTCTCCTAAATGTTTGGTCAGTGCTGTATAGCTTATGATGTATGTTTTGCAGATTGTAGACACCACCTGGGCTATAAAATGTAGCCATGAAATAGAGTAGAATTACTGTGTTCTTTGTATTACTGACAATCGTTCTAGACAGGGCCGGCTCCAGGCTTGTGGGGGCCCTTGGACAAAAGAGTCTTAATGGGCCCTAAAGTAGTGAGTCACATGATGTCACCTTTCAGCTCTGCTGCCACAAATGGGTCATCTTCTGCTGCTAAACGTTCTCCAGTCCTTATTGCATCCCCTATAGCCACCAATCGTCCTTCAGCCATTACTGCTTGTTACGCTGCCACTAAAGACTCATTGCTGTCAGTTGTCACCTGGTTATCACCACCTTCTGAGATTTTATCAACATTCCATGCTACCTTTTCCATCCCCTGTTGCTGAGGCCAGCCATGAGTAGGGTTGCACCCGGCATTCGGTGGTTTCGGGTCCACTGAAAATAATACTATGGCTAAGTGTGAACCTGAGTGGGCCCCTGAAGATGCCAGGGGCCCTGCCAATTGCTCAGAGCCGGCCCTGGTATGAGAAAATAACTGTATCTTACAAATGCCCTGGAATTCATTTTGAGGATTACCTTTCGGTAGTTGGTCCCTACATCTTTGTAACGTCTACCTAAGCCGTTGACTTGGTCAATCACCACGCACCAGACCAAATAGTTCTGTAAAGTGCTGCAAGAGAAGCAAATACATGTTGGGCATTTTTGAGAATTTATATATATATATAAATTATATATAATTTATATGAGGACACTAACACTTGTTGACTTACATTAATAAGAGGATAAAGTCCACAGCTGCAGTGGATTGTGTATACCCTGATGGGTGCACAAATTGCTGCTCAAGCAAGAAGATTCAGTGTGAGTGAAAAATGGGAGGGGAGAATGCCACCCGAGTGTTTGTGTCAGCGTGCGCTAACATCCGAGAGGCAGTGGTGACACTGAAAACCAGAGCTTTTTTTCTGGGGGGTTGGAGTGATTCTGCCACATTTGTTATGGGAATGGGAGGGGGGAATGCCACACTGAATAAGGGGATGTGGGGAAATGCCACACTGCCTATATGAGGAATGGGATGGGGCATGCTACACTGCCTATGGGGAATGGGAGGGGGTAATGCCACACTGCCTATGGGAATGGGATGGGGATGCCACACTGAATAAGGGGATGGGAGAGAAAGCCAAACTGCCTATATGGGGAAAACTGTCATCGCTTTCCTTAGATTGTTGCTCTTACATGCCACTATGTTGCACATATTTCCATGGTCCTTACTGGACCCCCCAACCCCAGATCTGGTGAAGCATCGATGCCTTTTGTGGCACTTGTTAGTGCAGCATGGTCACTTTTTGATGCTTAGATGCTTAGCGGCAATGAGCAGTGATGCAAAGACTACATTAGAGCAGCGCTCAGAGGAAATCAGTGATGGGGAAGAGGAGTCGGGATAGGTGACAGTTGTTGGTTCGTACCTGGCAACAAAGAAATTAGAGGAAAGCACTAGAAAGGCACACAAAATATTCATCAATGTTCCTATAGCAGCCCATTTCCAATGTTTCCCACTTTGGCAGTTGGGGAATGCAGAAGCCACGCCCATCTGTGACCCACCCAAAATAAAATGCTTGGTGCTCCAATAGGGGTAATAAATGTTCCCGATCAGTTACTTCTCACTGGCTACTGTAGCAGGGTAGCAGGGTGAGAATATTGCTAGAACTTTAAACTCTCTGTGATGGTTCCCCTTTAACTGCATATAATATATTGTGGCTTAAAGGGAATGTCTCTTTGGCAGGATGAAAATGCAAGGCAAATGTTGCATGTCCCTATCTTTTTGGTATCCTTAGTTCTGGGCATCAAGTATGAGAGGAGCCCCAATATTGTCACTGACACCCTTGATTTGGCCTCCAATGTATTACAAACCACAACTTCTCTACTAAACCACAGCAACATACAATGTGATGGACCATTATGGCATCTACATTATCTACAGCCAAATATTGCACAATGCACAATGCACTCCAGTCCATCATCAAGTGGTGTGATGGCTGCGTTGAGTCATCTGAAGAATGTGATTGGTGGAAAGCCAGTACTGGTGTTCTACATAAGAAGATCTGCAGTAAATATTGTCCACTGGCATAAATAATGGTAATCTAAACATTGGTGGGGTTAAATACCTTGCCGAGTATTTGGGGATAATTGTTTTAAGCTGATTGAGGTATGGGAAGCCATAGACCACCACCTCCTCCTCCGGTTGCAGCTGAATGTTTACAGAAGACATGACGCCCTGGAGGAAGCTCGTCCAATTAAAGCCCTGAAGAGGTAATGGAACAATAAAAACATTATTAGATTATTTTTAGGCTATTGATAAAAAGCACCTTAGTAAAAATCATAATGTATTTAAAGCAGGCCTCCTGTCAAAAATTACTGTAGGTCCCCTTACATGCCCACACTTGGGACAAGGCGATTTGAGATGCCCTTGCTAGTGTAAAAATAAAAGGAAGCCTAAAATTGGGCAAAATAAATAACTGAGCATTGAGCTGTTTAAATTACTGAGCAATAATAGAGATTACAGCCAAAAGACAGGAAGATCCTTTAACAGATATTATATGGGTGCCACTGAGGGTGTGGGTCTGCAGTGGGCTCCAAGACCCACCTCTTAACCCCCCCCCCCCCCATCTGGTGGGGAACCAGTAGTCATAGGAGGATGTTTCATTGGGCGTTGCAAGTTCCAGTCCCAAATCTAATGGTGCCCCAATCAGAACGTGTTAATTAGAGGTGCCTAAGAAGGTGCCCCCCCAAATGGACAGCCCCATTCACGATGCCTATAGACCTAAATGCCCCAAGAAATCCCAACAAGATGGCAGGAAACATTCCCTTCTCCTCTTAAATGGGACCTCATATGTGTGGCAGCTGCAGCAACTGCCCTAACAGTGGCTGATGGCCAACAGGGTTCACCAGTTTGGTGTGCACTGCTCTGTGGATGGCTCTGTACCTCAGGGTGAATCACATTGGCCACCAGAGTTCAAGTGGGCCATGGGAAACAAGCAGGAATGTAGAATGTAAAATTAGCTGAATTTGGGCATTCTCAAGGCATTTGAATGGTTGGGCATCCTACATTTGAGGAAGAGGTAGTGGATGCATGACATTCAAAGGTATTTGGGTTTAGGGCTGCCTTAAAGCAGACCTTCAGCCAAAAATGCTCTGTCCCATCAAATCTGGTGCTTGCCATTTCCTAAACAACTGTACAGCTATGTTTGTGTATCCAGGGCAGGATTAAGTGCGGTGGAGGCCACTGGGCACAAAATCTGGTGGAGGCCCCAGATACAGTATTTCTTTACAGTATTTTTAATTTAGATACTCACAGCTCTGCTGTGCCCGTGCCGCATCCCCAGCACACCTCTAGCTGTGTGTGCCTATGCCAGGCCTTTATAAACGGACCGTACGGCAGCGCGCGTTCCATTCGTGGCTCGGCAAAGCGGCAAAGGAAATCTGAATGAGCGAGCACTGCTGATTGGCTGAGCTGTCCACGTGTGACTCGGGAAGGGGTGAGTGTTCAGGTGATATGCGGGGATACATACAGCAGGGCTGCCCCGCCAGAGAACAACACACGCCAACACCCAAGAAAGTCATTTTCTTGAGTGCTGTGTCTTTTAGGGCTCAAGTGAGGTGGTAGATGAAATAGAAGTAATCTGTTCATTTTTGAATCCAGTACCTACCTCTATGGCAAACTTCTGCTGGAACTCTGTGAGCGTCATTTTGTTGTAGAGCAAGGTGACATCATTGTGTTCCCCGTCAGAAATCGTGGCCTGGAAATTAAGAACAAGGAGACATAAATATTATTACAGCAATGTGGGGGAAGAAATGCCCCCTTGCTTCTACCCTACAGCCTCAGTAGTGCTATGCTGTGCTGCTATGGTAAGCCTGATATTGTTATTTATATAGTGGTTTACATTTGGGCTAAAGTAAAAATTGCCCTGAAAGAAGAATACTTTAAATATAGCAACATTGTCACAAGCCGGGTTAGGAAGTGACCCATTTTAAGAGGTACAAAGGGATTAAAGAAATCCCAGCTTTTTGGATTGAAGCAACACCTTTTCTTTGTCTTTCCATTGTCTTTTTGGTCTTTTCTTTACATTTATCCCTCCTCCCAGGCCAAATGATTTGCTCCATACCCTAAAAAGCACCTTACCCAAAGAGATACACCCTTACACCTCTAGATACTCAACCCAAGGAAATACATATATGAGACCCCCTCCATTGCTTTCTCAATCAACACAAAACCCAAGTCAAAAAGGAATACCCTTCTTATACCCTAAGATATCCAAAAAATTCAAATGAAAACTTGAGTGCTAAAAGTAAAATCCCAGAACTCCTCTTAAATCTATTAGATGCCCCCTAACCCCCTGTTACTATGCTCTTGCTACACAGAACCAGGGGCCAACTTAGGCCAAAATTCAGCCCAGGATTTTACAGTACCAATGTTCTTCCAATTCAGGTGGAGTGTATGCTCCATAGCTGAGGCTATAGTATTGCCGAAACAGATCATGGTCAGAGTTAAATATGCCCCCCCCCACACACAGTTATGATGCTGAGGCTGTAACAGGGGCAGATCATGGCTAGAGTTGGAGATGCCCCCCCCCCCCACACACAGTTATGATGCTGAGGCTGTAACAGGGGTAGATCATGGCCAGAGTTGGAGATGCCCCCCTACACACAGTTATGATTCTGAGGCTGTAACAGGGGCAGATCATGGCCAGAGTTGGAGATGCCCCCCTACACACAGTTATGATGCTGAGGCTGTAACAGGGGCAGATCTTGGCCAGAGTTGGAGATGCCCCCCTACACACAGTTATGATGCTGAGGCTGTAACAGGGGTAGATCATGGCCAGAGTTGGAGATGCCCCCCCACCCCACACACACAGTTATGATGCTGAGGCTGTAACAGGGGCAGATCATGGCCAGAGTTGGAGATGCCCCACCCCACACAGTTATGATGCTGAGGCTGTAACAGGGGCAGATCTTGGCCAGAGTAGGAGATGCCCCCCACCCCACATGCGTACACACACACAATTATGATGCTGAGGCTGTAACAGGGGCAGATCTTTGTCTGGGGTGTCTTGGCTGAGGGTAAGGGTGTGGGTCACTTGGAAACAGGGCTAAGGGTGGAATTTAAAAGACAAGGAGTGGATTAGGGTTTTAGAAATAGCAACTTTAGATCAGACTCTGGATGAGGTGGGCTGTGTTCTAGGGGCTACACACAGCCAGGGCAGACTGGGGCCAAAAATAATCCAGAGATTTTGCTAGTCCCAATGCAGCTCACCATTTGCTGAAGCCCACTGCCATATAATTACAGGCAAATCAATGTGTACGCTATAGCACTGCAAGTGCCTTGACTGGCGCACTCTGGGTGATCTAGGTTATGTGCTGGGAGGAGGGGCTATGCCTGGCCCATCTAGCCCTAATGCAGCCCAATCCCCCTTTACTCCCTATTGCCAGTCCACCCCTGCACTATGCCCAGTTGGCCCAAAAGGCTCACCAGGAATTCTTACAACCAGTACTTTGCTGCATTGAACAGAAAATAATCATCCCAAATATGCCTTTGGTCTATAAAGATCCCTTAATCCCTCCATCCAAAAATTAGTTTTATACCTAATAGAGACCTCTAAAAGTTTACCCTTTTAGTCCATATGAGCCCTTATCAGCTCTGATAAATACTCCCTTTATCCATAAAATCTTGAAATGTCTATGGGAGCAATTGCATATGCGTGTCTACAAATATACTGGGGGTCCAATTTTCCTGGTTGCCTTTTATAAAATGGAAGAACTACTTACAGATATAATATTTTCAGTAGGCATCTATGATTGTATTATTGCTGAGCTCTCCTTTACACAATATAGGGCTGATTTACTAAACGTTTGCCGGGCATTTGCCATGCTTTCACTAGTTTGCTGGATTTACTAATGTAAAAGTGGCCTATTCACCAGGCGAAGGCCCTGTTTGCTGTATTTACATCCCAACGTTCTTGCTGGACCAGTGTTGACGAATGGCTGTTCAGTGCACCAGCTTTTAGCAGCGAACCCCATCAGAATACATGTTATCCACTGTGAAAGTGGGTTTTGGCAAGATTTCTTGTTTTTAGAAAATAAAATCTGCTGCCGCAGTTTTCGACAGTAAATATCACACATTTTGATTGGTGAACTGCGACAATGACACAGAAAAATGCCAGAAGATAGCCAGTTTTTCCCCTCGTACACTGCAACAAATAAAGCTCAGATCACTGCTGTATTTCACACTTTTATAGTAAATCAGGCCCTAGATCTCTTATTAGTAGTATTGATAGAAGTTTACCTTTGCAATCTCAGTTTCTAGCTCCATTACACGGCTCATTTCCTCCTGTACAAAGGCATCATCTCGGGTCATGTTCTTGTCTTCCCGCACCATCCGAGCGATGGTGATCATAAACTGGAGGTAGGTTTCCCTTACCTGAGGAAAAAATACATTATTTTCTAATCACATGTAAGGTTTAACACAGCAATTAAAGTAAACCTAGAGGTTTACTTTAAAAAATGTCAAGACTCACTAAGGTAAGAATATGAATAGTCAAAGTTACTCCCACACTCATCTCACCTACTTTCTTTTTCTCCACCATGCTGTCATTTTGTGGTTCCACTGCTCTTTTCTGGCTGTCACATTTTCTTTCTGACTTTCTCTTTTCCACCAAGCTGGCCTCCTCGCTTTGCTCTTCAATGCATGCCCTGTTTTCAAGTTGCCTTTATCCTTTTTGCTTTTCATTTTCTCATCCCCACCACTTGGTTGCTCTCTTTATGTTTTTTAGAACTACTACTCCAATTTGTCAAGAGATGGCCTTCATGTTCCAGCTTCTAAGATGGCCCCTCATCCTCACCACCCACCTTTCTGAGAAGACATCCTTCCTCAATGCTTGGTTTCTCAAGAAGGTGGTTTCATAACCATTGCTCTGCTTCTTCATGAGATGGCATTCCTCCTGGCTCCTCAGCTTCTGAGATGACCTTCATTCTCATCATCAGCTTTTCTCTGAGAATACATTTATCCACTTTGTTTCTCTAAAGGATAGCTTTCGTCCCAATCGGTCAGCTTCTTCCGGAGCTGGCCTTCATCCTCCCTGATTAGCTTAGAAGAAGGCTCTCCTCACCATTCTGCTTTTCTTTGGAATCGTTGTTAGCTTCATTTAGTTTATGAGATGGTAAACATCATCACCATCTCACTTATTTCCAGGACCTCTGTCATCTTTACTCCTTAGCTTCTCTTTCAAAAGACCTTCAGCTTCACTCCTCATTGCTTAACTTTTCAGATAACCCCTATCCTCACAGTTCTATTCATCCTCAACACTTCCAGGATGGCTTTCATCACCACTGTTCAGCTTCTTTCCAAAACTGCCCTCATCATCTTTTCTCAGTTTATAACACAGCAAAACACGTTTATGTACATGCACCACAAATTATTAGAAAGAGTCTGTGTGCTCCCCATGGAAAAAAGAAATCCAACAAGAGACTCCACTGAGCAACAGCTGAAGAAAAAGGGGGTTGGGGGAACTTCCCCAAGGTAGAGAAGACACTAGTACCACTTAGCTCAACCAGGTTAGAGCAAAAATAGTTTATTAGTTAATCAAGCTTAAAAAAGTTCACTTCTAGTTTCAGCTGTCAACTGTTAACTGTAAATAACAACACTGCACCAATATAGCGTAACTGTATAAATATTATAAAGCAGCAGTAAAGTGTAGCTGAATAGCGCTAAATTGTATCCATATATACCATAAGGTAGCACCTGGTAACAAAACAATTCCAACAACAACAGCCAACCCTGCAAGCATTGTAGAGACCGCCCACCGGCATTGCACAGGCCTTGTACGTCCTCGATCACATGAGTAGCGTGCCTACACATGACCCAGCCTCCAGGTACCTATTGGCTGCAGTTTATGCTGCCTACCACATTCCGTCACTGTAACCTGTGTCACCACCGGCGTATCTTGCCCACCGGCCGCATCATCGCTCGTCTGAGCGTAAGCGTGAAGTTGGAGAACGAGACATTAGTGCTTTTCTTTAGTTATTTAGGATATATTGTTATTAGGATGTTAATCTTGCTTTATGAACATGTATGTTTATTATAATGTATACTCACCTTCTTCCTGTTTCGCTGTTCTCCTGACTGCAGCAAGTGTCGCCTTGGGGTGGGGGGGGGGGGCTGCTTCAGATGCTGCACCCGCTGAGTTTATGCTCCCTTGGTTTTCATGTGGTTTTCAAATTTACCTCAAATGTTTTTGTCTTTTTTTTAGTTATTTTCCATGGCACATACTGTAAGGAAATATATATAATGTATGTTTGCACAATTAGGGTAGTTGAACCAAAGGACAAAAATTGTTAAAAGTCTTTCCAAGGGAAAATGCTCAGATATTGGGGCATGACCACAGAACCATCAAACATTTTGTTGCAAACAATCAACAGGTTCACAGGAAACACATTGCGAAAAAGAGATGCAACTTAAAGTGGACCAAAACCCACTTGGGACACAGCCAGGCAGATGAGGACATCGCCTGGTGATAGTTAGTAAGGAAGGGGTGCATATTGTTGTAAAATGAGACTTAAATGAATTGTTCTACGGTGTGGTGTCTTTTCTTTGCACCTAAGCTGAAAAGAGGTCCTTGGGATCCCTATACCAGTTCAAATGACAGGGGTCAGCAAGTCACCTGCCAGCAAGCAGATGACTTTCCAAAACTCCCCCTGGCCCGATTGTCTGCCCTCCTAGCCTTTAGGGACAGCCACTAGTCCTCCGAGCACTGGGCTACAAGATCACATAGATCATGCGCAAGAACACCTTGCTATAGTGTTTAACAAGTTTGGAAGAATGCCAAAAGTCCTGCGTGCAGATAATGGAATGGAATGTTCTAGACTACTGTTCCATAGAAAGGGTGTTGCAGAGTGAAAGGAGCGCTCGCTGTCACGGAAAACTCACCTGGCTCTCGGTCCCGCGGCATCTCCTGGCGCCGAGCCGGGACACTTTCTGGTTGTAGGCTGCGCCGAGCATTAGCTCGTGCGGCGCCTTGCACGGCCGGCGCCCCCGCCTCCTCCTTTCTCTCGGCGTGCGCGAGCACGCTCCTCATATTCCCTCTGGCAGCGCTGCTCAGCGCGGCTGCCAGAGGCTGGTTAAAGGGACCAATCCCTTTTAGTTTTTCCAGGGCTCCACGTCCCTCAAATAAACTTATTGGCCATCCAGCCAAGGGGCCTAATGTGCACCAATCAGTACACTCTCCTGTAGTATGCTTTACCTATAAAGGTGTTACCCCTCCAGTACTCTGGTGCCCGTGATAGCGTGATAGCGTGTGCTGAGTGTGCCTTGGATTCTTATTACGCCTGTTTGATTATGTTGCCGACCTTGCTTCGTTTTGACCATTCTTTGATTGACGCCTGGACCGACCCTTGCTTGTACCCCGACCACGCTTCTGTGTCACCCTTTGTGCCGTGTACCCGTGACCTTCCGGATTGACCTTTGGCTTGACCTCGACTCTTCTATTGTCTATTCCCTTGGTGCTGTGATATTTTAGGACCGACTTCTCGTGTATGACCCTGGCTTCTCGACATTGCCCTGTCTGGCTCTTGGTTCATCCGCCTTCACCCCCTCTAAGCTCACATCCTTTGTGCTATTAAGTCCTGGGGGCAATCGTGTACGGCAAGGCGTATAAAGCGTCCAGGCAAACGGGGGCTTGTCTAAAGGTGAAGCTAGCAGCGGAGATTGGGGTTTGTGGGCTTACCTTGAAGGCGAGTGTCCCATGGGGCTTTACACTCGCTCTGTGAAAGTGCTAGAAGTATGCTGTTTCATGCAAACTTAACTACAACAATTTGGGGAGAAGCCACCATGACAACATTATATCTCTTAATTGTAATGCAATTAAGAGACTACTACAAAACTCAAAGGCTAAATCTTAAGATATCTGCATTAGGAGATCTCTGAGGTTATGTAGGTGAAGACTGGGCTGGATATTTAAGAGATCGGAAATCAACAAGTGGTTACTTGTTCAAGTTAGGAGAAACTTCAGTTTCTTGGTCCAGCAGAAAACAGGTGTCAGTTGCGTCATCTTTAAGCAGAGTATATGTTTGCTGATCATGCAAGTCAAGTAAGCTAACCGTTATCTATGAGGACAAACAAGAATGTGTATTAAATTTGCCAGCAGTGAGAAGATCAGTGCAAGGACCAAGAACATTGATGTGAAACATCACCACCTGTGTGATTTGGTGGCACGCGGGATACTTGTGTTTTTTAATTGTGAGTCTGACAAGATGATATCCGATGGCATGACAAAGTCACTATCAAGAGCTAAGTTTGAGGAGTTCAGAACAGCAAAGGGAATAACAGGATAAGTCGTTTTTGAGTGGGGGTGTTGGAATAGCTTTAATGCAACAACTACATTCGGTATGTGATTGTCTGCTTGTTATGCTATTTGTAAAGTCAGTTCAAAGAAAATACCAGGAAGTCGTATGCAGACTGTGTAAATGTATGTATGATGCATTTAGCCTGCTTACAGAAAGGAGCCATTTCCTTTGGCCTGTTGAAGAGACCGGCGATGGATTAGAGGTACGTATGGGGGATAATATATTTTTTTTCTTGTGTCTGTGTGTTTATTTTACATTCAACTATTTGTGAACTAATAAGGGGTCCAGTTCACAGGGCAGGAGGAGCTGGCTTGCCATAACCCTCTGCCTTATTACCTGTATCTCCAAAGCCCAGTGGGGTGCAGAAGAGCCCACGGCCTGTGGACTTTGTGGGCTGGATTCACTGGATAGGGGGACCCTACGCCATTTTCTTTTTAACTTTTAAGAATTTAACCCTTAAAATTAAAAAAGGTGTGGGGTTCCCCCCTTTTTAAATGTTTAACATAGGGTCCCCCTCTCCAGGAGGGGGCAACTCCGCACCTTAAAACCAGCCCGGCCATGGAGTCTGGTAGACCAAGGCTACCAGCCCACATAGCCCACAGGCCGTGGGTTCTTCTGCACCGGGCGGGGGTTATGGCAAGTCACCCGCTTTCTGGCAGGTTACTTGCCAGCCCCCCTGTCCTGTGAACTGGTATAGGGACCTACTGTAAAAAGACAAGAAGAAGCTGGTAGGCTTTACAGAATGGAATGCCATGCACTGGTCAGAAGGGTGAAAGCAAAGCAGGGCAAATGCAGCACATTTGTGGGAACATCTGTAACAATTTTATTACAGATCGAAGAATGCCTTGATTTTGTAAAGCTGTTAAAAAAATTGCCGAAACAAACTTAATGCATTTTTTTTATTCAACTAACTAACTAACTCATTAATTTTTTCTATCCTTTTATTTCAAAGTACATTTAAGACATTCAATTGTGTAAATATGAATTAATTATATAAAGATAGACATACCTGCTTATCATTTCCATTGTTAATGTAATAATCTCGGGAAGGCATCCCAAGGCTTGGCTGGTCAATCTAAAATAGGCAAAGAATAAATCAGAGAACTGTGTTTTTCCACTGCTGGTCACATTTATAACACTTCAACCATTTTACTGGTTATCTTTTATGTGCTCCTTGCACATTGTTCCTTGTCTTGCTACTACTTCACTGTCTTCCAATTGCCAGAATCATGCAGGATGCTTAACGGAAATATATTTCAGATTCTCTTGGAGAATCTGAAAATACTTAGGTCTGTCTGACTGGTGCCCTCCTTGACCTATCCTCAACAGGAATGATCGCAAATAGCACTAGTTCTAAAGTTCTAACCTCCAGGCTGGTCTTACTCATGTCAATGTTCATTGCTTTCACTTTCTGAGTGAACTTAGTTGACTTAAAGCCCAGTCTCTATGTAACCGCCCTGCCTTCCTTCCCTTGCGTTTAGAGAGGACTGGGGGTAGGTCATTCCTGCAGCATCCTAGGTCATGGTCGCAGCCATCTGGGAGAGAATGCACAGAGTGGCAGGTCTGTCACCCAATTCCATGCAGCAATGTGAATATGAGAATCGTGGGGGGGGGGGGTGATCAGGTTTATTATTTTAATGCCCAAATTGCGCTTAACACGGGGGGGAGAGGGGTGGTGTGGCTGCGGGGTTACAAAAACCCTAAAGTTCCTCTTTAACTGACCTTCCTTCAGAATTGGCAGATTAAACATTTGGATTAACCCTTGACGCATGATTGATGATGAAGCATGATTTGACCTTGACCATTGAGCCCTTTGCACTGAACAGCTTTTTATTTCTACATTTGTTTTTTTACCCTAACCACTGATTCCAACTTATTGTCTGATTTGCCCTTTAACCTTTACTGACTGAACCATCCCTTAACCTGATTCGACCATAAACCTTACCCACTGGAGTGAGTCACACCTTTCTGACCTTGAGGAGGTTATTTATTGAAATGTGGAGAGCTTTCAGGTTTGTGCCTCAGTTGGACATTTTTCAATGAAGTTTGAAGAGTTCTTCACAATTAACACACACATAAATCGGAACAAAACCCACCAGCGGCTGCCCTGGAACCTAAAAGATCTGGATGTCCTGCTGGGTGAAACCCCCCAGGTCAACTGTAGTCGCTTACTTTTGCCCAGTCCAACGGTGCATGGGCAGGCTCTCATCCAATGAGAGTCGTCTGCCATGTCATTTGGCAATTGGTTTTCATTGTTTTCAATGTGCGTGCTGCCACATCTCCAGCATCCTTGATGGCATGTGCATTTATTACTTATCCTGTTTTTAGCTTGATATGCCACTAAAACAAGACCATTTAGTCTGCATACTGAAGAGTTTAAAGAAGAACATTGGAGGCCCTGAAGCCTACAAGACTCCCTGGGGCACCCCGAATCGGGATGTCCCACTGTGTGAAACCCCCTCCCCCCGATCGCCAGTTACACTCACCTTCTTCTGGAGCCCTCTCTGCGTCTGTGCACTCCAGTCGCATCCCCACTCCTCTCTAGATGTGCACGTGTCTGCACCCGGCCATTACGATTGGGTGGCGCAGGCACGCCACAGCAGCAAGGTGGGCAGGGGATGCATCTGGCGATGCCACTCGACTCCCTTTGGCACCGCTTAGGGCCTTATTTATCAAGGGCTAGCGCCAGGTAGTGTGTGACGAGCGCCAGGTACCGCCAGCTAACGGCGGCTACCGACTCAAGTACGCCTGGCGGCGGTCGCAATGACGCATTTATCACGCTAAATGAGGCTAGCGCCGGCGAGAGCGTCAGCTAGCGCGGGATTCATCATGTAGCCGACTGCAACGAACAGCGCCGCTACTAATCCCATCACAGCGCCAGGTATGACCTGTCGCTCCCTGGCGCTCTCCAATGCATTTCAATGGAGCAATCTTTAAATATTCATAATTAATTGAGTTTAAGGTTTTTTTTTTTGTTTTTTTTTAACTGTCAAAAATTCGGTGACCACTACGGCAATGTTAGATATTTTTTTTAAGGTAAAATAAAAAAAAAAAAAAATATGTGCAGAATTGATATTACAGGTCTGATATTAATGTATTCATATTACAAAATGTTTAGAAAAACTTGTATAATTTTTACATTAAAAAAAAATGGTTGTTTGGGGGTTAAAAACTACTTTGCACACATCGCCGCCAGCGCTCTGGGGTTTAAACAAGGAATTCACAGCGCGAGAAATTTTTGAGCGTGATTTGTTAATGAATCTGCAGCAAGCCGTTCGCTCTGGCCATTCGCTGTCAGGCGCACCCATACAACGCGGAACCTGTGAAACATCGACCCCTAACCCCGTATTCAACATTACCGCACACCGACTGAGTCGCTGTCAACAAGCAAACCCCGGCCAAGCACAGCGAATACTAGCTGGCGCTGTGAAAATCACGCTACTGGCGCTCATCTGTCGCTACCTGGCGCTATTAATGAATCGGCCTCTTAGCCATCCAGGCAGTTAATCAGGACACTCGCTCGAGTCTGTGCCGTGGGAGCAGAAGGAAGGTGAGTGAAACGGGCTGATATGGAGGGGTACACAGTGCAGAGCAACCCAATTCAGGATCCTGCCACACAGAGGAACAACACACGGGAAAGTGAAATTCCTGTATATTGTTCCTCTTTAAAAGCTTCAATGGCTATTCATTGCAGCCAGAAAGTATTACACCAGCCATAAAGGCAGTCGCTTTTCATCATTAGCATGACCAGGAGCATATGTACTACATGTACAGTCTGCTTTAGGATATCCCACAGACACTAAATCCCCCACAAATCACAAAGTTATCCTCTCATGTTAAATCTATGTATTTATTCTAAAAAAACACTTACAACATATAATTAAAACCTGGCACCTTGAAAAAATGGGTTCATCCCAGGAAACGCTTGGGCAATAGAGGATACCATGCCACAGCGGGGATAATATTCAGCCTTCACTTTAGTGATACTCTTTCATGCTGACCCTGATTAAGCACTTTGTCTTTTGATTGTATTTTCTCTTTCTGTATTTGAGTAGCTGGTATTGCATATAGCACTTTAGGGCACTGACACGTTGAGAATATTTTAGGATAGCACTGACACTTTATATTTGGGCTTTTGCATTAATGTATGAAATTGATTTTTTGATTGTTTGTGATGGATTATATTCTTTGGCACACAATATGCTAAGTCTTGGGCTGTAAAACCCTGTTGTGGAACATGTGGTTTTATTATATGTTGTAAGTGTTTTTTAGAAGAAATACATAGATTTAACATGAGAGGATAACTTTGTGATTTGTGGGTGGATTTGGAGCCTGTTGGATATCCCTTTGTGGTTGCTGGGGCCACAATTTACTTTATTTGTTTATACCTATACATTGTAGGGAACCCATTATTTGCACAATTCACCCAATTGTGTATCATTATTAGGGTGGTGCAGGAGTGATATATCTTTTGGTGTTGGTTTACAGTCTGCTTTAGGTTACAATATTATATCTAAGATGAGCTCCACTATAAAATATAGGGCCTTATTTAAGAAACGCTAGCGCCATCTAATAACACACAGTACCTATCATTTTTCTGCTGCACCACCTCAGTGCTCCATTTATGAAGCGTCAACAAGAACGCCACAAAGCATTTAAAGTGGACCAAAACTCACGATTTCCCCATCCCTATCCCAGGTTTTGGTCCTTGCACCCTGTGTGAAAGCCCCCAAGGTCACCCCAACAAACTCACCTCTTCCTGGTCCTACGGCGCATGTCCGGCCGCTCATCCAATCAGCGTGCTCGGGTCCGCTCGAGCCCTTTCATCCAGGAGCTCGTCTAATGCGAGTGTATCCGAGCGCGCTGGTAGAGGCAACCCCCACTACCCTCTAACAGGGACCATGCCTGCGCCAGCCATTCACAAATGCCTGGCGTGGACATGCGCCCTGCTAAAGGGATAGTGGGGATGCGGACGCTGCTCGCACATGCGCCGTTGCACCGGTAACGAAGGTGAGGTTACCTGGGGAATTTGCAGTTTAGCCTTACTCCCAGCATTTTTTCTGGAGCATTTTCAATTGCATATTGGTGCTCTGTGCCTCAGCGCCCAGATTCTGAAGTGCCAACCCGGGCACTGGTCTTCTGCATGATAAATCCGCCCCAGTTCAGGCATTCACAACCAGCGCTGCGTGTCGCTGTACATGTATGGCACTAGATAATCCCATGTATGACAAGGTACAGCACCAGATTTTGCGCGGGGCACCCCCGATCGGGGTGAGACAGTATGTCTGCCCTGGAGTCTCATAGACTCCAGGGTGGGTTTTGTTCCTTTTTATTTTATCACTTGCACCGGTTTCCGTTTCAGTGCTGAGACACTTTCAACTGACGCTCAGTGGCGTTCTCCTATAGACTTCATTGGGCCTTTCTAGCCAATTTTTTAAAGTAAGGACTCACTATTTTTGTATCTGGTTGATACTATTTACTGGTTGTCATGTTACCAATGACGTTTTGGCTGTTTTTAGAGATCCGCACAAAGTTCATCCCCATCCCTGCATTTTCAACTGTCAAGAGTATTTAGAAACACATCTGTGGTCAACTAATGTGTGCCAAAGGAGGGGTGGCAGAAATGCCAAAATGGCCAAATGGTCTGAACGGCTGCCACCCCTCCTTTGTTTCTTTTGAATTTGTGCAAGCACATGGGGTGTGGGGTCTAGGCTGTACTGCGAGGTCTTGGACCCTTCCACCCCATGGGCTGCACTAGAGGTTATAGGGCAACCACAGGTAAGCCTGCTCCCAATTTATCTATTGCATTGTATGCTCTCAGAGATTAGAGTTAGGACTGCACCCCATAGAGGCACCTTGGCACTTGGTGGTGCAGCTTTAGCATACTTCTGCAGATGTGTGTGACCGAGACCTTTTTTTTAAACCAGATTTAGAGGCAACTAATGTGTGTCTCCATAATTATGCAGTTCAACACATATCTCAGCATTTTTTCTGGAGCTTTTTCACTTGCATATTGGTGCTCTGTGTATCAGCACGCAAGTCCCACCCTGGGCACTGGTGTTCTGTATGATAAATTAGGCATTGTCCATCCCAGCTTTGGCGTTCACAACTGGTGCAGCGTGTCGCTGTACATGGCATGTAATAACATTTCCAGCTATGGCTACTAGACCACTGGAAGGATATAAACAGGCTGAACTGGATGGACTAAAGTCTTTATTCAGCCTTACATACTATGTTACATGTGTTCATGAGCGTCAACAGATAATGCCATGTATCAATCAGCCATCACAAGGTACAGCACCAGATTTTGCACCGCACAGAACATTGTCTGCACCATTTTGCACGTTGGGGTGCTGCTGCTTTGGCGCTGTAAATGCCGCTCGGCAGCAGCCGAAATGGCGCCGCCTGGCGGTCTTTATGAATTCGGCTCAGAGTCTCATACTAGTGTCAGCCATTCTGTAGTTCATTTTTATTCTCCTTATAAAAAAATGCACAAAGCAGCTTAAGACGACAAAAGAAAATTACTGATAATACATGTAACCATGCACTTCCATTTACAATTACCTGGTAAACAAGGAATACTTGCATACCCCCCAACCGTCCCGATTTTCCTGGGACAGTCACGTTTTTTGACAGTTGGTCCCATGTCCCGCGGCGCATGCATTTGTCCCACTCCATCGCCCGGAGGATTGCCGTGGCCTCTCAGACACTCGCTGCTGCCGGCCCAGGGTGTAAGTGCTCACCTGCACACTCTGGGCCAGTGGCAGCGAGCGTCTGAGAGGCCGCGGCAGCCGGGAGTCTGGGAGGCAGTTTTCTCTTCTTTAATTTCATTGGTGGTTCAGTGGGTGGGGGGCGGGACTCCAAGAAGGAGCCTATTGCTGCCGCTGAGCTGCAGGTGGACCGGACTACAGGAAGGAGCCTCGCACAGGAGGGGAAATCGCCTGCACTGGTGAGTGTGTGTGTCTGTCTGTGTGTGTGTGTCTAATGCCCTTATTCATCAAGCGATAGCGCCAGGTAGTGTCCGACGAGCGCCAGGTAGCGGCAGCTAACGGCGACTACCGACTCAAGTACGTCCGGCGGCGGTCACAATGACGCATTTATCAAGCAAAATGAGGCTAGCGCCGGCGAGAGCGACGGCTAGCGCGGCATTCATAATGAAGCCGCCTGGACCGAACAGCGCCGCTGCAAATTCCCTCACAGCGCCAGGTATGAGCTGTCGCTCCCTGGCGATGTCCAATGCATTTCAATGGAGCAATCTATAATAAATCATGATTAATTGGTAATAATTTTTTTATTAATTTTTTTAATGTCAAAAAATCGGAGAACACTTCTGCAATGTTAGGATTTATTTTTAAGTAAAAAAAAAAAACAAAAAAAATTATGTGCAGAATTGATCTAACAGGTCTGAGATTAATGTATTCATATAACAAAATGATTCTAAATACATGTATAATGTTACATTCAAAAAATATGGTTGTTTAGGGGTTAAAAACTAGTTAATACAGATCGCCGCCAGCGCTCTGGGGTTTAAACAAGGAATGGACAGCGACAGCACATTCGGAGCGTGATTTTTTGATGAATATGAAGCTAGCCGTTCGCTCTGGCCATTCGTTGTCAGGCGCTCACATAAAACGCTGGACCTGTGAAACAGCGACCCCCCAGCCCGTATTCAACATTACCGCACACCGACTGAGTCGCTGTCATCAAGCTAATGCCGGCCAAGCACAGCGAATACTGGCTGGCGCTGAAAAAATCACGCTACAGTCGCTCATCTGTCGCTACCTGGCGCTATTGATGAATCGGCCTCCCCGTCTGTGTGTCTTTGTGTGTGTATGTGTGTCTTTGCGTGTGTAACTGTGTATGTGTGTTTGTGTGTGTGTCTATGTGTGTGTGTTGGTGTCTGTCTGTGTGTATGTGTGTTTGTGTCTGTGTGTGTGTCGCCCCTAACTGATTGTAACGAGGGATGCCCCTCCCTGGCTGCAATGAGGGATGCCCTATTTAATTCTCTTTAAGAGCGTGGCTGGGGGCTTGGCCGGGCGCATGGCTGGGCGTGGCTTCTCGTGTCCCTCTTTACGGCTTTCAAAAGTTGGGAGGTATGTAGTTGGCCTTTAATTGTTGAGCCTCAAATTTGGGGCTTTAGAGAAAATAAAGTGTGGACATATTTCTTACTAAGACAATTGGCTTTTAATAAAGTTAAAGTTGGAGAGCTTTTTCTTCTCAACACACAAGCATACCTTATTGGGTTTTGACCAACCAAGAAACCCCAAAGGGGTAAAATGAGGTGGCACCCACTAATATCGTTCCTGTGGTGCACTACTTTGGTATTCCACAAACATTAACTAAGAAGAGGGAGGTAGAGCCCCAAACTCCCTAATAGGAAAGTAACCAAAGATTTTACTGCTGCACACAGCAGTAGTAAAATCTTTGGTTACTTTCCTATTAGGGAGTTTGGGGCTCTCCCTCCCTCTTCTTAGTTATTGGGTTTTGAAATAGCATTTAAAGTAGCAGCATTTTCCACAAATGGGGTATTTACTGAAGCCTGGGGAGCTCCCCAAATGAGTGTGGCTCATCAATTGGATTCTTGGCCCCTTCCCGGCCAGCTAGCCCAACGTTCACGGGGGAAGCCAGATTGGCCCTTGTCTATAAGGGATTGTGGAAGTGGAAAGTAAGCTGTGCCCAGTCTTGCGTTTAGGATATGCACAACAGGGCTTTCTAAATCTGAGCTGCAGGGCTAAGCAGACCTTAAGTCATTTCTGACTGTGCACTTTAAAGCAGACCTTCACCCTGAATAAGAGTCTATTTTGTATGTTTCCCTCATCCCCTACATACAGATTGCTCACATTAAAAATCATCCTACCTGCACCTATTGCATTTTTTTTAACCTTTTAACATCCAAGATGGCCGCCTGTGGAGTTTCAGGCTGCCTGCAGACAGGAAGTGTCTTCTGAATATTGCACTCTGCATTCTGGGATTGCTGTCCTTTTCCTGACCTCAGCTCTGCTCTGTCTGTACGAAGCACAACTATAACCCCCTGCACTTTTGCCCCCCTTTCCTCTTCTCAGTATGTAATGCTTCTGAGGCAAGATGGCGGCCCCCATATCCTCCAAGTCCTGAACAGAGTTGCAGCCCAGTGGGGGGAAAGAATAATAAGTAAGCGACTTAAAAAATATATTAATTTTAGGTGCTGGGGAATAGGTTTTTTAAGGGTTTGGGCTTTTCATTAAATCATGCTGAAGGTCCAGTTTAACTCCACGGGACTTTGGGCCCTGCCTGCTGCAATTTAAATAGATTTCCCTTTAAGCTGCAAAGTGAAAGCCAAAAATGTATGAAGATAATCACAACACACAAAAACAGCTATACGACTGGTACACTGATATCATCTTACATAGATAATGTTTTTGCTGCAATTTCGGCTATCAGTCCTTACGAACATATTAACCAACACTCTCTTATTGAATCTGTAGTTTAACAGAGACATCTTTTCCTCCAAATTCCATTGGGGCTCTGTCAACAGAAATCACAACATGATTAAAATATATGCAGGGGCGTGCTGAACCACCACTCATATACCATGCAAATGCATGGGGCCCCCATCTGCCGGGGGGCCCCCAGAAGCGGGGTCAGATCAGTGGCAACTTGTTTGTTTAAAATAATAAATAACTGCACTCGGCGGGCTGCGTTAAGTAAGGTGTTTTTTAACACAATACAAAGTGTGCAGCTGATAAGAAGCCACTGTACACTTAAATGAGTCAGTGCTCTCAGCTCCATTCAGTTATAGAAGATGCTGTGACATGCTGTGAATGGTGCAGAGCGGGCCACTGGTTGCATCCCTGCTCACCTCTAGCTGGGGGCATGCCCGTGCCGGCCAATCACAAATAGCTGCCCCGAGTCTAGCGAGGTGTAATTGGAACGAGGTTGGGTGAGTGGGTTCATCAATTTAATGGGGTTTCACACAGTGGGGCATTCTATGTTGGGATGCCACAGGGAGTAGAAATTGGACGGCCATATGGGCAATTCCTGGACCATTCCCTATGTCATGAATAGATGATGCCAGGATGCTCACACTCCCACAGCAAATAAGCAGGCCGCGACTTCAATTCCAACAGGGTGTGTGTTAATATTGTATTTCACTATACAATATTTTTCTTTGATTAGGGCCCCCAGACACAACTTTGCATGGGGCCCCAGAAATGATAAGTCCGCCCATGAATATATCATATATAATGGCCAGCACTAGAGTTGTAGGTGTATGTATTGCAGTCACTGCTTATTAGGGTAGCTAAGAAGGTGGGAAATGCAGCAGTGTTCTGCAGTGCAGTGGATGTGGGTCTACTTTAGGGCCCTTCTTTGACAATGGTCCCTATTCTATGCCCAAAAGATGGAACATACATTGCAATGGATACATTTACTTATGCTGATATCTGGCCCAAAACATTTTAAAAGTGATATATATATATATATATATATATATATATATATATAGTTTCAGGGGCCCACTAGTAGAACTGACTGACCCCACATTTAGATGAAGGCAGGGCCGGATTAAGAGCATCCCGGGCCTGGTGCTGTAGATTTTGACGGGCCTATTTATCGAAGTATATAAAATGAAAACGCAACACAAAGCAATTTTGTTTAAGACAAAGTGCATTTGTCACATGTCTAATGTACATTAAATTACCAGAATAGCTGAATACATGTTAGTGTATGAAAAATGTGCATATCTTCATAGAAAAGAATCAACTCGCTTTTGGGGGGGCCCAGAGTGTCAAAGAGGTGTTGTAGAGGGTTCGCTATGGCCCCAGACTGTAACACCTATCCGATGTGACGTCGCACCCGCAGCTTTTTTGGTTAACACACAGGGCTTGCTACAGGGCTGAAACACGAGAAGTGGCACAGCACACTCAAGCACACCTATTTGACACTCAATGCACCCCTAAAAAATGTATTTTTGTTTAACAAAATAAAGAATCAAACAATATCTAGGAAGATATACAAAGTATCCATATACCAACATCTTTTTTGGCTATGCTAGCAATTTACTTATGTACTTACTTACTTACATCAGTTACTTATGGGCCAGACAATATTCTATCATGAGGGAGGAAGGGTTAGTGTAAGGGAGCATCAGTTACACTTAGAGCAGAGGAGATTCTATCATGAGGGAGGAAGGGTTAGTGTCAGAAGGCATCAGTTACACGTGAAGCAGAGGATATTATCATGAAGGAGGAAGGGTTAGTGTAAGGGGGCATCAGTTACACATTGGGCAGAGGAGATTCTATCATGAGGGAGGAAGGGTTAGTGTAAGGGGGCATCAGTTACACGTGGGGCAGAGGAGAATCTATCATGAGGGAGGAAGGGTTAGTGTAAGGGGGCATCAGTTACACGTGGGGCAGAGGAGAATCTATCATGAGGGAGGAAGGGTTAGTGTAAGGGGGCATCAGTTACACATGCAGTAGAGGATATTATCGTGAGGGAGGAAGGGTTAGTGTAAGGGGGCATCAGTTACACATAGAGCAGAGGAGATTCTATCATGAGGGAGGAAGGGTTAGTGTAAGGGGGCATCAGTTACACATGGGGCAGAGGAGGATCTATCATGAGGGAGGAAGGGTTAGTGTAAGGGGGCATCAGTTACACATGCAGTAGAGGATATTATCATGAGGGAGGAAGGGTTAGTGTAAGGGAGCATCAGTTTACACATGGAGCAGAGGAGATTCTATCATGAGGGAGGAAGGATTAGTGTACGGGGGCCTCATCTATGTATAAAAAAACTAACTATATATACACCCAAGTACACACCATAGTATGATACTATATC
This sequence comes from Gastrophryne carolinensis, assembly GCA_027917425.1. NCBI lineage: Eukaryota > Metazoa > Chordata > Amphibia > Anura > Microhylidae > Gastrophryne > Gastrophryne carolinensis. The sequence continues at coordinate 22,915,063 of CM051242.1, read as the reverse complement.
AATAATTATTTGCTGCTAATATTAATAAGAGCAAACAGACATTAATTTTGCATTAATATTAGTAATATTAATAATAATTATTCTATGCATTTCAAAAATCAGAGTATGTTTTGTGGCCACCAAATACACAAGACCAGGGCATCCCTTTTCCACAAAGCGCAAAAAATGACATGTCAGGGGGTGACCTCATAAGCCAAGGAAAATGATAAAGTCTCCCTTGTCCTGAGTAAATGAGGGTCATCTGAAGAAGGTAAATGACGTCAGCCAGCACGATGACATCACACGTGCAGGCAGGTGTAATGATTTGGTGGGAGGGATGACAGGAGCATGCATGTGTCCGTGACAGATGTGTTACGTCACGACTGTGATTTCTCTATGTATAGTTTCGTCACACAGTTGTCAGTGCTAGAGATGCTGCAGTGTGATGTAAGGTGTCAGCGAGAAGGGTGACGTAACAGGCTGCCGCCGCCAGTGATTGCAGGGTGGTCAGTGTGTGAGGGGCAGGGTGAAAGCGGTAAAGCTGGTGACGCCACAGCCGGCAGGGAGGGTTACCTTGAGGCTGCGGCGGACCGGGCACTCGATGATGGCCAGCTCGTGCAGGTCCTCCATGTAGCCGAACAGGCTGGCCGGGCTGAGCTCCATGGCGGAGAGTCACCGAGCCGTGCCTGGCATCCCCCACCGCCAGGCTCCTCACATGGCGGGGGCGGCGGGCGGGCGGGTGGGAGAAGGGGGCGGAGCCTTGCTCCACCGGTCACCGGCACCCACTGACTGACTGACTGGGAGGGCACCGAGGCTGGCACCAGGAAGAAGGGGGCTGGGTAAGGGGGTGACCTTGTGGTGGGTACAGGGGTTGGTATTGTCCTGGTATGGGCACAAGGACGGCTAATGGGTAAGGAGGTGATCCTCTGGTCGGGCGGCCTATGCGGGCCGCGTTTGCAGGCTGCTGGGCCTGTTTTAACGTAGGGGCCTGGAGCAGGAGCTCCGTCCGCCCAACGTTAATCCGGGCCTGGATGAAAGTATCAATGGCTTACGTTCAGGGCCATGCACAGAAACATTATGCTAAACTGTATTGTCTCTGTGTGTGCACTTGGGGTGCCACAAATAAGCTCTACATAGTTCAGTCTTTGGTAATGAAGGCCCTCAAAGAAATACAGGGGGATTTGCTGGTTGCCCTGTGGGCCAGTCTGAGCCTGGCTGAAGACACACATGGATATATGTTTAGTAGTGTTGGGCGAACCCAAACCTCAAAGCTCAGGTTCGTACCAAACTTTGCGAGTTTGGGTTCCTAAACCTGAACACGGACTTCAGCCAGAATTACGTGTTCAAGTTCGGCTTTTGGTCAGAACCCGGAAAAGCTTAACCTAAAGTGTGCAGAAGAAGGAAGTGGCTGTACACTTACCTGAGCCCCGCGATCCCATCAGCAGTTGGCGTTCTTTGGGCTTTAAAATAGGCTACAGCCGGGGATTCGGAAAGATGGCCGTCACCAGCATCCTTTCAGCTGTGCCAGGCACTCGGAAGCATGGACTCCACAGGGCAATTCCGCATTCCATATACCAGTGCGCAGTTCAAAACAATGGCGTTATGCTGTGCATTAGTATGCGCATGCGCTGTTGGAACAGCAGAAAGGTCAGTGGAGTGGGTGATTTGGAGGGTTTAACACATCGGGGCATCCCATATCTAGTTCCTTTTTAACCGTTACCCATGGATAAAATCACCATAGCATGTAACACCACAGGACTCAACTTGGGACTTTTATATAGCCATAGTAGGTCAGGACTCAGGACAGCTGTGGCGGGACAAAGGTGAGTATGGTATTTTTTTGCAGCCCGGACAGACCGCCTCTTCAATAACTAAACAGAGATTAAAGCTTTTGAATGGGATCACACACAGCAGAAATAACAATAGTTGGGTTTAATGTCTTCTTGCTCTGCTCCAAAGTGGAAAAAAACCTCAGCTTAACTGAAGCTTAGCTGTTTTTTTGAATTTTAATAAGACTCAAAGTCCTCGCTGAACCCCCTAAATAGACTGACCTCATCCTCTGACAAACAGTATATACATGAGATTCAGACTTTTTGGGAGAAGATTGTGAAGAAGGGCGGTGAGTGTTACCTTTGGTGAGGTTCCAATCTGTATGAGCCACTGGCCATTCTCCAAGGACAGTAAGAAGTTCCAGTAAAGGTAACGAGCCTCTTTGTTCAATGAGACCTAAAACAAAAGGCAGCCATAGATTATAATGTGATTATAAAGGCACAAAACCTTCTACATTTTATAACTGCGTTAAACACGGCATTGCACCCTTAGCGTTTCTAAGGGCCTTGGATGGCACAGAGACATAAAGAGATGATTTGCATAGCTCCACCCACTGCAAGGGTAGATGGGTAATGCTATCTGTCTTTGTATTGGGTTCTGTGCAAATACTTTCCGTTCTAGGAAAGCTCCTCTTTTCCTTTACCTAAGTAGAGGGTTTTTTGGTCTCTTTAGCCCCCCTATATTAAGCCTAACATGGGTCTCTCCACATACTGGCTTGCGACTCTGGTTTGGTACTCACCAAGTCTCACTCCCCATACAGCCAGAAACATCCGGCCTAGTGCTGATGAGAGCCATAAAGCTCAAAACACGTAGTTGGAGGTGTCTGGCTAATCCTTGGCATTGCACCCTTAGTGTTTCTAATGGCCTTGGATGGGCAGAGACATAAAGAGATGATTTGCATAGTTCCACCCACTGCAAGGGTAGATGGGTAATTCTATCTGTCCTTGGACTGGGTACTGTGCAAATACTTTCCGTTCTAGGAAAGCCACTCTTTTCCAAACACCGGTCTAAAACACAAAACCGTATCAACACTAAACCAGCATTGGTGAATGAAGACCAACAAAAACTATGCATGTTGTCTTGATTTCTTTGGAAAACTGCATCTTTCTAGTCTGAGGGCTGTTTTGTCGAGATAATGAGTGAGCTCTGTAAACAGAGACAGGCTCCCGACCCAGAGAGACACTGTGAGATCAGTCATGCACACACCCTGCTCTACTATCAGGCAGGGTACGCCCACTGGATCCAGCGTGCTAACAATGGACAGGTGCGGGAAGCCATTATGGGAATCAGAGGCGATGGACCAGACTTTCTCCATCCGCTACAGGGAGATAAAGCAACTAATGAAAATGGTACACAGGCACTATTAAGACACATGAGGTGATCAGCTCAATTACGATTTTTGATGTTTGCTTTTAGATACCCTTTAGGATCTATTTCTGTGTGTGTGAGAGAGTTATCAGAATCATCCAGCCATAGAAAGCAGAGGCAAGGTCTATCCCCTCGATTCAAAGAGCAAAAGTTAATTGATTTCGGATCGAGAATCGTAAGTTTGGGTGGGTGTTAGTCATTTTTTCCAGTTTTTTTGGCCATTTACGACTCGCACGAGCCTACGTACGAATGCGTATATGCTCTTACGATCATCGCACGTTCGTTCCTAAATTTTAGGATCAAAACGTAAAACTTAGGATCAAATCCTAAAACTTAGGATCAAAACGTAAAACTTAGGATAATCGAATGTGTTTAGGTGTGATTCAGAGAACAGTTTGCAAACCTCTAAATACGTTTTAAAAGAAAGCCACTGCCGACACCTTTTAGCAGTCGGATTGCTGTTCTTGAACAGGTTTTTTGGCTATGTGGAGGAGTCTGCGCGTCTTGAGCTCCAATGAACTGCATGTATCAGCATGGCCGAGGCCATAAATTGTATGGCAATGCATACCTGATTCATGTATGCCTTATAAAAGCATTTTAATGTGGACCTTAATTAGTCCTTTGCATGTAAACCTTTATTTTGCAATATATTTGCGATAATTAAAGAAATTTATGTCCTTTGGTATTTATTTTTAAATTGATGTACTAGAATAATATTTTTAGATTGCATATATTGGTGTAGTTGTTTACCTTTGCTTTGTTTAATTATTTAAGCACATCTTTGGTCAGATGCATCACACTACTGCTGTATTTTGCACAGACACAGCAGAGCTGGGGGCACGGAAAGGTCAGAAATCAAAGAATCCAGAGCAACACAGTCACAAGGCCCTTTCTGTTTGCAGGCTGCCCGATAATACCTGAGCCGCCATCTTGGCTGTTTCTAGGCTCATAACATGCAGAAGTTGCTGGGTTTTTTTTATATTTGAGAGCAATCTGTATGTAGAGGGTGTGGGTAACCACACACAAAATTTAAAGTTGTACCATTTGAAGCCAAAATATTAAAATTAAATCCACAAGTAAAAAATGCAAGCTAACAAAAAATTAAACAAAGTAAGATTTACTTATGCAAATGCATTCATTAATGGTTGGTTACTACAAAATGAATGAAATAAAGAAAACTAAAAGACCAAATATTTAGAATGCACTTTAATGAGGTAAGTTTGTAGTGCGCAGCCGCAAGATCAGAAGGATTTACGTCCAGACAAAAAAGGAAAAAGGGCAAAACCAATGTTGCAACCTGAGAAATGAAACGGAAAATTCAGGATGGAAACTGACATAGGTCTGATTCCCGAACTGCCATACGAACGGACGTATATTTTAGGATAGAAACGTATTTGCTTATAGAATCACTCGCAAGTTCATACGAACGCACGAGCGGACGTGAAAAATAGGATGATCGGCACCCAAATCAAAGCTGTTACATGTTTCTTTGAATTGACCCTTATATCTTGCCCCTGCCCTCCTTCCATGAAATGTACTCCATCCCTCCTCCCTGTGGAATCCCAGGACAGATGGGGGATATCATATGGAACTTTCAGGACACACACTCCCTTTTATCATCTAAGGAGGAGACCAGAAAGCGTGTGAGGACTGAGAGACAATTGATTCAATTGAACTGCAGCCCAGACAGACTCTAAAGTATATTTCTCCTTTTTTTAAATCTGTAATTGCTATCTCTTGCTATCTATTTATTTGCACCATGTTTTATAGTTCATTATGTTTTTTATCACCTTGCATCGTTTTTCTTGTTGTTTTTCTGTTTGTTTAAATAAATTCTAAAAAATACAGCAGAGGGTCACTGATGCTCTGAATTAAGGATCTAAAAAGCTCACGCTATTTCTGAAGAGCCTGGCTACCTTACTGGCCTAGGACACTCGATTGCCCCCGTCTGGAAGTGGTTGTGGGTCAATCGATTTGTTCTATCTGATTCTGTTGTGTGTGGCTTATATAGAGATGAACACTGTTTGTTTTTTGGTGGCAGCAGTTTATAGCCACGTGTGTTGCCAATTGAACAATTGCGGTAACACGTGGGTACGATTGCCCGTTTTGACCATATGAACGATCAAGAGGTCTGATCAACCCGTGCAATGGTCACAACGTGCATTCAGAGAAGGAACAGTATATAGATCTGCAGTCCAGTGATAGATCCAAATGCTCGGTTAAGCCTACATGGGAGGTTAAAGAAAATCTTGAAAGTGTTAATAAAGAACTGTTTGGGTAAACTTACACATATATGGAGGACTACATTATTCCATCAAGGTTTTCTTACACATACTGCACACCGCTAAAGGGAGCTCTAGGACAACTTTCCACGGTATATGTGCTTTACAAAGAATAACGCCAGAATATATTGCCACCTTAAAGATTATTAATTCTGAACAGACATTAAAAGATTTGAAATGGTTCCAGCAGCTTTATTCTGATAGAGACTGTTTAACCCTCTAGCTGTCCACATTCCTATAAAATACAGTATGGCATAAATGTAACTAATGTATCCAAGGCTTTCATAGCGAGGACAGCTGTCTTATCTCCCAGCAGGCACTGTGTGAGTTGGTAAAGAAGGGCTCTTCCTCTGGAAGCTGACCAGCCATGGTAATGGGGGGGGGATCAGGGGAAGTGACCTCAGGGGGAGAATAAAGGGGCTTGGTTTCCCCGTCCCCCGTTCTCTTTGACGCACGATCTACTCCTAGAGCGAGCTTTCCCACCCCTCTGCCCGTAATATGTCACGGTTAGGTATTGCACTGCATTTTTTGTTAACTTTATAAAAAAAAAAAAAACAGTTACATATTTATGTATTTATGTATAAATGGATGTTTATTGTTCGGATTTTATGTCAATGCGTATGTATTGTGGAGGTTGTTATTACATGTTTTTAGTGACTGTGATTTCTAGGGATGTGTGTTTTCTTGTCACAGCCGTTGGGCGGTCTCCTCTTTCAAGTTCGGGTCTGAGATAGCACAGAAAATGGGTAACAGGAGGAGTCAAGTAAGTAGCTGTTTCTGCTGAAATCGGCCAGGAGGGTAGGTGTCTGAGCTGTGGGGGGAGGGGAGGGGCAGAAGGGGGGGGGAGTTGGATTCTGGCGGTTGAGCTCCCAGGCCTAGGAGGGATGCGGCTGAGCTCAAAAAAACATCTTCTGCTTTCTCTGGATCGGGAGGTATCGGAGCCTTCTGGCCTATTTTACCTCCCTCTCTTTTGTTAACTCAGTTGTGGTGGAAATCTCAGACCTGGATTAGGAATGGGGGGCTTAGTTTGCACTTGTTATTTATTACTATTTTGTTGAGGCTGTGGCCGATTAAATTCCATCATTCCAAAGAAATGGTTGTCTGGATGGTTATTTGGGGAAGGGTGCGGGTTGTTAGCAGCTGAAGGTTTATGGAACGCTAGCCCAGTCATGTGCAGGAGGCTGGAGTGCTGAGCATGGCATGTGATTAGCTGTGTGAAAACTCATTCAACCCCCGGGCTTAATAGCTTGCCGTCATTGCAGTCATGGGAAAGGCTGCGTTACTGTGTTACAGTGATGAACCGGGTGGAAGGGGGTTGTGGACATCAGGTCTGGAGCCAAGGCTGTTTGATTAAATATACATGCTAACCACATGCTCTGAATTTAACCCTCTCCTATGTCCCATCAGATGATGGAAGTGGGATGAGGTTGCTAGCACACGTGCCTTTGCATAGCTGATGCTGCTTAGGAAAGACTAGATTAAAGCTTTGGCAATAGAGAGATCATCGACTGCAAGTTTGTCCAAAAATATTCTTCAAGGACAAAAAGCTCAGAGACCTACTATTAGAGCTCCAGCTGGCTAAGGCAGACCCTTACCTACCTGGCCTGTATCTTGTATCAAGTGTAGCCCAGCTTTGTTGCACATTGTATGGCGACTTGGAAAAAATTGGCGTTTCCCCATGAGCAGTCATGGGGAAACGCCAATTTTTTCCAAGTCGCCATACAATGTGCAACAAAGCTGGGCTACACTTGATACAAGATACAAAAGAGAAAATCAAGTCTTCTTTCCTCCATTTTTATATCTCTGTGAGTTTATCAGAGACATTGCAGAGACTAAGAATGATACAAGCTTTTCTTATGGTCAACTTAGTAGTCCTGGTCTATCCCCTTTTACATTTTACATCTCACACACTAACTATAGGAACCACAGGGGTTCAGTGTCAGTAAAAAAGACCAAGTGCATGACTTGAGGGGTCCTAACCCAAGGTTGCAGTAGCAGGAAGCTGCTGTAACTAACCTCTGGTCGATCTTCTTCTGTCAGCCCGGTGGTGGCAGCGGCAGCGGCACTTGAAACTGGCCTCAGCCAGGGCTACAAAAAGATGGCAGCCTGCTCCCTAGTGTTGGCACTAGAAGTGTCCTCACTCATGGGTGCCGGCAGACATATTTCTGTGGCCCCAACGGGGGACAGTTTCAAATGCTGCTGCCACTGCTGTCGCTCCAACGCGCTCATAGAAAAGGATCGAGGAGACCAGGATTTGAGGGTTAGAGATGTTTTGAAAATATAGCCTTTTTATGTTTACTGTGTTTATATAGTTTTCAAATATTTTGATTGATTTGGGTTTTGTTCACAGTTCACAATGCAGAGGAAACACTGAACATTATTCTGGATTGAATAGTTCACATCTGCACTGCATTGCCCAACAGTGGGGGTCTGTGGCAGCACGGGCACAGCATATACATAAAGCAGTGTACCTGCATTGTGTTTTGCGTTGTCATAGACTTTACTATATACTTATTATGTAAAAAATAATTTTCCTTTAGGGAAACGCTAACGCATCAAAAGTGCAGTGATTGTTTTGATACAATGCCCCTCTGGCAATTTTACAAAACGCTCTTAAGGCAACAGTGAGGTGTGAACAGAGTCTTATAGTTTATGGTTAAGTACTTTAGAAAATATAGTGTTAAAAATATTTAAGGAAAAGTTTTTTTTTTTAGATATGACTGCTGGGTTGGGGGGGGGGGGGTTACCTTGTGATTCAATTCTTTCCTGGAACACTTAGGTGTTCTTAATACCCCCACTGGGTAATTTTGGGGTTCTGATAACAATTTTTGTTGTTTCATTTTTGTGTCAAAATGTTTCTTGATTTTTTTTCATTTTCTTTCTATTTTATTCTCTTCTTCTATTTTATCAGGGGAATCAGAGCCTTGTTTACCATTTAACTCGTGAAACTTGTGAAATAGGAAGGGTTTTTTCTTAACTTGGTACCATATTTTTCACCCTATAAGACGCACCTGCTCATAAGGCAGAGTGGCATTCCCCCCATCCCATTCCCATAGGCAGTGTGGCATTCCCCCCATCCCATTCCCATAGGCAGTGTGGCATTCCCCTCCTCCGATTCCCCATAGGCAGTGTGGCATTCCCCCTCCCATTCCCCATATAAGCAGTGTGCCGTTCACCTTCTCCAATTCCCATAGGCAGTGTGGAATCCCCCCTCCCTTTCCCCATAGGCAGTGTGGCATTCCCCCTCCCATTCCCCATATAAGCAGTGTTCCATTCCCCTCCTCCCATTCGCATAGGCAGTGTGGCATCCCCCCTCCCTTTCCCTATATAGGCACTGTGGGATCCCCCCTCCCATTCCCCATATAGGCAATGTGGCATCCCCCCTCCCATTCCCCATAGCCAGTGTGGCATTCCCCCTCCCATTCCCCATATAAGCAGTGTTCCATTCCCCTCCTCCCATTCCCATAGGCAGTGTGGCATCCCCCCTCCCTTTCCCCATATAGGCACTGTGGGATCCCCCCTCCCATTCCCCATATAGGCAATGTGGCATCCCCCCTCCCATTCCCCATATAGGCAGTGTGGCACCCACCCTCCCATTCCCCCTATAAGCAGTGTGGCTCCCCCCCTCCCATTCCCCATATAGGCACTGTGGGATCCCCCCTCCCATTCCCCATATAGGCAATGTGGCATCCCCCCTCCCATTCCCCTTATAGGCAGTTTGGCACCCACCCTCCCATTCCCCATATAGGCAGTGTGGTACTTCCCCTTCTATTACCCATATAGGCAGTGTGGCATCCCGCCTCCCATTCCCCATATAGGCAATGTGACATCCCCCCTCCCATTCCCCATATAGGCAATGTGGCACCCCCCTCCCATTCCCCATATAGGCAATGTGGCATCCCCCCTCCTATTCCCCATAGAAGCAGTGTGGCAACCCCCCACCCCCCCGTTCCACATAGGCACACAATGATAATAAAAAAATAAATCAACTCATATGTTACTGGCGCTCCTGCGTTGCTGGCCCGGCTGCCACACTGGGATGCCAGAAGAAGCTGGAGGGGCGTCCCCGCTGCTCCTTATTACTGGCGCAGACACCCGGCCCCGTGAATCAGGTGGGCGTGGCCTGCACTGCATTGGTGTAGGCCACGCCCACCCATTCTATGGAGCCGGGTGTTTGCGCGGCCCGGTCAGTAAGAAGGAGCGGCGGGGACAGGGACAGCCGCTCCTTCTTTCTCTCCGCTGGCTCTTCCGGCAAGGGCAGGAGCGAACAGCCGGGTCCGTGCAGTGGGTGGGTGTGGCCTGCACCTACTTGGTGCAGGCCACACCCACCTGCTGCACGGACCCGGGTGCTCGCGTGTTCCCTGGCCGGAAGAGGTAGCAGCTAGAGGGCAGGAGATGATGGCGGAGCGGCAGCAATAGCAGCGGAGGGGACGGGGACAGAGCCCGCTGCTCCTCTGTCTTCTTCTGGCCTCCCGCAGTGTGGCAGGCAACGCGGGAGCACCGGTAACGTTTTTTTTTTTACATTTGCACTTGTGGAGAAAAATAAATGCGTCTTATAGGCCGAAAAATACGGTATGTCCTTTTAGAGAGACCCATTTTGGGAAGGTGATAAATGGCTAGTTTGGTTAACGGACTAGGAGTTATTTCTCATAACATTCAGGGTTTTAATTCACCTATAAAAAGAGATAAAGCATTCCATTATTATGGTCCTCTTGGAGCTGACAGACATTTTACATAGCCCATTTTACACATTCTTCTTCACTGAAATTTTTAAATCATAAGTTTAAAACCGTTTTCATGGCTAACAGCAGTGTGAAGAAGAGAGGGGCTATTTGTATAGCCAACAGATTTCCATTTATACACAATTGGAGTTTCCGATGGTAGAATCTTGTTGGTTACGGGAAAAATTGGAGACTCACTAGTCTCTTTTATCTCGTATTACACTCCTAACAAAGGTCAGAACTCATTTTTTAAACAACTTTTTGAGGACGTTATAAGTAAGGCAGAAGGCCAAATAATTTTAGGAGGGGATTCCAACCTTGCTCTTGATGTAGTTAGAGACAAAACATATTAAAGTTTGGCCCAGAGCATATCTAAAGTCAGTATCATACTTGCTAAGCTCATGCACTCTTAGGATCTTATAGATACTTGGTGAGGTGAAACCTCTAACTCTAAAGACTACATCTTCTCTCAGACTCTATTCTCTATACTTTTTCTAGGACTGACCATATTTTTATAAGATCTAGACTAACTCCCAATGTATTGTCCTTTTCTATAAAGGAAGTTTCCTGGGCTGATCATTCCCTGGTGGTTGTGGACTTTAATGATGTAAGATATAAGCCATGCTCTTGGAGACGGAGACTAAGTAATTCTTATTAAGTGATCCTGAAGTAGTTACTGTTAGGGCGAGCGCTGCGTTTTCCCCGCGCAGCGCTCCCCGCCGTGCCTCTCCTCGGGCGAGCGCTGCGTCCCCTTCCTGCAGCGCTTCCCGCTGTACTACCATCAGGGCGAGCGCTGCTGGCCCCCCAGGCTGCGCTTCCCTCTTACCTGGTCCCCGCGCTTCCTCCTCTGGCCGGCATGGCCGCCGGCTTCCTCATGCAGCTGCATTTCCGCCCTCCCTGCCACTAGGGGGCGCGCGCGTCAACATTCACAAATTTAAAGGGCCAAGGCACTGATAATTGGTGTCTGGCCATCCAATCTCCTTTCGGCTCTTCCCATAAATTGGACCCTGCCTTACTTCCTGTACCGGATCTTCGGTGTTCTTCCGTGAATGACAGTCGCTGTATTGCTTGTTTCCACGTGTATGACCTCGGCTTGTTTCTCCGCTATTGAACCTGCGCTGCCAGCCCTGACCCCGGCCTTCTTCTTCGACCACTGTTTGTCTCTGCTGCACGTCACCTCAGCTGATTGTGGAACTGTGCCGCTGTTGGGGGGTAGCGACCTGGGAGTCACCTGCCGCACAAGACCATCCCGCCTTGCGGTGGGCTCTGGTGAAAACCAGTGGCTCCTTAGACCCCGCTCCCCTGACGCGGTATCTGCCAAACAGTTCTGCAGATCCAGCGGGTCCACTTCTTCGCACGTTCAACCCGGTGCGTAACAGTAAGATCCGGTCATGGATCCCGCTGAGGTGCCCTTGCCGGAAACTTCCGAACTTCCAGCGCTTGTGGCTTTGCAGTCCCGGCAGATTAGTCAGCTTACCGCTATGATGCAGCAACTCTTGACCCAGCAGCAGTCGCTTTCTCCACCGCCACCGGTGCCGCCACCGCAGCCTCCAGCGGCTTCCTCATCCAGAATCCGCCTCTCCTTGCCAGCAAAATATGAGGGGGACGCGAAATTGTGCAGAGGGTTTCTAGCCCAGTGCTCTATGCACCTGGAATTATTGTTTGATCAATTCCCCACCGAACGCTCTAAAGTGGCCTTCATCATTAGTCTTCTCTCCGGAAAAGCCTTGGCTTGGGCCACTCCGTTGTGGGACCGTAATGACCCTCTCACTTTCACCGTCCAGGCTTTTGTTACAGAATTCCGTCAGGTTTTTGAAGAACCTGCTCGAGCCTCATCTGCCGAGTCCGCTCTATTGAATTTAACGCAAGGTGATCTTTCTGTTGGTGAATATGCCATTCGATTCCGTACTTTGGCCTCAGAGTTGGCATGGAATAATGAGGCTCTCTGCGCTTGTTTTAAGAAAGGTCTCTCTAGCAAGATCAAAGATGTTCTAGCGGCCCGAGAGATTCCTGACTCTCTTTCTGAACTCATACATCTCGTCACTCGCATTGACATACGCTTTGCTGAGAGGCGCGAAGAACTTCGCCTGGAGAGAGATTCCCAACGCGACAGGAGGATGTTTCGTTTGGCTCCTACCTTTCAGATACCCTTGTCCGTACCCTCATCTCCAGAGGTGGAAGCCATGCAAGTCGGCCGCTCTCGCCTAACCCCCGTGGAGAGGTCTCGCAGGAGGAATGAAAATCTCTGTCTGTATTGCGCCAGTCCTGATCATTTTCTAAGAGATTGCCCCATTCGTCCTCCTCGACTGGGAAACGGGCGCACCTAGACTCGTTGGGAGAGGCGTCTCTGGGTGTGTGTGCTTCCTCTCCAAGATTTACCGTACCTGCACAGCTTTGTCTCTCATCTACCTCTGTGCTTAATTTGCCGGCCTTCCTGGACTCTGGTTCGGCGGGCAATTTCATAGAGGCCTCCCTGATCAAGAAACACGACATAGCAGTAAACCGCTTAGCCAAACCGTTATTCATCGCCTCAGTTAATGGAGATAGACTGAACTGTATGGTGCAGTATCGTACCAAGCCTTTGCTCCTTAAGATCGGCCTCTTTCACCAGGAATACCTGGAACTCTTTGTGTTACCCCATTGTACTTCCCCAATCCTATTGGGTCTTCCTTGGCTTCAACTCCATAATCCTACCATTGATTGGGTCACAAGGGACATCAAGGCGTGGGGTACAACCTGCCTAAAGAATTGCTTGAAAGCCTTACCAGTTCGAACCGATCCTCCTACCACATCTCTACCGGGCCTACCCAAAGTTTACCGGGCCTACGCTGACGTCTTCTGCAAGAAGCAAGCTGAGATCCTTCCGCCACATCGTCCTTATGATTGCCCGATTGACCTCCTGCCTGGTACCACTCCTCCTCGTGGCCGTATCTACCCACTATCCGTCCCCGAAACTCAAGCAATGTCTAATTACATACAAGAAAATTTGCAGAGGGGCTTCATCCGGAAGTCCTCTTCTCCCGCTGGGGCAGGCTTTTTTTTTGTACAGAAGAAGGACGGTTCTCTCCGACCCTGTATTGACTATCGGGGTCTTAACAAGATCACGGTAAAGAACCGATACCCCTTACCTTTAATTCCAGAACTCTTCGACCGTCTACGCGGCTCCAGGATCTTTTCCAAACTAGATCTCAGAGGAGCCTACAACCTGATCCGCATCCGCAAGGGAGACGAATGGAAGACTGCCTTTAATACCCGTGACGGTCATTTCGAGTATTTAGTAATGCCTTTCGGGCTTTGTAATGCTCCTGCCGTGTTTCAAGAATTCGTCAATGACATCTTCCGGGACTTGTTGTATTCCTGTGTCGTGGTCTATTTAGATGATATCCTCATCTTCTCTTCTTCCCTCGAAGAGCATCACCGGCACGTTCGTCTGGTATTATCCCGCCTTCGGCAACATCATCTTTATGCCAAATTAGAAAAGTGTCTCTTTCACCAGACCGCTCTGCCTTTTTTGGGTTATACTGTTTCAGCCCAAGGACTACAAATGGACCCTAGCAAATTGAAAGCGGTATTAGACTGGCCCCGGCCTGTTGGTCTGCGTTCCATTCAACGATTTCTGGGCTTCGCCAACTATTACCGTCAATTCATACCCCATTTTTCCACTATCGTGGCCCCCATTGTGGCTCTCACCAAAAAGGGAGCCAACCCCAAGTCGTGGCCTCCACAGGCGGAGGCAGCCTATTTAGCATTGAAAAAGACATTTTCTATGGCTCCGGTGCTCTCCAGACCTGACCCTTCTCGTCCCTTTTCTCTGGAGGTTGATGCTTCTTCCATTGGAGCAGGAGCTGTACTCACACAGAGGTCCCCATCGGGAAAAAATCGTACTTGTGGGTTCTTTTCTAGGACTTTTTCTTCCGCGGAGCGAAATTATTCTATTGGGGATCGTGAACTTCTTGCTATCAAATTAGCTCTTGAAGAGTGGAGACATCTACTAGAAGGATCGCTTCACCCCATATCTATTTTTACCGACCATAAGAACCTTTTGTATCTACAAACTGCTCAGCGCTTGAATCCTCGCCAAGCTCGTTGGTCACTATTCTTCGCGCGGTTTAATTTCCGCATTCACTTTCGGCCTGCCTCTAAGAACATCAGGGCAGATGCTCTGTCTCGCTCCTCGGACATCACTGACGTGGATACTGCTCCTCAGTTCATTATATCCCCTGATCATTTGATTCATTCTGCTCCTGCCTCCCTAGTGCAGGCTCCGCCTGGGAAGACCTTTGTCCCGATTCGCCGACGCCTCCAAATATTAAAATGGGGTCATGCTTCCCGTATTGCCGGGCATGCTGGTATCAAGAAGTCTAACGCAATTATTGCCAGATATTATTGGTGGCCCTCCATTGAAGAGGATGTGGCAGAATTCATGCAAGCTTGTACCACCTGTGCACGTAACAAAACCCCTCGCCAAAGACCGGCGGGCCTTCTTCATCCTCTTCCTATTCCTGAAATCCCTTGGTCACACATCGCTATGGACTTCATCACGGATCTTCCTCCATCTCAAGGCAATACGGTAATCTGGGTTGTTGTGGATCATTTTTCAAAAATGGCGCACTTCGTTCCGCTACCAGGACTCCCATCCGCTCCTCAGTTGGCTAAAAACTTTTTTAAGCATATTTTTCGGCTCCATGGACTTCCTTCTCACATTGTCTCTGACAGGGGAGTTCAGTTTGTTTCAAAATTCTGGAGGGCTCTCTGTACTCAGTTAAAAGTTAAATTAGATTTTTCCTCGGCTTACCACCCCCAGTCCAACGGCCAAGTGGAGAGGGTCAATCAGGCTCTCGGACAATATCTACGTCACTTCATTTCGGCCCGACAGGACGACTGGGTCGATCTCTTGCCATGGGCAGAGTTCTCTTATAATTTCAAAGATTCTGAAGCCACAAAAAAATCTCCATTTTTCATTGTTTATGGCCGCCAACCTTTGCCTCCTCTACCCTTACCTACACAGTCGGGAGTACCCGCCGTGGATGACTTAACACAGTTTTTTACCTCTATCTGGCGTGAAACGCGACATTCTCTTGTTTTAGCCTCTACCCGCATGAAGAACAGCGCTAATAAAAGAAGGAGAATCGCTCCTATTTTCTTTCCTGGAGATAAAGTTTGGCTTTCAGCCAAGTACATTCGTTTCAAGATACCCAGTTATAAATTGGGCCCTCGCTATTTAGGGCCGTACAGGATCAAGCAACAAATTAATCCGGTCTGTTACAAACTCCATCTGCCAGCCTCCTTACGTATTCCCAACTCTTTTCATGTTTCATTATTAAAACCTCTGACGATTAATCGATTCTCTTCTAAAACGTTGGAGCCACTTCCGGTCGCAGGTACCGAAGATGCCTTCTCGGTGAGTGAGATTCTGGCTTCCAAAACATCCAGAGGGAGACGATACTTTCTAGTGGATTGGGAGAATTGCGGTCCAGAAGAGAGGTCCTGGGAGCCTGAGGAGAATATCCTCGATCGGAGCCTCATTTCAAACTTCCTCGGTCCCAAAAAGAGGGGGAGACCAAAGGGGGGGGTACTGTTAGGGCGAGCGCTGCGTTTTCCCCGCGCAGCGCTCCCCGCCGTGCCTCTCCTCGGGCGAGCGCTGCGTCCCCTTCCTGCAGCGCTTCCCGCTGTACTACCATCAGGGCGAGCGCTGCTGGCCCCCCAGGCTGCGCTTCCCTCTTACCTGGTCCCCGCGCTTCCTCCTCTGGCCGGCATGGCCGCCGGCTTCCTCATGCAGCTGCATTTCCGCCCTCCCTGCGCGCACGTCCCCGGCCACTAGGGGGCGCGCGCGTCAACATTCACAAATTTAAAGGGCCAAGGCACTGATAATTGGTGTCTGGCCATCCAATCTCCTTTCGGCTCTTCCCATAAATTGGACCCTGCCTTACTTCCTGTACCGGATCTTCGGTGTTCTTCCGTGAATGACAGTCGCTGTATTGCTTGTTTCCACGTGTATGACCTCGGCTTGTTTCTCCGCTATTGAACCTGCGCTGCCAGCCCTGACCCCGGCCTTCTTCTTCGACCACTGTTTGTCTCTGCTGCACGTCACCTCAGCTGATTGTGGAACTGTGCCGCTGTTGGGGGGTAGCGACCTGGGAGTCACCTGCCGCACAAGACCATCCCGCCTTGCGGTGGGCTCTGGTGAAAACCAGTGGCTCCTTAGACCCCGCTCCCCTGACGCGGTATCTGCCAAACAGTTCTGCAGATCCAGCGGGTCCACTTCTTCGCACGTTCAACCCGGTGCGTAACAGTTACTGAGCTGGAAAAAGAATTCGCTATTTTCTTTGATCAAAATAAGGCTTCCGATTCCTCTTAAACTGGGCAGCCCAAAAAGTATATATCAGAGGGGTTTTGAACAAATTGGCAAGCAGAAGAAAAAAGAAAAATGTTGACGCACAAACAAAATACATCAAATAAAATCCACACAAGGATCTTTTACATAAAATTAACCAGACTAGTTTGGAGTTAAATCTGATTCTTACTACCAAGGCTTCAAAAACCTTAAAATGAAATTAACATAAACATATCACCAAGGAGATAAAATAGGGTCACTTTTGGCAAGGAGATTTACTCCCAGGATGCAAATTATGTCCTGGCTTCCCCTTCTGAAAGCAGAGATATGTCTTCCCAAATTGCAGGTTCATTGACACTGGCAGTGCTTGGCTTGTATGAAAGATGGACAGGTGGTTTACCTATGTTTTCTCTCGTTGAGCGTCTTGGTTCTGTGTCTGAGCTTGCTTGTGTTGTCTCTTCAGTACTGGTAGGTTCTGCGCTCACTTCCACCGCTGATCAGTGTCAGTTTTTTCTTCTGTTATTACTTTAGTTGTCATCATCACATTGTCGCTCAGAGACAAAACAAAAGTTATGCTGTTACTAATGGTAACCTTGTCTGTTTTGGGATTTAGGATTCTGTAACTCTTAACATTGTCACTGTATCCAACAAAGACTCCTTCGAATGCTCTGTTTTGGAGTTTAGTGCGTTTCTCCTCTGGAATGTAGATGAACACTTTGCATCCAAAAACTTAGGTGTTTTACACTTGGCTTCTCATTGTGCCACAGTTCATTTGGAGTTCTGTCCACTGTTCATTGCTGCCTCAACCCAGTATGTTTGCAGTAGTCCGGAATCTGTCTTGCACTGTCTTTTGACACTCTATTACATTCAGCTTTAGGTACTCTGTGTACTTTATGTCCTGTGAATTCACCTCAAAGTACGAGAGGTTTCCTGTCAAATTTGTTACTTGCCTTTACTACAGCTTTGGATTAGATGCAATATTCACACTTAACAGTAACTTGACAAGGGGATACTGTCAGATCCTTTGTCATAATCCTCTTTTGCAATTCTTGTATGCATACTGGATGTCTGTGTCCTAAACGCCTGTGCCATATGTGTATACAGTCAGTGTGTGTATGAGTGCATAGTCTCACCTTTTCCTTCACTGTGTTGAGGTGTTATAGATGATAATCCAGCTTGGCACTCGCTATGGTCTGCTTGTCATCCAGGATAGAACACTTGTCACCTTGGAATTTTACAGTGAGTTCTTTAGTTATCAGATGCTTCACAGATAATATTCCTCATTCAAGATCAGGAACATAGAGCACATCCTTCACTGGTATGGCTTAATTGTGTCCTGCATCATTGGAGCATACAAGGGTTCCATGCCTATATCCCTCATATATTTTACTTTGATCTGCAAGGTAAATTGTCTCTTTGTTCTATGAAAAAGCTTCTATCACTTGTCAAGTGACTGGTTGCTCCCAAGCCAATGCACCAGCCTTGAAATATATGGTTGCCTGTCACTTTAAATGTGGAATTCCAGTTCCCAGATTGTGGATTTGACCTTCTGTTTAGTATAAGAGGGACACTGTCTCATTTGCTCTGCTTTCCATATAGTACAGTCTCACTTTATGTGTCCCTGTTTGTTGCACATAAAACACACTCTGGTTTCCTTCTTGTGTATCTTTGTGTAGCATTATGAGCAGCTCTGGTGTCGGTTTCTGTGGAGTCATGCACAAGCTCTTCACTGATATTTATCTATGAGCTTGGTCTTTACAAATGCTAACATCAGATCTGTCTGAGGCCATATCTCCAGTGCATTGATCACTGCATTGTATGTATCTGGTAAGCTGCACAACAAAATGGCGGCAGCGTGACTGTCTGTTATATTCTCACCAACTGATCTGAGTTGTGCAATGACTTCCATCATGGCGTTTATATGCTTCTGCATGTCCTGCTCTCTGCTAAGCCTCATTTTGTAAAGTTTCCTCAGCAGAAACGACTTGCTGTTTAAAATGTATATTTCATGCAGTCTTTTCAGTACATCCCACATGCCTTTTGCTGTATTCTCACTGCATATGTGAATAAGCTGATCATCTTCCACTAGTAAGCTTATGGAGGCCTATAAATGTTTGTTTTTCCTGTCCCAGTCCTGATAATTATCCTGTGGCGTCTCTCTAGTGATAATATCCCGCAAGTCATCTCTGGATAATAGCATTTCCACTCCCTTTTGTCAGGTTTTTGGTGTTCTGCCTTATTTCTTTCCTCTTCTGGGATGTAAAATAAATATTGGTGTTAGGATCGTGCCTCCAGGCCTGTGATTTATTTATCAGCATGCTGTTTCCAAGTTTCCTATATGTCCTGTGTGATCCTTAGATGGGAGTAGTTTTTCTGGCCTTGGGTAAAAAGTACTGACTACATATCCCAGAATACTTCCACTGTAACAGGTGAGCATGTTAGCAGCTCTGAGTCAAGCAGCAGTAATGACCCTTTCCAGCTGAGAACGCTGCCAGTGACTCTTTAGCTACTGGAATACAAGATTGTGATCCTACCTGAATAAGTTGAAATACAGCAGAAAGGCTTAAGCCTGTCGCCTTTGTCCTAGCCAATCCGACAAGAGTGAGGAAGTCTTTGATCTGTACATCTAATGCACTAGTTGATCTACATTTCTAAACACATTGTTGCTAGCGAAAACAGTTTTCTTTTATAACACAGAGCAAACAGATAGAAAATGAAAACATAACAGATAAGCTTAACACATTGAAGACATCATTTTGTCAAGCAATAATGGAAACTTAAAAAAAATGCCATTGAAAGTGGAATTACCCTTTAAACTTCCATAGCTGATAATTGTCATTGTGCAGCTTGGCCATTGAGAGTTTAAGCTCTGAGCTGCTGGCCATTCTCCCTCCTTTATATATAAGAACAGTCTTACTTGTATACAGGCGTGGTCACTGAGGAAAATTCTTTATGTCGATCTCAGCACCAGCCGCCCTGTCTCCCGTTCTAGGCTTTGCTCTGCCTGGGCCGTGTCTGGTCACTGTGCTTTATTCGTTCACTTCATTCGTTCACTGGGCCAATAACATGTTGCAGAGTGTGAGTGCTGGGTGCATAATCTGTTGCAGAGTCATAATCCAGATAGACATTAGTGGTGTAATAGGAACTGGCTTTACTGGAACATGAATGCAGTAAGAGAATGTCACCCTGCATGGTGCATAACACAGACACAGAAGTTTCATAGAGCAACTGAATGCACAGGAAATACAACACGTCAGTAAGATGCCTGGGGAAACTACAGTTAAGTATTAGTCCCAGCGCCATAAAGTGTCATAACTTGTCATAGATGCATTCAGTAAATCTAGCAGTCCCTCCATCAACAGACTAAGCTGGAAGTCTGTTGTATCTCCAACAGATGCGGTAGCTCACGCTATCCATTGTAAACAATGAGAGCAGCCTGCCAAATGATGTAGTCATTTCAGGTGGCCTCATTGGATGAGAGCCCGCGCATGCACCATTGGAGCGGGTAATGGTGTATTTTTATGGGCTAGCAGCTGGCCCTGGAAACTTTTAGCCACTTCTGGGTTTTGTTCCGCTTCAAACATTTTCCCCTAGCGTAACATTAGCATTTGCCCCTTTCATATGTAACAATTAATGTACTTTACAGGCTACTGTACTATAGCTATTCTGGTAGCTGTGAATAATAGCCCGCCGAATTTCCTATTGCGCTAAATTAAACATGCAGGGCAAGTGCTCTCGCTTTAAAGACTACTTCATCTGTATTTTAGGGACAGTTTATTCAGTGTAGGTCACACACTTGGCTTAGCTCTTTAGAAATAGAATTTAAATGACTGTATTTTTCCTCCTTCTGGGCAACTGGCCATAAGACGCACCCAGAATTTGGGGGAGGAAAAATGGGAAAAAATATCCTGAACCAAATGGTGTAATAAAACACTCCCCCCCCCCCCCCCCAATAACCCTCATTACTGACAGTGTGCAGAATCCTCCCAATTACCTTATTACAGACCCCAACTTACAGGTAGTGAGCAGTATCCCACATTAAAGGCAGTGAGGTGCATCCCCAATACAGGCAGTGTGTGTGTCATCCCCAATACAGGCAGTGTGTGTGTCATCCCCAATACAGGCAGTATGTGTGTCATCCCCAATACAGGCAATGTGTGTGTCATCCCCAATACAGGCAGTGTGTGTGTCATCCCCAATACAGGCAGTGTTTGTGTCATCCCCAATACAGGCATTGTGTGTGTCTTCCCCAATACAGGCGGTGTGTGTGTCATCCCCAATACAGGCAGTGTGTGTGTCATCCCCAATACAGGCGGTGTGTAAAGCATCATAAATACAGGCAGTGTGTGTGTCATCCCCAATACAGGCAGTGTGTGTGTCATCCCCAATACAGGCAGTGTGTGTGTCATCCCCAATACAGGCAGTGTGTGTGTCATCCCCAATACAGGCAGTGTGTGTGTCATCCCCAATACAGGCAGTGTGAGCGGCATCCTCAATACAGGCAGTGTGTGCGGCATCCCAGTTGCAGGCCACGCATGGGCCGGACCCCATACGGAAAACGTGTGTGGCGGTGGGCACTGGCGCTTTATGCTATAGCGACCAGATTTAGAGTGCTAACGCCCACAATGCTCAGGGGAGGTTCCTGACCCACTCCCTCCCACCACCCACAAGCCTTGCAGAAGACATATATATCCTTGCATTGCCCTGATAGAGCATAACAAGGGAAAGGTGGTAAATATGGGCCTTATTTATCAAGGAATAGCGACAGATAGCGACAGATAGCGACTGGGGAGCCGGCCAGTAAAGCCAGGTACCGCAACTAGAACGCCGGCTCCCCTCCACAATCACACATTTATCAAGCCGATACTGCTTAGCGACTGAGATAGCGCCACCTAGCAACTCATTCATCATTATCCCAGCCTCATCCCACAGCGCCAGCGAACATCCTTGAACAGCGACAGGTATGACCTCTCGCTACCTGGCGCTCTCCAATGCATTTCAATGGCAGAATGTATTTTAATTAATAATTATTTTTTAATATATTTTTTTTTTCAAATTTAAAAAAAAAAATCTGTGAACACTTCTTCCTTTGAAAATGTATTTTTTGGGGATTTTTAAAAAAATTTTTTTTTTTTGCAGAATTGATATTACACGTCTGATTTTAAACTATTCAGGTTTGAATAATATTATTTCAAAATCATTCCATTTTTTTTTGGGGTGGTTAGGGGGTTAAAAAACTACTTTTAACACATCGCCTACTGCGCTCTGGGATTTAAACATGCATTTCACAGCGCTAGGAATTTTTAAGGCTGATTTTTTAATGAATATGGTGGGTGCCGGTCGCTATGTCCAGTCGCTATCATGCGCTCCCATACAACAGCGAACCTGTCAAATAGCGACTCAGCATCTTGTATTCAACATTACGGCACACTACTGTGCACGACACTGAGTCGCTATCATCCACCGAACAATGGCCAAGCACAGCGACTACTAGCAGTCGCTGTCAAACTACCGCTACATTCGCTCAACAGTCGCTATCTGTCGCTATTAATGAATCAGCCTCTATGTCTGCACTGTGGAGCTCACAGGAGGGGGTGAGTCAGGGTAAGCCATACTTGAGTTGCCAGGGAAGGTTCAGGTTTCTCGGGGAGGCCGATTCATTAATAGCGCCAGGTAGCGACAGATGAGCGCCAGTAGCGTGATTTTCACAGCGCCAGCTAGTATTCGCTGTGCTTGGCCGGGGTTTGCTTGTTGACAGCGACTCAGTGCGGTAATGTTGAATACGGGCTGGGGGGTCGCTGTTTCACAGGTTCAGCGTTGTATGGGTGCGCCTGACAACGAATGGCCATAGCGAACGGCTTGCTGCAGATTCATTAACAAATCACGCTCAAAAATTTCTCGCGCTGTGAATTCCTTGTTTAAACCCCAGAGCGCTGGCGGCGATGTGTGTAAAGTAGTTTTTAACCCCCAAACAACCATTGTTTTTTAATGTAAAAATTATACAAGTTTTTCTAAACATTTTGTAATATGAATACATGAATATCAGACCTGTAATATCAATTCTGCACATATTTTTTTTTGTTTTTTTTTACCTTAAAAAAAAATATCTAACATTGCAGAAGTGGTCACAGAATTTTTGACAGTTAAAAAAAAAAAAAAAAACATAAAATCAATTAATTATGAATATTTAAAGATTGCTCCATTGAAATGCATTGGAGAGCGCCAGGGAGCGACAGGTCATACCTGGCGCTGTGATGGGATTAGTAGCGGCGCTGTTCGTTGCAGTCGGCTACATGATGAATCCCGCGCTAGCTGACGCTCTCGCCGGCGCTAGCCTCATTTAGCATGATAAATGCGTCATTGTGACCGCCGCCGGGCGTACTTGAGTCGGTAGCCGCCGTTAGCTGGCGGTACCTGGCGCTCGTCAGACACTACCTGGCGCTATCCCTTGATAAATAAGGGCCTTAGTTTTGCACCAGTGTCTTAATATTGTACATGACAGAAATACTTACTTTCATTCATACAGGACTTATACAAGATTTTGGCTTTTTTAACGGCATCGCGGTCATCCTGATCTGGCATCTCCAATAAACCTTAGCAAAAAAAAAAAAATGAAAGTGCGAGTGAATGCCTGATTTACAAATGTTTTTTAACATACCAAGCTATTTTTCATTTTGTATGTATACCTCTCAAAAAGTGCAAGGCGCTAGGCATTGTTGTCTGACTGCTGCGGGGTGTGTGCAGCTGGAAGTACAGTACAGCGGCTGCACATCGCAGCATCTCCACCCTTACTGGATGCCCCTAGCTTTCCCAGCTCTCCCCTCCTTCCTTCCTTTCTTTCTTTCTTTCTTTCTTTCTTTCTTTCTTTCTTTCTTTCTTTCTTTCTCTTTCCTAGCTCTTCCTTCCTTAATTTCATTCTTTATTTCCTGGCTCTTCCTTTCTTTCTTTCTTTCCTAGCTCTTCCTTCCTTCCTTCCTTCCTTCCTTCCTTCCTTCCTTTCTTTCTACATTTATTTCCTGGCTCTTCCTTTCTTTCTTTCCTAGCTCTTCCTTCTTTCCTTCATTCCTATCTTTCTTTCTTTCCTAGCTCTTTCTTCCTTTTTTTCATTCTTTCTTTCCTAGCTCTTCCTTCCTTTCTTTTATTCTTTCTTTCCTAGCTCTTCCTTCCTTCATTTAATTCTTTATTTCCTGGCTCTTCCTTTCTTTCTTTCCTAGCTCTTCCTTCCTTGCTTTCCTAGCTCTTCCTTCCTTTATTTCATTCTTTATTTTCTGGCTCTTCCTTCCTTTCTTTCCCAGCACTTCCTTCCTTTCTTTTCTGGCTCTTCCTTCCTTTCGTTCTTTCCCAGCGCTTCCTTCCTTCCTTTCTTTCTTTCTTTCCTAGCTCTCCCTTTCCTCTTTTTCCCCTTTCTTTCCTTCCTCTTTCTTTCTTTCATTCCTTCCCTTGTAGTCAACAATTAGTTGTAATATTATAATGCTTACTCTAGATGGCAATAGAAAAGCTATAAAAAGAGAATATAGCCTCACAAAGCACAGCTTCAGGAAATCCAGTAGCACTTCCTGTTTGCAGGTGGCCGGCAGCTTCAGCTCTGTGGCATATTTTGGTTGTATAATCGGCCACGGCAGGAGTTACACAAAGGTAA
The DNA here is from genome assembly GCA_027917425.1 of Gastrophryne carolinensis. NCBI lineage: Eukaryota > Metazoa > Chordata > Amphibia > Anura > Microhylidae > Gastrophryne > Gastrophryne carolinensis. The sequence goes on along the minus strand of CM051242.1, from coordinate 22,890,910 downwards.
CTTTTATGTGCAGCAATTGGCATTGCCCTGGGGAGGGAAAACTGTGTGTCTGTGCTGGATCTGGCTTTATAGACCCGGTAGTAGCTCAACCAAAATAAAACGCCTGAAGATCATGATGAGATGTATTCTCAGTAAATCAATGAAAATGAACAGTTTGAGGGGTGAAAAGGGATCATTTTAAGCATTTTATAGAGCGGTATGTGTTCTGTCATGTGAACAGTAAGAATGGGGAATGCTGGGTGGAGGTGATATGTCAGTTACTTAAACTGAACCTTCACCATGATTTAATGAAAAGCCCAAACCCTTAAAAAACGATTCCCCAGCATCTAAAATTTATATAATTTAAGTTTTTAGTCACTTACTTATTATTCTTTCCCCCACTGGGCTGCAACTCTGTTCAGGTCTTTAGGATACGGGCGCCGCCATCTTGACTCGGAAGCATCACATATTGAGGAGAGGGGTGAAAAGTACAGGGGGGCGGGGTTATAGCTGTGCTTTGCTCAGACAGAGCAGAGCTGGGGTCAGGAAAAGGTCAGCAGTCCCAGAATGCAGAGCAGCACAGTCAGAAGGCACTTCCTGTTTGCAGGCTGCCTGATGCTCCATGAGCCGCCATCTTGGAAGTTTAAAGGCTCATAAAATGCAGTAGATGCAGGTAGGATGATTTTTAATGTGAGTAATCTGTATGTACAGGGTGTGGGAAACATATAAGATAGACTCTTATTCAGGGTGAAGGTTCGGATTAATGTGGGCAATCTGTATGTACAGGGTGGGGGAAACATATAAGATAGACTCTTATTCAGGGTGAAGGTTCGGATTAATGTGGGCAATCTGTATGTACAGGGTGGGGGAAACATATAAGATAGGCTCTTATTCAGAGTGAAGGTCCGGATTAATGTGGGCAATCTGTATGTACAGGGTGGGGGAAACATATAAGATAGGCTCTTATTCAGGGCGAAGGTCCGGATTAATGTGAGCAATCTGTATGTACAGGGTGTGGGAAACATATAAGATAGGCTCTTATGCAGAGTGAAGATCCGGATTAATGTGGGCAATCTGTATGTACAGGGTGGGGGAAACATATAAGATAGGCTCTTATTCAAAGTGAAGGTCCGGATTAATGTGGGCAATCTGTATGTACAGGGTGTGGGAAACATATAAGATAGGCTCTTATTCAGAGTGAAGGACCGCTTTAAAGGATAAGTCCACTTTTGATTGAATTTTTGAAAGTGTATATTTTTGTGTGGCAAAATGGCGTCTTAAAGGTGCTGAGCTTATCTAGCATTTTTTTAATGTTATCAAATGTGTGTTTTATCTGTATCTGTATCTGTAGTGCAGACTTGGTTTACATTGCCAATAGCAACAGAATGTAGCTGCACGGACCACTGCTGCTGGGCATGTGTAAGGTTGAGTGAGCTCCCTCACCTCAGCAGTGTTCTGTGTGTACAGGGCTCACTTCTCTTATATTGGTGTACAATGCCAATAGCAACAGATTGCAGGTAGTGAAAACTGCTTCCTTAAAACACACATTTGCTAACGTAGGAAAAATTAAAAAATCCCAGATCAGCTAAGCAGAATTGTAAACACTCCATGGTACGTGGACATACACGGAATCTTACCTTTTAAAATGCTCCTAATTTCATCACGTAGAATCTCGAGTACGTTATATCGGTAACTGGTTTCTGGCATAACGTGTTTTTTCAACCAACCGCCACAGGCGTACTCATAAAAATCCGAGCAAGGTTCTACTGATGTGTCCATGTTCTCGATTATTCTTGCAGCTAGGAAATAAAAGACAAACCCTTAGTACAGAGAAATGATAGCGTACATGCAAATTAGCCTGAGATTAATTTGAACTGAATTTGCATGCATTTAAATTATGATCACTTTCTGTTCAGAATAATCAGTCCATCTAACGCTAAAAACATTAGGCTCGATTCATTTCACTACTTTACGGTCCCGCGGCTTCTTTCTTCTATGCCGCACCGCACACCATGGGTCGTGCTCTGTCCCGCACTGGGTCTCTGCTGATCCTTGGGGCTCTTATTTGCCTCCTCTGCCGTCTTCTCTGGCCCTCGGCCACCCCCAATGGAGAACGAGAGGAACAAAAGGTCCTTGCTACTGAGTTTGGAGAAGGGTCAAACCACTTTTCTACCATCGTCCTTCAGGACGGCCCACGGAGAGAGAGGCTCCTCCCCGTGGAGAGGAAACACAACTGGAAAAGATTAAAAGCCCTCCCCCCATCTTCAGTCTTTTGTGTTTCCTCCCCAGGCAAACACTGGGATCCAAACATTGTCCGGTTTCTTATTTTGGAGTTTTGATTTTTTTCCCTCAGAAGTTCCGGGGGTGGTGCTCGCAGACCCCGAGCTTTACAGATTCAGGGCAGTGTCCCTGCAGCCCTAAGGGTCCGCTGGAGCTCCTCTGACCCACCTGCTGACTGCTGCCTTATTATGTGGAGGTGGGTGCGCTGGATGTCCAGGCACACTCTCGGAGCTCAGAGGAGTGGTCTGCAGTGTTGAACCGCCTCATGTGTCGCCGGTATCCAGATCATCTCCGCTGTTGACTTCTGGGATGCGGGGGTGACACATTTGGGAGTCCGCTCCAGATTGGGTGACAGGATCCTCCAGCCACTCCGACTTCCGGGCCAAGGGTCACTTCCGGCACTTAGGCGCCCTCTAACAGACTCTTGGTCTTCCATCAACCTCAGGCTGCAGCGGTGCTCACGGTAGACACGAGCAGGCAGAAAAACCGACGCTAAGTGATGGCGGGGGCAGCAGCAACAGCAGGACACCATGCCTCACCAGGATAAACCGGTTGTCAGGTCTGGAGTTCCTCCACAGCTTTTGAGCATGCCTCTGTTTAGTACTGCTTCCGGCTGGCTCCTTTTCTGGAAATTTCCCCTGTAATATGCTGCTGATGCAGGTGGCTCTGTCCTGCAGAGGTGCTGGAAATCAGCCAGCACCTGTGACTTCTTGGCCTATATAAGCTGATCCACTCATTCAGGCAGTGGATCAGCATTGAAGTGAATTGTCATCTTGAATGCTGAACCCAGATCCCAGAACTCTGAACCCAGATCTCTGTACCCAGAACTCTAGTCACAGCCACAGCCTCAGCCATTATGTTTCCTTCCTCTCTAAGCCTTGTATCCATCCTTGGACTTTGGACTTTCCTTGGACTCCTATGCATGTATGTTTTCTGACTTCACGTATATACTGTATATGTACAGCAATCTGAGCGTGTTTTATGTGTCCTGGTTTATCTATGTATCTGCACAGCTGTGATCCCCTGTATTCTTGTTTAGTCATTGCAGTATATTTAGGTTTCCATGTGTATATATATGTGTATAGCAGCTTGGTTGGTGTGTACTCACTGTTTGTTACTATTAAACACGGTTTGCCATATATCTGCCTCTGTCTCTCAGTCTCAATTTCTGGTCACTTACTACAATCGGGATTTCTCAGTTGAGAAATCCCTGACACTGGTGAGCTGTATCATTCTGCCATTATTTACCTTATGTAAGATTAAAGAGTTTTTTCAGTGTACTCAGAAGAATAAGGAAAAGGAGAGAGATGGTTACAAAGGCTAAGCCCCAGGAATCCAGGCTTGTCCACTTCTGTATCAATTGTCAAACTATTTTATTGGAATCTTGGAGCCATGTTGCCAGACCTGTATTGACAGCAAGCTGAAGGACGAGGCAGCTTCATATTACTTCTACCCTTGAAATTTGTAAGGCTGCCCTTCTAGCCAGAGCAGTCTGATTGGTCGCCCGCACCCTCTGACACAAACTTTGGGATAGACCCAGGCATCTTCTTGCCTGATTCCCCCCAGTCCTCCTCCCCCGCCTCCTGTTTCCAATCAGGCTTGGAGGTGGATATTAGTGAAGGTCAGGTATCCTCTAGTGAGGATTCCCGCAACAAGGGGTTCGGGTGGAGGGTTCAGAGGAAGAGGGGACCTCGAAAAGGTACTAGGACTAGGGTTTGAGAAAACCTCTGCCCTACTTCTTGATATTTATGAGATTATGAAAATTTCTGAGCAGAAACAATTCTGCCCAGGATTCTGTTCACTACAAATTAGTTACCAGGAAAGAGAGTTTTTCCAGTTTATGTGTCACTTTCGATTATGATCTGGGAGTGGCAATGTCCAGAGAAAGTTTTTTCTCTTTAATGCCATAAAATGTAGATTTCCGTTTAAAGAATCAGATTCATTATTTTGGTCCAAATGTCCCAGATTAGAGTCCTCCCTGGCCCAGGTATCCAGATCTTCAGATCTTAGCTTTGAAGATTCGGGTACTCTCAGGGACCCCATGAATAAAAGGACTGAGGGTATCCTCAAAAAGGCCTGGGATACGGCCTCATTTACTTTCAAGACAACTTTGGCATCTGATTGTCTGGGCAGAAACATGGGGTTTAGCTCCAGAACCTCAAAGGGTTTATAGAAAGTGATACCCCGAAACAGGCATTGTTAGAAACACTTCCCTGCGTGTTTAGGGCCTCTGCTGAGACAGTCAGGACCATGGCCAAGTCTACTGCGCTGATTAATTCAGCCAGAAGAGCTATTTTGTTGAAGACATGGCTGGGGGACCTAGAATAATCCAAGGTAAACTGTAATTTACCCTATGAGGGGAATTTAATGTTTGCAGCATAATTGGATGCTACACTCTCTAGATCTTTAGAGAGATCAAAAACGTTTCCGGTAAAGCCTAAAACTCCAAGGAATAAGACCCCGTTAAGGAAAAAAATCCTTTTACACTCCAGAGAAGACAAAATGAGCCTAAGAAGCACTGGGGGCAGCACAAGAGGGGCAGAAGACCAAGCCTGGTTTGTAACCCTGACACCGTGCCTAAGGTTGGAGGAAGATTACTCTTCTTTTCAACGGTCTGGCAGTCTGTGGTTCAGAACCCTTTTTTCTCAATGACCATGACCCAGTGGTATTGTCTGGCGTTCCTGTCGATACCCCCATGCAGATTTCGGATTACAAATCGGCCATTAGACTACAACAAAAGACAAACCTTTCCCACAGTCATCCAGGAACTCTTTTGCAAGTGGGTGATAAAAATGGTTCCCTTCAGGGGCCTTCAGAATGATTCTGAGGATATTTCCGAAAATTTTAGCAGAGGTCATGAGATGACTAAGACTCAGAGGGATTCTGATTTTTCCCTACTTAGACGAGCTCTTCTCTCTGCTTCACAAGTCTGAGACTCTGAATCTCTTACAGACATTAGGATGGTTAGTGAACAGAGAGAAGTCAAACCTGGTGCTTGCTCAGAGATGCAGGTTCCTAGGTTTTCTGCTAAACAGTTCACTCCAGTTGATCCTGCTTCACACAGACAAGCGGCAGTTTCTGATGGTCCAGATTGGCTGGTTAAAGTGGACCAACACCCAGGATTTTCACTATCCTGGGTTTTGGTCCACTTCCGCGGGGCCCCCGATCGGGGGGGCCCCGCTGCGTGAAACCCCCCTGAATGGCAGAAAAAACTCACCTCACCACATCATCATGTGCGGGTCTAATCAGCGCGCTCAGAGCCGCTGTGGTATGCACGTACAAGGGACGGACAACCACAGAGGCTCCGAGCACACTGGCGGCCGCTTCTCGCGCTTCCCTCTAACAGTGAATGGCTGGCGCGGGCGCGCACCCTGCTAGAGAGAAGCACATGATGCGGCCCGCGCATGTGCCGTTGGAACGGGGGTAAGGTAAGGTGAATGGGGCATCCTGGGGGGTTTCACACAGCGGGGCATCCCGATTTTGGATGCCCCGCGGGACGGATCTGATGGGCCGATCAGCCAGGGTGTTGGTCCACTTTAAGCCAACAGGCGACTGTATCTCTGAGAGACATCATGAAAATCTTGGGCCTGATGACATCTGCTATATAGATAGATAGATATTAGTACACCTTCAGGATAGATAGATAGATAGATAGATAGATAGATAGATAGATAGATAGATATTAGTACACATAGAGTATATATAGTAACACATACCTGCAGTCGCACATCCTGTTGTTGTGCAGACAGTCGCTAAAATCAAAAGAGAAAATATTATTAGTCTTGGTTCACCATTTTGTCTGACTCATTTTTAAAGTGGACCAACACCCAGGATTTTGACTATCCTGGGTTTTGGTCCACTTCGGTGGGACACCCCGATCGGGGGTGCCCCGCTGTGTGAAATCCCCCAGAAAGCCCCGAAAACTCACCTCTCCCCGCTCCCACAGGACCGCTGCAGCCAATCCCCGCTGGCGGACAAGCGAGAGGCAGTGCCGGACAAGAAGAGCGCTTCCGCCGCCGCCTCCCGCGCGTCCCTCTTACAGGGAGCGCACCCGCGCCGCCCATTCACAAACGGCCGTCGCGGGAGCGCGCCCTGCTAAAGGGACGCGCGGGAGGGTTTCAGCCCGCGGGACATCCCGATTTCGGATGCCCCGCGGGGAGGGATCTGATCCCCCCTGGGTGTTGGTCCACTTTAATTTGATGTTTGACTTGAGAAAAAGACAACAACTCAAAATTCCAGTCATTTGACTAGCCTTTAAATTTTGCAGATATCTGATGTTTGGGTGCACGTTGGTGAAGCGCGTGTAGCTGATGAAAACGGGTAATGGCATGCAGTGCTGGATAGAGGAAAATGTTGTAATAGCTGAATAAAGAGGAACAAAACCCTAAAAGATTACAGGGCCGGTCCCTGGCTTTTACCGGAGCATCCCGAATCGGCTATCTGAAATCCCCCAGGGGGCCGGTAATCACTTACCTTTCCAGGGCCAACGGCACATGCGCAGGCACTTGTCCTATGAGAGCTGTCTGCAGTGCAAACGGCTCTTATTGTTTTCAGTGGGAAGCCAACGGGGATGTGACAGCGAGGACTGTAGGCAATGAGAGCCATTTGCCGAATGAGATAAGCACAGCTAACAGCTCTGATTGGCTGCGCGCCCGTGCATGCACCAAAGGAACAAAGAAGAGGTGAATTGTTCCGGGCTCTCTTAGGGGTTTCACACAGTGGGGCATCCCAGCTTCCCAGGGGAACGGAACAAAACCTGGTAAAGTCAATTTTAAGGGTTTTGTTATGCTTTAACGCCTCATTTTTTATGTCTTTGCATGGGCAGAGGTCACAATGTTTTCTCATCCAAATCCAGAAATACAGTCGTCCCAGTCTGGAAAAAATACACTTAAAGCAAAAGGAAGTCCCTTAAAGCTTAAAGAGGAACAATGGTCAGAAATGACCATAGTTCCTCTTTAATATGCAGCAGCGGGGCAGCCCAACCACTCAGATACTCACCTCTTCCAGTTTGTGTGTCCCACTTGCAGGCACTGGCTGTGCAAGTTGATAGACGCTCCACGACAGCCGTAGAAGGATCCAGGAAGAGGCGAGTACCCTGGTGGCCTGGTTCTTCCCTTTAACACTGCGATGCACAGCGGAGCAGCACAGGTCAGGCTGCCCTGCCCCGCTGCTGCATATTAAAGAGGGACTATGGTCATTTCTGACTGTTGTTCCTCTTTAAGTGAGATGTCACTCTTGTCCAACAACAATACAAAATCAAATGACAGCTCTGGAATTCCTCAGCTGTCCTGGTGGTCAAATGTCTAAGTCAGGGATGCAGTCTGGGGGACCCATGCAGCCCACATGGCTATCAGTTGTGGCTCCGGCCACTTATGCCTACCTCTACCCACCGCTGCTTACCTCACCTCAACCCATATCACCTTCCCTTCTGACCCTACACACTTCTTCCCACCTCACCTCCTCCTGCCCCCTTTTTTACACCTCACCTCACTTCACCTTCTTTAAATCTGCTCACTTGGGGTGGGCTTGTATACACTTGTTGGGGTTGCCTTACTTTGAGTTTGTAATTTATTAGGTATTGTGACTTTTTTGTTCCATTTGCAATAGCACTAGCAGTTGTTGTAGTATTATGGCACCTTATATAAAGGGCCCAGGTCAGGTTTTTTAACCCCGGGCCGCAGCGGTAAGTGCCCCATTCTTTCTAATCTTTGGCAACTTACACTAGACCTAGGAATGCAATATTGATCATAAATATAAATGGATACTCTCTATTGTTCCTGATCCTAACAGGGCTGCTAAGACAGATTAATCTGCCGATACAGCCAATAATTGAAATTTACAGGACTCCTAGAGATCACCCTAATATTATATATATTTGTGGTTAGAATCCTCTATGACAATCAAGAAACATTTATTCATTGCAGCGCGACTGAAGTTCAACGTTTTTTCCATCTACTTTGTCAACTTTATTTAACCTTATATAACTATTTTATAGTGATATAGGTTTTTATGTTTGTTTCCTCAATTCATTGGTTTATTAATAATCGTTTATACCCCGGAGTGTAACCATAACCCGGGGGCATCCACTAAGGTTAGAGGAAAGGTGCTTTCTCCACCGACATAGGAGGGGATTCTTCTCTGTAAGAGCAGTGAGACTATGGAACTCGCTGCCAGAGGAGGTAGTAATGATGGATACAGTAAAAACATTCAAAAGTGGCCTTGATGCCTTCCTGGCATGTAATAACATTTCTAGCTATGGCTACTAGACCACTGGAAGGAGATCTATAGTGGCCGGGATGCCTTCCTGGCATGTAATAACATTTCCAGCTATGGCTACTAGACCACTGGAAGGAATTAAACAGGCTGAACTGGATGGACTAAAGTCTTTATTCAGCCTTACATACTATGTTACTATGTTACTATGTTTGATTTGTGCAGCCTTTGGAGTTAGGGGATGTATATTGGGGGACAGCACCCTATTTTTTGTGTGTAGGTTAGTAGTATAGCGCCCCCTCTAGCTAGCACAGTATTGTACAATATTTTGGGCTGTGCGTCAAGGTTGGTTGTTGTATTTTTTTAATAGACTGCAATGCCCAACCCCCTTCTGCTTGAACTCCACCAAAAACAACAGTACCTACCAATCTGCCTAAGCCGGCCACTGACGGGGGACACAGAAAGCCACTGTAGTCAACTTGTCTCGAACATTCTTTGCCCTCTTTGCTGTCCTGGAGCTCCCACAGCCTTGTACCACTGGGACAGCCAGGCTGTGGAAGAACGCCCCAAGATATACACGCGGCAGAAAGATGGACCCACCCGCCTCCCACGGTCACATTTGAGGAGGCCCCTGGGGCCTGGTTCACCCCAACTTTAATCCAGCCCAGCTCTGAGTCAAAGCATCTACTATTGCGTCCTTTATGGCTCATGGTCTGATCTCCCATTTACTTCTAACCAGCCTGCTCTGACGGACCTTCTTACCTTTGCTGGTCGTGAAGAGGATCAATAGTACCACCACGGCGCCTGTTATTAAACCGAGAAGCAAATGAGCAGCGCCCCAGGACTTCTTGGCCGTGTTGTCTGATTTTTCCATAATGTCCATCTGACTTTCTGATTTTCCCATTGTAGTGACTCTGAAGAGGAAAAAAGAAAATATGTTAATGGATCAGGATGTAGCTTGTCTGAGCAGAGCTGCTAGTGATGGCCAGAGGCTGGGGCGTAACTATAGGGAGTTCAACCACACCAGGGCCCAGAGGATCAGGGGGGTGCCATCATTGTTGCTCTTCCACTTTATTTATCATATTTGTGCTCATTTGGCATCAGAAGAGCTGCCATGCAGAATGGAAGGGAGGGAACAGATGAGGAGAGAGATATTACAGAATGTCAGGGGTCATTTCTGCACAGACACATTAAAATTTACCCCAAATTCTGGTATGATGTTCAGAACCTCATAGCTAAAAACGACCCCCTAATAACTTGCATCCCCATGAGGTCAATAATTTGGCAACTTTTGGTATATCATGATCAGGGGATTACCACCAAGTGAATGGTCATGGGTCTGGAACCCCCCATCCAGACCTGGTGGAGCACAGGGTTGCTATAGTGGCCTTTTGCAGCACTCTTGAGAGTCGAGCATGGCCTCTGTTTGCATTAGGGGAAGTTTAGTGCCAATGATCAGCCAGACAATGACCAAGAAACAAGTTAGAGCAACACTCGATGGAAAGCGGTGATGAGGAAGAGGAGGTGGGAAAGGGGGTAACTGCAAGTTCATGAAACTCAGGACACATCTCAGGAGGGGGATTGTGCGTATTCAGTACAAAGCGTTCAACAGAGAGTCATACAAAATACCCATTAATGTTCCTGCAGCAGTCACAGCTTCATGATCACCACATTGAGCAGCTGGGGAATGCGGGTGCCATGCCCTCTACTGTATCCCCCAAAAGTCCTGATTTTTTCCCATGGTCATACTCACTCATTCAGTGTGGCAGGCACCAGGGCCAGCTCCATGTTTATATGGACCATTGAGCAATAGGGGGGGGGGGGGGGGGGCTTTGAGATGTGTTATGACAAATGTTGCAAAAAAGTCTGCATTTATGGTACCTAATATGTGAAACTACCCACCCCCATTGCAACAGCATCCAGACACCTATGCCTACCAAAATGCCGGCCTTATCTCACTAAAAACAAAATTGGGAACTGAGGTTCCCTGGAATCTGCCCATGTTTGCGGGGTGCTGACTTTGGCCCTTTTAGTTACTGCTGTTACCTAGTGATGGCTAGCTGTGAACAGCAAGTAGTTTCCTGTATCTACCTCCCCAGCGCATCACTTAAAGGGACCAACAGTCAAAAATAACTTATACAAGACCAACACAACAAACAGTGCTCATATGAATCCCTCTCCAGGTCAATTTAGATTGTTGTACATAAAAATTAATTCATCATTTTCCCACTTCTTCTGTAGTATATTATAGAAACAAAATGGTGGCTCATGCATTTGCAGGCCACCTGCAAACAGGAAGTGCTGCTGGGCTTCCTGTTACTGTGCATTGTCAGTTATCCAGGCAGCAGCATGGCTGAGATGCTGGGAGAGGAAGCTCCAAAATGGCTGCTATCTATCTTTTTCAACTTTGCCTGGCTGTTGGTCTGGTTTAAGCCTTTAACTGTCAGCCTACCTAGAGATTTTGTCACCCTCTGTTCCCAAACTATTTTTACATATTTGCACTGTATATGTTTAACCGTGATTTTTGCATACATTTCTACGAAAAATATATACATTGATTCTTTCGGCAGTTTGGGCTTTAACATGAAACGTCTTTTTGTTTGTACATTTTGCAATTTCTTGCAAGAAAACCATATTGCGCATAAAATCCCCATTCCTCCGGATTACATTGGTACCTCATATGTATCTGTAGGTACCCGTTCCTGCCCAGGAGACACCCCGGATTTTGCCCAGCAACAATAATACTTGGGTACAATTTTGGGGATGTTTTAGATCACCTACTGGTTGATTCTCTGGACAGGACAACAGAAAGGTGACACATCTCACATTCCGAAGAGGTCAGTCAATAGTTATTGTGTCATACTCCCCCATTCAGCGATGCTTCTTTACCTTGCTTTGCGGCAGGAGGAAGTTGCTGCTGTTGCCGCGCATTGTTGCTTAGCAGCAATGCCCTTCATTGAAATGTTTCCTTTGCTTGGCATCTTACAACATCACCACTGACCAACAGCCACCTTGGCTTGTGTGTCTGTTTCTTAGGCACTCAGCTGGCTAGAGGTGGCACGTTCAAAAGCTGCCTCCACTAGCTATTGCTGAATGTACCTACTGTTTTTCCAGATGGACAATACCCTGACACTCATTGCTAAGTATCTGGACTTACCGCCGTCTCCACCCAGCCCCTGACCATTCATAACGGATTTTTAAATATTTCAAGTACTGTTGGGGCTTAGGCTTAGGCTTCATTACAAAACTATATGAATAAACATATTTTATACATTAAAAGAGGTTTCTATTTATTTGGTATCAAAAGGAAAAATCTCTAACACAGTGAGTTTACATTTTATTTCTGGTCACAAGAACATCACTTAAATACATTCCTTATAGATATCTATTGGGTGCTCCAATTTAATACTCCACTCATATAAAGATTCATGAGGATCATAACACAGACTCATCCAGGCTGTAAAGACAGCTGAGCGGACTAGTTTCGCCTGTTTGGCTTCCTCAGCGGATTTTGAAATACTCTCATCCAGCCACCAGCCACTAACTTTTGCTTACAGACTTTTGAATACTCTATACCTATACAAAAGACTATGTAAATACATAGAGCAGACTCCGCGGGAAATCAGGGGTTAAAAGTCTCTTAGAGGCTTCACCAGCAGTGCTCGTCTCAAAACACAGTGTGGCCCGAACACCAGAATCACATTGCACGTACCAGATATCTCTTTAAAATGAGCCCGTCAGTAAATAACTCCGCTCCAAGCAGGAACAGTGATCCACAATAGTTGTCCTCTATTATTTCATATAACTCGCCTCAATGGTTTCAAGGTTGCAGGAGAAAATGAAAAACCGGACATAGCATAATACCGTTTTCAAATGGATATTAATAGAACTTTATTGCGCTTACCCCGTAACAAATTCAATTTTGCATCTCAAAATCACTCCAAAAGTAGTTATTGCCTTGATCCTCCTATATTCCTATATGGGTCATTCAAAAACGAACCTCACCGCCCGGCCGTGGGCAATAGAGGTAAAAGATCCCGCTGCTGTAGCTGCCAGACAAAACGTAATGACGTCGTGGACGTCGAGTGATTTTGAGATGCAAACTTGAATTTGTTACGGGGTAAGCGCAATAAAGTTCTATTAATATCCATTTGAAAACGGTATTATGCTATGTCCGGTTTTTAATTTTCTCCCGCAACCTTGAAACCATTGAGGCGAGTTATATGGAATAATAGAGGATAACTAATGTGGATCATTGTTCCTGCTTGGAGCTGAGTTATTTACTGACGGGCTCATTTTAAAGTGGACCAACACCCAGGATTTTGACTATCCTGGGTCTTGGTCCACTTCGGTGGGGCACCCCCGATCGGGGTGCCCCGCTGTGTGAAACCCCCCCTAACCCCCTGAAAAACTCACCTCTCCCCGCTCCCAGCGCCGACGTACAAGCCAGGTCCAGGAACGTCTAAGCGGCTGCCGCCGCCGCCGCCTCCCGCGCGTCCCTTTTGACGCGCCCGCGCCGGCCATTCGCAGACGGCCGGGGCGGGCGCGCGCACGCCTACAGGGGCGCGAGGGAGGCGGCGGCGGCCGGCCGCCGCCGAAGATCAGGTAAGGTTTTTCGGGGGTTTTGGGGGGGTTACACCCCGCGGGACATCCCGATCTCGGATGTCCCGCGGGGTGGGGGGTGATCGGCCCGGGAATCTTATAGATTCCCGGGCCGATCACCCGTGGGTGTTGGTCCACTTTAAAGAGATATCTGGCGTGTTATATGAAATAATAGAGGACAACTATTGTGGATCACTGTTCCTGCTTGGAGCTGAGTTATTTACTGACGGGCTCATTTTAAAGAGATATCTGGTACGTGCAATGTGATTCTGGTGTTCGGGCCACACTGTGTTTTGAGACGAGCACTGCTGGTGAAGCCTCTAAGAGACTTTTAACCCCTGATTTCCCGCGGAGTCTGCTCTATGTATTTACATAGTCTTTTGTATTATTATATGTGGCTGTACTGACACAGCTTTTTAGGCTCCCTGCGTTGGAATAGAAATCTATGCAATTGATAATTGAATTATTTAATGGTGTTTGTGTTATATTTAAAAAAATATAGTTATAATTTATTTTAATTTTTAGCACAGCTTTAGAGGAAATAGATTGTCTCAATTTATATTCCTAATAGTAAGAAATACTCTATAACTGCCTCCAACCCCTGTCCTTTTGTAGGGGTCTGGATGTAAATAGGTACATGCCAGTTAGTTAATAAGAAACCCTTGTACATACCGTTAATAAGAGATTAAACCCTTTTATGGTTTCTAGCCATGAAAGTGAATAGTGGTTGTAGTATTCTTAATCAGACCAAGATGGCAGCAGTGATAACAGGCCATAGAGAATGATTAGGTTATAGACTTGTATGCAGTGTACCACCCTGGAGCCTGCGAGCAATGGTACTGGCAATGTGCATCAGAAGTGGCATGGGAGGCCACGTATGTAGGTGGTAGCTTAGCAGCTGCACTGTATCCATGATCTCTGGCTCTCTGGGAACTCATTTGCTGCTGTGACTGGTGTAGCATTCATTTGTCTCTGTTTAAAGTGGACCAACTGTGTGAAACCCCCCAGAAACCCCGAAAAACTCACCTCTCCTCGCTCCCACGTGACCGCCGCTGCCAATCCCCGCCGACGGACAAAAGAGAGCGCCCGCCGCCGCCTCCCGCGCGTCACTCTTACAGGGCACGCGCCCGCCATTCACAAACGGCTGGCGCGGGTGCGCGTCCTGCTAGAGGGACGCGCGGGAGGCGGCGGCGGGCGCAGCTGGATCGAGGATAAGGTAGGGTTTTAGGGGTTTCTGGGGGTGCCCCGCAGTCAGGGGTCTGATCGGTCCGGGAATCTTATAGATTCCCGGGCCGATCATGGGAGGGTGTTGGTCCACTTTAACTGATCATGACTTGATCTTCACTGCCCTCTTGAGTTCATATTAGGTATTGTGTTTATAGACTTATAATGGGGATTTTCATACACATTTTTTTTGTATATTAATTGTTGGCACATCAGTTATGCGATGGATTTATCAGTGGCTATGAAGTGTATTATGGTTTGTTGATTATTGTAATAATATATATAATATATATATTATTTTAATATTCACTTTTAAATGTGTATTTATATAGCTTGTATATAGGTGTAATTGTTTATTTGGGCTTGACCGAATTCCATCATATTGATTGAGTCCGGTCATACTCAAACAATACAAAATTAATATATATATATATTTTTTTTTTTTTATTTTTTTTCTTATTAATTTTCATTAGATTAGTAGGATTCGTTGGCACAATAATTTTGTATATCAGTAATTAATTCGTGTATATATATGGACTTATGATAAAAGTGTACAGAGATCAGGAATAACTAATTGAACAATTGTTAGCGGCTCCCAGGGTGATTAGTATAATAATTAAATATAGATGGCCATTGCTGTATGATTGTTAACCTTGGAATTAGACAGAGTATCTCTTGGATAGGTGCAGTTGTGGTTTTAATAAGTGTTGTGTGTATTGTATATGTTTGGTGTTGTTTTTATGATCCACCTTTTTGATATTGCATTAATAAAATGACATTTTGATCTTTTAAGAAGTGTTGGTGCTTCAATTTGGAGGGGGTAGTGCTTAGAACCCGGGGTTCTAGGCCCCTCTCTCTGTTTATGTTTCATTAGCTATTATAGTGGGCACATCAAAGTATATAGAATTGCTGGTGCCACCTACTTTCCAGTTAGTTAATAAGAAACCCTTGTACATATCGTTAATAAGAGATTAAACCCTTTTATGGTTTCTAGCCATGAAAGTGAATAGTGGTTGTAGTATTCTTAATCAGACCCAAGATGGCAGCAGTGATAACAGGCCATAGAGAATGATTAGGTTATAGACTTGTATGTAGTGTACAACCCTGGAGCCTGCGAGCAATGGTACTGGCAATGTGCAGGACCACCACTTGGTCAGGTCTGCCCTTGATCCACATGCCCTTACAGGGGTGTATACCTGAGGTTCTCCTCTTTCCAATGGCACCTCCAGAGGTTCGTTAGCCGGAAATACGGTACTTGGAAATGTACCAACCAGACGCCAGCGAACAATGGTATTGGGATTTTGCAGTACTGCCGCTTGGTCCATTTGGCCCCAATCTACATGCCCGTGTAGGAGTGTATACCTGAGGTTCTCCTCTTTCCAGTGACACCTAGGGGCATTATCCCCCCTAGGTCCGGACATCCGGCACACGGAAATGTACCACCTCTGTACACTGGACACTGCATGAAGACACTGGACATTTGCTTTAATGGAAAAAGAAATACTGCATCAGGGGCCTCCACCAGATTTTCTGCCCAGGGGCGTCCAACACTCTTAATCCAACCATGCTCACCATACTGAACTCTATTACATGTGTGTAATGACCTGACTCTCAGCTTTCCTGCAGGCTGCTCTCTATGCTGGCTCTCTGTCTCCCTTGCCATGAGTCTTCCTGCAATGTCTCTCTCTCTCTTTCCATCATTCACTAAATTGTTCCTCCATTCTCTAGGCACTATTTGCCTACGTCCCTCTCGTTTATCCTGCAGTCACTGTTCTTCCTTTTTGTTTCAATGCACTCTCTGTGTTCTTCTGTTTTGCTCTTTTTACTCTCTCTCTACTCCTCCACACTTTTCCTGTTCCCCCTTTTTCTATCTGCATGCTCATTTTGTCTGTGTTATTTCCTTTCATTCCCTGCTTGCTTTTTAGCTTTGTAGATACTGTAATCCACCTAATCAGTGGCGTGCTTAACCACCACGCATACATACCTCCTAAGTGTCCCTAATTGAATAAGTTCCAGGAGGGAAGTGTTTTTAAGAAGAAGCTTAATGATAGAACAAGGGGCCCAATCTGAAGCTAGTCGGAGGGAAGATCAGGAGCAATGTTAGAAAATATTATTTTACAGAAAGAGTAGTAGATGCTTGGAACAAACTTCCAGCAGAGGTAGTTGAAAAATCAACAGTCACTGAATTTAAACATGCCTGGGATAAGCACACATCTATCCTAAGATACAGAGAACATACAGTATATACATAAGGGCAGACTAGATGGACCGTATGGTCTCCTTCTGCCGTCAACCTTCTATGTTTCTATAATTTGGAGGGCTGTCCCTCTTTTGAGTCCTTGTCCCTCATTGGTTTCATTTTCCCCTCTTTAAGGTGTAACATGCAGATCCGCATCAATAAATGATTCATTTGCCTATTCAAAATGTTTATATTGTTGTAACTGTCTCCTATCTATCCCTCAATGAGGGGGTGTGGGATTTACAAATTTTCCCTCTTTCCCACCCTGAAAAGTTGGGAGGTATGCGCACACTATACAAAAGCATGGGGTCCCCACCTGCCAGGGGGTCCCCAAAGGCAGGGTCAGATCAGTGGCAATGTCTTGCTTAACACAATGCAGAGTGTGCAGCAGATAGGAAGCCACTGTTCACTTACGTGAGCCGGCTGCTGCAGAATCAGTGCTCAGATTCATTCAGTTATAGAAGATTCTGTGACATCACTGTAGCTAGCGAGCTGATTGGTGCAGAGCGTCCACTGGTTGCATCCCCGCTCACCTCTAGCTGGGGGCGTGCCCAGGCTGGCCAATCACAAATGGCTGGCTCGGGTATAGAGAGGCCCTGACCTGTGCATGCGTCACTGGAACAAGGTCAGATGAGTGAGTGAGGTGATTTAATGGGGTTTCACACAGTGGGGCATCCTAGTTTGGGAAGGAATTGGACAGCCATATGGGCGTTTCCCAGACAATTCCCTATGCCATGGATGGACAATTACCATATGCCAGGATCCTCCTCTGTGTGAAACCCTCTGGGTTCGCTGGCACTCCCACAGCGCATGCACAGACTGCGGCTACATCCCTGAAAAGGTGCGTTAATATTGTATTTCGCTATACAAAATTTGTCTTCGATTAGGGCTTATAACTTTGTTATCTATGGGATTTGTATGCAAAATGGCGGATGCACTAGTACGAACACTTTATTGATATTTTTGCACATTGCTTCTTATGGTTAGTACTTTTTGAGAATTTTAAAGCACTTCATTACACAACCCTATATGGCACTTTAAATTAGAATGTTTTCCTTAAACATTTAGATAAAATGTGTAGGTATATATTCTAAATTTTTCTAGCACAAACTACTTTGTTTCTTTTAAATGCCATCGTGCATCCATAGTAAGCTATTCTTGATACACATATAATATTAAATATTGGATATTTGAATAAGAGTCACAAATGGATAACCCTCCTCAGCATTTTATTTGTGTATATGTTTTTAATTAGTCCTTTATGTTGTTTGTGATTTGTGCCTTTTTATTGACATTAACTCTTGGTGTGCGACAGATTTATGCAGGGGCATTGGGGACTAATCTAGGGCCCTTTCTTTCATAGTGTCTTGATTAGGTCGCCCAGACACAACTTTGCATGGGGCACAGAAAATTATATGCCCACCCCTGCACCTAATCCTTCCATCTATCCAGTACCCTGTCCTGAACCCCAACATAACCCCCCCAGGCACTGACCATCACCCCTATGTGCAACTGAACTGCACCCCTTATCTATCCTTCCTTCTTCAGCCACTAATTCACATTCTCCACCTACCCTTTAAGTACTGACCTGGACCTCCAGCTACCCTCCCCCCAGCCACTGACCCGCAATCCCCACCCACCGGTGCCCAGAGCCACACACTGGCACCCCCCACCCCCTCCCCAGCTACTGACTCAAATGCTCAGTCACTTTCCAGCCACTGACTCGCACTCCGACCCACTCCCCAACCTCTGAACTGCACCCGCAACTAGTCGCACCCCACCTGATGATTCACACACCTACCCACACCCTTCCCAGCCAATGACTTGCACTTTTCACATACCCTTTCCCTGGCCACTAACCCTCAACCCGTCCTGTTAGTTGTACTTGAGGCCATCTCCTGCTTCCGGCGCAGCCAGGGGTGGGATTCAGCAGGTTCTCCATGGTTCTGCAGAACCAGTTGTTAAAATTGTAGCAGTTCTCCGAAATCTGGCTAATTAGCACAAATAAATTATACAATCTCTTAATATTGCTTAGACACCTTTCAACAGTATTACACAATTTGCTCTTAAATTGTATTCAAACAGTTATTTTAAAAATATAAATGTGTGCAGCACTTGACAACCTCTGGGCATAGCTGCAGGAGTTTGGGGTGTATGAGAGTTCCTGGTCCCGCAGATCTTCTCGCTTGGGGATGGCTCTCCTGACTGCTTCCTGATTGCTCACCAGCTAATATGGGGAGGCTGATGTAAGACTAGTGCCACGTATTTCCATGTGATCATCTATGTACCGGTGCTTAGAGCGACCTCAAGTGGTCACTGCAAGCAGGTGTTTGGTGCTGTGACCTAGATTAGTGGCCAGACAAGTGATGCTGTAGCACCCTGCCCAGCATTGATGAATGTGATATCTGTAGGGGGCGCTGTAGAAGCGCTCTCCCTGATTCACTGCAGAGCCAATAGAGAATGCTAGGTGGTGTCCTGAGGTCAAAGTGGCCAAGACGACGCTACATCTACTACATCTACAAACTGGGCGCTGTAGCGCTGAGCGCCAGAAGCTATGTGAAAAATGTCTGTTTCTCAACACATATCCACCAGCAGCAAGGCGAAAACACATGGAATTACATTGTTTTAACACTGTGACCATGACCATGCAATGGCCAACCTGCACATACAATTCTGCATTAATTTTTTTTTTTTTAAAATCACAATAAAAGTGTTTGGTTGCCGGGCAGGAGAGGCCACACAATCATTTGAACCAACAATTTAGTAAATTACTTTAGCAACACGCTATTAAAACCCAACCAAATAAAACAACATTAAAATGTATGGGAGAGCGCTACTGAGCGACAGGTGCTACATGGCGCTGCTGAACCTAGAGCACTGGAGCTATACACTGAGCTGCCTGTAGTGATACATGTGACGCTACATGGCGTTTTTAGAGGCGCTCACCAGATTGACTTTCTTAAATGTGGTTTACACATACCGTGCCCAGCGTTCACCCCACACTACGTGGCACTACCTGGCGTTATAGTTTCTTGAAAAAACCCATAAGTGTCCACCCCTGAGGTGCAATGCCATGCCCAGCCTATCCGAATGGCTTACAAGGGTTTACAGGTGTGTAGGGGGGAATTTAGAGAGGACTGAGCATCCTAAAAGCCAGCCTTCCAACTTACAACAGCTCGGGCATGCTAATTTAGGATGCTCCACTGTATGAAAGCCCCCAGGAACCCCACACCTTACCTTTTCAGGGTCCTACTGTGCATCCCGATAATCTCAGCGGCTGAGGTGCGATCCTGCACCCAGCCTTTCGCATAGGCTGGGCGTGGCAGTGCACCACAGACCACAGGGGAAACAGGGATGTGTCGATACCCACAAATGTGACACGGGACCCCAGAAAGATGAGTGTTGTGGGGGTTCTGGGGAGGTTTCACACAGCGGGGATGCCCCAGGAGTTGCTGTAGGAGTTTGGGGTGTATGAGAGTTCCTGGTCCCGCAGATCTTCTCGCCTGGGGATGGCTCTCCTGACCGCTTCCTGATTGCTCACCAGCTAAAATGGGGAGGCTGATTTAAAGTGGACCAACACCCAGGGGTGATCAGCCCGGGAATCTATAAGATTCCCGGGCCGATCACCTCCCTCACGATCTCGGATGCCCCGTGGGGTGAAACCCCCCCCAAAAGCCCCAAAAAACCTTACCTTATCGGCGACGGATCAGCCGCTGCCGTCGCCTCCCGCGCGCCCCACTGGCAGTGTGCGCGCCCGCGCCGGCCGTTTGTGATTGGCCGGCGCGGGCGCGCGCCCTGTGAGAGGGACGCGCGGGAGGCGGCGGCGGCGGCTTGTCCGTCATCGAAAAGGTACGTTTTTTGGGGCTTTTGGGGGGGGTTTCACACAGCGGGGCATCCTGATCTCGGATGCCCCGCTGAAGTGGACCAACACCCAGGATAGTGAAAATCCTGAGTGTTGGTCCACTTTAAGACTAGTGCCACGTATTTCCATGTGATCGTCTATGTACCGGTGCTTAGAGCGACCTCAAGTGGTCACTGCCATGCCCAGCCTATCCGAATGGCTTACAGGGGTTTACAGGTGTGTAAGGGGGAGTTTAGAGAGGACTGAGCATCCTAAAAGCCAGCCTTCCAACTTACAACAGCTCGGGCATGCTAATTTAGGATGCTCCACTGTATAAAACCCCCCAGGAACCCCACACCTTACCTTTTCAAGGTCCTACTGTGCATCCCGATAATCTCAGTGGCTGAGGTGCGATCCTGCACCCAGCCTTTCACATAGGCTGGGCGTGGCAGTGCACCACAGACCACAGGGAAAACAGGGATGTGTTGATACCCACAAATGTGACACGGGACCCCAGAAAGATGAGTGTTGTGAGGGTTCTGAGGAGGTTTCACACAGCGGGGATGCCCCAGGATTTAGGGGGCAGTTTAGGGGACAGTTTAGACATACATGCCACAAAGCTCAATACTGACTGTTTGTGATCCTTCCCCCTCGTCTTCACCCCTCTTCCTTTAGACTGTAAGCTCGCAAGGGCGGGGCTCTCTCCCCTATTGTATCTTGTACTCAGAATATTCACTGTCAAATCTGTAAAACTGCATTTGAAATAGTATATGTACCATATGTTTCTACCCTGTCTGTAATTACTACTTTGTAAAGCGCTACGGAAGATGATGGCGCTATATAAATAAACAATAATAATAATAATAATAAATGGTTGGCCACAGTGGTCAATGAAGAGGACCCAAATCCATTTTAGCTGGCTATGGAAAATCCAGGTATCCTGGCTATCCCATGGGGTTTCACACAGTGGAGCATGTGACTTGACACAAGGGGCCCACTGAGACTCCGTCGCCCAGGGGCCCACAAAACCTGGGAGCCGGCCCTGCACGTAGGATTGTATATGTTGACTTATGTGTATGGTTTATTATTTATTTTACCAACTAGGATAATGTAATACCCAGCGGTATCTCTCTGTAGGGTAAAGTTTATTTTTTCTTGTTACTAAAATAGTCAGACCTTTCTGATTTCACACACAACAAGTTGGTGGGCATATTTTTTTTTCAGAAAAATGGGTTTCCTATAGAAAAGCAATTATGGTTTTGGTCATCCCTGGTTACCCTACTGCACCGGGTCAGATTGCGACACAGGTAACCCCCTGCTGCATAACTGTCTGTAACTGTCTGGATGAGATTGGGTTGTGGGTTAGAAATAAGGATGGGGAAAGAGAATAATGGAGAAAGAGTGATGGCGGAGGGGAGAGTAAACGGTAGAGAGAGAGAGATGGGGGAAACAGAGATAAGCAAAACATAGGGAGACAAAAATGAAAAAAATGGGATAAAACTGAGATAATAGGATAGGAAGGAGAGAAAGATAAAGGGAGCAAAGTGAAAGAGGGAATAAATGAGAGACTAATGGGGAAAGAGATAAAAAAAATGAGAGATAAAGAAACTGGGGAAAACTGGGGAAAAAGTGAGCTAAGATGATGGGAAGAAGTAAGAGAGAGATAAGGGGCAAGCGAGATAAAGGGTGCAAAGGGAAAAGAGAGATAACAGGAGAGAGGGAGAAAGTTTAGAAAATAGAGAAAATAGGAAAAAAGAGATAAAGGGATGCAAAGGAGAGAAAGATAAGGGGCAAGAGTGATACAGGTAGCAAAGGAAAAATAGAGAGTGAGAGATAAAAAAGAGATAGAGGGAAGCAAGGGAAAGAAGAAAGAGATAGGGGAAAGTGAGAAAAGCAAGACATTAAGAGATACAGAAATTATGGAAAAAAAGGGATAAGAGTATGCAAAGGAAGAGTTAAATTGGGTAAGAGAGATAAGGGTAACAAAGGAAAACGATAGAAAGAGAAGAGGGAAAGAGACATTAAGAAATTTGAGATAAAAGGAGAGAGAGATAGGGGAAAGAGAGATTAAAAAAGTAGATAAGCCGGTGTGAAGGAGAGGGAACAGAATAGAGGCCAAGAGCGATTAAAGAGAGCAAAGGAAAGAGGGAAAAGAGACATAAAGAAATTGGAAAAGAATGAGACAGGAAGATGTAAAGAAGAGAGGGAGATAAGGGACAAGAGGGATGAAGGGAGCAACAGAAAAAGAGATAAATGCAGAGACAGAGAAAGAAAGATAAGCAAAAAATAGAAAGATAATAAAATTGTTAAAAAAAAAGAAGATAAGAGTTGCTGTTGCTTACCAGGAACTGAAGCACTTCTGTGTGTAGCTGCCTGAAAGGCTATTGACAGTAGTCCTGTATGCAGCAATGGAAGGAAGAGTTTCCTGCACTCCCAGGGTAGCAAAGAAGTAGGAAAACTTAGTTTTTAATTCAAGCTGTTAAAATCCAAAAGATCCTCTAGAGACCGGGCCTCCTGTGGAGCCATCCACCGCGACGTGCTTCGGGTAAGCGCCCACTCGGTATCAAGCCAATACTCTTACTGGCTCTGGCACTGAATTTTTTGTACAGAAAGAAAGAATTCACCTGTGATGCTCCAGAAGCAGCGGAGTGATGGCTCCACCCTGAAGCACAAGACTAATTAATACACTGAAAACAAACAGACCACGAGTGAATGACAAATAAATATGATTGACATATATTTTAACATAGATGTAGATATGAGCAAACTTTAAAAGTTCAGTTCTGGCGATTCACTTACAGGCTGATTCATTACTAGCGCCAGGTACCGACAGATGAGTGTCTGTAGTGAGGCATTGAGAGCGACCGCTAGTAGCTGTGCTCGGCCATGGTTCGCTGTTTCAAAGCGTCTCAGTTGCTGCCTGGCATTGTTGAATATATTGTGTGAGTCGCTCTAACACCAGTAAAAATATTATAAATCAAAAAAGGCCAGGAGTGGTCACACAATTATTTGAAAATTTGAAAAAATAAATAAAACCCTGTTTAAACAGAATAAAAGTAACGTCCATTAAAATTAGAGATGAGCGAACTTTTGAAAAATTCGATTCGGCTGATTCGCCGAATTTTCCGACAAAATTCGTTTCGGTCCGAATATATTCGCGACGAATCGCTATTAAAAACGGCTATTTCTGAGCCTCCTAGAGCCTCAATAGGGTTGTAAACCATTCTGCCTTGCTGTAACACGCATAGGATGCGTGCTGGGTTAGTTAAATAATACTGTAAATAAATATCACATGCAGATCAGAGGCATCGCTAATAGAATCGCAGAGCGGCACAATTGCAGAGAGTTGAAGTGGCATCACTATGAGGGGCAGGAGCCCAAACATTGCTTTAAAGAGACACTGGAGTTGGCTGCAGGAGGCCAAAAATTGGATGAATCACACCCTGGAGTTTCAAGCAGCAGCAGCAGCAGGAGCCCAAACATAGCTTGAAAGAGACACTGGAGTTGGCTGCAGGAGCCCGAAGATTGGATGAATCACACCCTGGAGTTGCAAGCAGCAGCAGCAGGAACCCAAACATAGCTTGAAAGAGACACTGGAGTTGGCAGCAGGAGCCCAAAAATTGGATGAATCACACCCTGGAGTTGCAAGCATCAGCAGGAGCCCAAACATTGGCTGAAAGAGACACTGGAGTTGGCAGCAGGAGCCCAAAAATTGGATGAATCACACCCTGGAGTTTCAAGCAGCAGCAGCAGGAGCCCAATCATTACTTTAAAGAGACACTGGAGTTGGCAGCAGGAGCCCAAAAATTGACTGACACACCCTGGAGTTGGCAGCAGCAGGAACCTAGAAATTGGCTGGAAGGCACCCTGAAGTTGGCAGCAGCAGGAGCACATACATTAGCTGGAAGGCACACCCTGGAGTTGGCAGCAGCATAAGCAGGAGCCCAAACATTGCTTGAAAGACACCCTGGAGTTGGCAGCAGGAGGCCAAAAATTGGCTGAGAGAGACACTGGAGTTGGCAGCAGGAGCCCAAAAATTGGATGAATCAAACCCTGGAGTTTCAAGCAGCAGCAGCAGGAGCCCAATCATTACTTTAAAGAGACACTGGAGTTGGCAGCAGGAGCCCAAAAATTGACTGACACACCCTGGAGTTGGCAGCAGCAGGAACCTAGAAATTGGCTGGAAGGCACCCTGAAGTTGGCAGCAGCAGGAGCACATACATTAGCTGGAAGGCACACCCTGGAGTTGGCAGCAGCATAAACAGGAGCCCAAACATTGCTTGAAAGACACCCTGGAGCCCAAAAATTGGATGAATCACACCCTGGAGTTGCAAGCAGCAGCAGCAGGAGCCCAAACATTACTTTAAAGAGACACTGGAGTTGGCAGCAGGAGCCCAAAAATTGACTGACACACCCTGGAGTTGGCAGCAGCAGGAGCCCAAACATTACTTTAAAGAGACACTGGAGTTGGCAGCAGGAGCCCAAAAATTGGATGAATCACACCCTGGAGTTGCAAGCAGCAGCAGCAGGAACCCAAACATAGCTTGAAAGAGACACTGGAGTTGGCAGCAGGAGCCCAAAAATTGGATGAATCACACCCTGGAGTTGCAAGCATCAGCAGGAGCCCAAACATTGGCTGAAAGAGACACTGGAGTTGGCAGCAGGAGCCCAAAAATTGGATGAATCACACCCTGGAGTTTCAAGCAGCAGCAGCAGCAGGAGCCCAAATATTACTTTAAAGAGACACTGGAGTTGGCAGCAGGAGCCCAAAAATTGACTGACACACCCTGGAGTTGGCAGCAGCAGGAACCTAGAAATTGGCTGGAAGGCACCCTGAAGTTGGCAGCAGCAGGAGCACATACATTAGCTGGAAGGCACACCCTGGAGTTGGCAGCAGCATAAGCAGGAGCCCAAACATTGCTTGAAAGACACGCTGGAGTTGGCAGCAGCAGCAGCAGGAGGCCAAAAATTGGCTGAGAGAGACACTGGAGTTGGCAGCAGAAGCCCAAAAATTGGATGAATCAAACCCTGGAGTTGCAAGCAGCAGCAGGAGCCCGAACATTACTTTAAAGAGACACTGTGGTTGGCAGCAGGAGCCCAAAAATTGGATGAATCACATCCTGGAGTTGCAAGCAGCAGGAGCCCAAACATAGCTTGAAAGACACACTGGGGTTGGCTTCAGGAGCCCAAAAATTGGATGAATCACACCCTGGAGTTGCAAGCAGCAGCAGCAGCCCAAACATTACTTTAAAGAGACACTGGAGTTGGCAACAGGAGCCCAAAAATTGACTGACACACCCTGGAGTTGGCAGCAGCAGGAGCCCAAACATTACTTTAAAGAGACACTGGAGTTGGCAGCAGGAGCCCAAAAATGGATGAATCACACCCTGGAGTTGCAAGCAGCAGCAGCAGGAACCCAAACATAGCTTGAAAGAGACACTGGAGTTGGCAGCTGGAGCCCAAAAATTGGATGAATCACACCCTGGAGTTGCAAGCAGCAGCAGGAGCCCGTACATTACTTTAAAGAGACAGTGGAGTTGGCAGCAGGAGCCCAACAATTGACTGACACACCCTGGAGTTGGCAGCAGCAGCAGGAGCCCGAACATTACTTTAAAGAGACACTGGAGTTGGCAGCAGGAGCCCAAAAATTGGATGAATCACACCCTGGAGTTGGCAGCAGCAGCAGCAGGAGCCCGAACATTACTTTAAAGAGACACTGGAGTTTGCAGCAGGAGCCCAAAAATTGGATGAATCACACCCTGGAGTTGGCAGCAGCAGCAGCAGGAGCCCAAACATTACTTTAAAGAGACACTGGAGTTGGCTTCAGGAGCCCAAAAATTGGATGAATCACACCCTGGAGTTGCAAGCAGCAGCAGCAGGAGCCCAAACATTACTTTAAAGAGACACTGGAGTTGGCAGCAGGAGCCCAAAAATTGGATGAATCACACCCTGGAGTTGGCAGCAGCAGCAGCAGCAGGAGCCCGAACATTACTTTAAAGAGACACTGGAGTTGGCAGCAGCAGCCCAAAAATTGGATGAATCACACCCTGGAGTTGCAAGCAGCAGCAGCAGCCCAAACATTACTTTAAAGAGACACTGGAGTTGGCAGCAGGAGCCCAAAATTGACTGACACACCCTGGAGTTGGCAGCAGCAGGAGCCCAAACATTACTTTAAAGAGACACTGGAGTTGGCAGCAGGAGCCCAAAAATGGATGAATCACACCCTGGAGTTGCAAGCAGCAGCAGCAGGAACCCAAACATAGCTTGAAAGAGACACTGGAGTTGGCAGCTGGAGCCCAAAAATTGGATGAATCACACCCTGGAGTTGCAAGCAGCAGCAGGAGCCCAAACATTACTTTAAAGAGACACTGGAGTTTGCAGCAGGAGCCCAAAAATTGGATGAATCACACCCTGGAGTTGGCAGCAGCAGCAGCAGGAGCCCAAACATTACTTTAAAGAGACACTGGAGTTGGCAGCAGGAGCCCAAAAATTGGATGAATCACACCCTGGAGTTGGCAGCAGCAGGAGCCCGAACATTACTTTAAAGAGACACTGGAGTTGGCAGCAGGAGCCCAAAAATTGGATGAATCACACCCTGGAGTTGGCAGCAGCAGGAGCCCGAACATTACTTTAAAGAGACACTGGAGTTGGCAGCAGGAGCCCAAAAATTGGATGAATCACACCCTGGAGTTGCAAGCAGCAGCAGCAGTAGCCCAAACATTACTTTAAAGAGACACTGGAGTTCGCAGCAGGAGCCCAAAAATTGGATGAATCACACCCTGGAGTTGCAAGCAGCAGCAGGAGCCCGAACATTACTTTAAAGAGACACTGGAGTTGGCAGCAGGAGCCCAAAAATTGACTGACACCCCCTGGAGTTGGCAGCAGCAGGAGCCCAAACATTACTTTAAAGAGACACTGGAGTTGGCAGCAGGAGCCCAAAAATGGATGAATCACACCCTGGAGTTGCAAGCAGCAGCAGCAGGAACCCAAACATAGCTTGAAAGAGACACTGGAGTTGACAGCTGGAGCCCAAAAATTGGATGAATCACACCCTGGAGTTGCAAGCAGCAGCAGGAGCCCGTACATTACTTTAAAGAGACACTGGAGTTGGCAGCAGGAGCCCAACAATTGACTGACACACCCTGGAGTTGGCAGCAGCAGCAGGAGCCCAAACATTACTTTAAAGAGACACTGGAGTTGGCAGCAGGAGCCCAAAAATTGGATGAATCACACCCTGGAGTTGGCAGCAGCAGCAGGAGCCCGAACATTACTTTAAAGAGACACTGGAGTTTGCAGCAGGAGCCCAAAAATTGGATGAATCACACCCTGGAGTTGGCAGCAGCAGCAGCAGGAGCCCAAACATTACTTTAAAGAGACACTGGAGTTGGCTTCAGGAGCCCAACAATTGGATGAATCACACCCTGGAGTTGCAAGCAGCAGCAGCAGGAGCCCAAACATTACTTTAAAGAGACACTGGAGTTGGCAGCAGGAGCCCAAAAATTGGATGAATCACACCCTGGAGTTGGCAGCAGCAGCAGCAGGAGCCCGAACATTACTTTAAAGAGACACTGGAGTTGGCAGCAGGAGCCCAAAAATTGGATGAATCACACCCTGGAGTTGGCAGCAGCAGCAGCAGGAGCCCAAACATTACTTTAAAGAGACACTGGAGTTGGCTTCAGGAGCCCAAAAATTGGATGAATCACACCCTGGAGTTGGCAGCAGCAGCAGCAGGAGCCCAAACATTACTTTAAAGAGACACTGGAGTTGGCAGCAGGAGCCCAAAAATTGGATGAATCACACCCTGGAGTTGCAAGCAGCAGCAGCAGGAACCCAAACATAGCTTGAAAGAGACACTGGAGTTGGCAGCAGGAGCCCAAAATTAGATGAATCACACCCTGGAGTTGCAAGCAGCAGCAGGAGCCCGTACATTACATTAAAGAGACACTGGAGTTGGCAGGAGGAGCCCAAAAATTGACTGACACACCCTGGAGTTGGCAGCAGGAGCCCAAACATTACTTTAAAGAGACACTGGAGTTGGCAGCAGGAGCCCAAAAATTGGATGAATCACACCCTGGAGTTGGCAGCAGCAGGAGCCCGAACATTACTTTAAAGAGACACTGGAGTTGGCAGGAGGAGCCCAAAAATTGGATGAATCACACCCTGGAGTTGGCAGCAGCAGCAGCTGGAGCCCAAACATTACTTTAAAGAGACACTGGAGTTGGCTTCAGGAGCCCAAAAATTGGATGGATCACACCCTGGAGTTGCAAGCAGCAGCAGCAGGAGCCCAAACATTACTTTAAAGAGACACTGGAGTTGGCAGCAGGAGCCCAAAAATTGGATGAATCACACCCTGGAGTTGGCAGCAGCAGCAGCAGGAGCCCAAACATTACTTTAAAGAGACACTGGAGTTGGCAGCAGGAGCCCAAAAATTGGATGAATCACACCCTGGAGTTGGCAGCAGCAGCAGCAGGAGCCCAAACATTACTTTAAAGAGACACTGGAGTTGGCAGCAGGAGCCCAAAAATTGGATGAATCACACCCTGGAGTTGGCAGCAGCAGCAGCAGGAGCCCAAACATTACTTTAAAGAGACACTGGAGTTGGCAGCAGGAGCCCAAAAATTGGATGAATCACACCCTGGAGTTGGCAGCAGCAGCAGCAGGAGCCCAAATATTACTTTAAATAGACACTGGAGTTGGCAGCAGGAGCCCAAAAATTGGATGAATCACACCCTGGAGTTGGCAGCAGCAGCAGCAGGAGCCCAAACATTACTTTAAAGAGACACTGGAGTTGGCAGCAGGAGCCCAAAAATTGGATGAATCACACCCTGGAGTTGGCAGCAGCAGCAGCAGCAGGAGCCCAAACATTAATTTAAAGAGACACTGGAGTTGGCAGCTGGAGCCCAAAAATTGGATGAATCACACCCTGGAGTTGGCAGCAGCAGCAGCAGGAGCCCGAACATTACTTTAAAGAGACACTGGAGTTGGCAGCAGGAGCCCAAAAATTGGATGAATCACACCCTGGAGTGGCAAGCAGTAGCCCAAACATTACTTCAAAGAGACACTGGAGTTGGCAGCAGGAGCCCAAAAATTGGATGAATCACACCCTGGAGTTGCAAGCAGCAGCAGGAGCCCAAACATTACTTTAAAGAGACACTGGAGTTGGCAGCAGCAGCCGAAAAATTGGATGAATCACACCATGGAGTTGGCAGCAGCAGCAGCAGGAGCCCAAATATTGCTTTAAAGAGACACTGGAGTTGGCAGCAGGAGCCCAAAAATTGGATGAATCACACCCTGGAGTTGGCAGCAGCAGCAGCAGGAGCCCAAACATTGCTTTAAAGAGACACTGGAGTTGGCAGCAGGAGCCCAAAAATTGGATGAATCACACCCTGGAGTTGGCAGCAGCAGGAGCCCAAACATTGCTTTAAAGAGACACTGGAGTTGGCAGCAGAAGCCCAAAAATTGGATGAATCACACCCTGGAGTTGGCAGCAGCAGGAGCCCGAACATAGCTTGAAAGAGATACTGGAGTTGGCAGCAGGAGCCCAAAAATTGGATGAATCACACCCTGGAGTTGGCAGCAGCAGCAGCAGGAGCCCAAACATTACTTTAAAGAGACACTGGAGTTGGCAGCAGGAGCCCAAAAATTGGATGAATCACACCCTGGAGTTGGCAGCAGCAGGAGCCCGAACATAGCTTGAAAGAGACACTGGAGCTGGCAGCAGGAGCCCAAAAATTGGATGAATAACACCCTGGAGTTGGCAGAATCAGCAGCAGGAGCCCAAACATTACTTTAAGGAGACACTGGAGTTGGCAGCAGGAGCCCAAAAATTGGATGAATCACACCCTGGAGTTGGCAGCAGCAGGAGCCCAAACATTGCTTTAAAGAGACACTGGAGTTGGCTTCAGGAGCCCAAAAATTGGATGAATCACACCCTGGAGTTGGCAGCAGCAGCAGCAGGAGCCCAAACATTACTTTAAAGAGACACTGGAGTTGGCAGCAGGAGCCGAAAAATTGGATGAATCACACCCTGGAGTTGCAAGCAGCAGCAGCAGGAGGCCAAACATTGGCTGAAAGGCACACCCTGAAGTTGGTATCAGCAGGAGGCCAAAAATTGGTTGGAAGGCACACCCTGAAGTTGGCATCAGCAGGAGCCCAAAAATTGGCCTAAAGACATAAATATGTTTTGCACCATTTGGAAAGTGTAAAACGTGGCACCATGCTGAATCTAGTCGCATGCATCAGGCATTGGTGGGTGGAAATCCTGGCTGATCCATCCCTGATTCATTTTGACAAAGGTGAGTCTCTCCACATTTTTAGTTGACAGACGAGTTCTCCTCGCCGTAACTATGGCCCCCGCCGCACTAAACACCTGCTCAGATGGCACGCTACTTGCCGGGCAGGACAGCTTTTCCAGGGCAAACTCTGCTAGTTGCGGCCACAAATCAAGTTTGGCTGCCCAGAAGTCCAGCGGATCCTCAAGGTGTGTTGGCATGGTCATGTCAAAGTATGACATGACCTGCTGGTTCAGGTCCTGCTCCAGGTCTTCCTGCTGTTCATGAGTAGCCTCACTATGCGGGTGTAGAAAGCTACTCATTAGCTACTGAAGACTGAGGCTGCTGCTGATGGAGCTGCTGCTGCTGCTCATGCCAACCCCCCCAGCAGCCATGGCAGTGGAAGGTGAGCGCAGAGGTCCCCTCGAGTCAGACCTGCGAGAGTATGGACCATGGCGCAGATAGGCATCGGCCAACTGCCTACGTAGAATGTCTTTGTAGTAGTTCAGTTTGTCCTCCCTCTCAGTGGGTTTAAAAAATGCCCCCATTTTGTGCTGGAAGCGAGGGTCCAATATGGTGGACAGCCAGAAGTCATCCCGCCGACAGATGGAAACAATTCTGGGGTCACTACGCAAGCACGTGAGCATGCTTCCTGCCATTTGCGCAAGTGACTCAGATGGACTACCTGTCTCCATCTCCACTGCATACTGCCACGGTGTGTCCGGGTCCTCTGTCTCGCCTTCCTCAAAAACCTCTAGCTCCTCTGGCTGCTCCTGCTCCTCCTCTCCTGTCCGCTGACTAGATAAACCAGCCATTTTGCCAAGCCTAAACTGTGTTTCGCTGGGCAACTCCTCCTCCTCTTCCTCCTCCTCCTCCAGTTCAGCTCCAACGGGGTTCATGTGGCCGTAAGATGTAAACGCCATGTCTCCAGTGCCCTGACCAGCCATGGTTTCCAACATGTGCTGTAGTACATGAAGCAGTGGAATCACGTCGTTCATCCCGTAATCCTGCCGACTGACAAATAAAGTGGCTTCCTCAAAGGGCCTGAGCAAACGGCAGGTGTCACGTATGAGCTGCCACTGGTTGACATTGAAGTTACACAGGGGAGTCCCCCTATCTGCTTGGATCATCAGGAAATCCGTGATGGCCATTCTAAGTTTTCTTGGAGTAAGCCATGTTTGGATTTCCTGATGAATAAATTTAAGCAGTTCCTCCCCTGTGTGACTCCTTTCGCCAAGACAAACCATGTGAAGCACTGCGTGACACCTCCGTGCCCTGCACACATGGTAGACTGGAGGGGCACTGAGACTTGAGCCTACAGTGGAGGGTGAGGATATGGCGGAGGATGAGGAGGCCGAGTCGCACAGTGTCACAGGCCCAACGGGCAGGGAGCGCGGAGGCCGAAGCGGCGTGACCTGTCCAAGTTGCTGCTGCTGCAAAGGGACCACATTCACCCAGTGGGCCGTAAACGACATGTACTGTCCCTGACCATAGTTACAGCTCCAGACGTCGGCGCTGCCATGCACTTTGCTACACACCGACAGGCTCAAGGACTGGCCCACCTTCTGTTCAACAAAAGTGTGCAGCGCTTGTACTGCCTTCTTGGCAAAGAAATGACGGCTTGGGACTCTCCACCTCGGCTCGGCACAAGCCATCAGTTCTCTGAAAGGTGCAGAGTCCACCACCTGAAAAGGGAGCGACTGCAGCACCAGCAACTTGGTCAGGAGCACATTCAGCTTCTGCGCCGTAGGATGAGTGGGCGCATACTGCTGTCTCTTGGACATGGCTTCGCTGGTGGGATGCATGACTTGGAGGAGGAGGAGCAGGAGCCACAGAGGATGGGTATGATGCACAGCTGCCTTCGGCTGAGGTGCTGGAGCCTTGGCTGGCAGAAATTGGGAGCGGCATGCCACTTGGTGAGGAAGCAGACTGGACCACCCCTTGGGAGCCTCGGTTCTCCCAGGTCGCTTTATGGTGACGCATCATATGTTGACGCAGGGCGTGGTGCCAACATTTGGGCCCTGGCCACGCTTCACCTTCTGCCTACATATCTTGCATGTGGCCATGTTACCCTCCTGCGGATGCTTCAGGAAAAACTGCCACACTGCTGAGTAGCTACTTTTCCCACCAACAGGCCTCACTGATTCGCTGCTATTGTCGCCAACTCCAGGAACCACTGCTCCACTACCTCCTGATAAGGTAGCCTGCCGCGCAGCAGGTGCTCTACCCCGGCCCCGGCCCCGTTTGGCTCCAGGCTTTACAATTGTGCCCCCATGCTGACTGCCAACCATGCTGCTAACACCTTGCTGCCTGAGCTGCTGACTCCGGGGCAACCTGCGCCCCTCTTCTCCTGATGATGACGATGAAGCCCCTTCATCACCCGGCTCCCAAGTGCGATCGGCTTCATCGTCATCATCATTATCACCGAGTTGTGGCTGTACGTCACTGATGTTCGTGGATTCGTCAACAGTGTCTGGCGCAGGAGCTGGAACGCTCGCAACACCCACGACACTGTCCACATCACTATTTGTCTGCCTAGCTAAAAAAGCCACCTCCATTTCTTGACTGGGCAGTAGTTGCTGACTGTCCTCTATCTGATCGTCCTCCTCACTAAAGAGTGGAGCTGAACCCAAAGCATAGGATACGTCGCTGGGGGAGGGAACGGCGTAGGACAGAGGCAATGGGAGGACAGGGACTGCTCTCGGGGCATGCCAACTCAGGGTTGTGTCAGAGGAACCTACCGACCCTAGACTGGGGGTCTCAGACGTAACTTGTGATGATGTTGTTGATGAGTGCGTTAACCAATCTACCATGGCAGATGCGTTACTGGTGGAGACACGACCGCTAGCAGATACTGGCAGACCAGGTCTCTCACCATGACTCCTGCTGCCACTCGCCCCTAGTCTGCTGCGACCTCTGTCTGCTGAATCTTGGCCGCTGCCACTCCTCTTTGAACATCCTGGCACTTGTCTGCCTGACATTTTTATGTATTTGCTTATTTAGTATAAACAGATAGGGTTCAAGGTGCAGCTTTGGGGTGCCCTGCGGCCTGGTTTATTAAAAGCAGTCAAAAACAAATGGGATGCCCCCACAGCAGACCTGAGATCAGTATATATGCACAGTAAAAGTGTCTAAGCAGGCTCAAACAGGCCAAATTACTTTAAATAAGTGTGCAGCTTAGAGTAAATACAGAGGCTAATGGGATGTTACAGAATGGGATGCCCCCACAGCAGACCTGAGATCAGTATATATGCACAGCAACAGTGGATAAGCAGGCTCAAACAGGCCAAATTACTTTAAATAAGTGTGCAGCTTAGAGTAAATACAGAGGCTAATGGGATGTTACAGAATGGGATGCCCCACAGCAGACCTGAGATCAGTATATATGCACAGCAACAGTGGATAAGCAGGCTCCAACAGGCCAAATTACTTTAAATAAGTGTGCAGCTTAGAGGAGATACAGAGGCTAATGGTATGTTACAGAATGGGATGCCCCCACAGCAGACCTGAGATCAGTATATATGCACAGTAAAATGTCTAAGCAGGCTCAAACAGGCCAAATTACTTTAAATAAGTGTGCAGCTTAGAGTAAATACAGAGGCTAATGGGATGTTACAGAATGGGATGCCCCACAGCAGACCTGAGATCAGTATATATGCACAGCAACAGTGGATAAGCAGGCTCAAACAGGCCAAATTACTTTAAATAAGTGTGCAGCTTAGAGTAAATACAGAGGCTAATGGGATGTTACAGAATGGGATGCCCCACAGCAGACCTGAGATCAGTATATATGCACAGCAACAGTGGATAAGCAGGCTCCAACAGGCCAAATTACTTTAAATAAGTGTGCAGCTTAGAGGAGATACAGAGGCTAATGGTATGTTACAGAATGGGATGCCCCCACAGCAGACCTGAGATCAGTATATATGCACAGTAAAATGTCTAAGCAGGCTCCAACAGGCCAAATTACTTTAAATAAGTGTGCAGCTTAGAGTAAATACAGAGGCTAATGGGATGTTACAGAATGGGATGCCCCACAGCAGACCTGAGATCAGTATATATGCACATCAACAGTGGATAAGCAGGCTCCAACAGGCCAAATCACTTTAAATAAGTGTGCAGCTTAGAGGAGATACAGAGGCTAATGGTATGTTACAGAATGGGATGCCCCCACAGCAGACCTGAGATCAGCATATATGCACAGTAAAAGTGTCTAAGCAGGCTCAAACAGGCCAAATTACTTTAAATAAGTGTGCAGCTTAGAGTAAATACAGAGGCTAATGGGATGCCCCACAGCAGACCTGAGATCAGTATATATGCACAGCAACAGTGGATAAGCAGGCTCCAACAGGCCAAATTACTTTAAATAAGTGTGCAGCTTAGAGGAGATACAGAGGCTAACTTCTCGCTGACTTCCTGCCTGTCTCCTGCCTGTCCCCGTCTGTCCCTGGCTCTCTAACTGTCTCTCCCTGACTACAGCAGTGTCCTGTCTCTCACGAATGCAATAGAGAAATGAGGAAAAGCAAGATGTCCGCCGCCTTAAATAGCGCTGTGACGTCACCGGGCTTGCTGGCTGCTGATAGGCTGCATGTGACTGCCCCAGTATGCACTGGAGCGGGGTAGATGTCTGGACATGTCCCGTCCGCCATCTTAGAATGCCTGTAATGTAAATGAATGGATGTTAAAGGAAAACTTCGAGCGATCGAAGCACGGGGAAATTCGGATTCGATCCGAATCGAATTTTTCATGAAATTCGGATCGAATCCGGGTTCGTCCGGATCGATTCGCTCATCCCTAATTGAAATGTATGGGAGAGCGACAGGTAATACCAGGCGCTCTAGAAGCCAGAGCGCCGGCGGTATACACTGAGCCGTCTGTGATGATGAATCGGTCGCTACGTGTCACTGTTAGAGTCGTTCACCAGATTCGCTTTGACCCGCGGTCACTGTTCGCTACCTGTCTTTACCTGTTGCTGCCAGTCGTTACCTGCTGCTATGGTTTGATGAATAAAGCCCTTAATTAGAAATTCGGGTTCGTCCAAATTGAACTTTTACAGATTTGCTAAAAAATAAAAAAGAAATATGCTTACCTTCCTCCCTGTTTCAGCGCCGGGCGATGTCTTCATCCTCTGGTGATTCTCTTCCCCACGCTGGGCTCCTGTCATCTCGCTTCCCGTCGCAGGGAGGGGCTTTTATACTGATGAGTGAGCTAACACCAGCTCACTCTGCCGGTATAAAAGGCCCCACCCAGCAGCAGGAGGGAGATGTCAAGAGCGGGAATGATCAGTGGAAGCCGATCGAGGTGCAAGGAACACCCCATGTCTGGCTTCGACGATCAATCCGGTCATCAGAGGCAGTGGAGGTGTGGGATTACCTGTATCCCAAAAGCCCAGTCCTCGGACCATGTACTTACCTTCTTTCCTGGTCCAACGGTGCATGAGCAAGCCGCTGCCCATCCCCGCTATCCCTCTAGCACCAGGCATTTGTGAATGGCCGGGTAGCGGGGGATGCAGCCACCAGCTCGCTCGGAGCCGCTCGCCTTAGACGATGTGACATCGGCACGCTGATTGGACGAGCAGCCGCGCATGTGCTATAGGACCAGGAAGAGGTGAGTTGGTTTCGGCGACCGGGGGGTTTTACCCCCAATAGGGGTGCTCCAGGGGCAAGGACCAAAACCCAGGATAGTCAAAACCTAAACCTAAACAACTCAATCTATTTTGTTCACCCCACCCCAGGTACATTAACATTTGGATGTTTTCTGCCCTCAATGCTGCTTGGTATTCCTGTTATAGAGAGTTTTCATTTAAATTTTCCCTAGCTATGCCATTGTATGCCATGGTTTCTAACAGGATACCATTTTTCTAAACTAGCTGTTTAAGCCCCCCTCCTCACAATATCATGCTGGGAACAAATAGTGGCCATTGAAAATCGTGCTAGAAGGAAGATAAGAGCCAAAAAAAATTTAATTTTCCCCCAGATTTTCCTTTGAAGGTAAAATTGTGTATGGGTATTTTTATCTAATTCATTACCAGGACACTAAGGAGAGAGAACCTTTATGGGACATGGTTGGTCTGCTTTAAAGTGGACCAACAACCAGGATTTTGACTATCCTAGGTTTTGGTCCACTTCCCCGGGGCAACCCCCCCAGGTCGCCCCGTGCACTTACCCTGCTTCCTGTTCCAACAGCGCATGCGCATGCACGAGCCAAGGGGGCATCCCCGCTATCCCTCTAGCAGGGCGCATGCCCACGCCAGGAATTTGTGAAAGGCCAGCGCAGGCACGCTCCCCCTGAAGCGGGGGATGAGGTCACAAGTGCGCTCCGAGCCGCTGACCTTAGACGCTGGCTTAGACGGCGTGACGTCAGTGGTTCAAAACGCGCTGATTGGATGAGCGGCCGCGCATGCGCCATGGGCCTGGGAAGAGGTGAGTTGTGCTCGGTGATCTGAGAGGTTTCACACGGATTGGGGTGCCCCGGGGGAAAGGACCAAAACGTCAAAATCCTGGGTTTTGGTCCACTTTAAAGAGGAACAATGGGGGGAGGTTAAAACCTCCTCCAAGCGTCACCGATATGCTGCCTCCCCCCCTCCAGTTTTACCTTAGGGCAGTATTTACTAACCTCGCCAAGGGATCCATCTTCTGGGTCCCTTCGGTTTCCGGGCGACCTTCCGACGGCCGGCACCATCTTGTATCCCATCAGGCACAGTGTGCGCGGCCGCAATGGGGCTGCCCGAAATCGAGACCTGCTGAGCTGCAAGATCACCGTGGGACATTGACGAGCAATGCTAAGGTGGACGGCTAAGCTGACGTCAGGGTGAGGATTGGGCCCTGAACCAACCGGACGTCGCCGCAGCAGGTGGCTTTTTATTTTTGGTCCAATGTTCCAGTTTAATTTTTTTTTTTTTTTTTTAACTCACCTCTGTCCTAGAGTTCTGCCACACTCAAAACGCTATAACCCTGGGCACTAATTATATATATGTCAATCTCATTTATTTGCCATTCACTCGTGGTCTGCCTGTTGTTTATATTATTTATTTTGTTTTGTGCTGCAGGGTGCGCTGTACCTGTTTTTCCATGCTATTTGCTAATGACGTGGAGCCATCACTCGGCTTGTGAGGCATCCAACCTGAAAAAAGGAGAAGACAGAAGCAGAGCGCAAATAACATGGAAAGAGAGAGAGATGAAGAAAGAAAAAGAGAGAGAAAGACAGAGCAACAAAGAAATGGAGAGAAGGAGAGTAAGAAGGAGAAATAAGGAAAGAGAGGAAGAGAGCGGTAAAGGGAGTGTGAAAGAAAGAAAGAAAGAAAGAAAGAAAGAGAAAGAAAGAAAGACTGAGAAATAAGAGAAAAAAGAAAGAGGGAGAGAGCAAGAAAGTAAGAAGGGAAGAGAGAGTGGTGGGTTGACATAGAGGACAAGAGAGGTAGGACAAGAAAAAGAGAGGAAAGACAGAAATACAGAGAGAAAGAGAAATAAGAAAAACATGGGAGGGGTGAAGAGCTGACTAATGAAAAATAAAGACAAATAGGGGTGTTATGGTAGTATCTAGGGTTAACCAGCAGTAATTCCGGTCAGCATTAATTTCAATCCCAAGCTTTGGTAATTATCACACCACTTAGCCAAACAGTGTGCTACGGGTAGTGATCGCATCGAGGCCCACTAGATTGCTGCCGGATTTCATACAATTAGGAAATTTGGTTGGCTATTGGATATTTGGTGTTATTATTGCAACCCTATACAGAAGAAAATCTTGCTATATACCGCACATGCTCAACCTGTGGCCCGGGGGCCATATGTGGAACTTGGAGCCATCTGATGTGGCCCGTGACCTGCTGTGGGAAAAGTGGGAGGGGTACATATAACTGTTGTGTAAAGGTAGTTAAATAGGCGCACAGTAAGGATGGGAGAGTGGACGGAGGGATTCAGTGACTGTTGATTTTTCAACTACCTCTGCTAGAAGTTTGTTCCAAGCATCTACTACTCTTTTTGTAAAAGAATATTTTTTAACATTGCTCCTGATCTTCCCTCCGACTAGCTTCAGGTTGGTCCTCTTTGTTCTATCATTAAGTTTCTTCTTAAAAACACTTCCCTCCTGAACCTTATTGAATCCTGTCACATATATAAAGGTCTCCATCATGTCCCCTCTCTCCCTTCTTTCCTCCACACTGTATAGATCAAGTTATTTAAGTCTCTCCTGAGTTTTAAGTTTAAGTCCTTCCACCATTTTTGTTGCCGGCCTTTGGACACGTTCAATTTGAATAATGTCTTTTTGCAGGTAAGGTCTCCAGAACTGCACACAGTATTCTAGCTGTGGTCTCACCAGGGCTCTATACAGCGGCATCACAACCTCCCTCTTCCTACTGGTGATGCCTCGAGCTATGCAGCCGAGCATCCTGCTTACTTTTCCTTTTGCCTGGCTACACTGTTCAGCTTTCAGTAATCAGTATCCCTAAATCTCTTTCCTGGCTAACACAGTACTGCCCATACGGTGCTCAGAGCAGGGATTCCTTCTATTCAAGTGCAGGATTTTACATTTAGAGACATTAAACTCTAGTTTCCACAGTTATGACCATTTATCCAGTAAAGCTAAATCATTTTCCATGTTGCAGACACCTCCAGGAGTATCCACCCATATACTCATATACATATTATTTGCTCAATGTGGCAATATATAAAAGGTAAGAGAATTCAAGGGAAGAAGTCATTTACTTAGTTGTTCTTGGTATCATAGCATCCACATATAGGAGAACATCTTGCTATATACTGATGAGATAGTGCCCCCTAGTGTCATAGTCATGAACTGTGTAATCAGGGGAATTGCAGAGAAGCACCACATCCAAGATTAGAAAAACCCTTCTCCCCTTCACCATTTCCTCCTCCTAGAGCCAAATTGTCCACATTGGAATTAATTTTATATCCCTCTTTCTTCCACCCTATCTGTGTCATGGTCTACTGAGTGAATCTATTCCTGAGCACCAGTAGGTGTGTGGCCCTGTTTGAGGGGTCGGAACAGATGGCAGTGTATCATTTAGCATAACTGTATATAATGGCTTCTGTAATATCTAATGTGTGGGTTTTATAGTTGCATTTAGAGCAGAAGTGCAAGTATGAAAAGGTCACATAGCTTTGAATTTCAATGGTTAAAGGGGTTGTCCAGGCCCGGTTTAAAAATATGTTTTTGCTTACTTGCTCTGCAGAGGGTTCACCCTAATGAGCTTCTAAATAAAGCTGTTGAGAGTTAGTGTCTTTTACTTATTCTTGACCACCTTATTTTTAGCACTGAAAGGTAGACCTATACAAAGAAGCAGGGAAATGACAGACAAGCAGAGCAGGGAGCAGCTATCCCCCCCCTGCATACACAAGTATTGGTGTGTCTCAATCAGTCTGATGTAAGAAGGGGCAGATGGGTCCACCTCTAAATGTTAAAAAAGGTGGTCATAAATAAATACATTATAGGGGCCGGGCTACAGGAAAGGGAATTATCCAAATGATTTTAGAGCCTCCGGAGAAGCAGCATGTCTAGAACCGTTAAGACACTTACCAATTAAAAACTGCAATGGGACAGTTTTACGGTGGGGTACATTTTTTTACAGTGTAGTACATTTTTTATCAAAAGCTTTAAAGTGGACCAACACCCAGGATTTTGACTATCCTGGGTCTTGGTCCACTTCGGCGGGGCACCCCCGATCGGGGTGCCCCGCTGTGTGAAACCCCCCCGAACTCACCTCTCCCCGAGCCGACGGACATGCCGAGTTAACCAAATAATTTATTCAGTTTTGGAAATGCTGAGTTTTTAAAGTGGACCAACACCCACCGGTGATCGGCCCGGGAATCTATAAGATTCCCGGGCCGATCACCTCCCTCCCCGCGGGACATCGGAGATCGGGATGTCCCGTGGGGTGAAACCCCCCCAAACACCCCAAACTCCTTCCCCCAAGCTCCTCCGCCGCCGCCTCCCGCGCGTCCCTCTTGACGCGCGCGTGCCCGCGCCGGCCATTCACAGACGGCCGGCGCGGGAGCGCGCACGTCTAGAGGGGCGCGTGGGAGGCGGCGGCGGAGGAGCTTGGGGTAAGGAGTTTGGGGTGTTTGGGGGGGTTTCACCCCACGGGACATCCCGATCTCGGATGTCCCGCGGGGAGGGAGGTGATCGGTGGGTGTTGGTCCACTTTAAAAACTCAGCATTTCCAAAACTGAATAAATTATTTGGTTAACTCTCTAAATCTCAACAACAACAGTGGTACTCAGCAGCGCACCAGGATGAATCCTCTGCATGGTAGGTAAGCAAACAAACCAAATCAGGATGCACCAGGGGTAGGGAATCAACAAGAGCCGGACACAATGGGTTTTGGACCACATTAAGCTTAAAGTGGACCAAAACCCAGGATTTTGACTATCCTGGGTAGAGATGAGCGAACTTTTGAAAAATTCGATTCGACTGATTCGCCGAATTTTCCGACAAAAATCGTTTCGACCCGAATAAATTCGCGACGAATCGCTATTAAAAACGGCTATTTCTGAGCCTCCTACAGCCTCAATAGGGTTGTAAACCATTCAGCCTTGCTGTAACACGCACAGGATGCGTGCTGGGTTAGTTAAATAATACTTTGAAGAAATATCACATGCAGATCAGAGGCATCGCTAATAGAATCGCAGAGCGGCACAATTGCAGAGAGTTGAAGTGGCATCACTATGAGGGGCAGAAGGAGCCCAAATATACACTGGAGTTGGCCTCAGGAGCCCAAAAATTGGATGAATCACACCCTGGAGTTGGCAGGAGTTGGCAGCAGCAGCAGCAGGAGCCCAAATATACACTGGAGTTGGCTTCAGGAGCCCAAAAATTGGATGAATCACACCCTGGAGTTGGCAGGAGTTGGCAGCAGCAGCAGGAGGAGCCCAAATATACACTGGAGTTGGCTTCAGGAGCCCAAAAATTGGATGAATCACACCCTGGAGTTGGCAGGAGTTGACAGCAGCAGCAGCAGGAGCCCAAATATACACTGGAGTTGGCTTCAGGAGCCCAAAAATTGGATGAATCACACCCTGGAGTTGGCAGGAGTTGACAGTAGCAGCAGCAGGAGCCCAAATATACACTGGAGTTGGCCTCAGGAGCCCAAAAATTGGATGAATCACACCCTGGAGTTGGCAGAAGTTGGCAGCAGCAGCAGCAGGAGCCCAAATATACACTGGAGTTGGCTTCAGGAGCCCAAAAATTGGATGAATCACACCCTGGAGTTGGCAGGAGTTGACAGTAGCAGCAGCAGGAGCCCAAATATACACTGGAGTTGGCTTCAGGAGCCCAAAAATTGGATGAATCACACCCTGGAGTTGGCAGGAGTTGACAGTAGCAGCAGCAGGAGCCCAAATATACACTGGAGTTGGCCTCAGGAGCCAAAAAATGGATGAATCACACCCTGGAGTTGGCAGGAGTTGACAGTAGCAGCAGCAGGAGCCCAAATATACACTGGAGTTGGCCTCAGGAGCCCAAAAATTGGATGAATCACACCCTGGAGTTGGCAGGAGTTGACAGTAGCAGCAGCAGGAGCCCAAATATACACTGGAGTTGGCCTCAGGAGCCCAAAAATTGGATGAATCACACCCTGGAGTTGGCAGAAGTTGGCAGCAGCAGCAGCAGGAGCCCAAATATACACTGGAGTTGGCTTCAGGAGCCCAAAAATTGGATGAATCACACCCTGGAGTTGGCAGAAGTTGGCAGCAGCAGCAGCAGGAGCCCAAATATACACTGGAGTTGGCTTCAGGAGCCCAAAAATTGGATGAATCACACCCTGGAGTTGGCAGGAGTTGACAGTAGCAGCAGCAGGAGCCCAAATATACACTGGAGTTGGCTTCAGGAGCCCAAAAATTGGATGAATCACACCCTGGAGATGGCAGGAGTTGACAGTAGCAGCAGCAGGAGCCCAAATATACACTGGAGTTGGCCTCAGGAGCCCAAAAATTGGATGAATCACACCCTGGAGTTGGCAGGAGTTGACAGTAGCAGCAGCAGGAGCCCAAATATACACTGGAGTTGGCCTCAGGAGCCCAAAAATTGGATGAATCACACCCTGGAGTTGGCAGGAGTTGACAGTAGCAGCAGCAGGAGCCCAAATATACACTGGAGTTGGCCTCAGGAGCCCAAAAATTGGATGAATCACACCCTGGAGTTGGCAGAAGTTGGCAGCAGCAGCAGCAGGAGCCCAAATATACACTGGAGTTGGCTTCAGGAGCCCAAAAATTGGATGAATCACACCCTGGAGTTGGCAGGAGTTGACAGTAGCAGCAGCAGGAGCCCAAATATACACTGGAGTTGGCCTCAGGAGCCCAAAAATTGGATGAATCACACCCTGGAGTTGGCAGGAGTTGACAGTAGCAGCAGCAGGAGCCCAAATATACACTGGAGTTGGCCTCAGGAGCCCAAAAATTGGATGAATCACACCCTGGAGTTGGCAGGAGTTGGCAGCAGCAGCAGCAGGAGCCCAAATATACACTGGAGTTGGCTTCAGGAGCCCAAAAATTGGATGAATCACACCCTGGAGTTGGCAGAAGTTGGCAGCAGCAGCAGCAGGAGCCCAAATATACACTGGAGTTGGCTTCAGGAGCCCAAAAATTGGATGAATCACACCCTGGAGTTGGCAGGAGTTGGCAGCAGCAGCAGCAGGAGCCCAAATATACACTGGAGTTGGCTTCAGGAGCCCAAAAATTGGATGAATCACACCCTGGAGTTGGCAGGAGTTGACAGCAGCAGCAGCAGGAGCCCAAATATACACTGGAGTTGGCTTCAGGAGCCCAAAAATTGGATGAATCACACCCTGGAGTTGGCAGGAGTTGACAGTAGCAGCAGCAGGAGCCCAAATATACACTGGAGTTGGCTTCAGGAGCCCAAAAATTGGATGAATCACACCCTGGAGTTGGCAGAAGTTGGCAGCAGCAGCAGCAGGAGCCCAAATATACACTGGAGTTGGCTTCAGGAGCCCAAAAATTGGATGAATCACACCCTGGAGTTGGCAGGAGTTGACAGTAGCAGCAGCAGGAGCCCAAATATACACTGGAGTTGGCCTCAGGAGCCCAAAAATTGGATGAATCACACCCTGGAGTTGGCAGGAGTTGACAGTAGCAGCAGCAGGAGCCCAAATATACACTGGAGTTGGCTTCAGGAGCCCAAAAATTGGATGAATCACACCCTGGAGTTGGCAGAAGTTGACAGTAGCAGCAGCAGGAGCCCAAATATACACTGGAGTTGGCCTCAGGAGCCCAAAAATTGGATGAATCACACCCTGGAGTTGGCAGAAGTTGGCAGCAGCAGCAGCAGGAGCCCAAATATACACTGGAGTTGGCTTCAGGAGCCCAAAAATTGGATGAATCACACCCTGGAGTTGGCAGAAGTTGGCAGCAGCAGCAGCAGGAGCCCAAATATACACTGGAGTTGGCTTCAGGAGCCCAAAAATTGGATGAATCACACCCTGGAGTTGGCAGGAGTTGACAGTAGCAGCAGCAGGAGCCCAAATATACACTGGAGTTGGCCTCAGGAGCCCAAAAATTGGATGAATCACACCCTGGAGTTGGCAGGAGTTGACAGTAGCAGCAGCAGGAGCCCAAATATACACTGGAGTTGGCCTCAGGAGCCCAAAAATTGGATGAATCACACCCTGGAGTTGGCAGGAGTTGACAGTAGCAGCAGCAGGAGCCCAAATATACACTGGAGTTGGCTTCAGGAGCCCAAAAATTGGATGAATCACACCCTGGAGTTGGCAGAAGTTGACAGTAGCAGCAGCAGGAGCCCAAATATACACTGGAGTTGGCCTCAGGAGCCCAAAAATTGGATGAATCACACCCTGGAGTTGGCAGAAGTTGGCAGCAGCAGCAGCAGGAGCCCAAATATACACTGGAGTTGGCCTCAGGAGCCCAAAAATTGGATGAATCACACCCTGGAGTTGGCAGGAGTTGGCAGCAGCAGCAGCAGGAGCCCAAATATACACTGGAGTTGGCTTCAGGAGCCCAAAAATTGGATGAATCACACCCTGGAGTTGGCAGAAGTTGGCAGCAGCAGCAGCAGGAGCCCAAATATACACTGGAGTTGGCTTCAGGAGCCCAAAAATTGGATGAATCACACCCTGGAGTTGGCAGGAGTTGACAGTAGCAGCAGCAGGAGCCCAAATATACACTGGAGTTGGCCTCAGGAGCCCAAAAATTGGATGAATCACACCCTGGAGTTGGCAGAAGTTGGCAGCAGCAGCAGCAGGAGCCCAAATATACAC
This sequence comes from Gastrophryne carolinensis, assembly GCA_027917425.1. Taxonomy (NCBI): domain Eukaryota; kingdom Metazoa; phylum Chordata; class Amphibia; order Anura; family Microhylidae; genus Gastrophryne; species Gastrophryne carolinensis. Next base: position 22,846,016 of record CM051242.1, on the reverse strand, counting down.
TGGAGTTGGCCTCAGGAGCCCAAAAATTGGATGAATCACACCCTGGAGTTGGCAGGAGTTGACAGTAGCAGCAGCAGGAGCCCAAAAAATGGCCTAAAGACATAAATATGTTTTGCACCATTTGGAAAGTGTAAAACGTGGCACCATGCTGAATCTAGTCGCATGCATCAGGCATTGGTGGGTGGAAATCCTGGCTGATCCATCCCTGATTCATTTTGACAAAGGTGAGTCTCTCCACATTTTTAGTTGACAGACGAGTTCTCCTCGCCGTAACTATGGCCCCCGCCGCACTAAACACCCGCTCAGATGGCACGCTACTTGCCGGGCAGGACAGCTTTTCCAGGGCAAACTCTGCTAGTTGGGGCCACAAGTCAAGTTTGGCTGCCCAGAAGTCCAGCGGATCCTCAAGGTGTGTTGGCATGGTCATGTCAAAGTATGACATGACCTGCTGGTTCAGGTCCTGCTCCAGGTCTTCCTGCTGCTCATGAGTAGCCTCACTATGCGGGTGTAGAAAGCTACTCATTAGCGACTGAAGACTGAGGCTGCTGCTGCTGATGGAGCTTCTGCTGCTGCTGCTGCCAACCCCCCCAGCGGCCATGGCAGTGGAAGGTGAGCGCAGAGGTCCCCTCGAGTCAGACCTGCGAGAGTATGGACCATGGCGCAGATAGGCATCGGCCAACTGCCTACGTAGAATGTCTTTGTAGTAGTTGAGTTTGTCCTCCCTCTCGGTGGGTTTAAAAAATGCCCCCATTTTGTGCCGGAAGCGAGGGTCCAATAAGGTGGACAGCCAGAAGTCATCCCGCCGACAGATGGAAACAATTCTGGGGTCACTACGCAAGCATGTGAGCATGCTTCGTGCCATTTGCGCAAGTGACTCGGATGGACTACCTGTCTCCATCTCCACTGCATACTGCCACGGTGTGCCCGGGTCCTCTGTCTCTCCTTCCTCAAAAACCTCTAGCTCCTCTGGCTGCTCCTGCTCCTCCTCTCCTGTCCGCTGACTAGATAAACCAGCCATTTCGCCAAGCCTAAACTGTGTTTCCTCCTCCTCCTCCTCCAGTTCAGCTCCAAGGGGGTTCATGTGGCCGTAAGATGTAAACGCCATGTCTCCAGTGCCCTGACCAGCCATGGTTTCCAACATGTGCTGTAGTACATGAAGCAGTGGAATCACGTCGTTCATCCCGTAATCCTGCCGACTGACAAATAAAGTGGCTTCCTCAAAGGGCCTGAGCAAACGGCAGGTGTCACGTATGAGCTGCCACTGGTTGACATTGAAGTTACACAGGGGAGTCCCCCTATCTGCTTGGATCATCAGGAAATCCGTGATGGCTTTTCTCTGTTCATATAATCGGTCCAACATGTGAAGGGTGGAATTCCAACGGGTGGAAACATCGCAAATCAGACTATGTTGGGGGATACCATTCTGACGCTGTAGCTCAAGAAGGGTGTGTTTGGCGGTGTAGGAGTGGCTGAAGTGCATGCAAAGTTTCCGTGAAGTTGTTAGGATGTCCTGCAGATGGGGGGAACACTTCAGAAACCGCTTGACAACCAGATTGAAGACGTGAGCCATGCAGGGGGCATGGGTCAGGCTTCCTTGGCGCAGCGCAGACAAAATGTTCTTCCCATTGTCGGTAACCATGATTCCCATTTTAAGTTTTCTCGGAGTAAGCCATGTTTGGATTTCCTGATGAATACATTTAAGCAGTTCCTCCCCTGTGTGACTCCGTTCGCCAAGACAAACCATGTGAAGCACTGCGTGACACCTCCGTGCCCTGCACACATGGTAGACTGGAGGGGCACTGAGACTTGAGCCTACAGTGGAGGGTGAGGAGATGGCGGAGGATGAGGAGGCCGAGTCGCACGGTGTCACAGGCCCAATGGGCAGAGAGCGCGGAGGCCGAAGCGGCGTGACCTGTCCAAGTTGCTGCTGCAAAGGGACCACATTCACCCAGTGGGCCGTAAACGACATGTACTGCCCCTGACCGTAGTTACAGCTCCAGATGTCGGCGCTGCCATGTATTTTGCTACACACCGACAGGCTCAAGGACTGGCCCACCTTCTGTTCAACAAAAGTGTGCAGCGCTGGTACTGCCTTCTTGGCAAAGAAATGACGGCTTGGGACTCTCCACCTCGGCTCGGCACAAGCCATCAGTTCTCTGAAAGGTGCAGATTCCACCACCTGAAAAGGGAGCGACTGCAGCACCAGCAACTTGGACAGGAGCACATTCAGCTTCTGCGCCGTAGGATGAGTGGGCGCATACTGCTGTCTCTTGGACATGGCTTCGCTGATGGATTGCTGGCGGGATGCATGACTTGGAGGAGGAGGAGCAGGAGCGACAGAGGATGGGTATGACGCACAGCTGCCTTCGGCTGAGGTGCTGGAGCCTTGGCTGGCAGAAATTGGGAGCTCACTTGGTGAGGAAGCAGACTGGACCACCCCTTGGGAGCCTCGGTTCTCCCAGGTCGTTTTATGGTGACGCATCATATGTTGACGCAGGGCCGTGGTGCCAACATTTGGACCCTGGCCACGCTTCACCTTTTGCCTACATATCTTGCATGTGGCCATGTTACCCTCCTGCGGATGCCTCAGGAAAAACTGCCACACTGCCGAGTAGCTACTTTTCCCACCCCCTGGCCTCACTGATTCACTGCTGCTGTTGCCAACTCCAGGAACCCCTGCTCCACTACCTCCCGATAAGGTAGACTGCCGCACAGCAGGTGCTCTACCCCGGCCCCGGCCCCGGCCGGCTCCAGCCTTTGGAATTGTGCCCCCATGCTGACTGCTACCACCTTGCTGCCTCAGCTGCTGACTCCGGGGCAACCTGCGCCCCTCTTCTCCTGATGATGACGATGAAGCCCCTTCATCACCCGGCTCCCAAGTGCGATCGGCTTCATCGTCATCATCATCATCATCACCGGGTTGTGGCTGTACGTCACTGATGTTCGTGGATTCGTCAACAGTGTCTGGCGCAGGAGCTGGAACGCTCGCAGCACCCACGACACTGTCCACATCACTATTTGTCTGCCTAGCTAAAGAAGCCACCTCCATTTCTTGGCTGGGCAGTAGCTGCTGACTGTCCTCCTGTATCTGATCGTCCTCCTCACTAAAGAGTGGAGCTGAACCCAAAGCATAGGATACGTCGCTGGGGGAGGGAACGGCGTAGGACAGAGGCAATGGGAGGACAGGGACTGCTCTCGGGGCATGCCAACTCAGGGTTGTGTCAGAGGAACCTACCGACCCTAGACTGGGGGTCTCAGATGTAAGTTGTGATGATGTTGTTGATGAGCGCGTCAGCCAATCTACCACGGCAGATGCGTTACTGGTGGAGACCCGACCGCTAGCAGATACTGGCAGATTAGGTCTCTCAGCGTGACTCCTGCTGCTACTGGCCCCCAGTCTGATGCGAGCTCTGCCTGCGGAATCTTGGCCTCTGCCACTCCTCTTTTCACTTCCAGGCACTTGTCTGCCCGACATAGTCTAACTGGCGTGGTAGTAGGTGATATTTTAAGAACCCCCAGGCAGCAGTGGGTCTATATAAAACAGAATATAATGCACACCAAAAGTGAGCAGTAACACTCAGCCTCCAACAGGCCTGCTTAGTGTAAATAAGAGAGCTGCTTAGTGTAAATAAAGAGGGGTATGCTATGTTACAGAATGGGATGCCTCAACAGAAGTGCACCTGGCAGGCAGCAGTAAGCCTATGCCCAGCAAAAGTGTCTTATAATATAAATATAATAAGAGCAAATGCTTATATGGTCTTAAACAGAGGCTGCTTTAGTCACAGAATGGGATGCCCTGGGCAGGAATCGACCTGGCAGGGTCCAGTAGTGCTTTGGCCAGCAAAAGTGTCTTTATCAGGCCTAATTTCAAATATAATAAGAGCAAATGCTTATATGGTCTTAAACAGAGGCTGCTTTAGTCACAGAATGGGATGCCCTGGGCAGGAATGGACCTGGCAGGGTCCAGTAGTGCTTTGGCCAGCAAAAGTGTCTTTATCAGGCTAATTTCAAATATAATAAGAGCAAATGCTTATATGGTCTTAAACAGAGGCTGCTATAGTCACAGAATGGGATGCCCTTGCAGGGTCCAGTAGTGCTATGCCCAGCAAAAGTGTCTTTATCAGGCTAATTTCAAATATGATAAGAGCAAATGCTTATATGGTCTTAAACAGAGGCTGCTTTAGTCACAGAATGGGATGCCCTGGGCAGGAATGGACCTGGCAGGGTCCAGTAGGGCTTTGGCCAGCAAAAGTGTCTTTATCAGGCTAATTTCAAATATGATAAGAGCAAATGCTTATATGGTCTTAAACAGAGGCTGCTGTAGTCACAGAATGGGATGCCCCGGGCAGGAATCGAGCTGGCAGGGTCCTGTAGGGCTTTGGCCAGCAAAAGTGTCTTTATCAGGCCTAATTTCAAATATGATAAGAGCAAATGCTTATATGGTCTTAAACAGAGGCTGCTTTAGTCACAGAATGGGATGCCCTGGGCAGGAATGGACCTGGCAGGGTCCAGTAGGGCTTTGGCCAGCAAAAGTGTCTTTATCAGGCTAATTTCAAATATGATAAGAGCAAATGCTTATATGGTCTTAAACAGAGGCTGCTTTAGTCACAGAATGGGATGCCCCGGGCAGGAATCGAGCTGGCAGGGTCCAGTAGTGCTTTGGCCAGCAAAAGTGTCTTTATCAGGCCTAATTTCAAATATGATAAGAGCAAATGCTTATATGGTCTTAAACAGAGGCTGCTTTAGTCACAGAATGGGATGCCCCGGGCAGGAATCGAGCTGGCAGGGTCCAGTAGTGCTTTGGCCAGCAAAAGTGTCTTTATCAGGCCTAATTTCAAATATGATAAGAGCAAATGCTTATATGGTCTTAAACAGAGGCTGCTGTAGTCACAGAATGGGATGCCCCGGGCAGGAATCGAGCTGGCAGGGTCCAGTAGTGCTTTGGCCAGCAAAAGTGTCTTTATCAGGCCTAATTTCAAATATGATAAGAGCAAATGCTTATATGGTCTTAAACAGAGGCTGCTTTAGTCACAGAATGGGATGCCCTGGGCAGGAATGGACCTGGCAGGGTCCAGTAGGGCTTTGGCCAGCAAAAGTGTCTTTATCAGGCTAATTTCAAATATGATAAGAGCAAATGCTTATATGGTCTTAAACAGAGGCTGCTTTAGTCACAGAATGGGATGCCCCGGGCAGGAATCGAGCTGGCAGGGTCCAGTAGTGCTTTGGCCAGCAAAAGTGTCTTTATCAGGCCTAATTTCAAATATGATAAGAGCAAATGCTTATATGGTCTTAAACAGAGGCTGCTTTAGTCACAGAATGGGATGCCCTGGGCAGGAATGGACCTGGCAGGGTCCAGTAGGGCTTTGGCCAGCAAAAGTGTCTTTATCAGGCCTAATTTCAAATATGATAAGAGCAAATGCTTATATGGTCTTAAACAGAGGCTGCTGTAGTCACAGAATGGGATGCCCCGGGCAGGAATCGAGCTGGCAGGGTCCAGTAGTGCTTTGGCCAGCAAAAGTGTCTTTATCAGGCCTAATTTCAAATATGATAAGAGCAAATGCTTATATGGTCTTAAACAGAGGCTGCTTTAGTCACAGAATGGGATGCCCTGGGCAGGAATGGACCTGGCAGGGTCCAGTAGGGCTTTGGCCAGCAAAAGTGTCTTTATCAGGCTAATTTCAAATATGATAAGAGCAAATGCTTATATGGTCTTAAACAGAGGCTGCTGTAGTCACAGAATGGGATGCCCCGGGCAGGAATCGAGCTGGCAGGGTCCAGTAGGGCTTTGGCCAGCAAAAGTGTCTTTATCAGGCCTAATTTCAAATATGATAAGAGCAAATGCTTATATGGTCTTAAACAGAGGCTGCTTTAGTCACAGAATGGGATGCCCTGGGCAGGAATGGACCTGGCAGGGTCCAGTAGGGCTTTGGCCAGCAAAAGTGTCTTTATCAGGCTAATTTCAAATATGATAAGAGCAAATGCTTATATGGTCTTAAACAGAGGCTGCTTTAGTCACAGAATGGGATGCCCCGGGCAGGAATCGAGCTGGCAGGGTCCAGTAGTGCTTTGGCCAGCAAAAGTGTCTTTATCAGGCCTAATTTCAAATATGATAAGAGCAAATGCTTATATGGTCTTAAACAGAGGCTGCTTTAGTCACAGAATGGGATGCCCCGGGCAGGAATCGAGCTGGCAGGGTCCAGTAGTGCTTTGGCCAGCAAAAGTGTCTTTATCAGGCCTAATTTCAAATATGATAAGAGCAAATGCTTATATGGTCTTAAACAGAGGCTGCTTTAGTCACAGAATGGGATGCCCTGGGCAGGAATGGACCTGGCAGGGTCCAGTAGGGCTTTGGCCAGCAAAAGTGTCTTTATCAGGCTAATTTCAAATATGATAAGAGCAAATGCTTATATGGTCTTAAACAGAGGCTGCTTTAGTCACAGAATGGGATGCCCCGGGCAGGAATCGAGCTGGCAGGGTCCAGTAGTGCTTTGGCCAGCAAAAGTGTCTTTATCAGGCTAATTTCAAATATGATAAGAGCAAATGCTTATATGGTCTTAAACAGAGGCTGCTGTAGTCACAGAATGGGATGCCCCGGGCAGGAATCGAGCTGGCAGGGTCCAGTAGGGCTTTGGCCAGCAAAAGTGTCTTTATCAGGCCTAATTTCAAATATGATAAGAGCAAATGCTTATATGGTCTTAAACAGAGGCTGCTTTAGTCACAGAATGGGATGCCCTGGGCAGGAATGGACCTGGCAGGGTCCAGTAGGGCTTTGGCCAGCAAAAGTGTCTTTATCAGGCTAATTTCAAATATGATAAGAGCAAATGCTTATATGGTCTTAAACAGAGGCTGCTTTAGTCACAGAATGGGATGCCCCGGGCAGGAATCGAGCTGGCAGGGTCCAGTAGTGCTTTGGCCAGCAAAAGTGTCTTTATCAGGCCTAATTTCAAATATGATAAGAGCAAATGCTTATATGGTCTTAAACAGAGGCTGCTTTAGTCACAGAATGGGATGCCCTGGGCAGGAATGGACCTGGCAGGGTCCAGTAGGGCTTTGGCCAGCAAAAGTGTCTTTATCAGGCTAATTTCAAATATGATAAGAGCAAATGCTTATATGGTCTTAAACAGAGGCTGCTGTAGTCACAGAATGGGATGCCCCGGGCAGGAATCGAGCTGGCAGGGTCCAGTAGTGCTTTGGCCAGCAAAAGTGTCTTTATCAGGCCTAATTTCAAATATGATAAGAGCAAATGCTTATATGGTCTTAAACAGAGGCTGCTTTAGTCACAGAATGGGATGCCCTGGGCAGGAATGGACCTGGCAGGGTCCAGTAGGGCTTTGGCCAGCAAAAGTGTCTTTATCAGGCTAATTTCAAATATGATAAGAGCAAATGCTTATATGGTCTTAAACAGAGGCTGCTTTAGTCACAGAATGGGATGCCCCGGGCAGGAATCGAGCTGGCAGGGTCCAGTAGTGCTTTGGCCAGCAAAAGTGTCTTTATCAGGCCTAATTTCAAATATGATAAGAGCAAATGCTTATATGGTCTTAAACAGAGGCTGCTTTAGTCACAGAATGGGATGCCCTGGGCAGGAATGGACCTGGCAGGGTCCAGTAGGGCTTTGGCCAGCAAAAGTGTCTTTATCAGGCCTAATTTCAAATATGATAAGAGCAAATGCTTATATGGTCTTAAACAGAGGCTGCTGTAGTCACAGAATGGGATGCCCCGGGCAGGAATCGAGCTGGCAGGGTCCAGTAGTGCTTTGGCCAGCAAAAGTGTCTTTATCAGGCCTAATTTCAAATATGATAAGAGCAAATGCTTATATGGTCTTAAACAGAGGCTGCTTTAGTCACAGAATGGGATGCCCTGGGCAGGAATGGACCTGGCAGGGTCCAGTAGGGCTTTGGCCAGCAAAAGTGTCTTTATCAGGCTAATTTCAAATATGATAAGAGCAAATGCTTATATGGTCTTAAACAGAGGCTGCTTTAGTCACAGAATGGGATGCCCCGGGCAGGAATCGAGCTGGCAGGGTCCAGTAGTGCTTTGGCCAGCAAAAGTGTCTTTATCAGGCCTAATTTCAAATATGATAAGAGCAAATGCTTATATGGTCTTAAACAGAGGCTGCTTTAGTCACAGAATGGGATGCCCCGGGCAGGAATCGAGCTGGCAGGGTCCAGTAGTGCTTTGGCCAGCAAAAGTGTCTTTATCAGGCCTAATTTCAAATATGATAAGAGCAAATGCTTATATGGTCTTAAACAGAGGCTGCTTTAGTCACAGAATGGGATGCCCTGGGCAGGAATGGACCTGGCAGGGTCCAGTAGGGCTTTGGCCAGCAAAAGTGTCTTTATCAGGCTAATTTCAAATATGATAAGAGCAAATGCTTATATGGTCTTAAACAGAGGCTGCTGTAGTCACAGAATGGGATGCCCCGGGCAGGAATCGAGCTGGCAGGGTCCAGTAGTGCTTTGGCCAGCAAAAGTGTCTTTATCAGGCCTAATTTCAAATATGATAAGAGCAAATGCTTATATGGTCTTAAACAGAGGCTGCTTTAGTCACAGAATGGGATGCCCCGGGCAGGAATCGAGCTGGCAGGGTCCAGTAGTGCTTTGGCCAGCAAAAGTGTCTTTATCAGGCTAATTTCAAATATGATAAGAGCAAATGCTTATATGGTCTTAAACAGAGGCTGCTGTAGTCACAGAATGGGATGCCCCGGGCAGGAATCGAGCTGGCAGGGTCCAGTAGTGCTTTGGCCAGCAAAAGTGTCTTTATCAGGCCTAATTTCAAATATGATAAGAGCAAATGCTTATATGGTCTTAAACAGAGGCTGCTTTAGTCACAGAATGGGATGCCTCACAGCAGACTTAAGATCAGTTCAGTATATATGCACAGTTAGTTACTATAAGCAGCCTGAAAACGCTAACAAAGGCTGGATGAAAAAAAAAAAATCTCCCTGTCAGCCAGCTCCGTTTTTCCTACCTTTCCCTGGCTTTCTGTCTGTCTCCTGTCTGTCTCCTGCCTGTCTCCTGCCTGTCTCCAGCCTGTCCCTGTCTGTCCCTGTCTCCAGCCTGTCTAACTGCCTCAGCTACACAGCGTTCTGTCTGTCTGTCACGAATGCAATAGAGAAATGAGGAAAAGCAAGATGGCCGCCGTTAAATACCGCTGTGTGACGTCACCGGGCTTGCTGGCTGCTGATAGGCTGCATGTGACTGCCCCAGCTTGCACTGGCGCGGGATACATGTCCAGACATGTCCCGTCTGCCATCTTAGAATGCCTGTAATGTAAATGAATGGATGTTAAAGGAAAACTTCGAGTGATCGAATCGCGGGGAAATTCGGATTCGATCCGAATCGAATTTTTCCTGAAATTCGGATCGAATCCGGGTTCGTCCGGATCGATTCGCTCATCCCTAATCCTGGGTTTTGGTCCTTTTCTCCGGGCCCGCTGCGTGAAATCCCCCAGATCGCCTTACCTCTTCCCGGACCTACGGCGCATGCTTGGTCACTCAACCAATCAGAGCACCCGGAGCTGCTGACATCACTTCGGCTAAGGCCAGCAGCTCCAAGCGCGCTGGCGGCCGCATCCCCTGATTCCCTCTACAAATGCCAGGCATGGGCACGCACCCTGCTAGAGGGGTAGGGGGGGTGCGGCCGCAGCTCGCGCATGCGCCATTGGCCCGGAAGCAAGGTAAGTGTATGGGGTGACCTGGGGGGTTTTACACAGCAGGGGGCATCCCGATTTTGGATGTCCTGGGGGGGAGTCCATATATAAGATTCCCAGGCCGATTGCGGTGGTTTTTGGTCAACTTTAAAGGGAAAGTCCACTTTTGATGGAATTTTTTAAATGTTTTTATATTTTTTGTGTGCCAAACAGATGCCCTCAAGGTGCTGAGATGATCTAGTATTTTTTTTCTTACGTTATAAAATGTGTGTTTTATCTGTTGCTATTAGTAAATGTACGCCAAGAAGAGAGAAGTAAGTCCTCTACCCCACCACGCTACTTTTGGGCATGTGTATGGTTGATAAAGCTCCCTCACTTCAGCAGTGGCCATGACTGACGTTTAAAGGGTAATTCCACTTTCGATAGCATTTTTTTTACGTTTCCATTATTGTGTGCTGAGCTTACTCTGCGTTATAAAAGAGAAGGAGCAGATTGTAATCCAAAGCCAGAAGTCAGAGCCAAAAGTCAAACTAGGAAGTCCCACAGGAACAGAGGCGAGTATCACTCAAAGAAGATCTGCAGGCAACTTCTTAGTGCTGCAGGCCCCCATTTAAAAGACAGGTGCCCAGGAAGTGCCGACCGCACATGCGCAGGGTGCACACAGGGTCAGGGGCCACACGTGCATGCGCAGACCAGCATACTGGTCACCCACACGACCGCACGCACCCCCGGCCTGAACGGAAAGACCCGAGTGGCGCAACCGAGCATGCACACACTTGCGGTGATAAGCGCCAGCGCACGTGAATAAGACCAGGTCTTCCATCGTGACATCTCCTGACGCATTGCACTGAAAAACAGCTTTTTCAAGGACAATTTGGGATATTCAGTTATTGTTTTTTAATAACCATATCATCGATTGCCTCCAAATTGAAGATATTGATTTTTTACTTTGATTTTCTTTCAGCTAGTGTATAGAATAAAATGTGTTTCTCAAGGGTGGGTTGCTCTTGCTGTTGCTGGGCGTTCATAAGCCCGGATGGTAAATTAGCTTTTAAGCCTACTTGTAAATCTTTCGTGTCTTTCCTTTTACAATCGCCCGAATGACAGCCGTGGTGGGAGGCTCCTGTGTCAAGATGCTCTTTTTACCCTTTACCCACCTTTATTCCCTTCATCTACCCTGCCTCTGGTGTCTAGTTTGTGGCCACCTCCTGAAGCTTCCCTGCAGTCTGTGTGTGATTTGCACAGGGAGTGGCTGCGGATCCCCCCCCCACACTGATATCGTGGGCATGGCGGCAACACCCACATGGCGGTGGCCGCAGGCTTGAGACGCATGGTGGCAGTGTGCAGTACAGACGTAGCAATTGTTAATCGTCACATCCCAGCTCATCCCATTGTGATATATCACAAAGAAGCCATTGAAAAGAATTTAAGATTTTAATATAGCACGATTGCAATAAATGGGCGGGTATAGAAAGCTGCATTTGTAGATCTGAGAGATGTGCTGTGGTGCAGCTGCAACAGTAGAGCAGGAGGGAGGGGGTTGCATATATGCAGGTATAGGATTTTGGAACTAGTAGCTAAAGGGCATTAGGGTAATGTAGGGGGAAGCTTGTTAGATGGGAGTTGGGACTTGAGGGCCGTGGGGGAATGCAAGTGTCTTGTGGGGTGAAGGCAGAGAAATAGATGGAGACATGGGGAGATTCCTATAGCCCTGTGGACTAGGCAAAAGTGTCCCGAGCATGTGGGAGGGAGCAGCTGAGCACCAGATCCACCATGGTGTTTTCTCATCTGTTCCCACCAGACACAAGCTTCCAGTCTGTGTCCAACCCGTTATACCTGCCCGAGGTCACTGTGGCACCCTTCCACCAATGCATGGTGTGCATTTGTGTCTTCCATTAGGAGAGGATAGGACACTTTGCCCTGAGGAAGTGACGGGTCGCCACTGTCACGGAACGCATGGGTTTGCAGGGGAGACTGCACTGGCTTCATTTACTGGTGAAATCATTATTTAACATTGAGGGGTAATTTTGTACCCCTACTCTCTTTTAACTAAATAAAACTCCAGCCTTTTGCTTGTGGTTTTCTTCTCTTGGTAGGAATAATATCCAGGGGTGACAGGTCTGAGTGTATTGGATAGAACCTGTCACCTCTGATTTCCTCTTCCTTCCATTACAAGAAAGAAGCAAGCCTGCTATTAGTTGTAGAAGTGACCCCTTCCTCCCACCATCCAGCATATAAATATATATATATGGATTTTTTATTATTGGGCCTCCCCCGCAGGGAGTTCTCTTCTCACTTCTTGAATTTCCCCAGCTACTATTTTTTATTCTGTCCCCTATTCAAAGTACTGAACCTACCTGCTACAATAAAACCGTCGTACGAAGGGAGATCAAGGTAAGATGCTGGGGGAACACCCAAAATTTCGGGCTCGGCAAGTTCGACCGAACATTGAATAAAAGTTCTGGCTCGGGGACCCGAACTCGAACCTGGTCCCGATTGAAATCTATAGGGACCCAAACTTTTGGGAGCGATTCTGCCTTTGGGGGCCCCTCCACTCCTCACCCACCCAGGCAGAGCGGGGTCCGTGTGCGCAGGGGGGGCTGTTGTGAGTGTGCAGCTCTGAACTTGATCTTGGGGGCTTCACACAGTGGCAACCGAATACCCAGCAACCCCAAGGATATCTGCACAGTGTCAACAAATATAAAAATATCTAATGTCATGCCTGGAGTTCCTCCTTAGCTTTCAGCTGCTCCTTTCTGGGACTTTTCTCTGCTGTATGCAGCTTGATCAGTAGATTCTGCAGAGTTCCTGGAAATCGGCTTGCACCTGTGACATTACCTGGCCTATATAAGCTGATCCACACATTGCCTCAGTGGATCAGCATTAAATCTGTCTTCTGAACTGTCTACCCGGACTCTGTCTTTGGACTTCTGAACCTGAATCTGAATCTAAACCTGTATCTTGTATGTATGCAATCTGACTCCATGTGTATATATATATATATGTACAGCAGCCTGTTTGATGTGTGTGTTGTTCACTGGTTGTCACAATTAAACACAGTTTGCTGCATATTCATAGTCTCTCTGTCTCGCAGTTCTCGAATTTCTGGTCACTCTTTAATAGAGGATTTCTCCATTGAGAAATCTGTGACATCTAATTTATTAGTATTCACACAGCAGGGCATCCAAAAAATGTGAAGGACTTTCCAGATGTTAAAACTCTAGGGACAGGTGTCACGGGTTTTGGTCAATTTTAAGCTTTCAAAAAACACTAGACAGTTTGGAAAAGATTTAATACATTTATGTTGCATATTAAGTTTTATCTATAGATAGGTAACATTTAAAATGTTTTACTCAGTCTATATATAGAACTCCCCCTCTTGTGATCTAGCTTATTTCTAGGAAGTTTTAATATTACTTTTTGGATAAATCTCCTTTATGATTTACATGAATCCACAATTGTAATTTTTTTCCTAATAAACAATCTTTTCATGGACCCTTTAACCTCTTTATTCTTCAGGGAGTATATATAGGGGTTGAGCATTGGGGCTATGGTTGTGTAGACCACACTTAGAACTTTGTCATAAGTTGCAGAAGCGATGGTAGATGGACGTAGATACATGCAGGCTATAGTCCCGTAAAACAAGATGACCACAATCAGGTGAGAGGAACAGGTAGAAAAGGCCTTGTATTGCCCATCTTTGGTTCGGATTTTAAGAATAGAGGAGATGATGCGTGTATAGGAGTATATAACAAGGATGAATGGAAGTAGAACAGGAAGGCCACCCTCTGTATAAATCAGTAGCTTGTTGAGGGAGATGTCTGAGCAAGCCAACAGTAACAACGGGGATATGTCACAAAAAAAGTGATGGACCTTATTAACGCCATAGAAAGTCAAGCTAGATACCATCAGGCTATGCAGGAGTGAATGAAGAACAGCAACTAGCCATGAACCAGTAACAAGAATCAAACAAATTCTTTGACTGATGATCGCTGTATAATGCAACGGGTGGCAAATAGCCACAAGCCGATCGTATGCCATCACTGCCAACAGTAAGCATTCAGTGGAAGCGAAACAGAGAAAGAAATACAACTGGGAAATGCAACCGAGCAAGGTGATGGTCTTATCCACTGATAGAATGTTGACAAGCATTTTTGGGACAATGGATGAGGTGTAACAGATGTCAACAAGCGATAAGTTGCCCAAGAAGAAGTACATGGGCGTACGAAGATGGGAGTCGGTGGTTACCAGGAGAATTATCATGCAATTGCCCAGCAGGTTGAAGAGATACATGATTAGAAATATTACAAAAAAAAAAGTCTGCTTCTCAGGGGCATCCGATAGGCCAAGGATAACAAATTCTGGATTGTTGCTGGAATTCATTACCTTCGAGGGAGATAAAGAGAAACAAAATCTTAATTACATGCCAAATTTTTAATGCCATACCAGGGTTCTTAAACTGGTCCAAAAGTCATATTTGTCTTTTGGTCTGGTATTAAAGTACCCTAAAGGATATCCCAATTTGGGGAGGCACAGCCTGGGAAGCAGGGGAATCCTGAGCCCCCGTTGAATACAGCATTGGATTGTGGCTTGATTATTGCTGGGACTCAGCTTGGGATGTCCCCAGGAACATTTAAATGTGACTTAATATTTAGGTTACGTTCGTAATGTAATATTCATGTCAAAACAGAAAATAAAACAAAAGCCTGTGTGCTTAGCAACATATAAGCTGTTCAAAGTGGACCAGAACCCCGGGCCAACCTTGATCAAGGTTAAATACGCCACATCGCTGTTTCCACGCCCACTTTTACAAATAACTTGGGAACTACAGGGTCGTTTTACCTTTTTGCTGCCACCCCTCCTTTGTTTGCTTTGATTTTGTGCAAGCACATGGGGTGGGGGGGGGGGTCTGAAGCCATACTGCAATGACCCTTCATCCCCATGTGCTGCACTCAAGGTTATAGGGCAATCTCAGGCAAGCTGCTCCCAATTTATCTATTGCATTGGATGTCCCAAAGAGGGCTCTCAGAGATTAGAGTTAGGACTGCACCTCACAGAGGCACCTTGGCGCTTGGTGGTGCAGCTTCAGCATACTTCTGCAGATGTGTGTGAACCAAGACCTCTGTTTTTAACCCGATTTAGAGACAGATTATAAGTTTGGTTGCAAGCTAACATGGTTGAGTGCTGTGGCCCCTTTAAGGCTTGTGTGAACTTCTTGGTGATGATTGCCCTATATTGATAAGTGGAGGAGGGGTTGAAGAAGAGGATGATAGTGGAGTCCATAGCCATAGCTGGTGTTGGAGGTCTGTGTCAGGGATTCTCAGATTAGATCATACACATAAGGCTTGATTCAGAGAGACAAAAAAAGACTTTCGTTTCTTTTGTCGATTTTTTTTTGTAATTTGAGTGAATTGAGTATGAGTGTGCGAGCGATTCTGTGCATGCATTGCAATCCTTCTGTAAAGTCTTCGTCCGTTCGTATGCCAGAGTTCGAGTACGAGAATGTCATTTTCCAGCGTTAGTTTTCCGTTTTATTTTCTCATGTTACAACGTCGGTTTTTGTTTTTGCCCTTTTTCCATCGTCTCCTTCCACGAATCCTTTACGTTTCCCGTTAGACTCTGTTTTCCTTTTTCAATAAATAATCGTCCAGACGAAAATCCTTACGATTTTACGCCTGCGCACTACAAACTTAACTCATTAAAGTGCTCGCCTACATATTTGGTTCACTCACTTTGCGCTTCTTCCAGTTATGACCCCTAAAACTTACCCAAACCACTTTGCTCTTTCCTTCTTCTTCCATTTTTCACCCCTAAAACTTACCCAAACCACTTTGCGCTTTCCTTCTTCTTCCATTTATGACCCCTAAAACTTACCCAAACCACTTTGCGCTTTCCTTCTTCTTCCATTTATGACCCCTAAAACTTACCCAAACCACTTTGCGCTTTCCTTCTTCTTCCATTTTTCACCCCTAAAACTTACCCAAACCACTTTGCGCTTTCCTTCTTCTTCCATTTATGACCGCTAAAACTTACCCAAACCACTTTGTGCTTTCCTTCTTCTTCTTCCATTTTTCACCCCTAAAACTTACCCAAACCACTTTGCGGTTATGTGAATCTTCATCTCTACATATTATTTGGCCCATTCATTTGGTGTTAATGTATTTGGAAAATAAAATGACACTGAAACAGTTTTTTTTAATCATAAATGCCATTTTTGCATGGCTTTTTTTTTTAAAGTATAAACGAATGTATGTAAAATGTATAAACTTTTTTTTTTTGGTTTAAAATGTAAAATTTAAAAAAAATCAAAAGTGTTAAAAATATAAATTTTACAACTATGTACAAAACAATGGCAGGACCCAGAACATTAGTCTTCTTCTGTGGTCCCCAACGAGTCACGCAGCTCCTGCATGTCAGCCACCAACTGAAGGACCCTTTCACTCATTGCTGCCACTCTGGCAAGTGTGGTCCCTGTATAAAAAAGAAACAAACATTATTTGTTGGCAAATACATGTTTCTCACCTGTGGATGGAATGTTTTTTAGTTGGCAAGCTAACTCATGACGCCATATGTAATTATGCTAAGTAATTAATCTAAGGAAGTGGGCATATGTCGTTATTCTAAGTAATTAATCTAAGAAAGTGGGCATATGTCATTATGCTAATGCCATTTACTATGGCTTTAGGTATCTTGGTGATCATTTCAATTACCACATGCTCAAAAGAATGACATTACAACTTACTTCGTTGGTGTGCGTCGGGGACCACCCTGGGTTCTGGGCCCTGCCACTGCTGGGAAGTTGAGGCTGTAGAGGCATGTCAAATAGGTTCACTTCTAATGTCTTAGTCAACAGTAAGCAAATTACAATTTCAATGTGTGTGTAACATCACCCACCTTCTACATGTGCCTCCTGGGCATGATCTGCTGCAGTCCCTGCTCCAGATCCCTCACCCGCTACATTAACATCTAGAAAAAGAGAATAAGGGAATCAGCTTTGTTTTAAATAGCATGTATGTATGTGCGGTTACATGAAGAGTCACATACCAGAGGCTAACGGCTCCGCCGCTTGGTACGACTCCCTGCCCACGCCGTGATGCCCCTCCTCTGTAGAAAGGTCTAGGGGCTGGTCAGAGGCCGCTGCAGAGGGGTAGGAACGTCGCCCTGGAGATCCACCACCTTCATGCAGCACTGGTCAGCCTGTGCGCCTCTGGGTGCGTCGGATTCGGTACTCCATTTCCAGTCCTATGTATTACTGGCCCAATATTGACATGCAAATGCTTGCTCCCTATGTCTGTATCTTTTCTTTTATAAAAAAAACTTTGGTCTGGAGTGCATTACTTTAAAACTCCTGGATGTGGACAATTGCTAGGTGCCATGATTCGCCACAAATGTATATTTATGTGGTAATATGTATGTACATGAAGTATGCAAGTGCCCTTAAACTCCAAATGTACATATTTAGCTTAAATATATTGCATGTGACTTTACCTGTTGACTACGTTGATGCATTAATGTTTTGGGGAATTTTAGCTTATTGAAGGATTTTCCAAACCAACACGCAACAAAAAAATGCATTACTCTCAGATCATGTGTGAATTTTTTAGTAATTAACTCATTACTAGTTGGTAACAAAACAAAAACTACAACATTCACAAAGTAAAATTATAGTCAAAAATAATAATTATAGACACAAAACAAACACAGGACAACAAAGTTAAGAAAAATGTGTCGAAATTAAATTGGCCCGAACTGCTTGGCCAGAGGCACTAGGTGTGCCACGGTAGTGGTCATCTGGGTCCTGGCTGGGTGGAGAGGGGGGCAGATCCAAATACCGGGGGACACGCTGCATAATTGCAAAGTTATGAAACACACAGCATGCAAGAATTATATCTATGACCTTCTTGGGGTCATACTGGAGTGCCCCCCCAGTATGGTCCAAACAACGGAAGCAGGTTTTTAAGAGCCCAAACGCCCTCTCCGCAACAGCCCTGGTCTTCCAGTGTGCCCGATTGTAGGCGTCCTGGGCAGCATCCTGTGGCCGAAGGATGGGTGCCAGCAGCCAGGGAAGCAGTGGATAGCCGGAATCCCCTGAAATAATTTGATAAAAATACCATAAATTACACATTACTCCCAAAAATTCATCCAAAAAACGGTCCTTCACCATGACTAAGAGGCTATGTTATATTTGAGACACACACTGAACATACAGATTGGTCTGATAAAAAAACAGCCTAACACCATCTAATGCATGTTCGGACCATTTAAACATCAAAGATGGCGGATGAGGGCAAATCAGGCAGACTGCTAACAGGTATTGGTTTTGGACTGTGCTGCTCAGCATTCTTGGATGTCTTACCTTTTCATGACTCCAAATCTCCTTTGTCTGAGCCAAGCACAGCTCTAACCCGCCCCCTGCACTTTATCCCACTCTCCTCTACTCAGTAAGTCTCATGCTTATAAGCAAAGATGGCGCAGACCCTATCATAAAGTCAAGAACAGAATTGCAGCCGAGTGTGGGGGAGAATAATAAGTAAGTAATGTAATAAAACGTTGCCAGTTCTTATTTTGAAATGCTGGTCAAACATTTTGAAAAGGGTTTGTGGTTTGCTAAATATAATGGTTAAGGTCCGGTTTAACATGTAATGAAGGGGTCAAAACAGCCATAGGTTCAGACATGGGTCATAAACTATATTCATAGGCATACATTGAAAAGTGAAGGACGTTATTTGCATCAACTTACCAAGGAGCCATCCACCTGATAATTCTCAAACCGACCGTACAATCCAGATCGACGCAAGATGTACACGTCATGGGATGAGCCTGGAAACCCGGCGAGGACACTAAGGAACCGCATGTCCGGGCCACCACTGCTTGGACATTCAGTGAGTGGCCCATTTTGCGGTTCCTGGAAAAAAAGGAACAAAAAAAAAAATTAGCAAGGCAAGGTAAACTACTCAAACACTAACTCCTAACAGCCTCCCCAAAACATGTTGGCCAATACAAATAACACTAACTAAGTGCATAAGTATTTTTGGGCCCAAAAAAGGATATGTATGTTGGATCAAGTAAAGATTAACTTGAAATGGACTATTTAAGGTCCACCTGAAACTGTTTTACTTTGGTCGACATGAAAAACATTGTAGAAGCTAAATACGGTACAATGTTTCACATGCACAAATTACAAGGAGGGATTAAGAGAGATACATTGTAGCTATTTCACGGGGACTATTTACAAGGAGGGATTAAGAGAGATACATTGTAAGCTATTTCACAGGGACTATTTACAAGGAGGGATTAACAGAGATACATTGTAAGCTATTTCACAGGGACTATTTACAAGGAAGGATTAAGAGAGATACATTGTAAGCTATTTCACAGGGACTATTTACAAGGAGGGATTAATAGAGATACATTGTAAGCTATTTCACAGGGACTATTTACAAGGAGGGATTAAGAGAGATACATTGTAAGCTATTTCACAGGGACTATTTACAAGGAGGGATTAACAGATATTATAAAAAGCCAGCTTAATCGCGTTCATGGCTTTGACTAATGGTAGCCATGCCTTCCAAAAACTTGGAAAGCGCGCGGCTCAGTGTAGGCTGGGAGATCCCCACAGAGAGGGCACCCAGCCTCTGGAACGAGCCGTTCGCCAAAAATTGCAGGCAGCCAAGCATCTTGGTCATACCTGAAATTGCTTGCCCCTTCCTTGTGGTGCGGGCTAACCATGGCCGCAGCTCACTATACAATTTATGGAGGGAAGCGCGATTAAGTCTGGTGAGCTCGAACAGCTCAACGTCATGCATGCCATCGATATGCATGCGTCGCCGGTGCAATCTGGTCTCAGCCCTCTGGACAATTTCTATGCCCATTCGCTGGAGCTCGTGATGCTGCTCCACAAAGGCACACAACTGGTTCATTGCAAGGGTATCTGAGGTCAAAATGGTCCCGTAAGGGGTTTGCAAAGGAAACGGATTTATAGGGCGGTGGCCCATCGGCAATCAGCTCTCTGAATGAGTCGCAAGCCCATAACAATAACGTAAGTTATCTGAACGAATGCAAATTTTCAGATTTGGATGCGAAAATTATCAAAAGTAACGAAAATGATCAGATTTCAATCCGTCTATCGAAAGCGCATATACGCATTAGTCCGAACGTTCGTGCGAATGGAAAACTTACGAAAAAAGGCAAAAAAATGACAAAGACACACAAAAACATACACAGGCAGCTACGGAAGTCCAGACGAATGTGCCTCTGAATCGAGGCTAATGTAGATGACCAGTGTTGAAACCAGACATCTGAGAGACTGGACTTGGATACTCGGCCACTCAGTGACAACACCACTATATACAATAGTGACAACAAGCAGAAAACATAAAAAAAACAACAGGTGGATGGGTGCTTGGAGGTGAGAGGCCAGTTGGGGGAATAGCTAGTTATCTAAGGGTGCAGAGTATCTAGCATGCTGTAAGTCCAAAACATACAGCATAGTGCAGACATGCCAACCTGACCCATTCCTGTAGGGTGATTTTTCTCCAGTCCTGCACTTCACAATGACCATTTACTTCAACACACCTGTGCGCAGCTTAACTAGCTTGAGAGTTCAGAATTTTTCAGGTAAATGGTCATTATGAAGTGCTGGACTGGAGAAAAATCACCCTGCAGGAATGGTTCAGGGTTTGACCCCAAGTGGAACCATTTCTTTTTGTAGTGAGACCATAAAAACATTTGCACATAAAAACTCTTTTTCAAGTTTAAAGCAAAAGGAAATCCAAAAATGGGTCCGTCTCTCCATCTATGGGGACCCCCGCCCAAGCAGCTGGACGCTGCTGTTGGCTCAGCGGTGGCCCAGTTTTCAAAGAAAAACTGACTTTTCCACCGTTGAAGCCATGCCCTGTGGCACCTTTTGAGAGAACCCAGTGGCTCTCTCAAAAGTGCCGCTGTGAGGAGGTGCAGCCAGGTGGCCGCATTCCCCAGCGCACTGTTCTGATGAGCGCATTCTCATGCCCAGCCATTCAGAATGACTGGGCGCGCTCCACACCCCGTGAAGAGAAACTGTGCAGGTGGAGATCGCGTTGTGGGACGCACTGGAATCAGGAAAGATCACAAGTGGCTTAACCTCCAGTTATCCCACCTAGATCTCAGCCAAGCGAAGGATGGCCCTGGACACCATGGCAAACCTCTATCTGTATCTACAGATGTGATGGTCTATGGGAGGTTCATTAACGAAATGAAACCATTGTAGATGGGAGTAGGCCACCCCTGAACCTGATAACCTTTAAAAACAATAAAGCAGTTGTTGCCACCATGTATTGTCCATTAATATCCTTGTGGATATATTATAAGGTCTGTCCACAGGATGGCAGACTTGCACAAGTTTCGATGCATCGTCATCAATGCCAGTTGTGGATGACACTGTAACATAATGTAACCAAACATTGTATCATGATGTAAATATCAGTATTTCCATTTTAGATAAAAACACACCTTGTCATTTTGATGGACTCCACAACAATATAAATGCTGAATAGGAGTAGCCGCCTGGATTTAGTGTGATTCACTGTTATAACTTCCCATCTGGGCTGGACAATGCTGCAAAGGATTGTAATATATGAATGCCCATTGATGCAAGCCATTTTCTGTGAAGTAATGAATAGGATGTGCCTTAAAGTGGTCTATCCTATATGTTTCCCACACCCTGTACATACAGATTGCTCACATTAAAAATCATCCTACCTGCATCTACTGCATGTTATGAGCCTTTAAACATCCAAGATCCAAGGCTCATGGAGCATCAGGCAGCCTGCAAACAGGAAGTGCCTTCTGATTCTGCATTCTGCGATTGCTGACCTTTTCCTGACCCCATCTCTGCTCCGTCTGAGCAAAGCACAGCTATAACCCACCCACCCTTGTACTTTAACCCGCTCTCCTCTCCTCAGTATGTGATGCTTCTGAGTCAAGATGGCGGCTCCCATATCCTAGAGTCCTGAAGCCCAGTGGGGGAAAGAATAATAAGTAAGTGACAAAAAACTTAAAATATATTAATTTTAAATACTGAGGGATAGTTTTTTAAGGGTATTTTTGGGCATTTCATTAAATCATGGTGAAGGTCCGGTTAATAAATCTTTCAGGCATATGGGGCTGTGACAGGGGAACTGCAGGTTTCCTGGAGATTCATACCCAACCGTGGCTAAGTTCTATGCCCTCCCTAAGGTGCATAAATCCGTTACGTCACATTGTGTTGGGCATGGGGGTCTCCTCATGATCCTGGAGGACATGATTGTACCCCCAGAAGCATGCCTGGAGACTCTGGGAGTGTCTAGCATACCACATGTTAAGGGCCTGTCCACAATGGAACAGTTTTTGAATAAGATGGATATTTCATTTCACAATTACATCTTTTTCTACTAAGATTGATGAAATTCATCCTCACCCACAACCTCTTCCTCTTTAAGGGGCAACTCTACCACCAAATACAGGGGGACTGCGATGGGAACCACTTGTGCTTCATCGTATGCAAACCTGTATCTGGGTGGGTGGGAGAGGAGGTTGTGGGGTGAAGATGAAATGCCGCTGTACCTGTGCCATGTTTCTACATAGCATAGATACATAGATGACAAATTCCTCATACGGATGGGACCTGGGGAAACCCTAAAACAATTCATTGGAATATTGAACAATAATGGCAAGAATCTCAAATTCACAATGGATTACAGCTTACACCAGGTCACATTACTGGATTTGTATATATTGAAATCACCTGAGGGGTGGATCTCCACCAGATTGCACTGAAAAAGTTTGGCAGGGAATACCATCCTTAGAGCATCAAGCTCTCACCCCACCCATTAAATAGAAGTATCCCCTATGGGAAATATGTTAGGGCAAAAAGAAACTGAACATCAGAGCAAGATTTTGAACAGGCAGCGCGAGATATAAGGATAAGACTTAAAGCGGACATTGCTCACATTAAAAATCATCCTACCTGCATCTACTGCATGTTATGAGCCTTTAAACATCCAAGATGGTGGCTCATGGAGCATCAGGCAGCATGCAAACAGGAAATGTCTTCTGACTGTGTCGCTCTGCATTCTGGGATTGCTGTCCTTTCCCTGACCCCCAACTCTGCTCTGTCTGTGCAAAGCACAGCTATAACGCTATAGCACAGCTATTATCCCCCTCTCCTCTTCTCAGTATGTGTGATGCTTCTGAGTCAAGATGGTGGCGCCCATATCCTAGAGTCCTAAACAGAGTTGCAGCCCAGTAGGTGAAAGAATAAGTGACTAAAAACTTAAAATAAATTCATTTTAGATACTGGGGAATAGTTTTTTAAGGGTTTGGGCTTTTCATTAAATCATGCTGAAGGTCCAGTTTTAGTCAGACCATACCCCACATTTTTAACTAGGATCCACTGAATTGCTCCCCCTACATAGAGGACATTTTGCCAACTTTCAGTACTCCTGCATCACTCTAATCCCAGATAATGCTGTCTGTTTCAGCTGTAAAGCTCCACCTCCTCCATTCATTTCCATAATGTCATTGCTGCACCTATGCATTGACTGATTGCCTGCCATCTTTCAGAGAGGGACAGCAAAAAAAAAGTGTTTCAGGACAATTCGGTAGATGAAAATATCCATTTATATTTCTACATCCTAAGAAGGGAATATAGGCAGGGGATTTGGCCAAATGTATTTCACAAGTTCAGTGGCTTTTGGTCTGCTTTAATCTTTTCTGCTGCTAATTTATATTTTTTTAATACAGGCAAACATGTTATAAATCAAATTGGGATTTGCCTTCCTTTATTTAACTATTGTTGGAGGGAGGCAGGATCCGGTGGTTTCTGTGGAGGGAAAGGGGTTAATGTGGTGGGACTATTGTCCCTGCTGCGACTGGCTCCCATCATCCACTAGGAGCCAATCAGGCGCACCAAGCTGCTACCGCCGAGACCGGAAGTGGCCCAGATGGAAGCACGCTGTGCGCTCAATGGCTGTCCCGATTTCTGGAGGCATATTGATGCGCCTGATTGTGACGGGACGGAGTTGACGCGACTGTGGAAAAGGCGCCATCTCCGGCCTTATAGACGGGGAACGAGTGGGAACATCATGCTCGATGGCACAAAATGCATCAATAAGCATTCATATATTATAATCCTTTGCAGCATTGTCCAGCCCAGATGGGAAGTTATAACATGGGCAGGCCGATTCATTAATAACACCAGGTAGTGAAAGATGAGCATCTGTAGCGAGGATTTCAGAGTGAACGCTAGTAGTCGCAGTACTACGCTGTATGGTAGCGAATGATAGCGCCAAAAAACAGCCTCACACAGTTCCGGCGCTCAAAATCGAGTAAATGTAGCCCACAGCGCCAGAGGCTGTGTGATTAAAGTCTGTTTTTGAACATGTATCCACTAGTAACAAAGCGAAAACATACGGAATGACATTGTTATTACATTGTAACATTAACACTTTAATACCAGACATGTAAGGACAATTCTGCATAAAAATATTATTAATCCAAAAAGTTTTTTAAAAAATTTCATTTTCTAGGCCAGGATACATGTCTGAAAGATTTGAGATTTTATTAAATAAAAAAAAATAAAAATTGGGATCAGGAAAGGGATTTAAGGATCGTCCATAGAAATGTATGGGAGAGCGCCAGGTAGCGAGAGGTAAGATGTGGCGCTCTGCAAGGCTGAATGCCAGCGTTGTACGCTGAGCCTGGGATAATGATGAATCGGACACTACATGGCGCTGTTCCAGTCGCTCACCAGAATCGCCTTCATAAATGTGCAATTGCGTGCCGTGTCCGGCGTTCACCTGCCGCTACCTGCCGCTTACAAGGCACTACCTGGCGCTATCCCTTCATGAATAAGGCGCTAAATCCAGGTGGCTACTCCTATTCAGAATTGATATTGTTGTGGAGCCCATCAAAATGACAAGGAGTGTTTTTATCTAGAATGGCAATACTGATATTTACACTCACAGATGTAGCTAAACAGTTTCATGATACAATGTTTGGTTATATTATGTTACAGTGTCATCCACAACTGGCATTAATGAAGGTGTATTGAAACTTGTGCAAGTCTGCCATCCTGTGGACAGACCTTATAATATAACCACAAGGAACATATTATTAATGGACAATACATGGTAGCAACAACTGCTTTGTTGTTTTTAGCTGGCCATAAATGCTATGACATTTATTTTATAACATAAATGAAATAAAATGTTTGTATTTTTATAACAAATATGTTATTGCTTTGGGTTATCAGGTTTTATGGTTTATTTGGGGGTTTCACATAGGGGACATCCCGATTTGGAAACCCCAAATAGATGCCCTCTATGTGAAACAACTAAACAGACCAAAGAGAGCCCACACGTGCGCTGTGGGACCAGGGAAAGGTGAGTTTTATGGTCTATTTGGGGGTTTCACATAGAGGACATCCCAAATTGGAGAGCGAGAAACAAAACCGAGGATAGTGAAAATCA
The DNA here is from genome assembly GCA_027917425.1 of Gastrophryne carolinensis. Lineage (NCBI taxonomy): Eukaryota > Metazoa > Chordata > Amphibia > Anura > Microhylidae > Gastrophryne > Gastrophryne carolinensis. Next base: position 22,820,883 of record CM051242.1, on the reverse strand, counting down.
CAGATTTTGTTCCTCCTTAAATCTGAATTTCCCTGCAGTTTTTTTCATACTTTGTTATATAAAATGAGTGTTGGCCCAACCCTGGGGGGCATCCCATTTGCCAGGGTCCCCCCGTACAATGACACTCTGTAGCAACAGAAAACTCACTTTTCTGGTGGCCACTGAGATCAGGTGTAGCGGTGACCCCAGCAATCAGGTTGCCCCCCTGAGCAGCCCAACAGCTATTTTATGTAAAATGGGTGTTGGTTTGGTTCAAATAATACAAAAGTGTCCCATTTTATTTTGTGCTAAGTGCGAAAAGGTCTCAAAAGTCAACTGTTTCAAAATTTCCAGTGTGAACTGCCCATCAGGTTGTATTTCAAATTAACCAGTAGGGGGCGTAAAGACAGGAAGTTCAGAGGTAGCATCTACATTGAGGCCCATGAGGTCAGGGGGCCCCACCATTGCTGTTTATCAACCCTGTGATTTGTGCTCACATGGCATCATCTACAGAAAGTGTACCCCATTGGCAGCCACCCCATATCTGGTCCTGATGTGGTTTTGGGGTATGGAAAGTTGGAAAGTTGAGTCCCCAACTTTGGGGACTCAAAATTAAGAGTAGGGACCACACTAAACACAGAGTGCCTTGCCGGGGCAGTGTGGCTTCCACATGTATCTGCAGATATATGCAACCAAATCTCTGTCTTTCCACATAGCTAGACATGTTTGTTGCTTGATATTTAGTTGATGAGAGGGTTAAACTGGGCGGTAAATTAGTTCCCAGGCCCTGAATAATAATAATAATTTTGTATAAATAATAGTGATTGAGCTGCTCCCACCCCCATTTATTCAAGATAGTGGGAAGCTTACCTTAGCCGATTCAATATAAAAACAACTCATAAGAATAATTTTTCATAAACATTGAGTTAAAAATACCCTTTTCTGATGGTAGTGTCCCTTTTATTAACATTATGTCCATGTGCCCAAACAGTGTGATTAAAAGGATATATTCAAACTAAATAGGAAAGGCTTATTTTAGATGTGTTTAAAGTGGGCCAACACCCAGGGGTGATCGGCCCGGGAATCTCACCTCACACACCGCGGGACATCCGAGATCGGGATGTCCCACGGGGTGTAACCCCCCAAAAACCCTTGTCCGTCGACGGACGTCACTTGTCCGTCGGCGGGCATTGGACAGCGCACTCACGTGGGAGCGTGGAGAGGTGAGTTTTCGGGGTGTTTGGGGGGGTTTCAGGTAGCGGGGCACCCCAAATCGGGGTGCCCCGGGGAAGTGGACCAATACCCAGGATAGTCAAAATCCTGGGTGTTGGTCCACTTTAAAGTGATACTGCAGGCAAGTTAGTTACACCATTACATTCGGCTACATTTGGCGCTGTCCTAAACTGCTATCCATTTTTAAATTGAAGAAGAAATAGTCGAGATATCGGGGTTCACAGGTTCAGCTTATGGCTTTTCTTCTGAAAAAAGTGGGCGCGGCCCGTGAAGCTGTGATGCTGCATAATGATTAGCTCTCTGCGTTGACAGCAATGTGATAAATCTGAAGGAGGAGGAGGGAGGGGCAGGAGGAGGGAGGGACCAGCAATCCTGTCCCGCTCTGTCGAGTTGATTGGGGGACAGGATGAAAAAGAGAATGTCATTGGCTGAGCCTGTAAACCTCAAAATCTTGGCCATTTCTGCTCCAGTTTAAAAATGGAAAACAGTTTAGGACAGTGCCAAATGTAGCCCGACACAATGATGTAACAACTAGCTTTGTCTGTTGTATCACTTTAACACACATCAAAGCATGTATACAAAATGTCTACCCCATTGGAAACATTCTGACCCCTTGGAAAGGCTCTAAAAATACATTTATAAATGTATAAAAATAAAATGTAACTACCCTTGTTTTCCAACACAGGAAGCAGCACAGGTTGCTTTTTGGATTAGTCAATGGATGTAATAACGTGATTTCCTAAAATAACGAATGCTTTTTATTTATAAAGCGCTATCATCCTTTATATTTATACAGAGAAAACTTTGGCAAACACTTAACTTTAGAAAATCTTTTTTTTCTCTCTTTTTCATGTAAGGCTGAGGGGGGACCCCACAACATATTTAAGGGCTTAAAGTGGACCAATAAACAGAATTTTGCATATCCTAGGTTTTGGTCCTTTCTCCGGGGGTACCCCAATCGGGGATGTCCCGCTGTGTGAAACCCCCCAGACTCACTCACCTCTTCCCAGTCCTACGGTGCATGCGCGCCCGCTAATCCAATCGGTGTGCTCGGAGCCGCTGATTTCACGCGCCATCTAAGACAGCGTCTAAGGCCAGTGGCTCCCTCTATCAGGGAGTGTGCCAGCGCTGGCCATTCACAAATGGCTGGCGCGGGCACGCGCCCTGCTAGAGAAATAGTGGTATTCGGCCGCAGCTCGCACCGTTGGACCGGGAACGAAGGTACGTGAATCTGGGGGGGTTTCATCCCAATTTTGGATGCCCTGGGGGGGGGAATTTATCTATAAGATTCCCGGGCCGATCACGCTTGGTTTTGGTCCACGTTAACCCTTGATAGTGTGCGTAGTAGTTGTATTTCATACATACAAGAGAAAAATGGGAAAGGATTCACTACTGCACACACTCAATACATAAAAAAGGTCTAAATTTTATTATGGATACAATTAATTGGACATTTATGACATACACCACAGTTTAAAAAACATATAACACATAAAACACACTGATCTGCCGCCAGGAGGCGCTGTTGTTCCGTGCTGCTATAAACCCATTAATATAATCATAAATGAAAAGAATTCATATCTCACAAATGTGTAACAAAAATATATACAATATAATATATCTAGAAAAAAGTAAATTAATTATTTACACCCAAGATAAAGTGCTGAGTGCATTGTGCATCAATTTGTAGCAAAACAACTGTGCCAATACCGATTAATCAAATAACAAGGAGACAAAAAGTCAAAAAAGAAAAAACCAAGTGCCACTTATCTTTAAAAGCTGGGTAATGACAGCAGCGACAGGCAACCCCCTGAAGAGCCATACATACATATGTGGCATCATTGTAGTCGGGAGCATTTTAAACGCAATATGGTTTTCTTGAAAGTTTACATTTTTTAAAAATATTTTTTTCCCACATATTTCACCTAAATATATAGAGAATTACAAACAAGACATTTCAGGTTAAAGGCCAAACGACGCTGAAGAAAAAAACAATATATAATTTTTCCGGGAGATCCCTGGAAATTCCAGCAAAAAAATCACAGTTAAACATATATAGCACGAAATGTTTAAGAATAGCCTGGCAACAGAGGGTGACAACCTCTCTAGGCTGGCACTGAAAGGGTTAAGCAAGATAACACCCTTATTATGTATTTAGTGAACGCATCCTTATCCTTTTTCCCTTCCAAACACTTCTTTTTCTTCCCCTATTTTTTTTTCCTTGGTTAATATTTACTACTATGCATTTCTGCGTTCTCGGAAGACGCTGTGGTCCCGGAAAAAAAAAATATCATGGTCCCTTTCCCTTTCCTCTCCGGTGCGGCAGAGAGGGGAAAAACGCGGAAGCAAAAAGTCCAGCCTGCTGTATCCTGGGTGGAAACGGTGTGTTAAAACTGGTATATTTATAACATGCAGGTGCAAACGTGAATGCAAATAAAAATGTGCTTAAAAAACGTGAATGCAAAACAGATTACCTGCCGCAAAATGCAGGCCACAAATGTTGCCTGATAGGTGTGAACAACCTTACTGTTTCTATTACCTTATTGTTTCTGTTACTTTTTGACTGTACTTGCTACTTATATAACTAGTTCTGTCTATTTCTAAGATGTATACCCTTATACATTGCTATAAACTTATGTAATAACTTTGTATTCCTACTTCAGATTGTAATGTCTCTTGTGATCGCTCTGTATTCATACACCTTTAATACTAAAATTAAAAAGGAAAATAAATATATATAATATATATAATCCACTATCACTTAAAACAGGAATATATATGGTTTTATTAAATGACAGCACTAATAATAGTACACGTGTATATTTTCAGGGTGATTATTTAAAAAAAAAAAAAGTACACCTTAAATGAATACATTTTCCTTAGATAAACATATATATAGCTTGATCTTACCTGATGTATGAGAAGTAAATTAGAGATACAAAATGTCGATATATTGTGCAGAATGCACGCTAATTTTTCTGGAGATATAAATATATATATACAGTAAATGTTTACCTGGATAGTGGGAATCTCCCTAATGAACATTACAAAGAAGCACTGTAATTGGCCCCAAATTGCATTCATTGTAACTGAATGGCCTGGTCCCAGAGTGCTTAATATGATTTATAAAGTAAAACGTTGGCACATTAAAAATCAAAACAAAAATAAAAACATTATTGTTAAAATACATACTGCTGAATAAAAATGAATGTAATAACTAGAGATGAGCGAACTTTTGAAAAATTCGATTCGGCTGATTCGCCGAATTTTCCGACAAAATTCGTTTCGGTCCGAATTTATTCGCGACGAATCGCTATTAAAAACGGCTATTTCTGAGCCTCCTAGAGCCTCAATAGGGTTGTAAACCATTCTGCCTTGCTGTAACACGCATAGGATGCGTGCTGGGTTAGTTAAATAATACTGTAAATAAATATCACATGCAGATCAGAGGCATCGCTAATAGAATCGCAGAGTGGCACAATTGCAGAGAGTTGAAGTGGCATCACTATGAGGGGCAGGAGCCCAAACATTGCTTTAAAGAGACACTGGAGTTGGCTGCAGGAGGCCAAAAATTGGATGAATCACACCCTGGAGTTGCAAGCAGCAGCAGCAGCAGGAGCCCAAACATAGCTTGAAAGAGACACTGGAGTTGGCTGCAGGAGCCCAAAGATTGGATGAATCACACCCTGGAGTTGCAAGCAGCAGCAGCCCAAACATTGGCTGAAAGAGACACTGGAGTTGGCAGCAGGAGCCCAAAATTGGATGAATCATACCCTGGAGTTGCAAGCAGCAGCAGGAGCCCAAACATAGCTTGAAAGAGACACTGGAGTTGGCAGCAGGAGCCCAAAAATTGGATGAATCACACCCTGGAGTTGCAAGCAGCAGCAGGAGCCCAAACATTGGCTGAAAGAGACACTGGAGTTGTCAGCAGGAGCCCAAAAATTGGATGAATCATACCCTGGAGTTGCAAGCAGCAGCAGGAGCCCAAACATTACTTTAAAGAGACACTGGAGTTGGCAGCAGGAGCCCAAAAATTGACTGACACACCCTGGAGTTGGCAGCAGCAGCAGCAGGAACCTAGAAATTGGCTGGAAGGCACCCTGAAGTTGGCAGCAGCAGGAGCACATACATTAGCTGGAAGGCACACCCTGGAGTTGGCAGCAGCATAAGCAGGAGCCCAAACATTGCTTGAAAGACACCCTGGAGTTGGCAGCAGCAGCAGGAGGCCAAACATTGGCTGAGAGAGACACTGGAGTTGGCAGCAGGAGCCCAAAAATTGGATGAATCACACCCTGGAGTTGCAAGCAGCAGCAGGAGCCCGAACATTACTTTAAAGAGACACTGGAGTTGGCAGCAGGAGCCCAAAAATTGGACGAATCACACCCTGGAGTTGCAAGCAGCAGCAGGAGCCCGAACATTACTTTAAAGAGACACTGGGGTTGGCTTCAGGAGCCCAAAAATTGGATGAATCACACCCTGGAGTTGCAAACAGCAGCAGGAGCCCAAACATTACTTTAAAGAGACACTGGAGTTGGCAGCAGGAGGCCAAAAATTGGATGAATCACACCCTGGAGTTGCAAGCAGCAGCAGCAGCAGGAGCCCAAACATAGCTTGAAAGAGACACTGGAGTTGGCTGCAGGAGCCCAAAGATTGGATGAATCACACCCTGGAGTTGCAAGCAGCAGCAGCCCAAACATTGGCTGAAAGAGACACTGGAGTTGGCAGCAGGAGCCCAAAATTGGATGAATCACACCCTGGAGTTGCAAGCAGCAGCAGGAGCCCAAACATAGCTTGAAAGAGACACTGGAGTTGGCAGCAGGAGCCCAAAAATTGGATGAATCACACCCTGGAGTTGCAAGCAGCAGCAGGAGCCCAAACATTGGCTGAAAGAGACACTGGAGTTGTCAGCAGGAGCCCAAAAATTGGATGAATCATACCCTGGAGTTGCAAGCAGCAGCAGGAGCCCAAACATTACTTTAAAGAGACACTGGAGTTGGCAGCAGGAGCCCAAAAATTGACTGACACACCCTGGAGTTGGCAGCAGCAGCAGCAGGAACCTAGAAATTGGCTGGAAGGCACCCTGAAGTTGGCAGCAGCAGGAGCACATACATTAGCTGGAAGGCACACCCTGGAGTTGGCAGCAGCATAAGCAGGAGCCCAAACATTGCTTGAAAGACACCCTGGAGTTGGCAGCAGCAGCAGGAGGCCAAACATTGGCTGAGAGAGACACTGGAGTTGGCAGCAGGAGCCCAAAAATTGGATGAATCACACCCTGGAGTTGCAAGCAGCAGCAGGAGCCCGAACATTACTTTAAAGAGACACTGGAGTTGGCAGCAGGAGCCCAAAAATTGGATGAATCACACCCTGGAGTTGCAAGCAGCAGCAGGAGCCCGAACATTACTTTAAAGAGACACTGGGGTTGGCTTCAGGAGCCCAAAAATTGGATGAATCACACCCTGGAGTTGCAAACAGCAGCAGGAGCCCAAACATTACTTTAAAGAGACACTGGAGTTGGCAGCAGGAGCCCAAAAATTGGATGAATCACACCCTGGAGTTGCAAGCAGCAGCAGCAGCAGGAGCCCAAACATTACTTTAAAGAGACACTGGAGTTGGCAGCAGGAGCCCAAAAATTGGATGAGTCACACCCTGGAGTTGCAAGCAGCAGCAGCAGGAGCCCAAACATTACTTTAAAGAGACACTGGAGTTGGCAGCAGGAGCCCAAAAATTGGATGAATCACACCCAGGAGTTGCAAGCAGCTGCAGCAGGAGCCCAAACATTACTAAACTTATTACTAATAACAAATAAAGTTAATCAATAAGTAAACACATATCCTTGAATTAAAGCGGACCTTCACCCTGAATAAGAGCCTATCTTATATGTTTCCCACACCCTGTACATACAGATTGCTCACATTAAAAATCATCCTACCTTCATCTACAGCATGTTATGAGCCTTTAAACATCCAAGATAGTGGCTCATGGGGCATCAGGCAGCCTGCAAACAGGCAGTGTCTTCTGACTGTGTTGCTTTGCATTCTGGGATTGCTGTCCTTTCTGCTCTGTCTGTGCAAAGCACAGCTATAACCCGCACCCCTGTATTTTATCCCGCTCTCCTCTCCCCAGTATGTGATGCTTCTGAGCCAAGATGGCGGTGCCTGTATCCTAGAGTCCTGAACAGAGTTGCAGCCCGCTGGGGAAAAGATTTAAAATATATAAATTTTACATGCTGGGGAATAGTTTTTTAAGGATTTTCATTAAAGTGGACCAACACCCACCGCTGATCGGCCCGGGAATCTATAAGATTCCCAGGCCGATCAGCTCCCTGCCTGCGGGGCACCCCGATCGGGGGTGCCCCGCTGTGTGAAACCCCCCAGGACGCCCGCAAATCCTACCTGTTCCTCGTTCCAACGGCGCATGCGCGGGCCTCTCGCGCATCCCTCTAGCAGGGCGCGCACCCGCGCCGGCCGTTTGTGGATGGCCGGAGCGGGTACGCTCCCTGTAAGAGGGACGCGCGAGAGGCGGCGGCGGGCGCTCTCACCTTGTCCGTCGACGAACATCGTATTCAACATTACCGCACACCGACTGAGTCGCTGTCAACAAGCAAACCCCGGCCAAGCACAGCGAATACTAGCTGGCGCTGTGAAAATCACGCTACTGGCGCTCATCTGTCGCTACCTGGCGCTATTAATGAATCGGCCTGTTAGCCTTGGATCCCATAATGGTGTCTTTGGGTCAATGCCTGGGGCCCACTGAAAGATGCTCTAGTGCAGGGGTTCCCAACAAGTGGTACCAGGGCACGACTAAGTGTGGTGGAGGCCCCTGGGCACAAAATCTGGTGGAAGCCCCAGATACAGTATTTTGTTTTCCTTTAAAATAATAGTCCAGCCAAGTAACTGCTTGCCTACACCTACTTACTGGAACGTCAGATGGAGTCACTTGTGGCTTTGCTACTCTAGACTCTCCACCCTGCCTTATGGTGGCTTTGGCTGCATGTTTGCAAAAACAAAAAAGGCTTGACCAGGCTCGGGGCGAACAAGGGGGCCCTGGGTAATCTACCTGCAACACCACTTCAGAAAGTACGCCTCGCGCCAGCATCATACTTACCTACCCAACTATGGGTCTTATCCGGCTGGCATCTCACTGGTCTCCATCCACGTGCCCCTGCCACCTCCATACACTCGCTGCATGCCTCCTGTGGGTCGCCATGTGTCCTTCTGGGGGGGGGGGGGGCATGCTGATAAGGGGCTCATGATTGGGACCCTGTTATGGGGCCCTATCAGGGGTATGTATGTTCCTGGCTACGGTTGTATTGTTTAGCCTGAATGTATTTGAGAATTGTTTTGGACAAATCTGCAGTTGGCTAACTTTCTGCTCTGATCAGCTTTGTTATTGGCCTGCTTTCTTTTTTACGTTTTTTAAGACCTTTTTGATGTTCAATGTTCTCTGTGTATAAGAGCCAGTATTTTTCTGTTCTGTTTCTGTACATTATCATGTCTGTTAAAGAGAACTAGGTATTCTTGAAAGCCCATCCTAATCTCCCTGTCCAGGCATGCCAAATTCTGGCCCCCTCATTCTCCTTAGGAACAGTGTAGAATATGCCTTTCCAAAGCGTCTCAAAATCTCCAATAATATGTAAATGCCATATGTATTCCAAGCAAATTCATTTGGGAAGGGTAAGTCATGGTGCAGCCTTACGAGTCTTGCACATTCTCTACTGTGGTCAGAGACAGCTGTAGATACAGTAAGGCTTTCCGTGCACACTCATACTGAGAGCTCCAAGTGAAAGAGTGGCTGTTAGACACATTTTTTGCATGGTCAAATTTTGCTATGGCTTTTACCTTGTGCTGCAGGTAATGGAGGAGAGGCACATGGAAAAGGCATCAGGTGAGCTGCTTGCTGTCCAATTTTTCCATTGTCTTTACAGTCCCCTTAAATATACTCAGTTGGCAAACTGACCCAACTGTCCAGCATTTTAGCTGAGTTAGAATGTGTGCTTCAGGAGGCAACCCCAAAAACAAGTGATGCTGAAATAGAGACACGGAGGGAAAAACTCACCAATGGCAGAAGGCTGGCAAGTAAAGTGGGGGAGCTTGAGGCTTTGGTACTATAGGTTCTACAAAGGTTGATGTAATTGGTGTGGCTGAGACATGGCTGGACTCCACAAATGACTGGGCTGTCAATCTTCAAGGTTTGACTTCCTTTCTGAAAGAGAGAGCAAAAAGGAAAGGAGGTGAAGTATTTATGTTCAGAAATGAATTAAAATGTGTTAATATAGGGGATATTCACTGAATTTAAACATGCCTGGGATAAGCACACATCTAACCTAAGATAAAGAGAACATACAGTATACACATAAGGGCAGACTAGATGGACCGTATGATCTCCTTCTGCCGTCAACCTTCTATGTTTCTATGTTTCTATATTACCTGAAGATTGTGAGGATGTTGAATCCTGGTTGGTAGAAGTGTGGGGCAAAGACTTGGAGCACCTGTTGATTTATAAGGATACAGATGCCTAATGGGAGTGCTTTTAATCAATTCTGATTACCAACATTGCAAAATGTATTCCTATCGGTAACAAGTACAAGCGACTAAAATTAAATCCTTTATGGTTGACTTGGCACATGAGGTTAAAAGGCAATAAAGGACAAAAGGAAAATTGTAAAGCTAATAAAACCTGTAAAAAAATAAAGCTGACAAAAGCACAAAATCAATGGAGACAATATGCAATGCCACTGCTGGTAATACCCCAAGTAAAATTCTTAAATGGCTCAACCCAGATATTATGTATGAAAGTTTTTTAAAAATTCACCACAGATATTTCCCTTACTCCTGTTCTTGATCTATAAAGATTCACTAACAATTGGTATAATGCCAAGGAATTGGTGCAAGGCCACTGTGGTGCCCATTTTAAAAAAAAAAGTCTTTTCCGGGTAATTACAGACCTGTAAGGCATCCATTCCATTTCAGGCACCACTTGGTGGGGTCCTAGCACAAGAGTGGAGAGTAGCATGAGAGAAGGTTAGAGTAAAAACAGACATTGCTGGGGTGGGGGTGGGAACACCAAGGAAGAAAGGGGGTATTACAAGGTGTGGTAAGGTGCAAGGTGCCGTCATTGACGGTAGGTATGTGGCACCAAGGTACCTGGCCTTGGTGCAGTAAATCTGTATAGTTTCTCCAGCATCAGCTGCTAATGGCAGTCTGCTGCTGAAATGTTAGTATAGCCGAAAGGCTAACCCGGGACAGCTTTACTGGGATGGAGTAGAGCAGGGTGGGACTCCATCCCCTACCCAGGTCCGGGTTTTGCAGGCCGCATAAATAGCCTGGGGAGTCAGCTGTGCACTGGCTGTGTCTAGAGCTCACTTGTGGAATGAGGCTCTGTGTGCCTGGCTGGAAGCTCTTATACAGGCTATTTCATGTGGACCCGAGGTGGATTCGGCTTCAAGTGTGCAAGCTTGGACAAAAAACTAAGAAAGGCCTTTGCCTGAAAAGGTGATGTAACCCAAAAAGGACATTTTATGTTACAGACTTTATGTGTGAATAAACACGGACTTTACTTTGAACTTTTCGCCTCTGAGCCTCTATACTGCTAACATCCTGCTGTCTACCAGAGCTGATCCTCACAAAGGGTAAAGTCAATTCTGCATGGTATCTGGGTGAGATGTTGGGGGGCATATCCACATTGAAGATGTTCAGGAGGACAGCTGCATTGATCAAAAAAAGGGGGATGTCCGGGATATATAGATGGTGCAAATAGAGCGGGGTTGAGACATGTGGAGGGGGGGGATGGACATATGGAGGGCAACATGGAGCACGGGGGTTGGACCTGTGGAGGAGCAGCATAGGGGGTGTCAGCTATGAAGGGGCAGCCTGGAGCATGGGGGGGGGGGATGAGACCAGGGACAGACAGGTAATTGGGCACACCAGGAGAACTCCCAGGAGGCCGCCACCTCCCCCGCACTGCCCGCCTGCCGATCTGGTGGTTTATCAGCTCCGGCAATGCCTCTTGCGGCAGGCCAGATGAATGGCTTCCATTGACCCGGTCCACTGCAAGAAGCATTGCTGGAATGCCGCTATTAAATTATGGGGCCTGCAAGTGACCAGTGTAGGGGCATGGATGGCTGACGGCCATGGCACGGAGTGGCAGGCGGACAGTGTAGGCATGGCAGGCGGGAAGTATGGTTAGATGGTGGCCTACCTCTGCTGTACTGCTTGTAATTAGGTGATTTGAGGGGATGTTATACAGCACAGCTTGTTATAGGGTAATTTCAGGGGATGCTCTGCCGTACTGCTTGTTATGGGGTGATTTAGGGCTTTCTCTGCTGCACTTCTGGTAATGGGGTAATTAAGGATGTTCTGCTGCACTGCTTGTAATGGGGTGATTTGGGGGGATGCTCTGCCACGCTGCTTATTGATTGGGGGGTGTTCTGTCGCATTGCCTGTTATGGGGTGATTGGGGAAATTATACACACTGATTATACTAGCTTCAGGCTGACGTAAGGCGTCACTCTGCACAGAATCTATGGACTTGAGTGACAGGTAGTTTATTTTTTCACTTTTAGATTCATTTGTTAGCGTGAATTTAACTTGATGGACAAATGTCTTTTTTCAACCTTTAACTATGTATCTACATAAAAAACAATTGTGATTGTACATTTAATCAGCATGCACTTTAGTAACGAGTGTGTCTAAAAGTCACAGATCGCACATTTGGAGGCTGATCCATTCCTAAAGCCAGGTATCGGCAGATGAGCGTCTGTACAGTGGCGCTAAGAGCGACCGCTAGTAGACGCTGTGATCAGCTATCGGGCACTGTTAAAGAGCGTCTCATTCGCTGTAGTAACCAGGCCGGCATTGATGAATGAGATGTATGTTCCGCATTCTAACACCAGTACAGCGTTGCAGGGAGTGAGAGGTAGCGCCAGCTCATTGCGACCAAGACACACACACAGCGTCGGCGCTCTAAAGCTGGGCGTGATAGCAGAGAGCGCCAGACGCTGTGTGATTAAAGTCTGTTTTAAAACACATATCCACCAGTAACAAAACGAAAACACGGGAACTACATTGTCGTAACATTGTGCCATTAATACTTTAATGCCAGACCTGTAATGACAATTCTGCATATAAAGAATCCAAAACATTTTCAAAAATGACTCTTTCTAGGCCAGGAGAGGTCACACAATTGTTTGAGAGAAAAAAAAAACACACGAAAAAACCCTGTTTAAACAGAAGAAAAGGAACGTCCATTGAAATGTATGGGAGAGCGACAGGTAGCGAAAGGTAATACCTGGTGCTCTGGAAGCCAGAGCTCCGGCGCTATACACTGAGCCGCCTGTAATGATGAATCGGGCGGTACATGTTGCTGTTCCAGTTGCTCACCAGATTCGCTTTCATACATGTGCTATTGCGTACAGCGCCCGGCGTTCAGCAGACGCTGCCTTACACTACGAAGCCTTACCTGGCACTAGAGCGTCATGAATAAACCTCATGGTTTCCTCTCCATGCCCTCTAAGTACAAGGTTCTGTCCTTGAACCCCTATTCCTCTCAGTCTACTGTGATGGTCTTGGCCTAATCATAGACACATATGGCTTCCAGCACCACCTCTATGCAAATGGCACTCAAATATACCTCTCAGCTCCAGATCTCAAATCCCTTCTATCATTACGGATAGCTGTGTAGGTTTCTTATTTCTAAATTTAGAGCACTAGAACCTCACTATGATTTTTAGGTTTAAATCGAAAATGAAAAGCCCTGTCCGCATTTAAACATAGTTGTCCACCCTGCATCATCCCCTGCCCTCTCCTCCATGCCATGCTTACACCTTGGGAGCGAGGATTGAGGTAAGTTTACAAGAATACAATGCTGGGACATAAAATCACTCAGGGCTGGGCAGCATGGGTTTGGGTCATATTTAAAGAACCACTCATAAAAAAAATTCATATAATATGCTGGATGGCGGGAGGAGGGGTCGCTTTATACATCCGGTATCAAGGAAATATCCATCCGTTTCTGTCTTTTAAAGAGAAACATCGGATCTGAGATCCAGTCCTTGGGGCATCCCAAATTGGGACGCCTCGCTGTGTGAAACTCCCTGAAACACTCACCCTCTCCCAGACCCCTTGCCCCCATCCATGGTGCGCTCCGGCCGCACCCCCGCTCACCTCTAGCCATGCGCGCGCCTGACCTTCCCGAATGGGCAGCAGGATGCGACTTGCAGCGCCGCTCGACTCCCTTCTAAGGGAGCCGAATGACAGTAAGTGCTCTGATTGGCTGAGCACACCGCTCAGCCAGTCAGCGCACTCACTCTCACCCGAGTCTGCACCGTGAGAGCGCAAGGAAGGTGAGTGAAATGGGGCGACCTGGGGGGTACACACAGCAGGACATCCCAATCCGGAATGTCGCCGCAGAGAGGAACAACACACAGGAAAGTGAAATTCATGTGTGCTGTTTCTCTTTAAATGTGGCCAACCCCATCCCCCCCCCCCCCAATTGGGCCCTGCTTACCTTTCGGACGTTGGGCTACTTCAGGGGCTGATTCTGTCCCCGACGCTGCCTTAGCTGTCTCTGCTTGACAGTACGACTTAAGCTGTGCTCTTCAAAAGTCCTGCACTGCTCTGCAAAGTCTTGCGGCTTTTTGGGCGGCTCCATTGCATCCCACTGCGCAGGCACAAGATTGGGGGACGCACACAGGGCCTGATGAGATGCAAGATGCCATTGCCCGTCGAGGGGTCACCCGGAATCTGAGGGATCCAGAAGATGGATGCCCTGGCGAGGTGAGTAAGCATTGCCCAAGTGTCCGGTGAGGTTTGGGGGAGGTTTTAGCCTTCCCCTGATGTTCCTATTTAATGTAATGGAAATTGGGGGGACGGGTTCTGCCCCCTGAAACACTCAAACGTTTCACCCTCGGATTTTATTCCTACCAGAAGAAACCACAAGCTTGGCGGGAGTTTTATTCAGTTTGGGTGTATAAGTGACCCGTCCTTTCATTAGCCAATGTGTTTATATGGATTTTAATATTAAACAACTTTGCGATACACCTCCTTTAAAGTGGACCAAAACCCAGCATTTTGACTATCCTGGGCTTTTGTCCTTGCCCCCGGGGACATCAGGAGTGCCCCGCTGTTTGAAACCCCCCAGGTCGCCCTCTCGTCCAATCAGCGCACTCGGATGCGCTCAAGCCCTGAGAGCACTGACAGCCGCATCCCCTGCTACCCTCCAACGGGGAGCGTTCCCGCGTCGGCCATTCACAAATGCCCGGCGCGGGCACACGGCCTGCTAGAGGGATAGCGGGGATGCGGGACCAGGAATGAAGGTTAGTTTATGGGCGACCTGGGGGGTTTCACACAGTGGGGCATCCCGATTCTGGATGCCCCAGGGGAGGGAATCAATCAGCCTGGGAATCTTATGGATTCCTGGGCCGATCTCCGTGGGTTTTGGTCCACTTTAAATTGGGGAAGTAATTTGTTGGTCGGATGGAGTGTTCGTGTTATTCTGCAGAGATGGGAGCAATGAGTAATGCTGGGTGTTGCAGTTTTACAGTTAAACCGGACCTTAACTATGATTTAAAGTGGACCAACACCGAGAGGTGATCAGCCCGGAAATCTATAAGATTCCCGGGCCGATCACCTCCCACCCCACGGGACATCCGAGATCGGGATGTCCCGCGGGGTGAAACCCCCCCAAACACCCCAAATCACCTACCTTATCTTCCGCCGCCGCCACCTCCCTCGCGCCCCTCTAGGCGTGCGCGCCCCCGCGCCGGCCGTCTGTGAATGGCCGGCACGGGCGCGCGCCGAAAGTGACGCGAGGGAGGCGGCGGCGGCGGAAGCCGCTTGGACGTTCCTGTTCCCCGCCTGGACGTTGGCGGGGATTGGACCGGGCAGTCACGTGGGAGCGGGGAGAGGTGAGTTTATTGGGGTTTCTGGGGGGTTTCACACAGCGGGGCACCCCCGATCGGGGTGCCCCGCCGAAGTGGACCAAAACCCAGGATAGTCAAAATCCTGGGTGTTGGTCCACTTTAATGAAAAGCCCAAACTCTTAAAAAACGTTCCCCAGCATCTAAAATTAATATATTTTACGTTTTTAGTCACTAACTTATTATTCTTTCCCCCACTGGGCTGCAACTCTGTTCAGGAATTTAGGATACGGGCGCCGCCAGCTTGGCTCATAAGCATCAGACTTACTGAGGAGAGGAGAGTGGGATAAGGTGCAGGGGGTGGGTTATAGCTGTGCTTTGCTCAGACAGAGCAGAGCTGGGGTCAGATAAAGGTCAGCAGTTCCAGAATGCAGAGCAGCACAGTCAGGAGGCACTTCCTGTTTGCAGGCTGCCTGATAAGATGGCGGCTTCCATAAGCCGCCATCTTGGATGTTTAAAGGCTCATAACATGCAGTAGATGCAGGTAGGATGATTTTTAATGTGGACAATCTGTATGTACAGGGTGTGGGAAACATATAAGATAGACTCTTATTCAGAGTGAAGGTCCGCTTTAAAGCGTCCCGGGGGGGCATCCTGATTTGAAACCCACCAGATCACCCACAAAAACATACCTTTCCCTGGCCTATGGCACATGCGCAGGCTTCTCTTCCATCGCTGTATGCCATGCATATTAATGATTGGCAATATGGCTCTGTTTAGAAGTAGAGCTTGGCAATATGGTAGCCATTCAGATGGCTGGAAGTGAGCCTCAGCCTAGAGATGCTGCGGATGCGACCGCCAATGTATACATCAACGTGGGAGGCGGGCAAAGGTTAGTTTTGTGGCTACCCGGGGGAGGGTTTCACACAGTGGGGCATTGTGATTTGGAATGCCCCAGGAGGCAGACCAGCAGACAGCACTGGTTTTGTTCTACTTTAAAGTGGACCAAAAAGGACGCTGATCAGCCTGGGCATTTAAAATCGGGATGCTCCGCTGTGTTAAACCCCCCAAGTCGCCCCCTACACGTACCTTGTTTCCCGGTCCAATGGGGCATTCGCGAGTCGCATACCCGCTATCCCTCTAGGACACGTGCCCACACCTGGCATTTGTGAATAGCGCGGGCACGCTCCCTGTTAGAAGGAAGCGAGGGATGCGGCCGCCAGCTTGCTCAGAGCTGTTGGCCTTAGTCGACGTGATGTCGGCTGCTTCAAGCGCGTTGATTGGACGTCGTAGGACCAGGATTGCGTGAGTTGGGGTTGGCGATCTGGGGGGTTTCACCCCTGCTCAGGGTGCCCCGGGAAAAAGGACCAAAACCCAGGATAGTCAAAATCCTGGGTTTTGGTCCACTTTAAGGAGCACAGCTTATCAACTCATGAAAAGGAGATGGGCTTGTGTTCCTCACAGTGTCACTTACTGTAAACTATCAGGTCGATTCAAAGAAACATGTAACAGCTTTGATTTGGGTGCCGATCATCCTATTTTTCCCGTACGCTCGTGCGTTCGTATGAACTTGCGAGTGATTCTATAAGCAAATACGTTTCTATCCTAAAATTTACGTCCGTTCGTATGGCAGTTCGGGAATCAGACCTATGTCAGTTTCCATCCTGAATTTTCCGTTTCATTTCTCAGGTTGCAACATTGGTTTTGCCCTTTTTCCTTTTTTGTCTGGACGTAAATCCTTCTGATCTTGCGGCTGCGCACTACAAACTTACCTCATTAAAGTGCATTCTAAATATTTGGTCTTATTTTTCTTTATTTCATTCATTTTGTAGTAACCAACCATTAATGAATGCATTTGCATAAGTAAATCTTACTTTGTTTAATTTTTAGTTAACTTGCATTTTTTACTTGTGGATTTAATTTTAATATTTTGGCTTCAAATGGTACAACTTAAAATTTTGTGTGTGGTTACCCACACCCTCTACATACAGATTGCTCTCAAATATAAAAAAAACACCCAGCAACTTCTGCATGATATGAGTCTAGAAACAGCCAAGATGGCGGCTCAGGTATTATCGGGCAGCCTGCAAACAGAAAGGGCCTTGTGACTGTGTTGCTCTGCATTCTTTGATTTCTGACCTTTCCGTGCCCCCAGCTCTGCTGTGTCTGTGCAAAATACAGCAGTAACCCACATCCTGCACTTTATCCCGCTCTCCTCTCCTCAGTAAGTGTGATGCATCTGACCAAAGATGTGCTTAAATAATTAAACAAAGCAAAGGTAAACAACTACACCAATAAATGCAATCTAAAATTATTATTCTAGTACATCAATTTAAAAATAAATAACAAAGGACATAAGTTTCTTTAATTAACGCAAATATATTGCAAAATAAAGGTTTCCATGCAAAGGACTAATTAAGGTCCACATTAAAATGCTTTTATAAGGCATACATGAATCAGGTATGCATTGCCATACAATTTATGGCCTCGGCCATGCTGATACATGCAGTTCATTGGAGCTCAAGACGCGCAGACTCCTCCACATAGCCAAAAAACCTGTTCAAGAACAGCAATCCGACTGCTAAAAGGTGTCGCCAGTGGCTTTCTTTTAAAACGTATTTAGAGGTTTGAAAACTGTTCTCTGAATCACACCTAAACACATTCGATTATCCTAAGTTTTACGTTTTCATCCTAAGTTTTAGGATTTGATCCTAAGTTTTACGTTTTGATCCTAAAATTTAGGAACGAACTTGCGATGATCGTAAGAGCATATACGCATTCGTACGTAGGCTCGTGCGAGTCGGAAATGGCCAAAAAAACAGGAAAAAATGACTAACACCCACCCAAACTTACGATTCTCGATCCGAAATCAATTAACTTTTGCTCTTTGAATCGAGGGGTATGAGTTATTGTGGAAAGGCCTTATTACTATGTCATGGTTATTCATGGACATATTGGCCACTGGCCTGGCGGTGCCGATATTTGTACTTTTACTGGTTATTGAGGATGGGAAAAGTATAACCGCAACTAAAATTACCAATAAAAAAATGAATACCACCCCCGCCAGTAAAAAATAAATACCGGCCAGGTGGCGACCCTAGCTAAGGGGGTGCATGGAGCCACGCACACCAAGGCACTAGCCTCTAGCAAGGGGCATGCCCGTGCGGCCATTTACAAATGCCTGGCGCAGGTACACACCTGGCTATAGCGTAGGGCGGCTGCGACCTGCACATGCGCCGTTGGATCGGTTACGTTTTACTGGGGATTTGGGGGCTCCGCACAGCAGGGCATCCCAAGTCAGGATGCCAAGGGGAAAGGGAAACTGGCAGCCCTGGAATCTTATAAGATTACAGGGCAGCCCAAGCTGGGTTTTGGTCCACTTTAAACCAGAGATGTAGCTAGGCTTTCTGGCACCTGGGGCAAAGTTTTGAAATGGCGCCCCCACCTGTACTCAGGCCCCCCTGACATGCTGCAACGAGGCAAGTGTCCCCCCCTAGATATGCCAATGCTTTAAACTTGTCTCCATAATCTGTAGCAAAAAAAAAATGCTTCAGCAACCAAACGATGCCCAATCTTAAAGTGGACCGAAAGCCACGCTGATCGGCCCAGGAATCTATAAGATTCCCAGGCCGATCGATTCCCTCTCCACCGGGCATCCATAATTGGGATGCCCCATTGTGTGAAACCCCCCAGGTCCCCTATACACTTACCTTGTTTCCCAGTCCAACGGCACATGCGCGAGCCACATCCCTGCTATTCCTCTAGCAGGGCGCGTACCCACGCCAGGTATTTGTGAATGGCCGGCGCGGGGTACGCTCATTGGGGGGATGCGGCTTGTGCATGCGCCATTGGCCCGGGAAACAAGGTAAGTGTATGGGGCGACCTGGGGGGTTTCACACAGCGAGGACAGTCAGTGTGGGTTTTGGTCCACTTTAAAGGTGGTCATTGTTTGGTTGCTGAAGCTTTTTTATTTTTGCTACAGATTATAGAGACCTGTTTAAAATGGACCAAAACCCAGCTTGGGTGCCAGATTCCTTCTCCCCGGGGGAGGATGCCCTGTTTTGTGGCGCGCTCCGAGCGCACTGATTGGACGAGTGGCCGCGCATGCATCATAGACCGGGAAGAGGTGAGTTGATTTCAGTGACCTGTGGGGTTTCACACAGCGGGGTATCCCCCCGATCGGTGTGCCCCGGGAGAAAGGACCAGAACCCAGGTTATTCAAAATCCTGGGTTTAGTCCACTTTAAACTGCAACAACTACAGTTCCCAGCATGCCTCGCCACAGCCTGTAAGCTATACCAGCCTGAGTTGATTATTGGGGAATGCTGGAACTTGTAGTTCCACGGGCCAGTAGGCAGCACTAAACTCCACAGCTTGTCCCATGAAGTGGATAAAATGAGGCAGCTACAGGAGTTCCCCCCGGATAATGACATATATGGCGTATGGGGGTCGAGTAGAGACCCGGCACAGCAATGCCAAGCGGAGCCCCCTAACCCAAGCAACCGACCATCTCTTCATTCTCAGGGAACTAGTTTTTCATCCCGGCGCACGGTTACACCATGACGTCCGTGACGTGATCGCAACACACCCAGCGGTCAGCGCTGGCCGCATCACCGAGCCCTCGTTGTTAGTCAATGGGCGGAAGGATCTCTTTTTCCCAGAATGTAGATCCGGAGGAGGTGAAGGATGCGAATAGGGAATGGTGTGTGGTGGTGGCGGCCGGTCCGGGGCTCGGTGATGTTCGTGTGGTGAGTTTGGCCGCTTCCAGTGTTTTGCATAAGGCGCCTTTTTCTCTTCCGGGGCCCCTCAGAGTGGCGGGAACACAGGGGCCCCACACACACACCCCCTTTGCCTGGAGTCCTCCTCATGTCAGTAGAGCCCGCCCCTCTCCCTGCTGGAGGCCTGACACTGCTGGGGGGACATGACACCGCTGGCTGACTGGCGGGGGGGTCTGGAAACCTGCCAGGGCTGAAGGGGCACCTGTCTGCCATGGCGGCGGCCAAGCCCCCCCACCTGTAATTGCCCTGATTGCTTTAGAGATAGGCTGACCCTGCCCTGAGGAGAGGGGCTGCAATGGCTTCCCTAACCTACATCACCCATAGGGGCCCCATAGCAGAGCCCCAAGCCCAAGGGACCGACCTTAGCAACTGGGTCTGCCCCAAGCAACCCCGCCACCACAGCTATTGAGTCGATACCCCCATCAACAAGGGCCCCTGAGCAAACCATTTCTGGGTGCAGGAACTGCCCGTGCATACCGCACTTCAAAGGTAGCTGCCCCCGCAGTCCACGCTGCGACAGGTACTGCCCGCGCAGTCCACGCTGCGACAGGAGCTGCCCGCGCAGTCCACGCTGCGACAGGAGCTGCCCGCGCAGTCCACGCTGCGACAGGAGCTGCCCGCGCAGTCCACGCTGCGACAGGAGCTGCCCGCGCAGTCCACGCTGCGACAGGAGCTGCCCGCGCAGTCCACGCTGCGACAGGAGCTGCCCCCCGCAGTCCACGCTGCGACAGGAGCTGCCCCCCGCAGTCCACGCTGCGACAGGAGCTGCCCCCCGCAGTCCACGCTGCGACAGGAGCTGCCCCCCGCAGTCCACGCTGCGACAGGAGCTGCCCCCCGCAGTCCACGCTGCGACAGGAGCTGCCCCCCGCAGTCCACGCTGCGACAGGAGCTGCCCCCCGCAGTCCACGCTGCGACAGGTACTGCCCCCCGCAGTCCACGCTGCGACAGGTGCTGCCCCCGCAGTCCACGCTGCGACAGGAGCTGCCCGCGCAGTCCACGCTGCGACAGGTGCTGCCCCCGCAGTCCACGCTGCGACAGGAGCTGCCCGCGCAGTCCACGCTGCGACAGGAGCTGCCCGCGCAGTCCACGCTGCGACAGGAGCTGCCCGCGCAGTCCACGCTGCGACAGGAGCTGCCCGCGCAGTCCACGCTGCGACAGGAGCTGCCCGCGCAGTCCACGCTGCGACAGGAGCTGCCCGCGCAGTCCACGCTGCGACAGGAGCTGCCCGCGCAGTCCACGCTGCGACAGGTGCTGCCCGCGCAGTCCACGCTGCGACAGGTGCTGCCCCCGCAGTCCACGCTGCGACAGGTACTGCCCCGCGCAGTCCACGCTGCGACAGGAGCTGCCCCGCGCAGTCCACGCTGCGACAGGAGCTGCCCCGCGCAGTCCACGCTGCGACAGGAGCTGCCCCGCGCAGTCCACGCTGCGACAGGAGCCGCCCCGCGCAGTCCACGCTGCGACAGGAGCCGCCCCGCGCAGTCCACGCTGCGACAGGAGCCGCCCCGCGCAGTCCACGCTGCGACAGGAGCCGCCCCGCGCAGTCCACGCTGCGACAGGAGCCGCCCCGCGCAGTCCACTCTGCGACAGGAGCCGCCCCGCGCAGTCCACGCTGCGACAGGAGCCGCCCCGCGCAGTCCGTGCTGAAGCAGGCGCTGCCCGCGCGCCCCGCCCAACCCCCCCCCCCCCCCGCGTGCAGACCGGGCTGAAGCAGCCGCTTTTTGTTTAGAGTCACCTGCAGATGCAAGGAATCTACAGCAGAGTAACTTCCTGCTGTTGTGTACCCTCTTCTCTTATGGGCGCTGCCATCAGTTTGCTTATGTTTTCCTGTGCATGGAGAGGTTTTCTTATTGCTTAAAGCGGACCAAAACCCACATTGTTAACTAGCATCCCCCCATGTAGAGCACCTTTTACCAGTTTTTAGTGCTCTTGCTTCACTCCAATCCCAGATAATTGCCCTTGTTTTAGCTGTAAAGCTTCGCCTCCTCCATTCATTGCCATTGTTGTGTGTGGCAATGATGTCACAGAGGGGGACAGAAAAAAAAGCAGTGCTTCAAGACGATTCAAAAAACGAAAATATCCATTTCTAGTTCTACACCCTAAGAAGGGAATATCAGCAGAGGCTTTGACCAAATGTGTTTCACAAGTTTGGTGGGTTTTGGTCTGCTTTAACGGGTAATTCCACTTTCATTGGTGGTTTCCGTTATTCTGTGCCAAAATGATGCCCTCGAGGTTATGCTGAGCTTATGTTATTTTTTTCTTTCCTGTTTGCAACTCTGTGTTATAGCAGCAGTGTGTTTATGTTAGTAACGTACACAAAGCGTACAAAGTGGTGTTTTAGAATACATATCCAAGACTTCCTGACTCTGTCTTGCTAATCATCTGATTGGCCTAGGCAGAAACAACAGGTTTTGACCCCTTCTGCATGAATTCAACCTTTTCAGATGGGCGGATCACAATTTTGTGTTCCAGTAGCTAAAGGGTTACTGGCTTTTTTCTTACCTGGGGATGTCATTGCTTCTGTGTGATTTAGCCAAAGATGCTGAATAGCTCACCTGTTACAATGGAGGGATGCTGGGACTTGTAGTCAGTAGGCCAAGAAAGCCACAGGGATATAAGAAGCTTAGAAGCAGTATGCTGATAGGAAAATCACAGGTGTGGGGCACAATCCTAAGAAGGATGTTTATTTTACATCCCAGAGTCAGACCACCAAAAACCTGACAAAAAGGGGGTTTTCCTTTGAGGAACAACACACAGGAATTTGCTGTGTGTTCCTCTCGGGGGGGGGGGGGGGGGGGGTGCTGCTGTGTGTGTGTGCGCCCAGGTCGCCCGATTCTCTCCCACGGCACAGACTCGAGCAAAGCCGACCAAGGCTGGCAATTGGCTGAGCCAATCAGCCCGCAATCAGTACGCTCGATTTCATTCAGCACCCTTTGGCCCTGTCAGTGGCTAAGCAGCCAAGCAGAGCATAACTGAGCAGAATTCATCGGCGGCCGCATCCCCCACTCAGCTTCAAGCTGTGCCGTGCGCGTGCTGCCCATTCACAAGGGCCTGGCGGGGGGTGCGCTCAGCTAGAGGTGAGCAAGGATGCCACAGGGGCGCCCAGATGTGGCGAGGGCTCCAGGAGAAGTGGGAGGGGTTCTGGGGGTTCACATAGTTTTGGGATGCCCAAGGAGTGGAACTTGGACGACTCTTTAAAGAGGACCAACACCCAGGGGTGATCGGCCCGGAAATCTATAAGATTCCCGGGCCGATCACCTCCCACCCCGCGGGACATCAGAGATCGGGATGTCCCGCGGGGTGAAACCCCCCCAGAAACCCCAAAAACCTCTTACCTGATCCGCCGCCGCCTCCCGCGCGCCCCTCCAGACGTGCCCGCGCCGGCCCTCTGTGAATGGCCGGCGGGGGCGCGCGCGCGCCGAGTGTGACGCGCGGGAGGCGGCGGAAGCGGCTTGGACGTTCCTGATCCCCGCCTGGACGTTGGCGGGGATTGGCTGCGGCGTTCACGTGGGAGCGTTGAGAGGTGAGTTTTTTGGGGTTTCTGGGGGGTTTCACACAGCGGGGTGCCCCGCCGAAGGGGACCAAAACCCAGGATAGTCAAAATCCTGGGTGTTGGTCCACTTTAATTTCACATTGGGATAGAGTGGGCAAAACCTCAGGTGTGTCTCTTTCTCTCTTTCATCCTCTCTCTCTCTTCCTCTCTCTCTCTCTCTTTCTTTCTCTCTCTCTCTCTCTCTCTCTCTGTATCCCCATTGGGGAGATCCATTTCCTGCTTTGAGTCGTGGGTGTCACCAAAGAATACAATGTCAACAGGATAGAAAGTGACAGAAGCTCCCCAGTGGGTTAGGAAAGGGGGGGTGATGGCTGGTCTGGGGTTCGGTGATGTTCATGCGGTGGGTGTGACAGGTTCAACACACCTCGCTTCAATAGAGCCCTCCCCGTGAGCCCCTCACTCTATAAACAAAACAGAATTAAAAGGTTTTGGCTGTTGTTCCCATTCCTCCAGCATCAGGGCTACGGCAGCGGTGGGTGTGTCTCCCAGGTACAATTGTCACTTGTGCATACAGTTATTACCTGAAACATGAGACAGCCGTGCCACCAGACATTTTTTTAAATAAACGGACTATAATTTTGTTATAGTCTACAAAGAATCTACCAGGGAACTGTTAACAATAATTGAACAAGACATAAATAGTCGCCAGGGGGTTAGATGTTATGCTGGGGCGTGTGCAAGTTCCTGATTAATAAAGTGTCTATATTTACAATGCAGCCAGGAGGCCTGTGTGAATCTGATCATCTTCCACTATTTTCTAAATAGGGGCATTCATGGCCTAGTGTTTAAAGCGGAACACTTTTATGCTGATGACACTCAGATCTACCTCTCTGGCCCGAATCTCTCTTCTCTCCTCTCTCGCCTTCCTGACTGTCTAACAGCCATCTCTTCCTTCATGACATCTCGCTCCCTTAAACTGAACATGGACAAAACTGAACTGGTCATTTTCCCACCATCTCACTCCCCTCCCTTCTCTAACACCACAATCTCTGTAAATAATCTTACAATAACTGCAACTCATCAAGCTCGATGCCTGGGTGTCATTCTGGACTCCTCTCTCTCGTTCAGACCTCACATTCACTCCCTGGCCACCTCCTGTCGCCTCCAACTCAAAAATATATCTTGCATCCGTCCCTTCCTCTCACCTGTCACCACTAAAATGCTAGTACATGCCCTGGTCATATCCCGACTGGACTACTGCAACACCCTCCTCTGTGGTTTGCCAACAAACAGACTGGCTCCCCTCCAATCTATTCTAAACTCTGCTGCTCGCCTCATCCATCTCTCCTCTCGCTTCTCCAGTGCTACTCCCCTGTCAATCCCTCCACTGGTTACCTGTCTCCCATAGAGTTCAGTTCAAACTTCTAGTGCTAACCTACAAAGCTCTCTCTAACCAGGCCCCTTCCTACATTTCATCTCTGATCCAGCATTACCAACCAAAGCGCAACCTCCGCTCCGCCTCTGACATTCTCCTGTCCTCTTCCTTGGTTACTTCCTCGCACTCCCGCCTTCAAGACTTCTCTCGTGCCTCCCCATTTCTCTGGAATGCACTCCCCCGCTCGATCCGCCACTCTCCATCACTCCAAGCCTTTAAAAGCGCCCTCAAAACTCACTTCTTCAGACAAGCATATGACCTGGCTTAAGCAACTACTATAACCTTCAATGGCACATGCAGCCATACTCAAGCTCTACCACTTGTGACCCCACCCCCTTTGTCTCCACCCCCATCCTTTAGACTGTAAGCTCGCAAGGGCAGGGCACTCCTCCCTATTGTCTCCTGTGCTCACAACACTTGGTTTTAACCTGTGGCATCTAATTTTGTATTGTTCTCTGTGCTATATGTTTTACCTTGTCTGTATTCTTAACTTGTAAAGCGCTACGGAAGTTGATGGCGTTATATAAATAAACAATAATAATAATAACTATCCCAGGTTTTGTTCCTTGCACCTTGGGCATCCCCCCCAGATCGCCCGTTGATCTCACCTTTCCCCGGTTCTATGAACTCTCATCCAATCTGAGCCGTTTGCATATCAGTACTCTGCAAACTGCTCTTTCCTTGGCAATCGCCACATCCCCAGATGTGAGCAGGCTCTTGCTTTCAGACTGTCTGCCTGGACGCAGGATCTCGCCTCAGCGCAGAAATGCTGAGATAGCTTTCAGAAACAGGTGTACCCAACGTGAAAGCTGGGGATGCGACCACCCAGCTGGCGCACGTCACCTGGCCTTTGAGATCAGCCAATCAGTGAATGGCAGCATCACTTGAGCTGCTCTGTGGGGGGTTAGAGTGGAAGACCCAAACATTTTCTCGGCTTAAGGTGCTCTTGAGCAAGGCACCTAACCCCCCCCATCTGCTCACTGGGCGCTTTGGTTAGGGCAGCCCAACACTCATGGCATGTGTTCACTGCACGGATGGGTTACATTTGGAGGAAGATGTTCTGTGTGCGCGCAATCATATGATGGCCATATATGCAAAAAAAAAATAAAAAATTCCTAAATCTGCTTGAATGTTTCAAGAGAACCTGTAGTAGACCAAAACCCACTGTGTGAAACCCCCCAGGTCACCTGAACAAACTCCTCTTCCCGGTCCTACAACGCATGCACGGCCACTCGTCCAATGTGAACGCATTCGCGGCCGCATCCCCCGCTGCATCCCCGCTACCCTTTAACAGGGAAAGTTTCCATGCCCTCATAAACTCCAGTGTGGGTTTTGTCTCTCTTTATAGAAGAGGAACATTGTGGGAGGTTAAATTCCCCAAACCTCACTGGTTTTAATTTTTGAGCAATTTTTACTCACCTCGCCCTAGATCTTCTGGGTCCCTCGGATTCCGGACGACTTCCAGATGGGCAGCTCCATCTTACATCCCATTAAGCACTGCGTGCGGCCCTTAACTCACGCCTGCGCAGTGCCTATGAATGGGATACAATGGAATTGTCCGAAATCCTGTGAGACTTCGCTGAGTGGCCCAGGACTTTGAAGAGCTGTCACTTACAGACGGCTAAGCTGGCGGGGGGCAGACAATCGGGCCCTGAAGCAGCCGGATTTCCCGTGCGGGACATGACCCCCAAACTGCTTTCTGGACACCATTGCTTGGGAAGCCCACCAATCCGGGCATGTGTACACTGCTTGTGTTTGTCTTTTTGCACGGGGGAGTTAAATGCAGAGGAAAAATTCTGGTGAAGCCATTCATTTGTCTGTGGAAGTTTGGGGCTTTGGTTGTCGTGCTGTAAGGTGAAATTCTGCTTCAGCTTTTAAAGTGGACCATCACCCTCCCGTGATCGGCCCGGGAATCTATAAGATTCCCGGGCCGATCACTTCCCTCCCTGCGGGACATCCGAGATCGGGATGTCCCGCGGGGTGAAACCCCCCCAAATCCCCTTACCTTGTCTTCGCCGCCGGCCGGCCGCCGCCGCCGCCTCCCTCGCCCCTCTAGACGTGCCCGCGCCGGCCGTCTGCGAATGGCCGCCGCGGGCGCGCGCGTGTCAAGAGTGACGCGCGGGAGGCGGAGGAGCCGCTTGTCCGCGGCTGTCAAACCGCTTGTCCGTTGGCGCAGGGAGAGGTGAGTTTTTCGGGTGATCGGGGGGGTTTCACACAGCGGGGCACCCTGATCGGGGGTGCCCCACCGAAGTGGACCAAGACCCAGGATAGTCAAAATCCTGGGTGTTGGTCCACTTTAAGCAGAGGCTTTAAAGGTTTTTCTCACTGGTCATCATTCCCTCCACCTTGACTAAAGCCCAAGTTCCAGCTGCAGAAAAACAACCCCCAAGCAATTCTGCCCCCACCATGCTTCACTGTGGTTATGGTGTTTTGGTGTGTGATGTCGCTGTGCTTGGTGATGCGCAGTGTCGCCATCTTGCCAAACCTTTTTGAATTATGGTCAAAATATTCAACTTTGGTCTCATCAGACCATAATGTTGGCAGACTTGATGTAGGTTTTGGCAAAAAAGATTAAAATAAAATGCTCCTGCCTTGCCACCCTACCCCATAGCTCAAATGAAGAATACAGGTGAACATGCCTACTCCAATCATTGGAAAGAATAGGGGCATGCCACGGTCACAATGAATGAATGGTGTGTGGAGGTTGAAAAAAGGCTCCCCAGGTGCTGCAATGTGAGGGCACTGGAAGATGGAATCGCTGGCTCATCACCCTCAGTATTTATGAAGATGCCGGAGCTGAACGGAGGAGCTGTGAGGGGTATAAAAGGTGAGTATACACTTTTTTATTTTGTCATTTGAATGGGGAATTCCTTTAAAGTGGTCCAAAACCTGGGATGTTCTCTAACCTGGGTTATGGGCATTGTCCCAGGTTTGGGATGTGAAACTCCTCAGATCTCCTTAAAGAGGAACATTTCAGGTATTGGGGAGTTAATAAAAACTCACCAAATCTGGCTTGCTCGCCCCTCCACCCCTCCAGTTTTACTTTATACAACTTTTGTCGCATCGCGCTCTGGCATCCCTCGGTCCTGCAATGACACTTGGTGCAGAAGAGCGCGAGATCTGAGGAGCAGCTAGAGGTAAGGACGGCTAAGCCTGCTGCAATCACCATATTTACTGCGCCCGGGGAGCAGCTGAGGGGTTAAGTGCCTTGCTCAAGATCACTTCAGTCATGTTCTATAATCTGGAACAGGCCACGACTGCCCCCCTTACCTCCCTCGTCATGCCATTAGGGAGATACTCACATTTTCTTTAGCCAAAGCCTGCAAACCTTTGACTAGCAAAGGAGAAATTTAAAGCCATTAGTTTTTGGTGTCACCACCCTTTGCCATCAAAACAGCATTCGTTTTTCTATTTGCTCTCAGTCAGGGGTTTTGCAGGATTTTACTCAGGTTTAAGAGGGCTCTTCTTTCAACTTTCTAGTTCTCAGTATAATCTGCCTTGATGTCAACACACTTATTCCACTTTGTGATGGGATGCCATTTGAATTTGGAGACTTTTTGCTGCGGCAGAAACAATGTTATTTTCAGGAAACCAAAGCCCGTACAGAAATATCTTCAGGTTACGAATAAGAATGTAATCAATAGGAGCCAGGTCTGGACGGTAGGGTGGATGGTTAGGTTCCATGAATCCACATTCCCTAATAGCAGCTTAAGATTTGCGAGACTCAGAGCTGGCGCATTGTTGTGAAGCAGCAACAAGCCTGCCGACAACTTCCCATAGCGTTTCTCTTTGTCTTGTGTGGCATGGGTTCTAGTAATAAAACACCTTCTGTAGCCCCAAAAACTGTTGCCATGTGCTTTCATTACATGGACTCTTGTTTGGTCTCAGGATTTTGGTGGTGAACTCACTGTGGGATCGACTTTTTTTTGGGGGGGGGGGTGAGGCCCCCCACATAGCTCAGTCTTGCCATTGTGTATGACCTGTGACATAAATCAATGTATCACAACTTCACCTTAGGAACAGTTTGGCTGTTTCCCATCAAGTTTTAAGCCCCACATTCCTCCCCGACTACAGGCAAGTGGTCCTGGAAGAACTGAAGCTGTTTTGAAAGGGTAGTCACACCAAATATCGAATCGGATTCTAAATTCTCTTTACAGTTTCATTAAAGCAGGACAGAACCTGTGAATATGAGTTTCCCAGGCTATGTTCTGTTCCCCCTGAGGCATCCCGAATTGGGGTGCCCTGCTGTGTAAAACCTCCTCAGAACCCCACTTTTCACTCACCTCTTACTGGTTCCAACAGTGCATGACTTTCGGCAAGCAGCTCTCATTGACTATAATGGGGAGCGCGCGCTGCCGCATCCCTGCGCACTCCCACCCCAGCCCATCTGAATGGCTGGGGCGGGAGCATGCACACACAATGCTGGGGATGCAGGGTATACGGCAGTGCACGCTCTCCATTGACAGCAATAAGAGCCATTTGCTGATTGACAGTCACAGCAGACGGTTGTCATTGCATGAGAACCTGGCCTGACATGCCCCCTTCCATTGCAGTGAATAGAGAGGGGGTGGCCAAGCCCCCTTATATGGGGAGACGGGACCCGGCCTGCAAAGGCTGCTGAATGGAGTTCAATGCGGGGTGATCAGGTGGGTTGCAGGTTTTGGGGGGGGGGGGGGTCGCACAGTAGTGTAAATATCTTTTTTTCTAGTTGCAAATGGAAATTCACGCGCCGGCTTTCATAGGTGTGAACAGCCCCCCACTCTGCAGCTATGCACTACCATTGCAAGTGTCACATTAGGAATTATGTATCACTTGCTGATCAAACCTGTGAGCTGGAGAGAGAAGGAATATAGTTACTTTGTTGAAAAAAGCCTTATTTCCCAAAATGTCCTCCAGGACAGCCCAGCTGAGTAGCTCCTCCCACCTAAATAGGAAATACAAACTGGATTAAATACCCCGCCCCTTCCTCCTGTACCTCAGTGTTTTTGTGTTTCCTCCCTGGAAACAAGCTGGATTCTTTCGTCCTGTTTTTTATTTTTTCCCAGGGAGAATGGTGGATCCGGACTCCCTCTCCGCTCCTCTGGCAGGCTCAAGGGGGTCCGGGAGGCCTCCCTCTGTACAGGCGGGGATTACCCCTGGATGCCTCACCCCGAGGGAATACCCCATGGGCTGGGATCCCGACCATTGCCCTGCCGGGCACGTGGAATGCAGGGGGGCTGGCTTGGACTCGACTCGGATTCAGACAGGTTCTCATTTGAAGGGCAGAAGCTTTTTATATGGCCTGTTATGCTTATTTTGTGTTTTTTTTCCTGCAGGCTTCACTGAAGGTTGTCCATTGTTGGATGTTGCTCCAATCTTCATAGACCTGCGGAGCTTCTCCAGCTACTTTCGCCAAAAAGTAGAGTGAGCAGGAACAGACATGGCTGGCCATGTTTCTCCTACTGTAAGTTGTGATTGTAGAGCCTAAATAATATATTTTCACTACTGTTAACATTGTCAGCTTTGATGGAGTCAAGCTGCTGTAGCCAGGTGACCAGAAACATCACTGGAAGTTTTAAAAGTGCACCAAAACGCACTTTGGCTGATCCAGAAGTCTATAGACTTCAGGGCGAGCCGACAGCTAATTCCCTATTCCCTGGGCATCCTGATTTGGGATAGCCAGCAGTGTGCCTGCACTTTGTCAGGCAAAGTTCTATGGTGTGCAGTAAAATGCAGGGTATAGAGTGATGATTGGACAAGAGACTGCACATGTGCTGTCTGGGGGTTTCAGACAGCGGGGGTATCCCAAATAGGGATGGCCTGAGGACATGGACCAAAACCCAGGATGGTCGAAATTCCAGCACTTGGTCCACTTTAAAGTGGACCAACACCGAGAGGTGATCGGCCCGGAAATCTATAAGATTCCCGGGCCGATCACCTCCCACCCCCGCGGGACATCCGAGATCGGGATGTCCCGCGGGGTGAAACCCCCCCAAACACCCCAAATCTCCTACCTTATCTTCCGCCGCCCCTCTAGGCCGAAAGTGACGCGAGGGAGGCGGCGGCGGCGGAAGCCACTTGGACGTTCCTGTTCCCCGCCTGGACGTTGGCGGGGATTGGACCGGGCAGTCACGTGGGAGCGGGGAGAGGTGAGTTTATTGGGGTTTCTGGGGGGTTTCACACAGCGGGGCACCCCCGATCGGGGTGCCCCGCCGAAGTGGACCAAAACCCAGGATAGTCAAAATCCTGGGTGTTGGTCCACTTTAAAGACTTCTGCTTTCTTTGGATTTAAAGTGGACCAAAACCATGCTTTTGACCATCCTGAGTTTTGGTAGATTTCCCTTGGGCATTCCGATTAGTGATGCTCAGCTATGTGAACTCCCCCATTGCCCACAAAAACTGACCTTTCCAATGTTCCCATGATGCACGTGCAGGCTCTCAACCAATCAGCGCTGTATGCCAGACATCAGATTTTCAAAACAAAGCACCGGCATAAAGAGAGGGGGCGGTCGCATCCCTGAGGGCATATGCATAACTGGATGGCTGGGTGCCAGAGTGCCCCTCAGTTGGAAGAAGCTGGGGATACAGACAAGGGCTGCTGCGCGTATGCTTTGGGATTAGATCTGTGATCCTAGGGGGATTAACACATCAGGGCATCCCAAATCGGAATGACCCAAGGATAGGCAGTCAGCCGGTCATGAAGTCTTTTAGACTTCAGTGACTTAGGGCCTTATTCATGAAGGGATAGCGCCATGTAGTGCCTATGCAGTGACAGGTAGCGGCAGGTGAACCCCGGAGACGGCACGCAATTATTCATTTATGAAGCCGAATCTGGTGAGCGACTGGAACAACGCCATGTAGCGTACGATTCATCATTATCCCAGCCTCAGCGTACAGTGCCGGCGTTCAGCCTTGCAGAGCGCCACATCTTACCTGTCGCTACCTGGCGCTCTCCCATACATTTCTATGGACGATCCTTAAATCCCTTTCCTGATCCCAATTTTTCTTTTCTTAAAAAAAAAATCTCAAATCTTTCTGACATGTCTCCTGGGCTAGAATGACATTATTGAAATTTTTTTTGATTAATAATATTTTTATGCAGAATTGTCCTTACATGTCTGGTATTAAAGTGTTCATGTTACAATGTTATAACAATGTAATTCCATAGGTTTTCACTTTACTAGTGGATACATGTTCAAAAACAGACTTTAATCACACAGCCTCTGGCGCTATGGGCTACAACTACATGATTTTGAGTGCGGGCGATGTTTGAGGCTGTTTTTTTTTATGAATGTGGTGTGAGTCAGTCGCACTGAGCTGGCGCTACCGTTCGCTTCCATACAGCGTAGTATAGCGACTCACACATCATATTCATCAATGCCGGCTCTCTGAAACAATGATCCATGGCCGAGCACAGCGACTACTATCGGTCGCTCTGAAATCCTCTCTACAGACGCTCATCTGTCGCTACCTGGCGCTAGTAATGAATCAGCCTGCCCGACTTCAAGTGGACCATCACCCAGGGGTAATCTATAAGATTCCCGGGCCGATCACCTCCCTCACCGTGGGGCATCCGAGATCGGGATGTCCCGCGGGGTGAAACCCCCCCAAAAGCCCCAAAAAACCTTACCTTATCGGTGACGGATCAGCCGTCGCCGCCTCCAGCGCGCCCCTCTAGCAGTGCGCGAGCCCTGTAAGAGGGACGCGCGGGAGGCGGCGGCGGCTTATTCGTCGCTTGTCCGTCGCCGAAAAGGTACGTTTTTTGGGGGGGGTTTCACACAGCGGGGCCTCCTGATGCCCGCTGAAGTAGACCAACACCCAGGATAGTGAAAATCCTGGGTGTTGGTCCACTTTCAAGTGGACCAATGCCCTTATCACCAGCACTAGAGTATAAAAGACTCCAGGGGTAGGCTGATACCCTATCCCTGAGTCATCCCTATTTAGGATGCCCTGATGTGTGAAACACTCTGATCCTATGGGATTTCACACCATGGAACATCTCAAATCTGCGTGACATGGACCAAGACCAAGAATGGTCAAAATTTGTGTTTTGGTTCACTTTAACTACCATGGCACAACCAGCCACCCTGTGTGATTAGAGCAGACACAGCGGCTCTTTGCTGTGATGCATTTCAGGGGATTTCCCACTGCCCAGGGCACCCCCGGCTTCAGATACTGGGGCTCCGGTAGAGCGATCACTGCGCTGGACTGTGTAAAGGTGAGCATTAGATTCTTGTGTCTCTCCGGCAGCTTCTGAGGTCTGTCAAAAGTGGACTGTACCAGCAGGCCTGTTCTTCTGATTCTTTATTTCTCTGTTGTCCGGCAGGTGATATTCAGAGATGTAGCGGTTTATTTTTCTGAGAAGGAGTGGGAGCAGCTGGAAGGATGGCAGAAGGACCTGTACACTGGTGTCATCAAAGAAATCCACGGGATCCTAATTTCCTTGGGTATGCTGATACGGGCCCATTATCATCCGGCTCTCTTGACACCACAGATGGTCCTTAGCGACCCTGCTGTCATGTACACTCCCTTCACATTTACAGTTCTGATTTCTTATTCTGACATGTTTGGCTCTAGCCTGTACTCCAACAATGTATAAGAATTTTATTTTTTTTCACCATTAAAGCGGTCCTAAATTTAAAACATTTGCCCCAGGGCTGCTGCATCCACCCCCTCAGCCCTATCCCAGAGCATCCAATATTTGGAAGCCCAGTCACTTTAAAGCAGGGTTGGGCAATTATTTTTTCCATGGGGCCACATGAGAATAAAAATATTGTGGAGGGGCGGGCCAAAGGGCTGAAATCAATTCTGCATAATGTTAATTGTATTTTATTAATTGTATTTCCCTCTCCTCCACCCATGCAAGATGGCGCCAGAGCCTACCTCCTCCTCCTCCCCTGGTTGGGCTCTTCTTCACTGTCGGGTGCCGGCCCGTCCCTCTTTGCAGCGGGTCGGCGCCTTCCACACTGTACACAGGCGATCACTTAAGCAGCAGCAGCAGCCAGTCGGTCGCTCGGCTCGTCGGGTCTGGCGTGTTCTGAACGCGCCAGACCCGACGAGCCGAGCGGCCGATCGGCTGCTGTTTAAACTGGAACAACATCCTGGCACAGTTGGAAAAGAAAGGTAGCTGCCATTTTGGAGCTTCCTCTCCCGACTGACTAACTGAACTGAATGCACAGTAACCGGAAGCCCAACAGCACTTCCTGTTTGCAGGTGGCCTACAGATCCATGAACAGCCATCTTGTTTTTAAAATTTACCACAGCAAGAGTTAGAAAAAGGTAAATTAATTTTTACGTATGGATGTACAGGATCACTGTTTGTTGTGTTGGTCTGCTTTAAGCCATTTTTGAATGTTGGTCCGCTTTAAGTAATCGCCTGTGTACAGTGCGGGAGGCGCCGACCTGCTGCGAAGAGGGACGGGCGGGCGCCTCACAGGCAGCACAAGCGGAGAGACGCCGAATCGCGAGCGGAGGGACTCCGCCACCCAGCTCAGCCCTGGCCGGTCAGAGCCAATCAAAGGGCCGTAAAATGCCCAGGTCTGCTTTAAAGTGGCAGTCCAGTCTAAATAACTCTTGTGGTTCATGGCTGCCACCCATTGAGATGTATGCGACGAAGCCCCCCCCCCCCTCCTCTCAATAGAAGACAATGCAGTAATCCCATCATGACTGCTCCCATGAAGCACAATAGTTATTTCGACTGGAATGTCCTTTTAATGCTCCAGGAAATGCCCAAGACGTTCCCATGAAGCTCCCTCAGGCAGCTTTTAGGGTCAGGTGGGTAGGCATTCATAACCTATTCGTGCACGTGCACTTTCGTGCAGAGAACGTAGCTAAATTACAGATGATGATTTTTTTTTTTTGGCCCTCACCCCCCATCTTTCCTCCGTGCCATTGGAAGGAGGGGTTACAGCTTACAGGGCTTCCCCTCGACGTGGACTGGCGATCGGAATTGTTTAGAAACTCCTTTTAAAAGGGGACTATTCCCCTTTTTTGTAGGGAGCATCCTGTCTTAAAGACCAAAACCCACCCTGGAGTCTGAGACTACAGGACAGGCTTGCTCCCTCCCCTGGGGCATCCCAAACTGGATGGCTATGCGGGGGCCGCACACAGCCGAAGGGAGCGGAGTGATGCCGCGTGCCGCTTGTAAATGCGCTAGGATTCCATTCGGCTTCTCTAGCCACACACTTATTATGCGTGGCGGGTGAGCCGCTGCTCCTGCGCCATGGGTTTGGGGAGAGGTGAGTGAGCTTAGTGTTCTGGGGGGTTTCACACACAGAGAAGGACCAGAACCTGGGATAGTGAAAATGCCCCTGACTTGAATCAGGATGCCCCTGGTTCGCCTTTTTTACTTACCTCACTGGCGGTCCCACTGCACATGCATGGGCTCTTGTCCAATCAGTGTTCTTTGCTGTGCAGTTGAATGAACAGGATAGTAGGTGGTTTAGATTAGAGTCGGCATAGTGTGCTTTGTGCGCCCAGCATCCCCGTGGAGCATGCATCAGCTAGAGGGATGCACTTAGTCGGGTGGCCTGCACATGTACTGTGGGATTGACAAATCTAAATATACTGGGCAGACGAGGGGGGGGGGGTTCACAGTGCGGCATCCCAAATTGGACTTTTAGATTCCTAGGCCAGGCCTTAGAGGAAGAAAACCTGTGATTTGTACTATCCTGTGGTTTGTTCTTTCTCCCTCTGACATCCTGTCATCCCCGTAGTTCGCCTGTAAACTCATCTTTGCTTACTTGGGCTGCTGGCCAATAGATTTTACTATGCTGCTCAGAAATGCTCTGAGGAATCGGCGCTTATGTGAATGTACAGTGCTGTCCCTGGGGATACCCCACAAAGAGGGAGGCCACTGCCCTGGAATCTTATAGACACTAGGACAGTGGTTGCTCCTCTTTAATGTGGTGCCAAACCTGGGATTTTGACTATCCTGGGCTTTGTTTCCTGCCCTGGGGGGGGGGGGTCTTGATTTGGATTGCCCCGCCATATGAAACCCCCCAGATTGCCCAGAAAAACTTGAATGGCTGGGGGTGGGAGTGCGTGTGCAGCCCAAAGATATCAGGGATGTAGTCGCCGTTATTTATATAGGTGAGGAAGCCATGAAGGAGGTGAGTTCTGCAGCGCCCCAGGGGGTTTCACATAGCTGACCAGCCCTATTTGGTTTTGTTCCTGCTTATTGGTCACCTTTGAGGTGCAGTAAGAGCCGCGGATAACCCACATCCCCTAGTTCTCGACTTTTGCCCACTGTTATGCTGGGAGCTCAGTCTGCTGGAAATACTGAGCACACGTCTCGTCACCCAGACACAGCCATGTGAATGCCCCTGCAGTGAATGGGTGACAAGATTCTAGCAGTGGCTGCTCATGAGAGACCCGCCTCCCGCGTGGGATCAGAGGGGCCCTGCATGATTTTGGACTTTTAGATTAACAACCATTTAACGTGTTTTCCTTTCTCGTATAGGGTTTGTGATTCTTAACCCCAACAACTTCCTGCGGATTCAGCCCGAAGACGAGCCTTGTCAAAAGAGCCGCCCTGCTGATGGCCGAAACGGAAACGTCACAGGTAAGCCGGGAAGTCCTTTTCCAGACATTGGCCTTGGTTCACTAAGTCGAAAAAAATTCTTATGGTAGTAAAAATACAATTCTGTGAAATTCGCCTGTAAAATTTTTTTGAATATATCCAGTCCAGGTCGTCCCTGAAGTGAAGGACAATGGTCCAATACAAAAAGGTAATCACCATAACAGGCAAACAAGAGATAATGAAACAAGGGCGGGGTGGGATGACCTGGACTGGAAATATTCAAAAACAATTCTACAGGTGAGTTTCACAGAATTGTATTTTTCACTATATGCTGTCCAGGTCGTCCCAGAAGTGATGACAGTTGGGACATCCAAAAGCAGTTTCCATTTAGGGCGGGATCCCCAGTGCGGAACAGCAAGTAGTTCATCTCACTACAGCCTGAAGCACCTTTTCGGCCAAAAGCAGCGTCAGCTGAGGCCCTAACATCAACCTTATAAAACTTTGTAAAGGTATGAACAGAAGACCAAGTAGCGGCCTTACAAACTTGTTCAACAGAGGCCTGGTGCTGAAAAGCCCAGAAATCACCAATATAGCTCTAGTAGAATGAGCTGTAACACAAAACGGGGGATCCTTCCCCTTGACAGAATATTTCTGGAACCTTCAGTGAGAACAAAGTGTGAATTCGACTTCCTGAAGGATTCAGTCGCAACCAGGTAGTACTTAAGTGCTCTGACCACGTCCAAGGCATGGAAGGTCCTTTCTTTAGAATTAGACGGTTCTGGACACAGGGAAGGCAAAACAGATGAAAGGTAGAAACGACCTTATGCAAAAAATCAGGTTTAAAGCGAAAAACCACCTTATCCTTATGCCGCTCAAAGTAAGTAGGCTTCATACAAAGAGCAGCCAGTTCTGACACACGGTGCACCGAGCAGATAGCCACCAAAAAGACCACCTTTAGGGTCAAGACGGACAATGCAGCATCGCACAAAGGCTCAAAGGGGGGACCCTGGAGAGCAGAAAGCACCAAATTCAAATCCCACACCTGTAATACAGGCTTACGCGGTGGATGTACACGGGTAACTCCTTGGAAAAAAGTCCTGATCAGTCTATGATTGGCAAAGGATCTTTGGAAGAAGATGGCCAAGGCCAAGACCTGGCCCTTGAGGGTGCCCAGCTGTAGACCCAAGTCTAAGCCATGTTGTAAAAATTCCAAAAAGTGGAGAAAAAGTGCGACAAGTGAAACTCTTGGATTCACACCAAGAAATGTAGGCATGCCAAACTCTGTAGTAAATCATGG
Source organism: Gastrophryne carolinensis (assembly GCA_027917425.1). Classification (NCBI taxonomy): domain Eukaryota; kingdom Metazoa; phylum Chordata; class Amphibia; order Anura; family Microhylidae; genus Gastrophryne; species Gastrophryne carolinensis. The sequence continues at coordinate 22,783,317 of CM051242.1, read as the reverse complement.
AAGAAGACTTCATCCGTGCCTGAATCATGGTCTGAACAACCGTGGCCCACAGCCCCTTTTCCATTAGGATTGAGGTTTCAATAGCCAGGCCGTCAAAGCCAGCATCTGTAAATTGGGGTGCCGCAGCGATCCCTGAGTGATAAGCCCTGGGTCGTCGGGCATGATGTAACGATCGACTGACATCTGAACTATGTCCGCGAACCAATTCCGCCTCGGCCAGCGAGGAGCCACCAGGATGGTTGCTACCCCCTCCTGGGCTATCTTGCGCAGCACTCGGCCCAGGAGTGGAAACGGAGGAAATGCATAAAGGAGCCTGAACTCCGTCCATGGAATCCCAGAGCGTCTGTGGTGAAGGCCAGAGGATCTCTTGACAGGGAGATGAACCTTGGAAGCTTGTGATTGTGTCTGGACGCAAACAGGTCCACGTCTGGCTGACCCCAGCGGAGACACAGAGCGTGAAAGATCTTGTTGCTGAGAGACCACTCCCCCAGACGAGAAGTTCCCCTGCTCAGGGAGTCTGCCTCCTGGTTTTCTACCCCGGGGATGTAAACTGTCGAGATGCAGGGAACATTCTCCTCGGCCCAAGTCAGAATCTGGGACACCTCCTGAAGGACTCGCTTGTTCCGAGTCCCGCCCTGGTGATTGATGTAGGCGACAGCCGTCTGATTGTCCGAGCGGACCTGAATCGCACGACCTCTTAGATGGGGAGTCAATTGGATAAGCACCAACCGAATCTCTCTCAGCTCCAGAAGATTGATGGGTAAGTGGGCCTCCTGCGGCCCCCACTGACCCTGGAACTTCAGCGTTTGCCAAAAACCTCCCCAGCCGGTCGGACTGGCGTCCGTGGTAAACTATCTCCCGCTGGGGAGTCAGAAAGGACTTGCCCACCAACAGATTGCTGGAGTCCAACCACCACAAGAGGGACTGTGACCATGGAGGACAGTGAAAATCCCTGATCCAGGGACTCCTGCGTCCGGTCCCAAGCGGTCAACAGATTTAATTGAAGAGGTCTCATGTGGAACTTGGCGAAGGGCAGTGCCTCGAAGCAGGACACCATGAGGCCCACCAGCTTGGTGAGTGGAAAACACCGTCCGGGTGTCGCTCTCGGCCTGCGGAAGGGACTGAGCCGCAATCAGCAAATTGTCCAGATAAGGAAGAACACGAATGCCCCAGGTTCCTCAGGATGACCATGATGCCCGCCAGTGCCTTGGTGAACACACGGGGAGCTGAGGCTATCCCGAACGGTAGTGGCACAAACTGGTAATGCTGATCCTCCAGCGCAAACCTCAGGAACTTCTAATGCCCCTGAAAAATCGGGATGTGCAGATAAGCATCCTTGATGTCCACCGTGGTCATGAAGTCCGCTCACCGCGGACCGTAAGGTCTCCATGCGGAAATGTCTGACTCTGACAAACTTGTTGAGACCCTTCAGATCCAAGATGGGTCGCAGCGTTCCCTCCTTCTTGGGCACCGTGAACAGATTGGAGTAGAACCCTCGCCCCCGTTCCTGGTGAGGCACGGGACAAATCACGCCTGATAGCAGAAGGCTCTGAACCTTTAGGCCCTGCGCCGTCAAGGCGTTCCAGGAAATCCGCGACCGAAGAAATCTTGGGGGCGGCCAAACTGCCAGCTCTATTTTGTACCCGGAGGACACCACCTCCTGAATCCTCAGAGACGTGCTATCTCCATATGTGAGCAAAAAGCAGCAGCCGTCCCCCCACCCGGATGGGTGAGGGCGCCTTCTCATGCCTGAGAGGGCTTGGCAGGGGGTTTGGATTTAGCTCCCCAGGAAGGATTGGGTCGACCGCGAGACCTACCACATCCCCACGAATCTCTGCGGCCACTTGAAAATGAAGAGCCTCTTCCTCCTCGAAAGGAGCGATAGGCAGAAGAACCCCGAAAGGGTCGCGCAGGCTTCCGTCGCTGAGGGAATCCTCCGTCCTTGGCCAGAAGGTCCAGACGCTCCCCAAATAACCTGAGCCCCAGGAATGGGATACTAGTGAGCGACTTCTTGGCCGCAGCGTCAGCCGACCACTGCCGCAGCCAGAGCGAGAGACGAAGCGCAACAAGCAGAGCCGAAGCCCTGGCGCCAAGCCAGACACTATCGTCAATGGCCGAGACAACAAAAGCAATAAAACCCACACAGGCTTTGAGGTCTTTATACTCCTCCGCCCGCTTATGAGATTTGGCAAAATCAACAAGGCGCCACACCTTCCTGATGGCCAAAGATACAACAGCCACGGCACAGACAGGGCAAAGCCCAGCACCCACAAAGGTAAACGCATGACAAGCCAGCTGATCCATGCGCCTGTCAGCGGGGTCGCGCAAGGAAGCCGTATCGGGTGATGGCATAACCATTGTGTTGGATAACCCCGAGACAGGGGCATCCACATCGGGAAGACGGGACCAGAGGCGGATCAGCTCCTCAGGGAAGGGATACTGCCTGTCCAGACTCCTAGGCACCGATGGCAATTTATTAGATCTTTCCCATTCCTTAAACACCATATTGGAAAAGTGGGCCTGTTCCGGGAAGACAATCCTCTGTCTCTCAGGCCGGAATAAGTCACCCTGCTTCTTCTTAGCCGCTTTAGGAGGGACAATATGCAAAGTCTCAAACACAGAAGACAGCAACTTCTCAGTCGTCAGGGAGGAACCAGCCTCACTATCCTAACCAACCGACCGATCCCCTGAGGAAGCGGAGTCCTTAAAGTGGACCAACACCCAGGATTTTGACTATCCTGGGTTTTGGTCAACTTTGGTCGGGTGCCCCGCTGTGTGAAACCCCCCAGAACGCCCGGAAACACTCACCTCACCATGCTCCTACGCGGGCGCTCGTCCAATCAGAGCGCTCAGAGCCGCTGTGGTATGCACATACAAGCGGCGTCCAACCACAGCGGCTCTGAGCGCTGGAGGCCGCGTCTCGCGCTTCCCTCTAACAGGGAGCGCGCCCGCGCCGGCCATTCACAAACGGCCAACGCGGGTGCGCGCCCTGCTAGAGGGAAGTGCGAGCCGCGGCCCACGCATGCGCCGTTGGAACGGGGTTAAGGTAAGGTTTCTGAACTTCCTGGGGGGTTTCACCCCGCGGGACATCCCGATTTCGGATGCTCCGCGGGAAGGGATCTGATCGATCCCCCCTGAGTGTTGGTCCACTTTAAACAGCTCGCCTTCCTCCATGGAGTCCCGACCTCCAAAAAGATCATCATCAGCAAAATCCTAGTAACCCAGCTCAATGTGCCGCTTCTTACTCGTGGCCTTCCCAGTAGCCGTGCGAGATAACTCTCTCCAGGCTGGCCACCCGGTAAGCCAAATCGGCTTTGGACCCCCTGCTGGCTTCCCCCTCGCTGTGGGCTGAATGCAGCAGTGGGGGGGGGGGGTTGGCGAGGCCGCAGGCAAAGGAGGGCTAGGGGCAGGGATGCCCGTCCTATCATGCTCCAACAATACGCTCCTGGCGCAAGTGGCGAGGTAGCGGGGGGTCCTGGAGGCAGGCACCAGAAGCGCAGGCAGGAGTGGCAAAAACTGAGGTCGTCTGCCGTGGGGACCCTCAGCAGGGTCCGCAAATGACACAGTGAGCAGCAAGGAAAATGGCGCCCAAGCGCAGCAAGGCCGAACCTCGAGGGGCGGGCCACGCAGCAATGACGCAAAACGTGTCAGCGCGGGGGCCCACCCCCCAGCAGCTGCGGGCGCAAAAAGAGGCGCCCGCAGCGCCTAAAATGACGCCGAGCGTGCAGGAGGGGGGGGGGGGGGGCACCACATGCCGAGGCCTTGACCAACGCCGCTCCCGCCCCCCAGCTACAAGATGGAGGGGAAGGAGAAGAGGTGAGGGAACGAGGGAAAGTGAGTATGCACAGCGGCCAGCAACAACAAAATCTGAGGTAAAAAAGACGTAAAAGTGAGGTAGAAAGCACAACATATGAAAATAAAGCTAGTGGGCAAAGATAAGGGCATAAACCCCGGGCAATTATGTGGTATTCAGATTTGCCTCCAGGCCAAATTGCATGGGCAGCAGTGGGTGTTACCCCCAACCAGTCCATGCTGGACACCCAATAAGTGGGCCGTACACCCTCAGCACAGAGCCTGAACTGATCAGACTGACCCACCCACTACAAACAGGGGTTAATGCCCACTACTGTGGAAAAGTAACCCCACCATGCACTAAAAACCAACGGCCCTTAAATTTGGTGCACCCATCGGACCCACTCCTATACTCAAGGTCATACAAGGTTAGCAACTATTACACTACCATAAGCCTCTTACAATCATTGATCCTTTATACTCTTCTGAAGGGGTGAATGCCTAGAGAATTTGCTTTAAACCGGACCTTCAGCGTGATTTAATGAAAAGCCCAAAGGCTTAAAAACTATTCCCCAGCATCTAAAATTAATATATTTTAAGTTTTTAGTCACTTATTAGTCTTTCCCTCACCGGGCTGCAACTCTGTTCAGGACTCTAGGGTACGGGCACCGCCTTCATGACTCTTGAAGAATCACATACTGAGGAGAGAAGGGGGTGGCAAAAGTGCAGGGGGCGGGGTTATAGCTGTGCTCTGCACAGACAGACCAGATCTGAGGTCAGGAAAAGGATAGCAATCCCAGAATGCAGAGCGGCACAGTCAGAAGACACTTTCTGTTTGCAGGCTGCCTGATGCTCCATGAGCTGCCATCTTGGATGTTTAAATGCTCATAACATGCAGTAGATGCAGGTAGGATGATTTTTAATGTGAGCAATCTGTATGTACAGGGTGTAGGAAAACATATACAGTAAGATAGGCTCTTATTCAGAGTGAAGGTCCGCTTTAAGGATCACTGTACCCAAAACAAAAGATATTGATGCACAAATGGTTTGAATAATATTTGATTTTTCCTAAATATTTTCAATCCGTGTAAGGAATAACTCACGCCCCACGAATCAACTTCAGCCACCCCAGCCATTAAAGTGGTCCAAAACCGTCCCTGACGTCTGAGACTGAAGGGTCGGCTTACTCCCTCCCCCCGAGGCATTGCGAACTGAGTTGTCCCACTGTGTGAAACCCCCGGTTTGCCCAAAATTCTTGCCTTTTCCCCATGCCCATGGTGCATGCGCAGCTGGCGCGCCCCATCACATCACTGAGTGGCTGTGCCATGAAACCCCTGCCATGAGTCCATGCCTGCTAGCATACTTCAAAGCCTAAGTCCAGACATGCTGGGGCAAGTGTTTCATAAAGAATTATGAAGCTGCCCTGCGCATTAGTCCTAAACCGACCACATTATTAGAACCTGGAAATAATAATGCATGCAACTCTATTCAGGAGCCATATAGAACAGTGGTGTTTGGTTAGTGCGTTCTGCACTCGACTGGGTCCATTGGAACCAGAAACGGCTTCCTATGACTTTCAGATGGAAAATTAGGAGACCTCTAAAATGTAGCTAACTGCTACTAAGCGGCAGAGATCATCCTAGTGTGTGGAGGGTGGGATCTTCATCTGTGTTCAAGGTCTGTAGACCCTTTTTACTTTGGGGATCACATGTGATATGTGGAAGGCGACCACGATCCATTGCCATTAAAGGGTCTGTAAACCCAGATAAAAACAAACCGGCACTCTTTTTTTTTCCTGCACAGCAGCTCCCGGCCTGTCCACCAATCAGAAACCTCCCAGTTAGCCAGCTGGGGGCCCCCTCGGGACTAGTTAAGCTCTGTCTCTTGTGTGGTGCATGCCTTCTGAGCGGTCGCAGCGCTATTTGTGTACCCTGTGCCCAAAGGGTCATTTCGGTACAGGATGGGGGGCGAGCGTTGCCGGCCCCAGCCCCATTTTACCTACGGCCTCGCCGACACCCCCGTGTTTGCGTTTAGCTCCCAGTGAGGGGGAAGCCAGCAGGGGGTCTCAAACGGACTTGGCACTCAGAGTGGCCAGTATAGAGCGTCAGTTATCGCGTTCGGCCGCTGGCAAGGCCACGCATAAGAAGCGGCATTTGGAGCCGGTTTATTCACTTTTTGCTGATGATGATTATGAGGCCTTTGGTGGCCGAGACTCCATGGTGGAGGGTGAGTTATTTTATGATTCTGACTCCTCAGGGGATCGGCCGGGGGGCCTTGACAGTGGCCCCGGGTCCTCCTCAGATGAGGACGGTTGGCTTCCTGATGACACAGAGAAGCTGTTATCTGCGGTCTTTGAAACCTTGCACATTGCACCCCCACAGGCGGCCAAAAAGAAGCAGGGGGACCTGTTTCGGCCTGAGAGACAGCGTCTTTCCTGAACAGGGCCATTTCTCTAAAATGATTTTTAAGGAATGGGAGAAGCCTAATAGGCTGCCACCAGTGCCTAAGGGCTTGGACAGACAGTATCCCTTTTCGGAGGACTTGATTCGCCTCTGGTCCCGTCCCCCCGAGGTGGATGCTTCTGTTTTGGGGCTCTCCAATTCCTCGGTTATGCCGTCTCCTGATATTTCTTCCTCGAGCGATCATGCTGACAGGCGCATGGATCAGCTGGCATGTCACGCTTTCACTTTTATGGGCACTGGCCTTCGCCCTGTCTGTGCCGTGGCTATTGTCTCTGTAGCCATCAAAAAGGTGAGAAGCCTCATGGATCGCTGGTCGCTCTTCGTCGCTCTATCTGGCTGCGACAGCGGGCAGCGGATGCCGCCGCCAAGAAAGCTCTCACTGGTATTCCCTTCCTGGACTCCAGCTGTTCGGGGAGCGTCTGGATCACCTGGCAAAGGATGGGAGGCTCCCTCGGCATCGGAAGCCTGTGCGGCCTTTTCGGGGCTCTTCTTCCTTTCGTCCCTTTCGAGGGGGGCGAGGTTCTTCTTCCTCAGGTGGCCGCAGGGACTCCTGGGGGTGAGGTAGATCCCGCGGTTGTCCCGATCTCCTGGGGGTCCAAGCCCACTCCCAAGGCCCCTCAGGCATGAGGAGGCGCCCTCACCCATTCGGGTGGGGGGACGGCTTCTGCTATTTGCTCATGTCTGGAGACAGCACGTCTCGGACCGGTGGATTTAGGAGGTGGTGTCCTCCGGGTACAAAATAGAGCTGGCAGCTTGGCTGCCCCCAAGATTTCTTCGGTCGTGGATTTCCCAGAACCCATTGACGGCGCAGGGCCTACGATTGACTGTCCAACGACTTCTGTTGTCCGGAGTGATTTGTCCGGTACCTCGTCAGGAACGGGATCGAGGGTTCTATTCCAATCTTTTCACGGTGCCCAAGGAGGACGGTACTCTGAGGCCTATTCTGGACCTGAAGGGTCTCAACAGATTTGTCAGATTCAAACATTTAAAACACCTTACGGTCAGCGGCGAGTTCACTTCGGCCAGGCGACTTCATGACCACGGTGGACATCAGGGATGCTTACCTGCACGTCCCTATATTCCAGGGACATCAGAAGTTTCTGAGGTTCGCGCTGGAGGATCAGCACTACCAATTTGTGGCACTGCCGTTTGGAATTTCTTCAGCTCCCCGGGTGTTCACCAAGGTGCTGGCGGGCGTCATGGCCCTGCTGAGGAGCCAGGGCATTCGTATTCTTCCTTATCTGGACGACTTGCTGATTGCGGCTCAATCTTTTCAGCAGGCCGAGAGCGACACTCGGACGGTGTTGTGCACTCTCGAGAAATTCGGCTGGGTGATCAATTATCCCAAGTCTTCGATCACTTCGTCATTGGTGAAGTCCTTCGTGGGTATGGCGTTGGACACCTCTCAAGTTAAGGTGTTCCTCCCCCAGCAGAAGGTGGAGGGTCTTCAGACGCAGGCGTGGGCCTTGCTGTCGTGTCCACACCCGTCCATCCGTCTGGGAATGCAGCTGGTGGAGCTCGTGGTGTCTTGCTTCAAGGCTGTACCCTTCGCCCAGTTCCACATGAGTCCTCTTCAGTTGAATCTCTTGACCGTTTGGGATCGGACTCGGGAGTCCTTGTAGCAGGAGTTCTCTCTGTCCCCTCTGGCCAGGCGTCCCTCTCGTGGTGGTTGGACTCAAGAAATCTTCTAGTGGGCAGATCCTTTCTGACTCCACGTTGGGAGGTTGGGGAGGTTTTTGGCAGATGGGGAGGTTGGGGAAGTTTTTGGCAATCGCTGAAGTTCCAGGGCCAGTGGGGCCCTCAGGAGGCTAACTTGCCTATCAATCTCCTGGAGCTGAGAGCGATTCAGTTGGTCTTTTTTCATTTGACTCCCCATCTACGGGGTCGTGCGGTCCAGGTCCGCTCGGACAATCAGACGGCGGTCGCCTACATCAATCATCAGGGCGGGACTCGGAGCAAGCGAGCCCTCAAGGAGGTGACCCAGATCCTGTCTTGGGCGGAGGAGAATGTTCCCTGCATCTCGGCGGATTACATCCCCGGGGTGGAGAACCAGGAGGCAGACTCCCTGAGCAGGGGGATTTCTCGCCTGGGGGAATGGTCTCTCAGCAACGAAATCTTTCGCGCTCTGTGTTGCCACTGGGGTCTGCCGGACGTGGACCTGTTTGCATCCCGACACAATCACAAGCTTACAAAATTCGTCTCTCTGTCAAGAGATCCTCTGACCTTCGCCACGGATGCTCTGGCAATTCCTTGGACGGAATTTCGTCTCCTTTACCCCTTTCCTCCTTTCCCTCTCCTGGGTCACGTGCTGCGCAAGATAGCCCAGGAAGGGGTACCGACCATCCTGGTGGCCCCTCATTGGCAGAGGCGGTGTTGGTTTGCGGACATAGTCCAGATGTCAGTGGATCGCTACGTCATGCCCGACGATCCGGGGCTTCTCGCTCAGGGTCTGTTACGCTACCCCAATTTACAAACCCTGGCTTTGACGGCTTGGCTGCTGAAACCTCCATCTTGACGGAGAAAGGGCTGTCTGCCGTGGTCAAGCGTACCATGATTCAGGCTCAGAAGAAATCCTCCTCCATGATTTATTACAGGGTCTGGCACGCTTACATTGCCTGGTGTGAGTCTAGGGGTGTCCCTTGTCGCACATTTATTCTAAGTATGTCACACACCCCGCTTCAAGATAATCATTACATGTGGGTAGTATGGTCTGAAGAGGGCGATCTGCAGAGATGATTGGAGGAAAGAAAGCCCCTCCCAGTCCATAAATACCTGGGACCTCCCACTCATTACCCAGTTTTTCATCTCTGCAGACGGCGAGCAAGTCAGAAGATGATGTCTCCTCCTTGCACAGGGGGATTTCAGGTAGCCGGGTTTATTACCGGCCGCTTTTCTCTCTATTTCCACCCGGTTATGTTTTTTTATAAGTCCCAATACACATGCCTCCCAGTCTAGGCTGTATCTCGGGTGAGGGTAGAATGGCACTTTTAGTGCTCTGGAGCCATGCTCCACCGCGAGACCCTGTACCAGAGGGTAGGCGGTTATCCGGGCTGGTGACCCCGGTTTGGGATGCCCTGTCCCTTGGCCCCCCTTTCCTGATGCCCTTCTCCTGTGGTGGTGGGGATAAAATGTCGGGGGCCACCTTTTTTACCTCAGAGTTAGGATTTATTTATTGAGCATTGTTTCACTTTAACAGCGGCGCTTGCTGCTACTGGCGCCAGAGCTGAGGAGAACTTTTCTCCTCAGAAGTTGTAGTTGGGGGGTGGGGCCGGCTGTTGGCGCTGGCTTGTCCCCCTGGCTTTACTGTTTTTTGTTGCGGTGACTACCGCAATGGCCGCGGCGCGGTTATTTGCGCTGGCGGTTCCCTTAATCTGGTGAGGGGAGATCTCCCCTCACGCGCTGGCCACAGTGGGCGGGGCCGGGCGATTGCGCGTCGCCGCGGCCCGCACCCATTACATCCCTGGGGTCTTTGTGGTTACCGGCGCCGCGGCTGCTGTTCTTGCCTTGGCGCCGGTATATGTGTGCGCTATAGTGTTTTTCTGAGGTAATTTACCTCACACATTTTGCCATTAGGGGCGGGGCCGGGCTGTTGAGCGGGACGCCACGGCCCGCCCCTGTTAGGCAGACCCACTGCGGAGCCCGCTTTCCGCTCTGTAAGGGGGCAGAGCTACGCATATCGCGCGCTCCGCGCTGGCCACGCCCACAGGATCCTCTCTGCCTCTGTGAGCTGCGTGTGTGGTGGACGCCATTTACCTCACGCAGGAAGGCACAGTGAGTGGCCCTATGGGCCTTCTATATTTCGATAGATAGATAGATAGATATATATATATATATATATATATATATATATATATATATATATATATATCTCTATCTATCTATTTACTTATATGTAACCCTTTATATCCGGCAGTCTTTCAGGTAGAACGCCTTAGGTTTTAAGGGGTCTTCTTCCGGTCCCTGGGTCCCTGGGTTAAATTCCATGTTAAAATCCTCCCACTTGGGACAATTATAAGGGCATCCCGGGTTGCTTACTAGTGTAATTCCCTCGGTCATTGCGACTACATATAAGTTCACCGTATGGAGGCATCCCCAGATACCGGGCTCCCCTCGGGGCAATCCCGGAAGTGCATGGGCTGTGGGGTATCCCTAACAGGGGATGACGTATTTCTATGTATACCATGTGCACAGCAGACTATTACACGGCAGTCAGAACCCCAGGCGTCTGGGTCAGCACCGCCGGCGTCATCCCCTTCCCACCCCGTCTTGGCCCGTGTCCCGTGTGACGTTGTCACGGGTGGGCAGTCGCAATCTGATGTGTGTGCTAGATTGACTAATATTGAAAAATTTATTTCTTCTGCGGTTGCCAAGAAGGCTCCAGCTAAGAGAAAGCATTTGTCACCGGTCCCACCGACATTTGAATATGACGATGAGGATCGCCTGGATTGGTCAGATTACTCCCCTCTGGAGGAAGGGGAGCTATTTGACGAATCGGATTATTCGGACGACCAGCTATTCGTTGGCGCGGACTCTGAGAGGGGGTCAGGGAGTTCTTTGGATACTCCTAACGTCCTTGCTCAGATGTTTGAGGTTCGGGCTATTTCTCCTCCAGAGGTTGCTCCTCATCAACAAGGGGAGTTTTATGAGGAATCCAAGCCGCGCTTGGAATTCCCTAATCAAAGGCATTTTGATAAGATTATTTCTAAGGAATGGGAGAGGCCGGCTCGGCTCCCAGGCATTCCTCAGAGTTGGGATAAAAGATATCCTTTCCCTTCCCTTCGGACACGGTTAAGCGCTGGACGTCCCCCCCGAGGTGGATGCACCAATTCTGGGGTTATCCAATTCAGCCGTTTTTGAATAACCCCGATTGCTCTTCTCTTAAAGATGGAGGGGATAAACGAATTGGCCAGATGGCTTGTCATGGTTTCGCCAGTATTGGGGCAGCCATACGGCCCTTTTTGCGCTTCGTCTCTGCTGGTGGTGGCTACCAGGTCGGTGGTCAGAGACTTGTTGTCATCTTCCGGTTTGCACCCGGACAGTGATGAATTTCTGGGACTTAAACGTTGTGAGTTATTCTTGTCTTTCATGTTAGCCGCCTTGGAGAGCTTCTGCTCTGATGGTGACTATAAGGCGTCCAGTTTGGTTGCGCCAGTGGGCGGCCGACTTTGGGCCAAAAAAGTCGCTGACGTCTCTCCCATTCGTGGGGCTACGGCTTTTTGGGAAAAAAAAAAAAAAATTGGATTCAGTAGCTAAGGGGGGTAAGTTACCTCAACGCAAGAAGCAACGACGTCCCTTTCGCGGGCGGCTTCTTTCAATCATTCCTTTCGCGGATCCAGAGCAGGAAGAGGTTTCGCCTTCCCTTCCACTAGAGGAGATTCCTGGAATAGGGGCAGAGGACGTGCCCGCTCAGGATACAACTGGGGTTCATAACCCAAAACCTGCGAACAAGCCTGCTCAGCAATGAGGGGGCGCCCTCACCCTTGCGGGTGGGGGGACGGCTGCGACACTTCTCTCTGATCTGGATTCGGGAGGTTTCGGACAAACGGATCCGGGAAGTCGTGTCTTCCGGCTACAAGTTGGAGTTCGAGTCCCGTCCTCCTCCGCTTTTCTTCAGGTCTAGGGTGCCCCCGGACGCACCTGGCGCACAGGGGCTTCGGGAGGTGTTTTTCAAGTATTCTGGAGATAGAGGTCATCTCGCCAGTGCCCCTATCAGATCAGGGTCGGGGATTTTACTCAAATCTGTTCACGGTCCCCAAAAAGGATGGCTCTATCCGGCCCATCCTGGATCTGCAGATCCTCAACAGGTTTATCAGGCTGCGAAAATTTTGCATGGAATCGCTTCGTTCAGCTATCCGCGCTCTCCGTCAGGGGGACTTCATGACGTCCATAGACGTCAAGGACGCTTTCCTCCATGTTCCGATTTTTTTTTTCCCGCGCACCAGAGATTCCTCAGGTTTGTGGTGGAAGATCGGCACTTTCAGTTTGTAGCTCTTCCTTTTGGTCTCACCACAGCTCCAAGGGTTTTTCACCAAGGTGCTCGCTGGGATGATGGCTCTTCTTAGAGCGCAGGGAATTCACATAGTGCCATATCTGGACGATCTCCTCATCATGGCATCATCATTCAGCCAAGTGGAATTGGACACCAGGACGGTAATATCCACTCTGGAGAGGTTCTGCTGGGTGATCAACTACCCCAAGTCCTCCTTTTACCCGTCCAGGATAGTATCCTTTCTGGGAATGTCTCTGGATACAGATCAGGCCAGAGTGTTCCTTCTTCAATCCAAGGTTCTTTTGATTCAGGAATTGATTCGGTCACTCATGTCCATTCCTCGTCCGACCATTCGACTAGGAATGAGACTGGTGGGGTTGATGGTCCCCTTTGCCCAGTTTCACACGAAGACGCTACAACTCCATCTATTGTCTGTCTGGGACAGATCTCCTCTGTCGCTGGATCAATTCTTTCTGATGTCTCCCCGGGTTCGCCGACCACTCAGGTGGTGGCTGAACTCAACCAATCTGTTGAAGGGCAGGTCTTTTCAGACTCCTCTTTGGGAGGTGGTCACCACGGATGCCAGCCTCTCAGGATGGGGGGGCTTCTGGAATGATCTGCAATTTCAGGGGTTGTGGGGACCCCTGGAAGCCCACGAGCCTATCAACATTCTGGAATTGAGAGCCATCAGAATGGTTCTTTTTCGTTTGACTCATCTCCTGCAGGGCTTGCCGGTCCAGGTTCGGTCGGACAATCGGACGGCGGTTGCCTACATCAATCACCAGGGAGGGACTCGCAGCAGGAGTGCCCTCAGGGAAGTGTCATTGATTCTGGACTGGGCGGAGAGCCACGTCCCGTGCATCTCGGCAGTTCACATTCCGGGAGTAGAGAACTCGGAGGTGGACTCTCTGAGTAGGTGGTCAGCCCGCAAGGGGGAGTGGCCTCTCAGTCCCAAGGTGTTTCGTTCGATTTGTCTCAGGTGGGGTTCACCGGTGGTGGACCTCTTTGCCTCCCGTCACAATCACAAACTTCCGGCATCTGTGTCTCTGGCGAAGGATCCGCTAGCCTTCGCGACGGACGCCGTGTCCCTGGGGTTTCTGTATCTGTTCCCTCCGTTTCCCATGGTAGCCAGAGTAGTGCGCAAGCTGGCTCTGGAAGGAGCGTCAGCAATTCTGGTGGCTCCAAGGTGGCCAAGACAGGTTTGGTTCGCAGACGTGGTAAGGTTAGCAGAAGATCAGTTCGTTCTGCCCCTGCTGCCGGATCTGCACACACAGGGTCATCTACGTTGCCCCAATTTACCAATGCTGGCTTTGACGGCGTGGCTGCGGAAACCTCCATCTTGAAGGAGGAAGGTCTTTCTGATGCGGTTATTCAGACTCTTATTAGCGCTAGGAAGAGGTTTTCTTCTTCCGTTTACTATAGGACTTGGAGGTCTTATATTGATTGGTGTGAGACTAGGGTTTTTCCTTGCAGGGAATTCTCTATTTCTAGAATCCTGGAGTTCCTGCAACATGGTTTGGATCTAGGGCTCCAACTTAATACTCTGAAGGGGCAGGTGTCTGCCCTGGCGGTGTTTTTCCAAAGATCTTTTGCGCTTCATCCGCTGGTTAAGACTTTTTTCCAGGGGGTTACGCACGTGCGCCCCCCTAGGAAGGCTCTGATTCCGGTTTGGGATTTGAATTTGGTTCTTTCTGCTCTTCAGGGTCCTCCCTTTGAGCCCTTGCATGATATTGCCTTGTCTTCCCTACTCAGAAGGTGGCCTTTTTGGTAGCTATCACTTCTGTTCGGCGTGTTTCTGAGTTGGCGGCTCTGTCCATTCAGGTCCCGTATTTTGAAAGACATCAGGACAAGGTGGTTTTCCGTTTTAACCCGGTTTTCCTTCCTAAGGTGGTTTCTGCCTTTTCACTTAAATCAAGACATTGTTTTGCCCTCTGTGTCCTAATCCCAGTAACGAAAAGGAGAGGGTCCTGCTTTCCCTGGATGTGGTTCGCGTTGTGAAGTACTATTTGGTGGTAACGTCTGCCTTTCGTAAGACTGATGCCTTCTTTGTGGTACCCTCTGGGCCCAAGAAAGGTTTTGGCGCCCGCTAAGTCTTCCATCAGTAAGTGGATTCGTCAGGCCCTTGTCGGGGCCTTTTCTGCTAAGGGGAGAAATCCTCCCCTTCGTGTTACAGCTCATTCTACTCGTGAGGTTGGGGCTTCCTGGGCTTTTCAGCACCAGGCCTCTGTTGAGCAAGTTTGCAAGGCCGCTACCTGGTCTTCTGTTCACACTTTTTCAAAGTTTTTACAAGGGTGATGTTTGGGCCTCAGCGGATGCTGTTTTTGGCCGCAAAGTTCTGCAGGCTGCAGTAGTTTAAGTTGTGCTTTATGCCTTGTTTTGGATCCCCACCCTTTATGGACACTGCTTTTGGATGTCCCACATGTAATGATTATCTTGAAGCGGGGTGTGTGACATACTTAGAATAATACCATTTTGTGAATACTCACCTTGTAAAATGGGTATTATAAGTATGTCACACACCCTGCTTCAACCCGCCCTTTTGTATTCTGGATCCATCGTTTTGTGAACCTTGCGTTGTTATGACTAATATTTGGCTCTTCCTGGTCCCTTACCTTACTGCTTTCTTTATACTGGGTAATGAGTGGGAGGTCCCAGGTATTTATGGACTGGGAGGGGCTTTCTTTCCTCCAATCATCTCTGCAGATCGCCCTCTTCAGACCATACTACCCACATGTAATGATTATCTTGAAGCGGGGTGTGTGACATACTTATAATACCCATTTTACAAGGTGAGTATTCACAAAATGGTATTTTTTTTTTCTAGGATTTTGGAGTTCCTACAACATGGTTTGGATTCGGGCCTCCAGCTGAGTACCCTCAAGGGGCAGGTTTTGGCCTTGGCTATTTTTTTCCAAGGAGTCACTCATGTACGTCCACTGAGTAAACCTATGCTACCGGTGTGGGATTTGAATTTGGTGCTTTCTGCTCTCCAGGGTCCTCCTTTTGAGCCCTTGTGCGATGCAGCTTTATCCATTTTGACTCTGAAGGTGGTCTTTTTGGTAGCTATCACTTCGGTGCGTCGCGTCTCGGAGCTGGCGGCGCTTTGTATGAAGCCTCCTTACAGGATAAGGTGGTTTTTCGTCTTAAGCCTGACTTTTTACCCAAAGTTGTTTCTGCCTTTCATCTCAATGAGGACATTGTCTTGCCTTCCTTGTGTCCCGCGCCTTCTAAATCTGAGAGGGCCCTCCATTCCCTGGATGTGGTCCGAGCCCTTAAGTACTACCTGGTTGCTACGGAATCCTTTAGGAAGTCGGATTCTCGCTTTGTCCTTCCTGACGGGTCTAGGAAGGGCTTGGCTCCAGCAAGTGGATCAGACAGGCGGTGGTGCAAGCGTATTCTGCCAAGGGGAAGGATCACAGCTCACTCTACCAGAGCTATTGGTGCCTCTTGGGCTTTTCAACACCAGGCTTCTTTTGAACAGGTTTGTAAGGCCGCTACTTGGTCTTCAGTTCATACCCCAATTGTCAAGAATGGAGCGACCCGAGCAGGACACCAGTAAAAATACAATTCTGTGAGTACTCACCTGTAGAATTGATTTTGGTGGTGTCCTGCTTGGGTCGATCCATCCCACCCTTGTTATGTTATCCTCTTTTGCCTTTTATGGTGATTACCTTTGAGAGAGTTCTTATTCCAAGTATGTCACACCCCCTGCTTCCACTATTCATGACATATGGGTTATGGTCCAGTAGAGGGCGAACTTCTGCAGAGATGAAAGCAAAAAAGAAGCCCCTCCCGATCCATAAATACCTGGGACCTCCCACACATTCCCCAGTTCCTTCTCTGCAGGACGGCGAGCAAGTCAGAAGATGTCTGCTTCTCTTCCTTGCAGGTAAGCCGGGCTTACGCCGGGCCATTTTTTGCCCTATTTCTGCCCGGACCTTTATACATTAAGCCCAATATTAGCCTCCCAGCCTTGGCTGCAGGTCCGGGCGAGAGTAGGAATCATTTTAATAGGTGTTTAGGGAGCCATGCTCCCCCGTGAGACCCCATATAAAGGGGTAGGCGGAATCCGTACTTGTGATCCCGGTTTGGGATGCCCTGTCCCTAATTGCATATATATATATATATATATATATATATATATATATATATATATATATATATATCCCTTACACCATACTTGGTACAGGATTATCCCCCTTCTGGGTCCCTCTGTAAACCCTCCAGTGGGGGAAGGGGCGGATTTTTTTTTCTCTTTCAGTGTGAATGTGTATGTGTGCTTGGTGCTTCACTTTACTGGCTGGTCGCGGTCGCTGTTTTTTGCTTCTGCTGAGGGGAGCTTCTTCCCCTCAGGCTGCGGTGTTTAGGGGGCCGGGCGCTCGCCACGGCCCACCCCCCCTTCTGTTTTGGCCAATTGCGGAGCCCAGCCCACGGCTGGGAACCGCGCTGCTGGTTGTGAGAGTAGGGGGGCGGGGCCAGGTGCGGCGTGCAATCCGCGCTGGCCCGCCCCTTCTTCTCCCTTTCTCACTCTCCTTCTCGGAGCTGATGAGCAGTGGCAGCCATTGTACAGACACGTGAGTGCCCTCCCGGGCCCCCCCTTCTATGTACCCGACTTGGCCATGTGCCCCATTCTGTCAGGGGACAGCGCTAGTCCTTTGTCACGTTTTCCTTGATTTATGATGATATATTATATATATATTGGTGTGTGTGCATGTGCTTATGGCCACTCCTTTGTGTCTTTCAGGAGGACTCCCTGTGCCTTGCTTAAAAGGGGGTTCTCCCGGTCCTAGGGTCCCTAGCAGAAATTTGGGCACTTATAAATCCTCCCACTTGGGACTTAAGGGGCATCCCGGGTTGCTTACCAGCGTAATTCCCTCGGGTCATTGCGACTACCTTAAAATCACCATATGGAGGCTCCACAGGATACCGGGCTCGGGCTCCCTTTGGAACAATCCCGGCTATGTGTGGGTTGTGGGGTACCCCTTACGGGGGAGAATGTACTTATTTGCATACCATGTGTGCAACAGGCCATAACGCGGCAGTGGGGACCCCAGGCGTCTGGGTCAGTGCCGCCCGCCTCACATACCCCACCCTGCATCATCCTTACCCCAAGTGACACTGTCATTAGTGGGGAGTTGCACTCGGATGTATGTGCCAGGCTGGCCAACCTCGAGAAAATTATTTCTAGCTCAGTGGGCAGAAAGGCCACTGCTAAGAAAAGGCATCTGTCACCGGCTACGCCGGTAATTGATTTTGATGATTATGACTCCCCTGATTGGGCTGATTATTCCCCGCTTGAGGAGGGGGGGATTATTTGAGGAAACTGAGACTGAGGAATTGCAGTTCTTTGATTCTGATGCCGGGCAGGCGCTGGGGGATGCTGTTGATACCCCCAGGGTCCTGACCCATCTGTTAGAGGTTCTGGATATTTCCCCACCAGCGGTGGCCCCTCCGAAGAAGGGGGAATTCTTTGGGTTCTCTAAGCCCCGCTTGGAGTTTCCAAATCGGGAACATTTTGACAGCATCATTCTTAGAGAATGGGAGAAGCCGAGTCGCCTTCACGGTGTTCCTCAGGGATGGAATAGGAAGTATCCCTTTCCGGTGGACGCGGTGAAGCGATGGTCTTCCCCTCCTGAGGTTGACGTGCTCATTTTAGGATTGTCCAACACCTCAGTTGTACATACTCCTGACGCCACTACCCTTAAGGATGGCGAGGACAAGCACATTGATCAGATGGCATGTCATGCCTTTGCCAGTGTGGGTTCTGCCTTGCGGCCTGTCTGTGCATCGGCACTCGTGGCGGTGGCTACCAGGTCGGAGATCAGGGACATGTTGAATGGGTCCCAGCTCAACCCGGAGAGCGTTGAATTTACAACCCTTAAGAGGTGTGAATTGTTCATAAATTTTGTGTTGTCTGCTATGGACGACACTATTACCATGTGTAGTAGAACTTCCGCCCTTTTGGTGGCCATGCGCCGATCGGTCTGGCTGCGCCAGTGGGCGGCTGACATTGGGGCCAAGAAGTCACTTACAGCTTTGCCCTTTTTGGGAACGCGGCTGTTTGGAGACAAGTTGGATTCTGTGGCGAAGGGTGGGAAGCTACCTCAGCGTAAGAAGCTGCGTCGCTCCTTTCGGGGGGCAAGCTCCTTTAATCCTTCCTTTTGCGGTGCCAGAGGGGGCAGAGGTCTTGCCTACTCTGGCTTTAGAGGTGATTCCTGGAACAGGGGTAGAGGACGTGCCCGTCCAGCCTCTACCTGGGGTTCCAGGCCCAAGCCTGCTGCCAAGCCAGCTCAACAATGAGGAGGCGCCCTCACCCTTGCGGGTGGGGGGACGGCTGCGGCTCTTCTTCCAGGTCTGGGCCCAGGAGGTCACAGACAAGTGGATATTGGAAGTGGTCTCGTCTGGGTACAAACTGGAGTTCGAGTCCCGGCCTCCTCCCAGATTCCTAAGGTCTCGGGTGCCATCGGATCCTCGGGCGGCGCATGGACTCCTGTTGGCTGTAAAGAATCTCCTGGACTTAGCGGTCATATGCCCGGTGCCTCTTTCAGAGAGAGGCCGGGTCTATTATTCAACCTCTTCACGGTTCCCAAAAAGGATGGCTCCATAAGACCCATCCTGGATTTGAAGCTTCTCAACAGGTTCATCAGAACCAAGAGGTTCCGCATGCGTTCAGCCATCGGTTCCCTTCGTCAGGGGGATTTCATGACGTCCATAGACATCAAGGATGCTTACCTTCATGCACCAATTTTCCCAGCACACCAGAGATTTCTCAGGTTCGTGGTGGGAGATCAGCTTTTTCTGTTTGCGGCCCTCCCGTTCGGGCTGACCTCGGCACTGAGGCTGTTTACCAAGGTTCTGGCGGGCATAATGGCCCTGCTCAGAGCCCAGGGCATTCGCGTTGTGCCGTATTTGGATGACCTACTCATTACAGCTTCTTCCCTCTGCCAGGCGGAGTTGGACACCAGGACGGTGGTGGCGACGCTGGAAAGGTTCGGATGGGTGATCAACCACCCCAAGTCTTCTCTCTCCCCATCAAGGGAGATCTCCTTTCTGGGCATGAATCTGGATACCAGTCAGGCCAGAGTGTTCCTACCTCAGCCAAAGGTGCAGAGGGTTCAGGATCTGATACGTGTTCTCCTGACCAATCCTCGCCCTTCT
Organism: Gastrophryne carolinensis; assembly: GCA_027917425.1. Lineage (NCBI taxonomy): Eukaryota > Metazoa > Chordata > Amphibia > Anura > Microhylidae > Gastrophryne > Gastrophryne carolinensis. Next base: position 22,763,916 of record CM051242.1, on the reverse strand, counting down.
ATCCGGCTAGGGATGACTCTGGTAGGTTTGATGGTGGCCTCCTTCGAGGCAGTCCCCTTTGCTCAGTTCCACATGAGGTCGCTTCAACTTCATCTATTGCTGAAATGGGACAGATGTCCACAGTCCTTAGATCAGTCTTTTCTGATGTCTCCCAGGGTTCGGCAGTCCCTTCAGTGGTGGCTGGAATCAAGCAATCTGATGAGGGGCAGATCCTTTCTGGCCCCTTGTTGGGAGACGGTTACCACGGATGCCAGCCTGTCGGGCTGGGGACTCCGGAGGTGGATCTCTTTGCCTCTCGGCACAATCACAAGCTCCCAACCTTTGTATCTCTGTCTCAGGATCCTCTGGCCCTGGCAGTGGATGCTTTGTCCCTTGCCTGGAGGGATCTGGGGTTTCTGTACCTGTTTTCCCCCCTTCTCCATGGTAGGCAAGGTAGTGCGCAAGCTGGCTCTAGAGGGGGCACCAGCAATTCTGGTGGCCCCAAGGTGGCCAAGACAGGTCTGGTTCGCAGACGTAGTAAGATTGGCGGTAGATCAGTACAGGTTGCCCCTGTCTCCGGATCTGATCTCTCAGGGTCAACTACGTTACCCCAATTTACAAACGCTTGCTTTGACGGCGTGGCTGCTGAAACCTTCATCCTGAGGGAGGCAGGTTTGTCTGAGGCGGTTATTCAAACCTTGATTAGAGCTAGGAAGAGGTCTTCCTCTACCATTTACTATAGGACTTGGCGGTCCTATATTGACTGGTGTGAGGCTAGGGCCTTACCTTGCAGAGTGTTTTTGATTCCTAGGATTTTGGAGTTTCTACAACACGGTCTGGATCTGGGGTTCCAGCTCAGTACTTTGAAGGGTCAGGTTTCTGCCCTGGCTGTCTTTTTTTTCAATGGTCTTTTGCTTTGCATCATCTGGTCAAGACTTTTTTCCAAGGGGTCACTCATGTTCGGCCCCCTAGAAAGCCTTTGGTTCCCGTTTGGGACCTAAATTTGGTTCTTTCGGCCCCCCAGGGCCTCCCTTTGAACCGATGCAGGATGTGGCTCTTTCTGTGCTCACTCAAAAGGTTGCCTTTTTGGTGGCTATTACCTCTGTTTGGCGTGTCTCTGAGTTGGCGGCTCTGTCTATTCAGGCCCCTTACTTTGAGAGACACCAGGATAAGGTGGTTTTTCGCTTTAAACCAGATTTCCTTCCTAAGGTGGTTTCTGCCTTCCATTTCAATCAGGATGTAGTTCTCCCTTCCTTGTGTCCTAAGCCTAGCAATGACAAGGAGAGGGTTTTGCACTCTTTGGATGTGGTTCGTTGTGTGAAGTACTATTTGGTTGCTACTTCTCCTTTTCGTAAGACGGACGCCTTGTTCATGGTGCCTTCTGGGCCCAGAAAAGGTTTGTCGCCCGCCAAGTCTACCATTAGTAAATGGATACGCCAGGCCATTGTTGGGGCCTATTCTGTTAAGGGGAGGGTTCCTCCTTTTAAGATCACTGCTCATTCTACTCGTGCTGTTGGAGCTTGATGGGCTTTTCAGCACCAGGCTTCTGTCGAACAAGTTTGTAAGGCTGCTACTTGGTCTTCCGTTCATACTTATTCAAAGTTTTATAAGGTTGTTGTGCGGGCCTCAGCGGATGCTGTTTTTGGGCGCAAGGTTCTGCAAGCTGCAGTGGTTTAATTTGGTGCATTTTTTTGCTGTATTTGGATCCCCACCCATGACGGCCACTGCTATTGGATGTCCCATATGTCATGAATAGTGGAAGCGGGGTGTGTGACATACTTGGAATAATACCATTTTGTGATTACTCGCCTTTAAAATGGGTATTGTAAGTATGTCACACACCCCGCTTCATCCCGCCCTTTGTATTCTGGATCCTTTATATGGTGAACTTTTTTATGGTTAAGAAAGTTTTATTAGCTCTTCCTGGTCCCCTTACTGCTGTCATATACTGGGGAATGTGTGGGAGGTCCCAGGTATTTATGGACCGGGAGGGGCTTCTTTTTTGCTTTCATCTCTGCAGAAGTTTGCCCTCTACTGGACCATAACCCATATGTCTTGAATAGTGGAAGCGGGGTGTGTGATATACTTATAATACCCATTTTAAAGGTGAGTAATCACAAAAAATACAATTCTGTGAGTACTCACCTGTAGAATGATTTTGGTGGTGTCCTGCTAGGGTCACTCCATTCTTGACAATTGGGTTATCCGCCACAAGGTGGCGTAGTTGACTGCAAGACGAAACTTGTGGCTCCTCCCGGCTAATATAAAGGCATCTGTTTCCCTATTAATCCCCAGTGGTTGAAAAGCAGTAAATACAGAAAAAAGCCGGGAGACCATGTTAAATCACACAGCTGCAAAAATACCGAAACAGATGCCTTTATATGAGCCGGGAGGAGCCACAAGTTTTTGTTTTCTTGCAGTCAACTGCGCCACCTTGTGGCGGATAACCGAATTGTCAAGAATGGAGCGACCCTAGCAGGACACCACCAAAATCGTTCTACAGGTGAGTACTCACAGAATTGTATTTTTTTTTTCCATTGAAGTGGAATAAAACCCAGGAAATTTTACTGTTCCTGGGTTTTGTTCCGTGTCCCCAGGGCATCCCAATTCGGTGTATCTCGGCAGTTTTATATAACTGGATTTTCCACCATCGAAGCCAATCAGTTTCTATGGCCAGGCATCACTTGCATGCTTCGGCTGTGCGCAGCCACGCACGGCCATTCAGTTTCAGGGCTGTGGACGTGCACAACCGAGAAGGGATGCAAGTGATGCCACCGCTGGCCGGCAGAAAGGTAAGAATTGCGGGGGACCCGGGGGGTTTTGCACAGCGGGGTATCCCATTTCGAACTGAGATGCCCTGGGGGGAGGTTTTAATTTAGGTTTACAGTCCCTTTTAAATGTAGCTTGTTCGGTACCCTTGAGTACAATACAAATTTGAAGAAAAAAATCCCCCGCCCTTTCCAGGTTCTTGAATCACCTTTTTTTGTTTTATCTTTAAATTTCTGATATAACCTTTATCTTTGCCCTTTCCACAGTGGGGGCTTATTTTGTCTCAGAGTTGAGCATGTCAAAAAGAAATTGGGGAGGCAACAGGAGTGTGGTTATTGTGAATGCTGTTAGCAAGAGGTTTAATTGTTGTTATAGGAGGATCTAATCTCACAATTTCACATGTTTTTTTATACATCCAGACTGTGCGTTGGCGAACCCCGACATCCTGTTAACCGTCCAGCTTGGTGAGAAGCAACGCGTCACTGAACCCTACAAGCAGGACGGAGAAGACAACCTGTCATTTCCCAGCACAAGTAAGAAACTTCCAAAGCCAAACTTGTTGTGTGCATGCCGATGTCCTGATCCAATGCACATAAATAAGACCACAGGACCACAAGTTACACTCGCACCGCTGGTGCTGCCGACTCCCTCTGGTCTAAATGGCTCATTTGGGGCATCCCATTTTACATATATGGTCAATATATCCTCAGGCAAACACAGGAACTTTCTCTCTGCATTTAACCCATCCATGCATTAAAACAAACACAAGCTGTGAGTGTATCGATGGGCTGGCCTACTAAAGGGGCCTGGGGAACATCTGGGAGGTGGGGGCTAGATTCCTTGCTCAAGAGAACTATAGTCTTGTCCCGGGCAGGAATCAAGCCTGCCACCCTCCGGTCACAAGCAGCCTCTGGTTCCAGGGTCTCCAGTAAACTCACTTTTACCAGCGGCCCACCTTTTGTCCCACACAGACCATCGCTCCTAGTCTGGAGCTCCAGCTCCTACCTGAACCCTAGATCCATGTCCTGTGCAAAATGCTCGATCGCATGGCTCTTTCATGTCCCTCCAAGTGTCCCGTGTTAGGTCTTTACACGGTCCTTTCCAGTGCAGTAAATGGAGTGGGTTTGCCACCTAACAGTGACTGATGGCGGGGGGCGTATCCCCGTTGGAGGACACAGGAGAGACATGTGATCAGGCAGGCAGTATGGGACATGGATCCAGCCTTCCAGTAAGAGCTGGAGTGATGGTCTGCATGACAGAAAATATGAGTATAGCGTTTTTTGTCTGTCTGTAAATTGTCTTCAAAGCGGAACAAAACCCTGCGGCAGCCAGCCTTGAAACTAAAAGATTCCAGGGACGGCTGCAGGCTTTTCCCCAGACATGTGTGAAACCCCCCAGGGGTTAGAACTCGCTTTTCCCTGCTCCAACAGCAATGAGAGCCACTCGCTATGACTAAGTCATTTGGCAGACGGCTCTCATAGTTTACAATAGAGAGTGCGTTGCCGCATCCCCAGTGTTGTGCGCTTGCTCCTGTCCCAGCAATTCAGATAGGCTGGGGTGAGAGCGTGTGCATGGCCAGGGATTTGTCGTCGTGCACTCCCCATTCTAGTAAATGAAAGACGTAGTCATAGCGGACTGCTCTTGTTGGACGCGAGCCTGCGCGAGCACCGTTTTTCTTTTTAGGCATCCTTGGGGGTTTTGCACAGTGCGACGTACTGCTTCGGGATATCCCAGGGGTACGGATCAAAGCCTGGGGAAGTCAAGTTCCCTGTTTTTTCTAGCTTTAAAGCTAAAGATGCTCCAATGAAATATTAGAGTGTGTGAGCGTTTGTCTTGCCCAGGCCGTGTACCTCACATACATCAGATTCGGACACGTGAAAATGTAGCTGCCCGAGAGCATTCCTGATGCCTGTCCCATGCTTTGTAACCTGTACATTTGTATTGTGGCAGATGACGGAGTACCTCAGTTTGGATTGTACTTTCACCAGCCCCAAGGAGAGGTCTAAAGCAGAGTGGTGCTCATATTATAGGTCAATGGGGAACGCTCGGTGAGCGCTTGCTAATTTGAGGGTGATTAAAGTGGGTTTCATTTACCAACGGCAAAGCGTAAAATGAGCCTCCAGACAGGTGTTCTCCAGGCTCAGTTGAGCACTCCCTCCTGTCTGCTGGGCTTTGGGGAGCATCAGCAATTCTTAAAAAAATAGAAGTGCCCGTGGGATTGAGACACAATAAGCCAATTCTTATGGATGATCTTGCATACTGCCGGTCTGATGATTAAAGCGGACCTTCACCCTGAATTAGAGCATATCTTATGTTTCCCACACCCTGTACATACAGATTGCTCGCATTAAAAATCATCCTACCTGCATCTACTGCATGTTGTGAGCCTTTAAACATCGAAGATGGCGGCTCATGGAGCATCAGGCAGCCTGCAAAACAGGAAGTGTCTTTTGACTGTGCTGCTCTGCATTCTGGGATTGGTGTCCTTTCCCTGACCCCAGCTCTGCTCTGTCTGTGCAAAGCACTGCTATAACCCCACCCCCCTGCACTTTATCCCGCTCTCCTCTCCTCAGTATGTGATGCTTCTGGGTCAAGATGGCGGCGCCCATATCCTAGAGTCCTGAACAGAGTTGCAGCCCAGTGGGGAAAAGAATGATAAGCAAGTGACTAAAAATGTAAAATATATTCATGTTAGATGCTGAGGAAGAGTTTTTTAAGGGTTTGGGCTCTTCATTAAATCATGCTGAAGGTCTGCTTTAATGTAACTTCTGACACACATTGTTGTGCCCTTCTGCCCTGTTCCCGATGTATATACCGTATGTATGTATATATAATATATATAATTATTTTTCTCCAAAAGCTGGGGGTCAATGCCCATGCATCTTATAGGGTGAATGTGGCAGATCACCCCAAGGCCCAAATGTGCACTGTCATTGATGAATCTGCGCATGGTCGGCTGCACTGAACTGTCTGTGCATCCGGTACATCTATATGGGGACGGGAGTCTTACGAGGAGAAGAGAACGGTATATACCTCCCTAATTTTCAGGTGAAGAGGGACAATTTGTAATTTGCCACACCCCCTCATTGAGGGATGGATAGGAGATGGGTTGTAACCGTTACAACGATATACAACACTTTGAATGGGCAAATTAACCATTTATCGATGCATATCTGCATGTTGCACCTCAAACAGGGACAAATGGGAACTGCAAGGGACAGGGGGGCATGGACTCAAAAGACGGACTGTCCCTCTAAATGAGGGGCAGTTGAGAGACCTTGAATGATCAACCAATGTTTCTATTTAAAAGGCTTGATCAGTCAAACTTGAAAATCAATCGCCTGGCAGTTTACCTGATGGGCATCCCAAATCCAGTTGTTCCGCTGGTCCTGGGATCCCATCTTGATTAAAGTAAACAAGACCACCCATTGCCGCAGAATTCCTACTGACCAGTGCCGGCAGGTGCGCGCAGACAGCTGAATCCTAGATGTCAAGCCAACGTCACTTGCTGATGTCAATTCAAACGTCGGCATTGGCCACAATACATATATACATGTTACAAAGCTCACTACAGGTAATGCTCTGCAACTACATCTGGTTTTATCCCTCTTTAAACCTTTAGACCCCAAGCATGTAGACTCTACGTAGCTGCCTCTCCAACCATTAACTGCCAGGTACGCCACACGGCTGCTCCTGGTGGCTCTCTCCCCACAGCATGGAGGGTCCTTTTAAACCGGCAAGTGAGATGTCAGAACCGGTGTAAAAGGCAAAGGGAGTGAGGCTCGGCAGAAGCCGGAGTGAGGCTCGGCAGAAGCCGGAGTGAGGCTCGGCAGAAGCCGGAGTGAGGCTCGGCAGAAGCCGGAGTGAGGCTCGGCAGAAGCCGGAGTGAGGCTCGCCAGAAGCCGGAGTGAGGCTCGCCAGAAGCCGGAGTGAGGCTCGCCAGAAGCCGGAGTGAGGCTCGCCAGAAGCCGGAGTGAGGCTCGCCAGAAGCCGGAGTGAGGCTCGCCAGAAGCCGGAGTGAGGCTCGCCAGAAGCCGGAGTGAGGCTCGCCAGAAGCCGGTAGCTGGGGCATATAGCATGTTCAAGACCATGCTTTATGCCAGGAATTTGTATGCATGGAACAAATCGCTGATTGGACAAGAGCCTGTGCATTTGCCATAGGATTGTTGAAGAGGTGAGTTGTGTCGACGACCTGGGGGGTTTCACGCAGTGCGCATCCCAAATGCCCTAGGTCACCAGGTAAGTGAAAATCCTATAATGTGCACGGCATGGAAAGCGGATTGGACGAAAGCCCTCGCATGTGCCGTGGGATCGACAAGCCGTGTATATAGGCGATACCAAGGGGTTTCACACAGTGAGGCATTCCGATTTTGAATGCCTCAGGGACATGGGACAGAAACCCCGGCCTGTCGAAAACCTGTGTTTTGGTTCACTTTGGTCTGCTTGTAAAAGAAATACATCATAAGAGCAGATGGTAACCGTGGCTTGGCATCTGCTTTGAGGTGGTTGCGCTATTCTAGGCCACTGCCCCGGTGCTCCCCCAGTTGTATTTTACATTGTGGCACTTTGTGATGATTTGGCTTGTGTTTGTTTTGCATGGTGTTTGCATTGCGGTGTTTCACTCATTAATGCTCCTTGTTTGCCAGGCAAGTTTATAGACCGATTCGGAGAATACACAGCGGTCAAGCACGAGGCTCCACTTCAAGACTTTTCTGTTATTTCTGACCCAATTGAAATCTTGGATGACAATGAAAAATGTAAGTAAGTTTACCTGTGATGTCTGTGTTTGAAGCCTTCAATGGTTACCCTAGCTCAGTGGAACTCAACCACTTTTTTTAATGGTCCATATATAGGCATCTGGTAAGAGCAGAGCTGAAGGGACAGGAATGGATGGGGCAAAGCTGGGGGGACAGGAATGGATGGGGTAAAGCATGGAGGGAAAGGAGACCGAGAAACAAAGTGTGTGTGTACCTTGCAATGCCAATTCCCGCCCATACTTCATATTGTAATGCTAGGTGCCAGGCAGAATGACACTGTCAGAGACACTAAGCACTACATCGCTCATCAAGTGCTGAGCACAGCGACACAGAAGCAACCGAGTGCATGGCTGACAGGGCAGGGGTCCAGAAATCTGGCGCTGAGGTCCGCTTTCGGACTCCAGTCCGCCATTTGAGTACCACTGCTCTAGCTAATAGTTTGTTACATTCTATACTGGTAAGAGGTAGAGAAGCATGTGTAATGTAAATATCCTCCACCTCGTCGTAGATGAGGAGAATCGACATTTTAAAGAGGAAGGAAACTCCTGATTTCCTCCCCCAAGATATTCTAAGCTTCTGCAGATTTGGAATGAGTTGGAAAATGAAATATAATTAGTATTAATTATTTAGTTCTAGCCACCTGTATGCCGTCTCTCGCCTTCAGTGTGTGGAAGGGTTTTCACCCCTCCCTCCTCATAGGTTTAACCATTACCAAGAATGTAATGTCTGCCTAATGAGAAACAGATGTTCTTCATATACCGTCCATATATGTGAATCTGTATATGTTTGAAATATCCATTGGACGTCTGACATGTGTCCAGACATCCAATCAGAATGGTCTTTTAAGCCCCTTTGTCTAAAGCTGTATTTAAGCAAACAAAAGAGCCAGTAATTTGGGCAGTGGCAATCGAATTAGCGGGCCCCCCAGTTGACCGAATAAACATTGCAATTCCTGAAGACCTTTGTTTCTGAGTCATTCTGAGTGCCATTTCCTCTTCAGGAATAACCTGCTGTGCGGGAACCCCCGGAACGCATTTGCTTATCTCCCCAGTGATCACACGGCACATGTGCAGGCTCTCCTCAAATTGAGGCTTTATGCCATGCATAATAAAGAGCAAGCAAGAACCACACCAAACCTGACCTGCCAGACTCCTTGCCTCTCCTGTTTCCATTTTGTTTTTTTAGCTTACCTTGCTGGGGGCATCTGTGTTCTCTATCCCTTAGATTCTGGCTGACTTTCATAGGGCACCTACATCTGGCCTAATATTCTTCACCCATCAGGCACTGTGCACATTCCACGATCTCGCGTCTGCGCAGTAATGATGTACAGGCTGCAGTGGGTGCTGGGCCAAAAGCCACGGTATCTTAAACCGGACCTTCACCCTGATTTTATTGAAAAGCCCAAACCCTTATAAAACTATTCCCAAGCATCTAAAATTAATATATTTTAAGTTTTTAGTCACTTATTATTCTTTCTCCCACCAGGCTGCAACTCTGTTCAGGACTAAGGGGTTATTCCTGGTCCTTAGGTCCCTGGGTTATTGGGTCTTTAATTAAATCCTCCCACTAGAGACATTAAAGGGGCATCCCGGGTTGCCTATTGGCGTAATTCCCTCCAGTCATTGTGACTTTATATATAAAATCACCTTATGGAGTCTTCCAGGCTGCAGGGCTCGGGGTGTCTTTGGGGCAATGCCGACAGCTTATGGGGTGTTGGGCATCCCTTGCGGGGGATGATGTTTCTGTGTGTACCATATGCGCAGCTGGCTATAACACGGCAGTACGGGTCCCAGGCGTCTGGGTCAGCGCCGCCGGCCTACTCGCCTACCCCTCCCCGCCTGATCCTTGCCCCAAGTGATATTGTCACGGGTGGGGTGTCGCAATCTGATGTGTGTGCCGGATTAGCCAACCTCGAAAAATTGCTTTCTAGCGCTGTGGCCTGGAAGTTCCGGCTAACAGAAAGCTCTTGCTCCCTACCGCGCTGGCCTTTGACCTTGAGTTTGACTCACAGGAATTGGTCTGATTATTCCCCGCTGGAGGAAAGAAAAATTGTTTGCAGAGTCTGATGATTCTGACAGTCTGCAGTTCTTTGGCGCTGGGGCCGAGCAGGGTCCGGGGGGATTCCTTGGATTCCCTTAAGGTCCTGGATCTTCTGTTGGATGTTCCTAATCAAAAGCATTTTTATCCTTCAGGTATGGGAGAAATCTGCTGGGCTTCCGGGCGTTTCCCCGGGTTGGGATAGGACTTATCTTTTTCCGGTGGACGTGGTGAAGCGCTGGTCTTCCCTTCCCGAGGTGGATGCCCCTGGTTTGGGGTTGTCTTACGCCTCCATTCTGCATTATCCTGATTGCTCTATCCTCAAGGAGGGTGAGGTCAAACGTATGGGCCAGTTGGCTGGTCACGGTGTTGCCGGTGTTGGGTCGGCCTTGCGGCCTGTTGGTGCTTCGGCGCTTCTTGCGGTCGTTACCAGGTCAGTAGTCGATGAGGGTAGTGTGACCGAGCGGTCTAAGGCGCTGGATTAAGGCTCCAGTCTCTTCGGAGGTGTGGGTTCGGATTTCACCGCTGCCAGCTTACAGGTTTAGGGCCCTATTGACTACTTCTAGGCTTGATCCTGTCAGCTTGGATCTTCGGGAAATGCCTTGTTTGCGTAGACCGTCGCAGGATGGATCATACACTATGGTTTTGTGTAGTAGGACATCTGAAAAAGGAGGCTACGTCGCCCCTTTCGGGGGGCGGTGTTCCCTAACCCTTCCCTTCGTGGGGTCACAGCTGGCAGGGGATCGGCCTTCTCCTCCTCCAGAGGTTATTCCTGGAACAGGGGCAGGGGACGTGCCCGTCCGGGGCATAACTGGGGCATCAAGCCCGCGGCCACACCAGATCAGCAAGGAGGGGGCGCCCTCACCCTTGCGGGTGGGGGGAAAGCTGCGTCATTTCTTTCAGGTCAGGGACCAAGAGGTCTCGGACAGCTGGATTCAAGAAGTGGTGTCTTCCGGTTACTGCTGGATTTTGAGTACAGGCCCCCCTCCCTGATTTTTTATGTCTCGGGCTTCTTCGGATTCTCTGGCCGCGCGAAGGCTCCGGCCAGCTGTGCAAAGTCTTTTTTGGACACACTGGTCATTTGTCCGGTGTCTCCCTCAGAGGAGGGCCTTGGTTATTATTCCAATCTGTTCACGGTGTCCAAGAGGGACGGTTCCATTCGTTCCGTCTTGGATCTGGGGCTTCTCGACAAGTTTACCCGTTCCCGGAAGTTCCGCATGGAAACCCTGCATTCAGCCATCATTTCACGTTGCCAGGGGGACTTCGTGACGTCCATAGACATCAGGCCTTACCTCGGCTCCAAGGGGTTTTCACCAAGGTGCTGGCAGGGGTGATGGCCCTCTTCAGTGCCCATCTGGACGTCTGTCTCATTATGGCTTCTTCCCTCAGCCAAGTGGAGCTAGACACCAGAACGGTGGTGTCCACTCTGGAGTTATTCGGCTGGGTGACCAACTTTCCCAAGTCCTTCCTCTCTCTGGCCAGGGTGTTGTCCTTTCCGGGAATGTCTCTGGATTCTTCTCGGGCCTGGGTGTTCCTTCCCTGGCCACAGTTCTTTTGATTCAGGAGTTGGTTCAGCTTCTTCTGTCCAGCCCTCGCACGTCCATCCGGCTGGGGATGAGACTGGTGGGGTAGATGGTGGCTTCTGTCGAGGCGATTCCCTTTGCTCAGTTTCACACGAGGACTCCCCAGCTCCATTTCCTGGCGGCCTGGGACAGGGGTCCGCTGTCATTGGATCGGTCATTCCTGATGTCTCCCCGGGTTCAGCATTCATTGCAGTGGTGGCTGGAGCCAGATAATCTGCTGAGGGGCAGGTCTTTTCTGACCCCTCATTGGGAGATAGTCTCCACGGACGCCAGCCTGTCAGGTTGGGGGGGGGGGGGGGTTTCTGGAAGGATCTTCCGTTCCAGGGGCTGTGGGGTCCATGTTCTCAATGTTATCAATGTTCTGGAGCTGAGAGCCATCGGGTTAGTTCTGTCTCGGCTGGCTCCTCGGTTACGGGGCTTGCCGGTTCAGTTTCGGTCGTACAATCGTACTGCGGTTGTTTACATCAATCACCAGGGAGGGACTCGCTGCAGGAGTGCCCTCAGGGTTAGTGTCGTTGATCCTTGCCTGGGCGGAGAGCTATGTTTCAGGCTTCTTGGTGATGTACATTCCGGGAGTGGAGATTACGGTGGCGGTCTCCCTGTGCATGTGCTCCTCTCGCGGGGGGGAATGTTCTCTCTCTTTCGGTCACTTGGCCACAGGTGGGGGATCCCGGAGGTGGATCTCTTTGTCTCTCGTTCCATTCACAAGCTTCCGGCGTTTGTGTTTCTCTCGTGGGATCCTCTGGCTCTGGCGGTGGATGCCATGTCTCTGAACTGGAGGGATCTGGGGTTCCTTTACCTGTTCCTTCCGTTTCCTATGGTGGGCAAGGTTGTGCGCAAGCTGGCCCTGGACGAAGCGTCGGCAATCCTGGTGGCTCCAAGGTGGCCAAGACGGGTTTGGTTCGCAGACATTGAAGGGCTGGCAGTGGATCGTTTCGATCAGCCCCTTCTGCCGGATCTGCTTGCTCAGGGTCAACTGCTTTACCCCATTTACCAACGCTGGTTTTGGCGGCATGGCTGCTGAAACCTCCTTCTTGTTGGAGGAAGGTCTTCTGATGCTGTGTTACAGTCTCTTGTTGGGGCGTGGACGTGGTCTTCCTCTAGCATCTATTTTAGGACTTGGCAGTCTTATTTTGATTGGTGTGAGGCTAGGGCCTTGCCCTGCTGGGTGTTTTCCATCCCTAGGATTTTGGAGTTTAGGCAGCTTGGGCTGGATTTGGGTTTCCAGCTTGGTGACTTGAAAGGGCAGGTCCTGCCCTGGTGGTGTCCTTTCCAAGGTCTTTTGCGCTTCGTCCTCTGGTTGAGATTTTTTTCCAGGGGTCACACACGTGCGGCCTCCTAGGTTGCCTCTGTTCCCCGTGTGGGATTTGAATTTGGTTCTGTCGGCCCTTCAGGGTCCTCCTTTTGAGCTCTTGCATGTTATTGCCTCTTCTACGCTTACTCAGAAGGTGGCCTTTTTGGGTTGCCATCTTTTCTGTTCGACGTGTCTCAGAGTTGGCGGCCTTGTCCATTCAGGCCCCTTACTTTGAGAGGTATCTGGGCTAGGTGGTTTTCGCTTCAAGCCAGATTTCTGCCTTTCTTCTTAATCGGGACTTTGTTTTTCCCTTTTTGTGTCTTATGCCTAGTTACGACAAGGGGATGGTTTTTGCTTTCCTTGGTTGTGGTTCACTTGTTGGTGCTTATTCTGACAAGGGGAAGGTTTCCTCCTTCGTGTTACCGCTCATTCTACTCGTATTGTGGGTACGTCCTGGGCCTTTTGACTCCAGTTTTCTGTTGAACAAGTTGGTAAGGCTACTATTTGGTCTTCTGTTCCCATCTTTTCCTAGTTTTATAAGGTGGCTGTGCGGGCCTCAGTGGATGCTGTTTTTTGGCCGCACTGTTCTGCAAGCCTCAGTGGTTTAGGTTTGTGCATTATTGCCTTGTTTCGGGATTCCCGCCCTTTATGGACACTGCTATTGGATGTCCCATGTGTAATGACTATTCTGAAGCGGGGTGTGTGACATACTTAGAATAATACCATTTTGTGATTACTCACCTGTAAAATGGGTATTATAAGTATGTCACACACCCTGCTTCACCCCACCCTTTGGTATTTTGGATCTTTTATATGGTGAACCTTTTGATGTTATGGTTTATATTTGGCTCTTCCTGGTCCCTTTACCTTACTGCTGTCTTAATACTGGGAGATGAGTGGGAGGTCCCAGGTATTTATGGGCTGGGAGGGGCTCACTTTTTCCTTTATCTTCTCTGCAAGATCGCCCTCTACAGGTGACTATACCCATGTGTAATGACTATTCTGAAGCGGGGTGTGTGACATACTTATAATACCCATTTTACAGGTGAGTAATCACAAAATGGTATTTTCTGCGCTCCTATAGTAGACCCATGTGAACACCAGTGGCCAGTTGCTGTCCCCTGCAGTCACGTGGGGCCAGGACTGGCTGAAGCCAGGAGTCCCAGAAGAGGTAAGCATTTAGTAGTGGGGTTATCAGGCTTTTTTTTGGGCAGGGGTGCATCACCCCAAACACAAGAAGTGGCCCTGCACCACCCCCAGGGTGTGTGATGCCTTTAAAGGAACAGTCCAGGCATGAGAAAAAGCTTTGTCTTTTGTCCAGAGGAATAATTTCTCTAAGGTTAGGGGACATCATCGTTCCAGTACTAAAACTTGATTTTATTTAATACTCTACAGGTTTTCCTTCTAATACTGCAATGGTTCGAAGGGTCAGTGTTCAGGAGCCGCCATCCAATAGCCAAAACTTCCATATGGATGGAAAACCTGGTGTCAGATATGCAGCAGGTGAGTTGCAACTTTAAAGGGAATTTGTAACCACAGGGCTATCCCGCTGGCCGTTACCCAGCCCGGTCGCAGCTAGAGTATCTGAAGCCCTGGTTCCGCAGGGTTCCGGCCGACTGGGGGGTGTACCAACCTTAGCTGAGGTGCCCATAAAATTAACGGGTGTCTCGTATGGCCCATATGCCCATTTGCAGGTTACAATGGGGCAGTACGGCACCTGGCTTCAGATTTTGTGTTCACCAGAGAGCAATCCCTGCCTCTGGACTGGGTGAAGAACTGCCTGCCCTTCTTTCAGGCAGAGCAGTTTGCTGTTTGTGGGTCACGGCTCCAATTCAAGTAAATAGGAGTGAATGGGAAAACGATCACCGGCTTTTAGAAAGCTGCTCTTGTAACCAATCAGTCACTTCTTGGTGTTGCGCCAGACTTGAGGACCAGAGCCAGGCGAAGTACAAAGTTCTCAAATTTGTCATGGGGAAGCACTATCTGGACAGTGGCTGCCATATCTTAAATTCCCTGCAATCAAAAGATCCTCCAATTCCGAAACAATTTATGGTTACCTAAAAATGTGGTCTATAAAGTGGACCAAAAATGGCCCTGGAGCTATTTCCCCAGGGCATACAGGGCTACTTTACTCCCTCTACTGGGGCATCCAGCTTGTCTTATTGCGCTGGCACACAGACCAACAGACCAAAAACGGGCGTTGGTCCGATTTAAAGGAAAAATACAATTTTGTGAATACTCACCTTGTAAAATGGGTATTATAAGTATGTCACACACCCCGCTTCAAGATCATTACATGTGGGTAGTATGGTCCTGTAGAGGGCTTCTGCAGAGATGACTGGAGGAAAGAAAGCCCCTCCCAGTCCATAAACACCTGGGACCTCCCACCCATTACCCAGTATAAAGAAAGCAGTAAGGCAAGGGACCAGGAAGAGCCAAATATTAGTCATAACAACGCAAAGTTCACAAAACGATGGATCCAGAATACAAAAGGGCGGGTTGAAGCGGGGTGTGTGACATACTTATAATACCCATTTTACAAGGTGAGTATTCACAAAATGGTATTATTCTAAGTATGTCACACACCCCGCTTCAAGATCATTACATGTGGGACATCCAAAAGCAGTGTCCATAAAGGGTGGGGATCCAAAACAAGGCATAAAGCACAACTTAAACTACTGCAGCCTGCAGAACTTTGCGGTCAAAAACAGCATCCGCTGAGGCCCAAACGTCAACCTTGTAAAAACTTGAAAAAGTGTGAACAGAAGACCAGGTAGCGGCCTTGCAAACTTGCTCAACAGAGGCCTGGTGCTGAAAAGCCCAGGAAGCCCCAACTGCACGAGTAGAATGAGCTGTAACACGAAGGGGAGGATTTCTCCCCTTAGCAGAAAAGGCCCCGACAATGGCCTGACGAATCCACTTACTGATGGAAGACTTAGCGGGCGCCAAACTTTTCTTGGGCCCAGAGGGTACCACAAAGAAGGCATCAGTCTTACGAAAGGCAGACGTTACCACCAAATAGTACTTCACAACTCAAACCACATCCAGGGAATGCAGGACCCTCTCCTTTTCGTTACTGGGATTAGGACACAGAGAGGGCAAAACAATGTCTTGATTTAAGTGAAAAGGCAGAAAACCACCTGAGGAAGGAAATCCGGGTTAAAACGGAAAACCACCTTGTCCTGATGTCTTTCAAAATACGGGACCTGAATGGACAGAGCCTCCAACTCAGAAACACGCCGAACAGAAGTGATAGCTACCAAAAAGGCCACCTTCTGAGTAAGGGAAGACAAGGCAATATCATGCAAGGGCTCAAAGGGAGGACCCTGAAGAGCAGAAAGAACCAAATTCAAATCCCAAACCGGAATCAGAGCCTTCCTAGGGGGCCGCACGTGCTTAACCCCCTGGAAAAAGGTCTTAACCAGCGGATGAAGCGCAAAAGATCTTTGGAAAAACACCGCCAGGGCAGACACCTGCCCCTTCAGAGTATTAAGTTGGAGCCCTAGATCCAAACCATATTGCAGGAACTCCAGGATTCTAGAAATAGAGAATTCCCTGCAAGGGAAAGCCCTAGTCTCACACCAATCAATATAAGACCTCCAAGTCCTATAGTAAACGGAAGAAGAAAACCTCTTCCTAGCACTAATAAGAGTCTGAATAATCGCATCAGAAAGACCTTCCTCCTTCAAGATGGAGGTTTCCGCAGCCACGCCGTCAAAGCCAGCGTTGGTAAATTGGGGCAACGTAGATGACCCTGTGTGTGCAGATCCGGCAGCAGGGGCAGAACGAACTGATCTTCTGCTAACCTTACCACGTCTGCGAACCAAACCTGTCTTGGCCACCTTGGAGCCACCAGAATTGCTGACGCTCCTTCCAGAGCCAGCTTGCGCACTACTCTGGCTACCATGGGAAACGGAGGGAACCGATACAGAAACCCCAGATCCCTCCAGTTCAGGGACATGGCGTCCGTCGCGAAGGCTAGCGGAACCTTCGCCAGAGACACAGATGCCGGAAGTTTGTGATTGTGACGGGAGGCAAGGAGGTCCACCACCGGTGAACCCCACCTGAGACAAATCGAACGAAACACCTTGGGACTGAGAGGCCACTCCCCCTTGCGGGCTGACCACCTACTCAGAGAGTCCGCCTCAGAGTTCTCTACTCCCGGAATGTGAACTGCCGAGATGCACGGGACGTGGCTCTCCGCCCAGTCCAGAATCAACGACACTTCCCTGAGGGCACTCCTGCTGCGAGTCCCTCCCTGGTGATTGACGTAGGCAACCGCCGTCCGATTGTCCGACCGAACCTGGACCGGCAAGCCCTGCAGGAGATGAGTCAAACGAAAAAGAACCATTCTGATGGCTCTCAATTCCAGATGTTGATAGGCTCGTGGGCTTCCAGGGGTCCCCACAACCCCTGAAATTGCAGATCCTTCCAGAAGCCCCCCCATCCTGAGAGGCTGGCATCCGTGGTGACCACCTCCCAACGAGGAGTCTGAAAAGACCTGCCCTTCAACAGATTGGTTGAGTTCAGCCACCACCTGAGTGGTCGGCGAACCCGGGGAGACATCAGAAAGAATTGATCCAGCGACATAGGAGATCTATTCCAGACAGACAATAGATGGAGTTGTAGCGTCCTCGTGTGAAACTGGGCAAAGGGGACTGCCTCGAAGGAGGCCACCATCAACCCCACCAGTCTCATTCCTAGTCGAATGGTCAGACGAGGAATGGACATGAGCGACCGAATCAATTCCTGAATCAAAAGAACCTTGGATTGAAGAAGGAACACTCTGGCCTGATCTGTATCCAGAGACATTCCCAGAAAGGATACTATCCTGGACGGGTAAAAGGAGGACTTGGGGTAGTTGATCACCCAGCAGCAGAACCTCTCCAGAGTGGATATTACTGTCCTGGTGTCCAATTCCGCTTGGCTGAATGATGATGCCATGATGAGGAGATCGTCCAGATATGGCACTATGCGAATTCCCTGCGCTCTAAGAAGAGCCATCACCCCAGCGAGCACCTTGGTGAAAAACCCTTGGAGCTGTGGTGAGACCAAAAGGAAGAGCTATAAACTGAAAGTGCCGATCTTCCACCACAAACCTGAGGAATCTCTGGTGCGCGGGAAAAATCGGAACATGGAGGAAAGCGTCCTTGATGTCTATGGCGTCATGAAGTCCCCCTGATGGAGAGCGCAGATAGCTGAACGAAGCGATTCCATGCGAAATTTTCGCAGCCTGATATAAACCTGTTGAGGATCTTCAGATCCAGGATGGGCCGGATAGAGCCATCCTTTTTGGGGACCGTGAACAGATTTGAGTAAAATCCCCGACCCTGATCTGACAGGGGCACTGGCGAGATGACCTATCTCCAGAAGACTTGAAAACGCCTCCCGAAGCCCCTGTGCGCCAGGTGCGTCCGGGGGCACCCTAGACCTGAAGAAAAGCGGAGGAGGACGGGCCTCGAACTCCAACTTGTAGCCGGAAGACACGACTTCCCGGATCCATTTGTCCGAAACCTCCCGAATCCAGATCAGAGAGAAGTGTCGCAGCCGTCCCCCCACCCGCACGGGTGAGGGCGCCCCCTCATTGCTGAGCAGGCTTGTTTGCAGGTTTTGGGTTTTGAACCCCAGTTGTATCCTGAGCGGGCACGTCCTCTGCCCCTATTCCAGGAATCTCCTCTAGTGGAAGGGAAGGCGAAACCTCTTCCTGCTCTGGATCCACGAAAGGAATGATTGAAAGAAGCCGCCCCGCGAAAGGGACGTCGTTGCTTCTTGCGTTGAGGTAACTTACCCCCCTTAGCTACAGAATCCAATTTTTCTCCAAAAAGCCGTAGCCCCACGAATGGGAGAGACGTCAGCGACTTTTTTTTTTTTTTTTTTTTTTTCAGACCCAAAGTCGGCCGCCCACTGGCGCAACCAAACTGAACTCCTTATAGTCACCATCAGAGCAGAAGCTCCCCAAGGCGGCTAACATGAAAGACAAGAATAACTCACAACATTTAAGTCCCAGAAATTCGTCACTGTCCGGGTGCAAACCGGAAGATGACAACAAGTCTCTGACCACCGACCTGGTAGCCACCACCAGCAGAGACGGAGCGCAAAAAAGGCCGTATGGCTGCCCCAATACTGGCGAAACCATGACAAGCCATCTGGTCAATTCGTTTATCCCCTCCATCTTTAAGAGAAGAGCAATCGGGGTTATTCAAAAACGGCTGAATTTGATAACCCCTGAATTGGTGCATCCACCTCAGGGGGGGACGTCCAGCGCTTAACCGTGTCCGAAGGGAAAGGATATCTTTTATCCCAACTCTGAGGAATGCCTGGGGGCCGAGCCGGCCTCTCCCATTCCTTAGAAATAATCTTATCAAAATGCCTTTGATTAGGGAATTCCAAGCGCGGCTTGGATTCCTCATAAAACTCCCCTTGTTGATGAGGAGCAACCTCTGGAGGAGAAATAGCCAGAACCTCAAACATCTGAGCAAGGACGTTAGGAGTATCCAAAGAACTCCCTGACCCCTTCTCAGAGTCCGCGCCAACAAATTGCTGGTCGTCCGAATAATCGGATTCGTCAAATAGCTCCCCTTCCTCCAGAGGGGTGTAATCTGACCAATCCAGGCGATCCTCATCGTCATATTCAAATGTCGGTGGGACCGGTGACAAATGCTTTCTCTTAGCTGGAGCCTTCTTGGCAACCGCAGAAGAAATAAATTTTTCAATATTAGTCAATCTAGCACACACATCAGATTGCGACTGCCCACCCGTGACAACGTCACACGGGACACGGGCCAAGACGGGGTGGGAAGGGGATGACGCCGGCGGTGCTGACCCAGACGCCTGGGGTTCTGACTGCCATGTAATAGTCTGCTGTGCACATGGTATACATAGAAATACGTCATCCCCTGTTAGGGATACCCCACAGCCCATGCACTTCCGGGATTGCCCCGAGGGGAGCCCGGTATCTGGGGATGCCTCCATACGGTGAACTTATATGTAGTCGCAATGACCGAGGGAATTACGCTAGTAAGCAACCCGGGATGCCCTTATAATTGTCCCAAGTGGGAGGATTTTAACATGGAATTTAACCCAGGGACCCAAGGACCGGAAGAAGACCCCTTAAAACCTAAGGTGTTCTACCTGAAAGACTGCCGGATATAAAGGGTTACATATAAGTATATAAATATATAGGGCCACTCACTGTGCCTTCCTGTGTGAGGTAAATGGCGTCCACCACACACGCAGCTCACAGAGGCAGAGGATCCTGTGGGCGTGGCCAGGGCAGAGCGCGTGATATGCGTAGCTCCGCCCCCTTACAGAGCGGAAAGCGGGCTCCGCAGTGGGTCTGCCTAACAGGGGCGGGCCGTGGCGTCCCGCTCAACAGCCCGACCACGCCCCTAATGGCAAAATGTGTGAGGTAAATTACCTCAGAAAAACACTATAGCGCACACATATACCGGTGCCATGGCAAGAACAGCAGCCGCAGCGCCGGTAACCACAAAGACCCCAGGGATGTAATGGGTGCGGGCTGCAGCGACGCGCAATCGTCCGGCCCCGCCCACTGTGGCCAGCGCGTGAGGGGAGATCTCCCCTCACAAGATTAAGGGAACCGCCAGCGCAAATAACCGCGCCGCGGCCATTGCGGTAGTCACCGCAACAAAAAACAGTAAAGCCAGGGGGACAAGCCAGCGCCAACAGCCGGCCCCACCCCCCAACTACAACTTCTGAGGAGAAAAGTTCTCCTCAGCTCTGGCGCCAGTAGCAGCAAGCGCTGCTGTTAAAGTGAAACAATGCACAATAAATAAATCCTAACTCTGAGGTAAAAAAGGTGGCCCCCGACATTTTATCCCCACCACCACAGGAGAAGGGCATCAGGAAAGGGGGGCCAAGGGACAGGGCATCCCAAACCGGGGTCACCAGCCCGGATAACCGCCTACCCTCTGGTACAGGGTCTCGCGGTGGAGCATGGCTCCAGAGCACTAAAAGTGCCATTCTACCCTCACCCGGGATACAGCCTAGACTGGGAGGCATGTGTATTGGGACTTATAAAAAACATAACCGGGTGGAAATAGAGAGAAAAGCGGGCCGGGAATAAACCCGGCTACCTGAAATCCCCCTGTGCAAGGAGGAGACATCATCTTCTGACTTGCTCGCCGTCTGCAGAGATGGAAAACTGGGTAATGGGTGGGAGGTCCCAGGTGTTTATGGACTGGGAGGGGCTTTTTTTCCTCCAGTCATCTCTGCAGAAGCCCTCTACAGGACCATACTACCCACATGTAATGATCTTGAAGCGGGGTGTGTGACATACTTAGAATACAATTCTTACCCTCCACTGCCTGGACGCGCTGATTTGGGATGCTCATTCTCTTGGAAGTTCCCCATGAATACCTGAAAATCGTCTTGTTATACTCGCCTCTCTGGGTCTTTATGGTTGCTGCAGCGGCCTATAGGGTTCACTGGGGGGAGGGGGCGGGCGCTGTATACTGTTGGCTACCGACTGTCATGAGCAGACTGGGTGCTGTACACTGTTGTCTACCGGCTGTCACGAGCCATGGAGTGGTGCTGGAATATGGACATGATAAATTTGCCTTTATAGCAGACCTCTGGATGCTAATTGCCTATCTTGTTTGCGTCTCGACTTGGCATGCCCCGCTGTGTGCAATCCTTCGAGATGACCCCAAATCTTACTATTCCGGCGATCCCACAGCACAGGCCGGGACTGCAGTCACATCCCTGGGAGTGTGCTTCAGACCGCAGGGAGACTGGGGATGCAGCTGCTCCCTATGCTGGTAATTTGTTTCCAAACAGAGCTGTATACCGTGCATTAAAGCAGATCAAAATCCATGCTGCTGGGCCTTGGAATTTAAAAGATCAATATTGCTGAAGCCCTCTTGTGCATTGACCCCCACAACCCTTACCTGAACCTCGATCTCCCTGCACAAAGTGGCACCAGGTTTGGCCCCGGGCGATCATGTGGGCCGGGGTCGCTTTCTTTTTCCCGGATGCCCTCTTGAGCCCACATCCATTATGTAGAAATTGGATGTGGGACCACTATGATTTACATGGCATACAGCGCTAATTGTTCGAGAGCCTGTGCATGTGCTGTGGGACAGGTGCAAAGGTGAGTTATAGAGGAATTGGGAGGCATCCCAAAATTGGATGTCCGAGGTAAATGGAGCAAAAAATGGGCAGCCCTTGGGGTAATGAGATCCACATACCATACCACCACTCCTGCGCCGGCTGTTAGTCTCCTGCATCCCCGGTTTGTGATCCCGCAAGCTCTGCTTCTGGTTATCAGGTGGTGGGTGAGCATGACTCCCCTTGAAAAAAAAATGTTCCTGGAGCATGGAGGTGGCCGTACAAAGGTCATGGCGGCACTCGGCAACGGTTGATTACAGGCGAGGTAAGTGGTTTTTATTTTACCCCCCTCCCCGCCCTGCTTTAGCGCTAGGTAAAGGGGGGGGGGGGTGCTTTCAAATTTTCAAATCAGGCAGTCTGGCTGGACCGGCCATTTAACCTGTTGTTCAAATATTTGCTGGGTGAGGGTGATGAGGTATAGTTTGTAATAAATATTTTAATTTATATAGCGGCACCATATTCCGCAGCACTTTACAATCAGGTAATACTCTGGTTGCTTTAGGGTTGCACAGTGATAATTACATCGCACAGATATGGGGGGAGCAGGGCCGGATTAAATGTGGTAGAGGCCCCAGATACAGTATTTTTTTCCTTTAATATAATAGTCCAGCCAAGTAACTCGTGGTTGCCTGGCGCCTAGTTACTGGAATGTCCGGTCGAGTCCCTTGTGCCACCCTTGTGCGGGTGCGTGCTGCTCGGGAGCTCCTGCTTTGCCATTCTGGGTGGGGGGTGTAGTTGCCCAGCTGGTCCAGCAGAAAACAGTTCCCTGCATTGAGCCGGCCCGTCAGACCAAAGACTGAAAAGGCTCCTGGACCGGACCATAACCCAAAGGTTGGTGGAAGCCCCCTTTGCAGGGGAAGTGGTGGAGGCCCCGGAGATCGCGCCCCCCTCATAATCCGGCCCTGGGCGGGAGAATTTACACAGTACGGCATTTAGAAGTTTTGCATACAGCAAATGTAACAATGTTTTGTTTGCCTCCCAGTACAAGGACACAGAGCATCTACCTCCGGTATAAATAAAGCAAATATGGTTGCTGGTCCACAAAAGCTCATGGTCAAAAAACCTTACAACTCGTGTGAGAAAAACATGCCTGTGAAAGGTGAGGTAGATTGTGACCTTTTTACTTTTTCCTTCAAATTTAGTTCAGTGAGGTTGTCTAGAAAGTGTTTGAATGGACGTGAAAAATGTGTCACAATAGTAAATATTAAAGCACAATAGTAACAACTTAAAGTGGACCAATACCCAAGATTTGACTATCCTGGGTTTTGGTCCTTGCCTCCGGAGCCTCACGATCGGCATGGGACCTGAATCCAGTGCTTTTGGAAATTTGCAGCAGGCTCTTTGAACCAATGGCCGAGGCACTGCCTTACATGCTGCCGTTTAATGTGGTCTCTATGTTGGTCATTACTCTCTCCTTAGAGTGTCTAAGCCTGTACCATTTGGTAATAGTTCTGTTATTCTTTCGGGGGTGACATTGTCCACAGTTACTGTTCCTCCTTGCTTTTAAAAACTAGGAGTGCTGGAGGAGTTAACCCATGCATTGTATGTGTCCTGGAAATGGGGAGAAAAAAAAGCCTAATATTAGTAGTTGGTAGTCGGCATACCAAAAATGAGAAAAAAAAAGACTGAGGGGGTGCTAATAAGATCTGCAGTGTCTCACCACTTCACACCTCAAATAGAACACGCTAAATTAATAGTATTCGATCAAAAGCACACCATACATCAAATATTGGTTTGCAATTAAAACTTGTATTCAGGTATCTGAAGCATATATATTTCAAGGACGGCTATCCGTCAGGCAGACCCCCTCCTTCGTGCCCATTTAACGGGGGTCCGGGGTTTCGTTCAGTCTTTCACATCAGCCTAGGAGATAATAAATACGCGAGACAGAAGGACACAGTGGAATGCGTTCAACTATCTCACGGATATGCAACTGATGCTCCGCCCTTTGACGATTTTATTTATTGTGAAATAGAAAACTTACACACGTCATCTAGAGGAGGCATATCATCATATTGGTGAATATCTGGCTCAGTAATTGGTCTGTTCTACCTAACGAGCACGTTGGAATGTTATCTACTTCTAAAAAGGAGGCGACTCGAAAAGGCTTTGTCAATCTTCTCGACGCCATCTTTATCACAGTGATGTGTTAATAGTAGTGTGCTTCAATAACTTTATATTACACTAATTTTAGTTCAAGCTAAAGGAAAAGAATCAGCGCAGAGATCAGTGGCTTACTGAGGGTTTATTCCACCTTTGTTAACCACTAAAGCATACAATGCAGAGAGAGGGAATATATATATAATATATAATTCTGACCTCCATCCATCACATATACAATGGTTCATATATATATAATTTTCAGTGAAAAAAGGATACAGTATGTAGTTCTGTATATAATGGGTTCAGGATGTCATCAAGAGCATTTGACCACCTCAGCAGAAAGGAAATATATGAATATTAGCACTAACATGTACAGTATGAATGAGGACTGCTATAGCAAGGTAACCATGCATTACCATATGAGTCTATGGGGTGATACTGTCACTATTCCGATGAGTGGCATGAGAGGCAGGCTGCAGATTAGGTCAAGGAAATGTCTGATAATATACAGTTATACACAACATAGTATAT
This sequence comes from Gastrophryne carolinensis, assembly GCA_027917425.1. Taxonomy (NCBI): domain Eukaryota; kingdom Metazoa; phylum Chordata; class Amphibia; order Anura; family Microhylidae; genus Gastrophryne; species Gastrophryne carolinensis. The sequence continues at coordinate 22,739,734 of CM051242.1, read as the reverse complement.
GTTTTCTGGTCAGTAGAAAATATAATCTGCCCCGCATCATACCAGAAAGTAACCTTCAATAGTACATACAGTGATTAACAGAATATAATCATGACGCCAATACACAGATCATAATACAAAGGGGCCGCAAGCTCCGCAACGTGGGCATTGTAATTGCGATCACAGGCTACCTTTTTGCCATTTGGTAATGCTTTTCCCTATTTAACCTATTATGATCTGTGTATTGGCATCATGATTATATTCTGTTAATCACTGTATGTACTATTGAAGGTTACTTTCTGGTATGATGCGGGGCAGATTATATTTTCTACTGACCAGAAAACATATACTATGTTGTCTATAACTATATTATATCAGACATTTCCTTGACCTAATCTGCAGCCTGCCTCTCATGCCTCTCATGGGGATAGTGACAGTATCACCCCATAGACTCATGGTAATGCATGGTTACCTTGCTATAGCAGTCCTCATTCATACTGGTATATGTTAGTGCTAATATTCATATATTTCCTTTCTGCTGAGGTGGTCAAATGCTCCTGATGACATCCTGAACCCATTATATACAGAACTACATACTGTATCATTTTTTCACTGAAAAGTATATATCTATGAACCATTGTATATATGCTTCTGATACCTTAAAGTGGACCTTCACCCTGAATAAGAGTCTATCTTATATGTTTCCCACACCCTGTACATACAGATTGCTCACATTAATCTGGACCTTCACCCTGAAGAAGAGCCTATCTTATATGTTTCCCACACCCTGTACATACAGATTGCTCACATTAAATATCATCCTACCTTCATCTACAGCATGTTATGAGCCTTTAAACATCCAAGATGGGGGCTCATGGGCCATCAGGCAACCTGCAAACAGGAAGTGTCTTCTGACTGTGTTGCTCTGCATTCTGGGATTGCTGTCCTTTCCCTGACCCCAGCTCTGCTCTGTCTGTGCAAAACACAGCTATAACCCCTCCCCTCCTGTACTTTATCCCACTCTCCTCTCCTCAGTCTATGATGCTTCTGAGGCAAGATGGCGGCACCCGTATCCTAGAGTGCTGAATAGAGTTGAAGCCCAGTGGGGGAAAGAATAATAAGTGACTAAAAACTTAAAATATGTTAATTTTTAGAAGCTGGGGAATCGTTTAAGGGTTTGGGCTTTTTATTAAATCATGGTGAAGGTCCGGTTTAAAACAAGTTTTAATTGCAAACCAACATCTGGTGTATGGTGTGTTTTTGATCCAATACTATTAATTTAGAGAAAAAAGCCTACCTGCAAGGCTTTGAAGTAGTCTTTATTATATGTCAAGCTTTATGTACCGTTAATAAAGCTTTTTATTTTCTAGAAATTGTTAGTGTTGAACCCGTCACATTAAAAATGAAAACAAAGGAGCTGCCAACCAATGGTGAAAATATGTGCCTGGAAGGGAGAAGTCTAGTGAATTATACAGTAGGTAAGTTTTCTGCACATGCTTTACCCATCCTGAGCTCCAAACATGAGCCAGAACCACTGATGTAAAAGCTTGTTGGTTGAAGCCCCTGAAACACTAAGCAACAACTAAGCCTGTGGTCCACTTAGGCATGCTTGTTGCGGCTTTGTGGAAATGCCACCGTGCCTCCACATTGGCTCCTCACCTGCCTCCTACACTTAGCCTTTCATTCTTAAAGTGGACCAACACCGAGAGGTGATCGGCCCGGAAATCTATAAGATTCCCGGGCCGATCACCTCCCACCCCGCGGGACATCCGAGATCGGGATGTCCCGCGGGGTGAAACCCCCCCAAACACCCCAAATCACCTACCTTATCTTCGGCGGCGGCCGGCCGCCGCCGCCTCCCTCGCGCCCCTGTAGGCGTGCGCGCGCCCGCGCCGGCCGTCTGCGAATGGCCGGCGGGGGCGCGCGCGCGCCGAAAGTGACGCGAGGGAGGCGGCGGCAGCCGCCTGGACGTTCCTGATCCCCGCCTGGACGTTGGCGGGGATTGGACCGTCCAGTCACGTGGGAGCGGGGAGAGGTGAGTTTTTGGGGCTTTCTGGGGGGTTTCACACAGCGGGGCACCCCCGATCGGGGTGCCCCGCCGAAGTGGACCAAAACCCAGGATAGTCAAAATCCTGGGTGTTGGTCCACTTTAAGGAGATTCATGACCCTCACATTGCACAGCTTCTCTGGAATCTGTACAGTCAGAATGTTAAAGTTGTAATTACACAACGGGGGGGGGCATAATATAATGAAAGGCCTGGTTGCACTTGGGCTTTAAATCCCAGTTCTAGGCAAAATACAAATTAAATATTCAACTCTTATCCCCTGTAGCATGCTCCTGATCTGGTTAGGTAGGGTACATCCTAAAAACTCCTAGGAAGCCTGAAAAATTGGACTTTTAATACTCCCCGTATTTGGATCTTTGTGTCGGCAATAGTAGCATTCTCCTCCGGCAACCAGTTGGTTTAGCTGCCTGACTCTGCAATGGCCCAAGGCATGGATGGCATTGCCAAACTCTGGCCTCCATGTATTCTCCCACCACAAATGTTCTGATTTAGCAAAACAACTGGCGAACCACATAAGAAGGGTCTGTGAGCCACAGGTGGTGGAACCCTGGTGTAGCTTTTAGGGGAAAAGTCCAATTTGATGGACATTTACCCAGACCAGACAAGTGCCAGAGGGCACATAGCACCCGCTTACCTCAGCGACAGTCACACAATACTAATCATCTTCCCACAGCCGTGGTTTGTGATGCCAGGAGCTGCACTTCATGGTTCTGGCAGGTGATCGTTGCCTGTGTACAATAAGTTTGTGTGCCTCTCTACACAGTAGTTCATGGAGGCGGCCATGAACAGGTCATGGCCACCCACCAGCTGGATCCAGGAAGCGCAGCTACTAGCTTCACAAACTGGGGCTGTGGGAGTATGATCTGTGGAGCGGGGAACGGCGGTGAGGTAGGCCGGTCACCTTGTTACCTTTGGTACTTGCCTGGTCTGAAGAAATGGCCATCAAAGTGCACTTTTCCTGTAATAACAATGTGCATCGGTAGTCCCTTTAGTTTTACATTATTTGCAATCCACTGCTCATCCGTCCTGCTCTGTTGTTGTAAAATTTACCAATAGCAGAGACTGAGCACCGATTGTCTTGCGCTGAACTTTAGCCTCTTCCTCCTCCAAGACAGAATTCTGCCCCTTCACACATCCACTCCATTCATTACAATGGAACACAGCAGGGTGATATACTATCTTGATGGCGGCTACCATATCTGATCAGGGTTGTCCAGCCAGTTCTAATTGGGGTGCTCGCTTTCAGCTTTCGTACAGTGTGTATGTGTGTGTATATATTATATATATATATATATTTTTTTTTTTGCCTGGAATTTAAGCAATGTTATTGTTTTGGTAGCCATTTTGTAATGGTACAACCTAATGTTATATTATTAATGTAAGTGGTTCTCTGTTAATACTTTTCCTCTTGGAGTGCATTCATAAATAAGTGGGTCTATTGTTGGCCACAGTTGCATTCAAACCTTATCAGCAAAATCAATAGACCCGCCCACTATCTATATAAACCCGCTGGGCGGGAATCCTCCTCAGTTGGTGTCTTGATGGAGACAGACACACTGCTGCAGCACGCCTGGGCAGGAGAGGTCTTAAACTTAATGGCCAGCAGGAGGAAAAGTCACATGCACTTTTCTGTGGTCCACACTGTGCTCCTTGTCTCCATCTTCTTCACATTCTGTCTCCTCTTCACTTATCTGGGTTCTAGGCTTGTATGTGGACCCTATTCGTTTTATTGTGTGTGAACTATAAAGGCCCCGCAGTCCTTGCTCTTTTTTTTAGACTATCTGCACCAGTGCCGCTTTATTATATTTCTTATTTACATAGCAGGGCATACAGCCCCAGGGCATTTCACACAGTTGGGCATTTTTTATGGGCTATATATGGCCATTGTATGCTTGCGCACACGTACTGGAGAAAAATTTCCTCCGCATTTAACTCTTTCATGCAGTGCAAACATGCCAGAGGGGTGGGCTGCCCTAGCAACAGCACTTGGGTGGCAGTTGAGGGATTAGGTGCCTTGCTCGAGCGCTTCAGTCTTGTCCCGACTGTGGACCTAAACTGCAACCCTCCGGTCACAAGGCCACTTCCTTAACTAGATCATGACTGCCCCGGGTTGCCACCTCATGAATTTATTGTAGGGAGTACCCAGTGCCTCTGACAGATCCCATCTATTGCTATTGGTGTTACTATGTGCCTGTTATAGGTCTGGTTTACCAGCAGACACACTTCGCAGCAGAGCTTTTTTTCTTCTTTTTGTTTCTAGAGCTTTGGCTCTGATGTGGTTCTCCTTCTCAAAGAATACCTATGCTACCCAACCATCTTATGAGCAGAGGATTGGCATGTGGAACCTGGGGCCCTCTGAGAATGTCCCATCTGGCCCACAAGGGCAGATCCACTATGGTTGACTTCTTGTAAGGTCACCTTCTGCTCCTGCTTATGTATAAGATTTGCTTAGTCTATCTTCATACAATGACCTCCTGCAGGTAGACAAAGAAAAAATATTCTTCAAGCTTCCATGGCCCTCTGTTGCTTTCGAGAGGCAAGGCTCAAGCTCCTTTTCCAAACTCTTTCCTTCTGTTTCTACTAGTTTTGTTTTGGTCTTTCAAATGACATAGAGGTACCCCCAGATGTATTGTGGACTTCCGTAAGGGGCAGTATGCTTACTGATCTTTATGCTCATTGATCTTTACCATTTGCTTTGTATTTGTTGTCTCATGCCTCGGCTCCCAAATAGATTTGATGAATAATAAGACACCTCATGAGATGTATACATACTTTGGTATATTGTGTTGATGACTAGGATGGTTTAGTAACTTTTTGATTCTTGATAGCACAATTGTTGTTTATTTTACAGTAGTTTATTTGTGGGTTAAATATAGGTTTCTTTATTTGGGTTATTAACTTAATAGCACTAGCACTTTATTATCTATTTATTTTGTCATTTCTATTTATGACACTGATTGTATTATCGTAATTAACTTCTTAAATCACTTTTTAGATTGTGGATAGTAATATAGGAGCAATTAATATTTATATCGGGCATGTGCATATATTTAGAGCATAATGAACCCCTTAAGGATGGGATTGAGTCTCTGGTTAAGTAATTCCTAACCAGGATAGTAATATAGGAGCAATTAATATTTACATTGGGCATGTGCATATATTTAGAGCATAATTAACCCCTTAAGGACAGGATCGATTCTCTAGTTAAGTAATTCCTAACCAGGATAGTAATATAGGAGCAAATAATATTTACATTGGGCATGTGCATATATTTAGAGCATAATTAACCCCTTAAGGACAGGATCGATTCTCTAGTTAAGTAATTCCTAACCAGAGCCTGTGGGATGGTAGTAGGTGCGGTTTTTAATGTTGTCCTTGTATGTTTTTTTAATTTTGTGAAACCTGATTAATAAAGAGAGTTTTCATCATATTTAAAGTTGTGCCCTTCTTGGAGGCTTTTTTGTGGATTCAAATGACATAGAGGGATGCCTATGATCCTCTGCAGAGCTTAGGATAGTCCAGCAGCTTCAATATGCACATTGTCGCCATGGAATTGGATGTTGATCTGTTGCCAGCATCCTCTACTATCCTTTGGCCAAAATTAGGGTACTGCATTTGGACATCCTGCTAGTTATGATTGTCTATAATTGGAACCTACTACTGCTATAAGAAAAAGCTTACTGTAAAATATATTTCCTTGTTAAGTAGTGGAATCCAGTGTTTTTTTTGTCCTTTTACTAACCCTGAGAAGTTGGCACTACCTTAGGTAGCTCCTGTTATTAGCTTGCCAACATTTCTTCCTCTTTCCTCCTCGGTTACTGATGTGAACAGGATAGTAGAGTGAGAGACAGCGATTCCTGCCAAGCTTATAGTGTCAGCCTTTTGGTTTTGGCCAATTATAGACCCACTAGTTATGAATGTCTACAAATGAACACTCTCCCACTACTTGACAGAAATTTTATGGTAAGTTACTAAATCTTTGTTTCTGTCCTGGATTTCAGCTTTACCCAATTAGTTTTTTGTGTTCATTAACTATTTTCTTTACCAAACGTTTCTCCTGACAGATGATGATGTAATAATAGAGCGGCCACGTGGTCCTGAAAAATTCAACCTTAGAAATATCCCTTTTAAAAACAAGGTTCACTACAACATAAAGAACAGTGGATACTGCCAAAGATTGGTAAGGTGGCCAGTCAGTCAGAAAGAGGACCCGACGCTGAAACGTTTCATACACAGTTCACCAAAAGAACCTGAAAGGACTTTTAACTGCACTGAATGTGGAAAGAGGTTCTTGAGACTGACTGACCTTAGACTTCACCAAGGAATCCACAAAATGAAAATGAAACCATTTAATGGGTCAGTGGCCCAACTGAGGCCACAGCCAAAGGTAGAAATCATCCACAATGCTCCCCCTGAGGGCGCCTTTCTTCAAGGAGCTTCGATCAAAAATGTGCCTGGAGCACCAAAGTCTTTGTCGTGCGTGTTTGGGAAAAGTGTCAGCCCCAACTCCAACCTTGCACAAAGTCCCAAATCTTTTGCTAGAGAGCGTCGGTTTGTGTGTAGGTTCTGCGGCAAAAGGTTTCAGAATAACAGCAACCTTATCGGACACGAGAGAATTCATACTGGGGAGAAACCATTCGATTGTCCCGTATGTGGAAAAAGCTTCAGCCAGAAGGCTAACCTCACCACTCACCAGAGACTTCATACAGGAGAAAGGCCGTTTGTATGCATTACATGTGGCAAAGGTTTTGCCCAAAAGATAAACCTCCTAACGCACGAGCAGACGCACACGAAGAAAAAAAAGAAAATTGACGTCAAGCACGACATGTTGAACTAACTTTGTATTTCACTTCAGGTTGCAGCTGAGGATGTATCAGCTGGGATTACCATAAAGTGCCTGGGAATCATTCTTTCCTCTTCTGTAGGGGCTGAACTAAAGTGAACTAAAAAATAAGGGGGTGAGGGACAGTGGTTTTTAATGAGGGAGGGAAAATACCCTTGAGGGTATCTTGAGGTTTACATCCAGTATGACTAAGCATTGATCAGCTCCTTCACCAGTAAAGTTACTTGAGGGAACCCAGCATGAACACTAAAGTTCTCAGCTGTGAGCTCTGGGTGCCATTTTATCATTGCATATAAAGGGTTTGGACTATCAAAGTACCAAAATCCTTATAGGAAAATTCTGCTGCCAGGTCTATTGCAGTCCCACCAGAAATAAATACAGCAGCGATAATGGGAGCAAACTACTATTGTAATGCGTGCTGTAGGTATGGTTCTTTTACAGCATGCTGCTGGGCAACTTAAACTAGGTAATTACATTTCTTGGTGAGTGAAGCAAACCTTAAATAACAAAAATGACAATTGTCCTATTTCACTGTGTAAGCCAAAACCAGGGATTAACCTATTATTTGGGCGGGGGGGGGGGGGGTGAAGCAGCTGCACATTTCAATGAAGTACATCTCCTATTGGATGACCTGCAGATTCCATTCATGTGTGTAGCCCCCCAACATATGCAGCTCTGGTTAGGTAAAGTCTGTTTGTTGCTCCTGTGCATCCGCTCCCACCCTGGCTCATAGTTTCAAGGAAAGATTGTAAGTCCGCTTTAAATGCTCATAAGGCCTGGCTGCAACTTTCACTCTCTTACTTGCCATGTACTAGGAACCAGTACAAAAATCAGTTAAAAGGTTACTGGGGCAAAATGATGAGTTTTAGCAGGACAGTTTAAATAGAGTCTGGACCCAGGTCTTTTACGTTTCAAAACCATTATCCTATCCCAAATTGGCCTTTTAATTCTTTATACATAGAGATTATTGGCCTATATTTAAAAATCTAAATAGCTTCAACACTAGACATTAATTTGACATTTCAGAATGTCCTTAATTCAAACGGGCATAGAAACGGGAGAGGGAATGGGGTTTATACAAATCGGGCATTTTCATTTACACAGGTCATCATTCCCCTTCGTACCAGGATTCTAAAGTTCAAGCACAGTGTCGTCTTGAGCATGTGTAATCTAGTAATATGTCTGGCAAAAATTGACCAACTGCTTTAAATCCCATCTCCACTTATAATGTTGAATTTTATTTTGTATGGTGGGATAGTTTGAACCAGTTTAGTTTTCTTTTTGCTGCCTGAGCACCTATTGCAAAGGTCCAGCCTCCATTTCCTTACAAGAAGTTTAACGGAGCACTATGGTGTAAAATGGCCCAATGATAAAAATTCATATAAATATGCTTGATGGCAAGAGGAGGGATCACTTATATACCCAGCATTAAGAAATATCCAGCCAGGCTTGTTTTTCTATTTTAATGGAAGGAAGACCAAATCAGGGGTGACAGGTTCTGTCACCCGTCATTCTCTAAACCTGTCACCCCTGGATTTTATTCCTACCAGGATAAAAAAAAAACTACAAGCTTGGCGGGAGTTTCATTCAGTTCGGGTGTATAAGTGACCCCTCCTCTTATTAGCGACTTCCACTCCATGGTCTCAGAATCGGATACGAATGGGTTAACTCTCGTCCGAAGGGGGGGGGACTGCAAGATAAAAGGTGAGGTTCCTCCCGTCCTATATATACTTCCGGCTGCTCTCCGCAATCCAGTTTCATTCTTGCAGTTGGACTGGACTTCCATGGTTGTGCTTGGATTTATTTTCCTTACATTCATTTTCTTTATAGGTTTTTGTACAGGAAGCTGGGGATTTAACCCTTTCTGTCTTCCAGAGCCTTACAGTCCTGCTAATCCAGTTGACACACTATGCCTCCTGGAGTGATTTGGGCCGATAGCGTGAGATCAGGGGTAAAAATAAAGGTAGCTGCCAGGGTCCTGTTGGCACTACGGGGCGTCGCTTCAATTTTTGTGAAGGGGACCCTTTCTAAAGGAACATACAGCTGCAGGTTTTGTCTGGTGACCTGCCGGGTGGACCATGGGGAAGATACTTTGCCTTTGCCTGTTCCTTCCATTTTTGGGCACTGGGCGAGAGCAAGGCACTTTTTTAATTTTGTTTATTCATTTTTATTCTTGGCATATATGTGGAGGAGAGAGAACAGTTTAGTATTTGAATTTCATGCCAGTTTTCATTAGGCACTGCCATTGGTCAAGGGGTGTGGCTGGGCGCCTTCTCTTCTAGCCAGAGCAGGAGTGCAGGGGGGGCACTTCTGCCGGCAGCGGAAGACCGGACTGCAAGTCTTGTGCTTCGAGTTTCCGCACGCACCTCTTCGGGCCTCCATTCGTTCTCCTTGGGCTCTCTGGCGGGGGGGGAAAGGAAAGCCGGCTAGGCTGAGGCCCCCCTCACTAGCGCTCTCACCACTGCTGACGCTCCTCCACCTTTCTAAGGTCACTGTTGACCTTACTTACAGATTAAAGAGGCAGTTGCCACCTTCAGATGTATTTCCCCCTATGAAAGCCTCAGGTATGAAAGCCTCAGGGTCCACTTCCGTGGAGCTTATGGCTCCTATGGGGGCACCACCTCATTCTGATATTTCAGGTTTTCATTTCCAGCTGTGAATGGCAGAGTGATTGGCCCACCTGGAAAGCCACTGCTTCCAACCTAAGGATCCTGGTGAACGGAAGCATTTACTCCTGTGGAGTCTTCCGAATTCGAGGAAGAAAATATTTATGCTGTCATAGAATCTCAGGAAGATTCTTCGTAAGGGGTGCTCTCATCCGGAAGGAAGAGAATAATTTGGATTCAGGTTCTTCTTCGGGAACGTGGATCTTCTATGTTCAGGGAACAAATGGATAATCTGATGGTTTTGTGCATCCCAGCTCCCCTAAGAGGAAGAAGGGGAATCCATACAAATCTGAAAAAAATGGACAAGCTCCCTACCATTCCTAGATTCCTGGATACTACGTATCCTTTTCCTACGGACCTAATTGAGATTTCTTTTTTCCCTTCCTAAGTGGATGATCCTGTTTCAGGACTCTCTGGGAACATGGTTATTCCTACTTTAGACAGTGCTTCCCTAAGAGATCCAGTGGATAAGCCCCTGATCAGATGTCCAGGCATGGTTTTTCCATGATAGGATCAGCCTTACTGCCAGGCTGTACTGCATCCATGGCAGGCAAGAAGTGGTTACTCCCGTAATTCATGCTCATAGTTAAGTCCAGCATAGAAGTCTACAAATATGTCTTCTTTGCTATGGATGACTGAATGCCAAAGGATTAGCCCTATTGTTGGCTCATAGGCATTTTCTATAGCTTAAGCAATGGTCTGCCGACACGACTTCCAAGAGGAGGTCGTCTCTTTGAGGAATGTTTGGATGTTATTGTGAAGAGAGCCACAGGTGGCCAAGTCTACTAGGCTTCTGCAAAGAAGGAAATCTAATCAGTCTTATCGTAGCTCTTCCAATACTCTGCCATTTCCTGGCGACAGAGGTTCCTTTTCCTCTAGATGCTCAAAGGAGTTTTGGAATAAACCTAAAACCCAGAATAAGGCCAAATTCTTTTGGCGAAACAAGGCTAAACCCCCTTCTAAGCCCTCCCAAACTTGAAGGGACACCCTTACCCTTTTGGGTGGGGAGGCAGCTTCTGCTTTTTGCTCATCTCTGGAGGCTCCATGTAGCGGATGCATGGATCCAAGAAATAATTTCTTCAGGCTACAAGATCGAGCTGGGGGCCAGACCTCCTCAAGGGTGTTCCAGAATCCAGAAAAAGCAGAAGCATTGAGATCCGCGCTAGCTCACCTATTACAGCTAGGAGTAATCTGTCCTGTTCCTCTTTCAGAGAGAGGTTACAGTTTTTACTCCAAGTTGTTTGTAATTCCCAAAAAGGACAGTTTAGTGCACCCAATTCTGGACCTCAAGGGTCTCAACAGGTTTTTGTCCGGCTTTGCAGATTTCGCATGGATTCATTATCTCCCGGTACAAAGACCCACTGGCTATAGCCGTAGATGCCCTGACCCTGCCTTGGTCAGCATTCAGGCTTCTCTATGCATTCCCTCAATTTTCACTCCTAGGTCAAGTACTGAAGAAAGTAGCTTGCAAGGAGATCCCAAACAGGGTAGCACCCCATTGGCCAAAAAGAAATTGGCTTTCATACATAGTAAGAATGTCAGAAGGCAACTACTGGCACTGTCCGACAATCCAGATCTCCTCACACAGGGCTCTACACCACCCCAATTTACAAGTTCTGGCTTTGACGGCCTGGTTATTGAAACCTCCATGATGGCAGAAAGAGGCTTATCTGCCAGGGTCATCCATACAATGATTTGAGCCAGAAGCAGACTTCGTCAAAGATTTATCACATGATCTCGAGGTCTTGATGAAGGACTTCAGTTGAGTACCTTCAAGGGACAGATCTCTGCCTTATCCATTTTTTTCAGACATCCATTGCTGTAAATGAACTTAAAAGAACGTTTTTGCAGGGGGTCACCCATGTGCAACCTTCCCGAAAGCCTCTTCTGCCTGTTTGGGACCTGAATTTAGTCTTATCGGCCCTCCCTTTGAACCACTGGTAGATGTTTCACAGGGGTTGATGATAGGTAAGGTCATCTTCCTAGTGGCAACTACCTCTGTGCAGCAGGTTTCTGAATTAGCAGCCTTATCGGTTCAGCCTCCTTATTTAGTCCTACACAAGGACAAGGCTATCTTCTGTTATAAACAGGACATTCTTCCTAAGGTGATTCCCCCTTTCAACTTAATGAAGAAGTGATTTTGCCTTCCTTATGTCCTGCTCTGGTTAGTCATAATGAGTCCTCCACTCTTTGGACGTAGTTGGAGCTCTTAAATATTATCTCACCGCTGCTCAAACCTTCTGTAAGACTGACTGCTTATTTATTATATTTGAGGGGCCTTGGAAAGGTCTAGCGCCAGATAGGTCTACCATCAGCAGATGGATTAGACAAGTAGCTATTAAAGCCTACATCTCCAAGGGGAGAAATCCTCCTTTTTGGGTTACAGCCCATTCTACCTGGGCTATCGGAGCATCCTGGGCTTTTCAGCATCAGTCTTCAGTGGAGCAGGTCTTCAGTTCGTACATTTACCAAATTTTGTAAGGTAGATGTTAGAGCCTCAGGACGCCGCTTTTGGTCAAAATGTATTTCAAGCAAGTAGTCCATCAGCTGACTTTTGAGTTTTTTCATGATGGCTTACTCCTCAGGTTAGAGGCATAAGGTCAACATTTCCACCCTGGAACAAGGGCACTGCTTTGGGAGGTCCCATTCGTATCTGATTCGGTGACACCCTGGAGTGGAATATGAGAGAAAATACAATTCTCATCTGTAGAATTGATCTCTCTCTTCCACTCCGGAACGTTAACGCCCACCCTATCTACTAGGCTACTATATCCATTCCTTAGATATCCTAGTAAAGCTTGTGTATATATGTAAATATTTGTGTATTAGCATTAAATCTTAGGATGCCTTCATCCTCCCAGGCAGCTGTACTGCTTTTCAATTACTAGATTGCAGAGAGCATCCGGAAGTATTTATAGGCCAGGAGGAACCAAACCTTTTATCTTGCAGTCCTGCCCTTCGGAAGAGAGTTAACACATTCGTATCTGATTTGGTGATGCCCTGGATTGGAAGAAGAGAGAAATCATTATTATCAATATTACACAGTTTTGCTATAGTGTATCAGGGGTGACAGAACCTGTCGGCCCAGATTTACTCTAACTTTCATTAAAATGAAAAAAAAAAGCCTGGCTGGATATTTCTCGGGTGTATAAGTGACCTCTCTTCCATCCATTATATTTATTTGGATTTTTATACTTTTCGTGATAGTGCTCCCTTAAGGGCATGTTATTATAGTTCTTGTTTTTTTTTCTTGGGTTTTACAAACCTGCACTTCACAAAGAATTGGGTTGCAGCTTCTTTTTTTGGTTCTTATTTTCTAAAACTCCACAAAAAACGGTCTCCTATTTTTTGGGAGGTCGGGACTTGTGCTTAAAGCCACAAACACAGCCTCACTTTTACTCCCCCCCTCCCCCCCACCCTCTTCATACCTAAACTTATATTTTTCCTCCCTTAATGCACACTTATTCGAAAAATGTCAGTTGTTTTTAAGTGGACCAAAAGTGGCTCTGGAGTCTATAAGTCAATTTTTCAGAGCGCAGCCAAACATGCTGGCTAGAGCCCGTGCATGCGCCACAAGACCGAGGAGATATGTATTTACTGGGCTACCTGGGGGGTTTCACGCAGTGGGGCATCCCGAAACAGTGCAAGGACCAAACCCTGGGATAGTCAAAATTTGGGGTTTTGGTCCACTTCATATACAGCTGATAACAAAAGAAAAGTGTCAGCTCTACCTCAAACCATCAAAGCCAGAGTCTGTACATTGCTTGCAAGGGCGGCTGCTGCTGCGCAATTAAAATTCACATTCTGCAAGTCATCAGAGTATACACTTCAATCCCGCACTGTTTCTGTGCATCAAAGCTTGAGATTGCTGCTGTAAAGCCAGCTGTTGTATTTCCTTCTGCTAAGGTTTCCTAAAAAATCCTATATTGTAATCGCAGTCTACACGTGAGCAGTATCTTGAGATGGAGTGGTTTGACCAACAGCCTTAGTTACATGCTAGCCTGGTAGGGGGGGTGTATTTGGGTGCAAGGAAATGGGGGAGGGGCCCTAAGGAGGGTGATAGAAAAGCCATGGCTTGCCACTTTAAGTTTGCTTCAACGCATTTCTTCCAGCACAAGTACTGTTGGCAATTTTTTTCTTCAGTAGATACATGCTCTCATGGTGCCTCAATCCCACTTATTCCTGGGTTGTTTTAGTGTTATTAGCTCCAGTAGATAATGTGCGTGGCGAGCAGGACAGCAGATATGGTGTAGTGGTCTGCTTTCCTGCTCCGAGAGCAAACGTCAACTACAGGAGCCGATAGCGTTGAAATGCGCCTGTTGCGCGACTACATAGGATGGAGACAGCAAGAGGGCAGGAAAGTCTTTAGAATAAAAAAATGCCTAAACTGTTATTTTAACAAGTCTACTACTTTATTCTGTCCTTTGCAGCGCATGCTTCCCTGCCTGGCTCCAGCACATGCTTCTCAGTCATGGGAGCAGGCTCTCACCAATTGCAGGAATTAGTGCATACCTAGACATCCACTTTGCCAATAGGAAGGAGGTGGTGACCACAGGGAAGCATGCACTAGAGAAGATGGAAGATAGGACAAGGCCACAAGCACGGAGCTGGATAAAATATCCTAGAGGGGGGTTTAAGCTGCTGGATGTAACAACTGATGTAACCATAGACCAGAGAAGACAAATACAATAAACAAAGGATAGCTAAACAAAGAAATACGTACTGTAACTTTGATGCCAATGATTGGGACCTGTTTTACTATTGATCTAATAACCTATTGCCAGGACAGTACTAGATGAAAACCTCAAATTTCCATCCATGCTTAACTGGTGGCAACTGGTCTTGTTAAAATGACACTAAAACTTTACCCTTGAAATGTAACCTCCCAGTCTTTTTAAATGCACACTTGTCATTTGTTGACTCGAAGGCTAATTTTACTGTTCAGTTTAGCTTCTTTGGACTACAAGAACATGCATACAAAAGGAAGTACCTCAGACGTGAGAAGTATTTTAGAGGTATCTAAAATACGAATCATTTGTTCCAGTTTTTCTAGCCTTACGTTGAAAAGAAATAAGCAAATCTATATAAAAGAAATGTAACAAGTTTGTATATAACGGTTGTGTGTTTGGTCTTGAGGCTGAAAGTCTCGCTTTTTGTTCACAAATAATCCTTTTCAGGGGTTGACAAAAAGTTTATGTACATACAACAGTATCTCTCTCCCCCCCCAACTCTGAGACCTCAGTGATGCTTTCACCAGTATGCTATGTGTGTTGTTTTAATCTAAAAATGAAATGAAAAAAACAAAAACAAAAAAAATTGTCTATTTTTAAAAAAGTTAAAAAGACTGCAATCCCGAAGGAGAGATATTTTTTTTAATTTATTGCTTAGTCTGTCTTTTAGTGCACATCTCTCCGACAGGAACTTTTGGTAATGATTTTACTGTAAACACTAAAACCATTCTACTAAGATATATAACCTTAAGATGTAATTTATAGCTTAGTTGTCCTTATTTGTGCTTCTATGTAGGCAATGCTAACAATGTTACATAAACCTCCATGTTTTAATGGTGTGTTATTTGCCAATTAGACAAGCAAGAAGTCCTGTATCGAAGGACTATAAACTGTTGTAAATGGCCTTTCCCTCTTGTTCTTTGATCCTTCTTTTTTTTTTTTTTTTTTTCGATGAGTTCAAACCGCTTTAGTTCCTGGAAAGAATTAGGGCAACAAAGCCAAGCATTTACTTTTTAATTTTTTTTTTTTTTCTAGATAAAATCTCAAAAAGTACTGTAACATTTCACAATCAGTAGATGGTAGGTATAGATTTAGGTGCTCTTTGGTGTTTTCAGATCTAAAATCACTGCCTTATTAGCTGTTTAGCTGCATCCTTGATCCATGGCAGAAACATATAGCTCTTGGCACATGTACAAAAGAGTAGGGCAGCCATATTCTGCAACAAAAGAATCATTTAAAAAGTCAATAGTTTACCATCGCACTAGGGAAGCCTAGAAAAACGGCTTCAATGGCAGGATCTGCAGCTATGTGCTGTAGCTCATTGCTCCAGCCCCCTGTAGCTGACCTAAACTGTGACAGAAATTGACAGGAGTTTGAAGGGAAAACCGATGTGTGATTAGGAGGTTAGTGACTGCAGGATACAATCATAATGTGAGCACCGAGCAGTGCATTCAAGTTTGCTTTCAAATGCTCAATACAGATGGTCTTGCCTTTGATTGTCACAAGCACATACACAATTTGTTAAAGCAGATTCAAAGTCTAGAGTTACCGAGCACATTTGTCCATGGATACAACTTTCTTGATAGAGTACAGTGGCTGGTGTGTGGATGGCAGTCCGCTCCACCTTGAAAATTGAGTCACCTGCCTACTGTCAATAAAGTGCCAGGGTTATAGGCAGGGGAGGTATTTAGGCGACTCCCCCAGTTTTGTAGAACCGGTTGTTGAAACTGTAGCCAGTTCTCTGAATCGGGTTGACGCGTCACCTGCAGCTAAATTGAAGCGTGTAGAGTAGATATATTGGGATATAAATTGTTTGTGGGTAACTGGCACAAATAGAATAAGTAATACGATCCATTCTACACATTTTAATAGAGCTGCACAGTTTAGAGATTGTATGCAAACATTTCATGTCAAAATGTGTGCAACTTGTGCCTGTTGTCCTTGACAACATCGGTAATAAGGGACCTGTTGGTAACACTTTGAATTTCACCCCTAGTTACATATAAGCAAGACCCTTTAGAATGCGGTGTGTAGGGAAACGTAATAGTGCCAGACATGTTGTTTTTTTTTTTGTTTTTTTTAGTAACTTTTATATTTAAAACATTTCAACAACAGCTTCTGATTTATGTACTTCACAATTGTCCACTAAATTGTACATTTGTTATGTGCAGATTGAAACCAGTGTAGTCCTTATTGATTTTAAACTAGCTTTCCATCTACCCCGAAGTATGTGTGTGGCTTTTTTTATTTATTTTTTTTTTTTGTTTTTAAGATTCGAATGGTTGTGTGAAACCATTAATATATGTGATGCTCATTTTCGTTTTTGTTTTTTTAACACAGCTGTTTTTCAGTATCACTTAAACAATAAAAATGGCTGAGTAGTTGGTCCTCTAAACCTTTTTTCAAAGTGTAGATAAGGCGTTAACACTGAGTAGATAGTGTAGCTGCAAGTCTTAAAATAAAATGAGGGTAAGAATAATTTAAATAGGCTTATTTAATGAGGCAATTGATTGAGTTTTAGTTTATATATGGTGACCACATACCCATAGATCAGTCGGTAGTGTTGGCAGTACTGTAGAGTTAGCAGCCTTTGATTCTGTTACAGTTTGTATTACAAAATGTACATGAGTTTTTGTTTAAAATATTTTATGTTTTACTTAATACTGTTCAATAATGCAGTTTTTCTGTATTTGTTTCCATGTTAATAATTTTAACTGCAGATATCTTCCAGGTTACAGAGCTCAAGAAAAGCAAATGAACTCATAATTTTCAGGATACAAAGTTAACTTCAGGAATTTAAAAGCAAAACTGTTGTTGGTGTGTACATATTGAAAGATGCTGTTATATCTTCACAATTGCTTTACATGTCGCACAATTCACCCTTTTATTTATCCACATGCCGGGCTTTGGTGTATTTTGAAGAGAAGGGTTGTACAAGTATTGTCCTTAATGTTAAAACTACATTTTGTTCTTGTACATCTGCTCCTATTTAGCTTGAAAGGCAATTCCTCAGATTGAGAAAAAAAGCCTCCTGTATTTCCCTTTTATAATATATACCTCGGTGCTCTAAAGTTGGGTAGTTCATTATTCCAGTTTTGTCTTGCTTTGCATTGATTTTGTCTCGATCCTCACTACGAAATTCTGCCAGTGCAAACATTTTACTAAGGTCAGAGATGTATGAAACCTTCAGCATCATTTATTGAAAAGCCCCAAAACCTTAAACTGTTCCCCAGGATCTAAATTAATATATTTTAAGTTTTCAGTCACTTATTATTCTTTCCCCCACTGGGCTTCAATTCTAGGAAACGGGCGCTGCCATCTTGCCTCAAAAGCATCACATATTGAGGAGAGGGGTGAAAAGCACAGGGGGCGGGTTATAGTTGTGCTTTGCACAGACAGAGCAGAGCTGGGGTCAGGAAAAGGACAGCAATCCCAGAATGTAGAGCGGTATGGTCAGAAGACACTTCCTGTTTGCTGGCAGCCTGAGATGCCACAGGCCGCCATCTTGGATTGGGAAAAGGCTCAAAAAATGCAATAGGTGCAGGCAGGATGATTTTTTAATGTGGACATACTGTATGTACAGGCTGTGGGAAACATACAAGATAGGCTCATATTCAGGGTGAAGGTCTGGTTGAAATTGAAATCTCAGACAAATTGGTCTAAAAACCCTTAAATTTTATCTCTAGCCGGCATAATTGGTTTCAGGCATGTTCATAAGTTCATAATCTTATAGAGTTAAACCGAACCAACATATCCTTTCACATTTGGGAATAAAACTCTCCCCATCTCAATGCATGATACTGAATCATTGTCTGTACTTACGTTTGCTCTTGCACCCACTCAAAGATGAAATGCCACCTCAACGATTTTTTTTCCTCCTGGTAGTGGCCATTTTGAAGCTTCCTTTACCAGCTTAGCTTCCTCTATTTAAAGGGACTCCGTAGGCAAAGGGCATAAACTATCCTTCAGCGTCTCGCATTATCATGGCTGCCCTCTCCAATCCTGTCAGAACACAGATGTTTCTGAAAGTAGAAGGCAAAGAGTAGTGGCACAGCCCCTGAATTCCTTTACCATAGACCACCAATAACAGTGGTAAGCTGGTGGCCTAAAGCTCGGCACTGGGAGAGATGGAGAGCAGCCAGGATGAGGAGAATGCCTGTCTTACAGACCCCGCCCATTATGCTGATTATTATGCAGCATCACCAAGCCATAGGTTATGCCCAAATATTTAAAAAGCTAAATCATAAGGTATAAACTGTAAACCGCAATATCCCAGACAATTCTGCAATTTATAAATGGAAAACACATTAGGATTGTGTAGCACAATGGTCTAACAACTGCTTGTCTTCTGTATCCCTTTACACAATGCACAGCGGTAGGAAACGTCCTCTTTGCAGATGTCATTTTGGTTTTGAAATTGACCACAGCAGAAGATACAAGAAGGGAAATTATATTTCCCTGGGGGAGGGATGCATATGAGCACGGTGTCTTGTAACGGTGTTGGTCCGGTTTAAGGCTTTGGGTGCATTTTCATAATTACAACTGTGAGGCCTTCTACCCCATGCTGATTATGTCTCGTTTCAACTGATATGCAATGCCCCAGGATAAATGAGAATCTTCACTGATTTACATCAAACCCAGGATTCTTAGATGTAAACTCAAATGAAAAAATATTAAAATGAAAATCATTGTCTCTGTTTAGGCAAATTTGTGTATTGTGCTTTTGATCATTTTAAACAAATATTTTATTTGTCTGGGGTGATAAATAAAATTGTAAATTTTAAAACACTGGATAAAGCCATAGTTGTGTGTATTTAGGTCAACGGTGGCTTAGGGCTTAATGTCTGTGGGCATCACATGACATACCTGGGCTTCACCCATCCTTTAGAAGGTTGCCTTGAATTGATTTTTGCTCATTGCCGTCTAACCCCAAAGTTGAAAGGATCTCTCTGAATTAATATTTTTATACTTCTACAAAGCAAGTGCCCAAGCTCTTGTCTACAACTAGATTATTTGCCCATCCTGGTCTAGAACAAAGGATATTTTTTAGGATGCAACATAATAGAAAATGATTTATAGTCCGCATTTTACGTTATTTAAGGATTGTAAAATTCAATATCGATCCTGTAGGTCATACTTAACTTGATAGTCATTTTATTCTGAATGTTGAACCTTTACCATGATGTGCTCAATAGGTTACATTTTGTGCCAATTATGTAAAGGCAATTAGATTTGCCACAGCATCATGCAAAGGATCAAACCCATGCCTGCTCTGTTGCCTTGGGTACTCAATTGCTTTGATTTGAAAAACTGTGTCTAAAGGAAGCAGCTACTTAGTAATTATGAACTTTGGAAATGGTAATGTTTATCAGTTTAGGTCTGCAGGGTTATTGGAAATACAAATCTAATATATAAGGTCAACATTGTTCAAAATAAAGCCTTGACATCCATGTTTGGAAACCCTTTAGCAGAAGGACATTTTATAGTAAACAGCTGTACACATGAGCATTTCATCTTTCTGTTATATTGCTATTATTTTAAAATGTTTAATTTCTGTTGTGCATATAAAAGAACCATCAAACTATAAAAAATCTTTACAAAATTTGGAATTTAAATCTTCAACATTATAACTGTTATGGTCTATGTTTTGTGAATGTGCACAGGGATCAGATTCAGTCAATCAACAATTCATTTTTTTTTTTTTACTATAATTGACGATGTGTTACACATCATTTTAACAATGTAACCAATTTGCCCGAGTTGTGCTTGTACAGGAAGAAAAGGAGCTCATGGTGTTGCCCAAGCAGACAGCTGACCCTCGGAGCCCTCTGATAAATAAGAACCTCAGTTTTCTGGGACACCCAGAAGTCTTTCTCGAGCGGTCCCTGATAAGGAAGGCAGAAAAGTGGCATTTTCTGGAGTTATTTTATTTTGCTAGGACTGTTAGAGGGTTACAACACAACTTTGAGCAGTCATGCGCGACTACCTCTGGACCTCAGCCTCCTTCACAAAAGAACCGTAAAGATCACTTGATCACTACTGCCCCATTTTCCCAGTCAAATGGTCTAAAAAGGCAGCAGGACGGTGGAGGTGGTGGTATAGCAAATATTTTCATGTTATATAAATACGGCCTTGTTCTTCCCTGCCCATATGTATGATATTAGGATTGTTTCAGAGGGAGATATTAGGGACCTGATTTATCAACCATTCTGCCAGACTTTGCCACATCGGTGCAAATTAGAGTGCTGTAAAATCTTTATTTAAAAAAAAAATTACACTGGCACATGTTGCACTACAAAAACATATTTGCTAAATTATTAGTGGTGCAGCAACATGCTTAAAAAATATAAATTTGTGGCGTATTCTGGCAAAAGTGCTTGATAAATCAGGCCCTACTTCTGGTCCTAAAATGATTTGTAAGGCCACTCTGACAATTAAACAATACAATGACAAGAGATATTCTGTGATAAAGCACTAAAACAACTCAACAATATCTACATTGAAAGCTGGCACAAAACTATAGTTGTATGTATAAAACCTCAAAGTATGTATAGTAGTGTGCTAGTTAATCTTTGTAATGGCCTACCGGTCACTGGTTTAATAGCTGTTCTGCTGCAATGAGAATCCTGTGTTGAAGAAACCATTGAGTCACAATGTCCAGTTCCCATCCTCTCGTTCTTTGGCTGTCAGTAAATTTTCAGCTCTCTTACCTGCTAGTTTCTTTGCTGTCTGGATTTCAGATTTCATTGTTAAAATCAACCTTTTGTTAAATAGGATATGTGTGTAAGGAAATCAAACCCTTTTTACATTTTATTTAAAACAAAGTTTAATTCACCTCAGAATTAAATAGGACCTTGGTTTGTACCTGTGTTGCTATTTTATTCTCGTTTTTTCATTCATGTATTTAAACTTGTGCTTGTCGCCCATATTCGAAACGCAGATGGAGACCAGACTAGTTCATAGTCTCAATATTGGTTTGTTTCTTAGTAAGGTTTTCCTCGCTCTGTATGATTAACGGGTGCACTTGATTCACTTTTTACTGTTTTATTGATTAAAAAGGTGAAACCAAAATATAATATATGCAAATAATTTGCTGTTTTTTTCTTTTTTTTGTCTCATGAGCAGCAAGCATTGTGTGGTGGTTTATCAGTGTTGTGTGAGTAACATGCCTTTCTCTCCAGATAATTTTCTGCATGTTACCTGTCTTCTGTGTGTCTGAAAACAATTAGAGTCTACGGTACTTCTTGAAGGAGATTGCTAGTTGTTAAAAAAAATATTATTCCTTCCATTTAGAATGAGTGCTTGATAGAATTTGAGTCTGTTATTCTTTATGGTTGTCCGAAATGCTGTAATATCTTCCAATAAACTTTGTTTTCTTAACTGAATTTTAGTGCATTTCTAATAATTTTCAGGGAAAAAAATGCATGCAAATTGATTTGCTTTAGAGTAGTACAGGTTGTTCAAGAATTTACTGTACTTGAAGAGTAGTTGCTAATGTTTTATTAATTGGCAAATGTAGCATAACACAGGGTGTTAGCTTGGTTTGACCACACAGTAGCTTAGCAGCAATTTAGTTTATAGCTGGTGTTACATAGTTCATACGGTTGAAAAAAAACAGCAAGTTTAACCAACGAATAAGAAATTTTATGTCAGCCAAAGAATGCAATGCTTGATCTACCAATCATTGTTGAGCAATTGACCATAGCGGGTATTTTCATGGATCAATTATCTTCTGATTGCGACGCCAGTAGGGGGCTTACAGTGGAGGACAAGAGGAGGGGACGGGACGATCAGGGTGTGGGGACCAGCGCTTCAGCTGTATTGCTTAGCAGTTAGATCAGCCATTTCACCATGTCGGAGGCATCAGAGACACCGGAGTTTCATATTTTAACAGAGAGTGGTGCCGTGTGTCCCATGTGCCAAGCACGCCAGACCTCGGGCCAGGCACCCCTGTGTGCTGGGTGCACTACTGTCCCGTGCTGCCTCACGCAGCTGGCAGGTCCCACACCTCATTTGGGTTGTCAGTTTCTCTGCAACCTTTGCGGTCCAGTGTCTGCCAACAGATGAGGTTCGCCTTGTGGTGGACAAGGTGGCTTGGTTGGAGAGCATAGGAGCATCCGGAGTCTCTGCCCGCCCAGGCGGAAGGCTACTGCCAAATATAGGCATATTCAGACGGAATCCTCAGATTCTAGCTCCTATGTCAAGGACCTATTTAGGGGTTCAGGATCTACTTCCGACCGAGGGTGAGGTGTCTGGCAGCAAAGAGGAACCAGAAACAGGGCATACAGTGGGGAACCCTCCGGATCAGACAGATCGGATTGAGGAGCTTATTTAGGCAATATTGGAGGTTCTGCACCTCTCTACTCCTCAGCCAAAGATGAAGAAGGTGAGGCAGGTTTTTCCCAGGCTTTTCAATTTCAACAGGCTTGTGACAAAGGAGTGGGAGAGACCGGATAAGCTTCTATCTCTTCGTAAGGTCCTAGACGCCAAGTACTGCATTCCATATGAGGGGGTTAGGGTTTGGTCTTCACCACCTGATGTAGACGAACTGGTGTTGGGTCTGGCTCGGCACACCATTATCCCTACTTTGAATAGTGCAGCCTTGAGAGACCTGGTGGATAGGAGGGCATGCATTTTCCATGGTGGGGTCAGCCATGCGCCCAGGTTGCACCACATCCATGGCAGTTACAGCAGGCAAGTTCTGGATGAAGCAGCAGAGGAGGCGTTAGCAAAATGGAGGTTCACGTTCCTCTGCACTTCGTTTGAACTCCTTCGCTTTGGAGGTCTTCAGATACATGGTGCCAGCTATGAACGACTTGGTGTGTCTGGTGGCTAGGGGGCTTGCCTTGCTGGTCACCTTGCGACACACGGTCTGGCTGAAACAGCGGACGGCCGACTCTGGTTCTAAAAAGACGCCTACTGCCTTCCCCTTTTCAGGGGGTCGTATTTGAGCATCTGGTTCGGAAGGCCATGGTTGGAAAGTCGACTAGGCTTCCACCGAAACAGAAACAGAGGACCTTGTTTCACAGGTAGCTGAATTTTCGGCCCTTCTGGAAGTTTGGAGGTTTTGAGTAAGCGAAAGCCACAGGGGAAACCTAGATCCCAAGGGGCCAGCCAGCCCAAGCCCCCAGCCAAGCCCTCTCACGGTTGACGGGGGGAGCTCTCACTGGATTTGGTGGGTGGCAGCTTTTGCACTACGCGCCGGTGTGGAGGTTAACGGATATCCGACACCTAGGTCCGATTGAGTTAGGGACCAGACTTCCACACAGATTTGTAGCGTCCAAGCCTTCCCATGTTGCGGAAAGGGCGGCGGATCGCAACCGTGCAATTGAGCTCTTGCTGTACCAGGGAGTTGTAGTACCTGTGCCCCTCCCCTCAGAGTGGGGATGTGGCTTCTACTCAATACTATTCCTCATCCCCAAGGACGGGTCCGTTCGACCTATCCTGAATCTCCGGAATTTGAACCGTTACGTTGTGGAAGTACTGCATGTAAACTCTAAGGTCGGTCATGAGGTCGCTGCTACGGGGGGAGTTTCTGGCCACGGTGGAAATAAAGGACATGCATGTCCCGATCTTCCCTGGTCATCAACAATACCTACACTTTGCGGTGGGCACCTGACATTTCCAATTTGTGGCACTGCCTTCGGACTGTCCACTGCCCCGTGAGTGTTCACGGAAGTCTTGGCAGTGGTGATGGCACTCCTGTGGAGGCAGGGTGTGCACATTACCCCAAACCTGGAAGATTTGCTCACCCGAGCCCCATCTCTGGTACTGCGGGATGTTCGGACAGTCCTGTCCATGCTGGAGATTTCGGGTGGGTGATAAACTACCCCAAGTCCCAGGTGGTTCTCTCCATGGTAGCGACCTATCTAGGTATGACATTGGATCCTCAACATTCACAGGTCCTTCTTCCGGTGCTTTGGTGCACGACTCTTCAGGAAGCGGTGAGGCCGCTGCTGAAAGACGAACATTCCATGATCGCCTTGTCCTGATGGTGTCTTCCATCGAGGCAGTTATGTATGCCCAGTTCCACTCCAGTCCTCTACAAATTCTGCTCCTATCGAAATGACGCAGGACTGTGCAGATGTTGGACCGTCGCTTCATATTGCTGGACAATGCCTGGCGATCACTGAATTGCTGGCTGGACCAGCAGTCGCTGGAAGTGGAGTGGGTTGGTCTTTCCTGCAGGTCCGGTGGATCATCCTGACCACAGACACCAGTCTGATGGGTTGGGGTAGTGTTCTGGACAACCAGACAGTTCATGGTCTCTGGGACCAGCAGGAGCGCAGTCTTCCAATCAATGTGTTGGAACTGAGGGCGATTCTGCTGGTTTTCAGGCATTGGTCTACCCACCTCTAGGGCCTTCCGGTTACGGTACAGTCGGACAATTCCACGGCTTTGGCCTGCATAAACCATTTGTGGGGTACCAGGAGCTGGCAGGAGTTCTCAGCAGTTCACATTCCAGGTGTGGAGAATCTGCAGGCCGATTATTTGAGCAGGGAGATGGTGGACCAGGGGGGAATGGTCCCTTCACCAAGATGTGTTTAAAACCCTCTGCGATTGGTGGGAACTGCGGAGGGGGACCTCTTCGCATCTCGGCACAATCGGAAGGTGTCCAAGGTGTGATGCCCCCTGGCCCGTGGCAGTCGACACCATTCCCTGGTCAAGATACAGCCGCTCTTCGTATTCTGCCACTGCCACTTCTGGGTTGCGAAGGTCAACTGCAGCAGATCCCTATCATCCTGATTGCTCCACAATGACCCAGAAGGGTGTGGTTCGCGGATCTGGTCAGCACGATTGTGGAGTCCCTGTGTTGACTCCCCAACCTCCCAGATCTTCTGCAACAGGACCCTCTGCGGCACCCCAATTCTCCAGCACTGGCTTTAGTGGCTTGGCTGTTGAGACCAGCATATTGGAGGAGAGGGGTTTGTCTGCCATGTTAATTTGGACCTTTATTTCAACTCCTCGCCTTCG
This sequence comes from Gastrophryne carolinensis, assembly GCA_027917425.1. Classification (NCBI taxonomy): domain Eukaryota; kingdom Metazoa; phylum Chordata; class Amphibia; order Anura; family Microhylidae; genus Gastrophryne; species Gastrophryne carolinensis. The sequence goes on along the minus strand of CM051242.1, from coordinate 22,714,476 downwards.
TGTCTTGGTGCAAATCTAAGGGCCACTCCTGTAGGAGGTTCTCTGTACCCAAAATATTCTAAGTATACAGCACGTCCTGTTCCACTTGAATCCTTACTCCTGGGTAATACATCCACAAGATGGCGCTGGACTGCAGAGACAGAAAAGTGGCTCCTCCCGGCCCCATATATACCAGGGACCTCCCACAAATTCCCCAGATCTTCTCTGCAGTCTGGGTTGCGATGACTAGAAGATGGCTCTCTCTACTCGCAGGTGTGCGGGGCTTATTAGCCTGCGGCCCTGTAGGACTATTCCCACCCGTTCCTTCTTACTGCCTCCCAGCTTAGGCTGCACTGGTCGGGTGATGGTAGGCAGCACCGCTGTCAGGTGCGTTTTCGCTTTCTTCGGGGGGGCGGGCCTTGCGGATGATGCCTTCTGCATCACTGTCTCCATGGCCCACCCCTCGAGGTATATGCGGACGCCATTTTGGTTCTCTGAGCTGCATGTGTCTGGCGTCTCCCTATCGCGGTCCGTAAGTGCCCCTGCAGGCTGGCTATTTTTGTTTTTTACTGTACTGCATTTAGCTTATGGGATCTTTTTGCTTATGTCTTGCAGGCGGGTCAAACTTTTTGTGGTTTCTCCCGGTCCTATCCCCTCTATTTAGTGTTAACTCTTTATTGGAGGGCTATTGAATTACCTTACCTCCCACTTCCCTAGCGGGCTATTGGGGCGTCCCGGGTTGCTATTAGCGTCAATCCCTATTGGCCTGTTGTGCCGTGATAATCACCATATGGCGGCTTCTCAGGATAATGTGCTCGGGGTTCCTTCGGGACAAGCTCAGCTGTGTATGGCGTAAGGGGTATCCCCTATAAGTGATGATGTCAGGGTGTGTGTACCCTGCGTCCAGCATATGCTTGCGCTGTAGTCTGGGCTACCGGTGCCTGGGCTTGCGCCCCCTCTGGCTTCGCCTACCCCCCCACGCTTACATATGACTCCTAGTGAGGTACATACCAGTGGGGAGTCTCAACCTGATTTGGCTGCACAGGTGGCCAGCATTGAGAGGCATATTGCCGGGTCTGGCCTGCGTAAGGCTTCTGCTAAGAAGCGGCATTTATCACCTGGTGTTACTCTCTTTCCTATGGAGGCTGAGGAATTTTTTGACATTACCGGTTATACCCCCCTGAAAGAGGGGGAATTATTTTCTGATTCAGAATCATCCTGAGGAATAGAAGGTTTATGGTGCCGATTCTGGGTCTGACCCATGGGCTTCAGATGATACTGACAGGCTCTTAGCTCACATTTTTGAAGTACTCTGTATCTCTCCTCCTGCCGTGGCTCCGCGGCAGCAGGGGGAGTTGTTTCATACTGTTAAACCACGCTTGGAGTTTCCTGAACAAACTCGCTTCAATAATCTGGTGCTCAAAGAGTGGGAACGGCCTAGCAGGCTTCCCGGGGTGCCAAAGAGTTGGGATAAGAGGTATCCCTTTCTCGCTGAGATGGTTAAACGTTGGTCATGTCCTCCCAAAGTGGTTGCACCAGTCCTGGGGTTGTCCAACACATCCGTCATGCATTCCCCTGACTCTACTACCCTGAGGGATGGGGAGGACAGGCGCATAGATCAGCTGGCTTGCCATGCTTTTGCCTGTGTGGGGACCGCGCTGCGTCCGGTCTGTGCCTCTGCCATTACTGCTGTTGCTATTAAAATCCTGCTCAAGAGTCTCTTAGATGGGGCCCCTGATGATGCGGGTAGTGAAGAGTATAGAGCTCTTCTGCGTTGTGAGGAATTTGTTGCATATGTTCTCTCTGCCTTGGACGATACCATTAGAATGTGTGGCAGGGCATCTGCCTTGTTGGTGGCTATACGCCGCTCGGTCTGACTGCGCCAGTGGCCAGCTGACACCGCTGCTAGGCTCTCACTGGGTTTCCCTTCAAGGGGCTGTGCCTCTTTGGTGAACGTCTGGACTTGTTTGCTAAGGGAGGCAAGTTGCCTCAGCGTAGAAGGCAGCCCCGGTCCTTTCGGGGTTCGGGTGCCTTTCCTCCTTCCTTCCGTGGTTCCAGAATTGGACGGGGAACTTCCTTTACTGGGGCCCGCAGAGATTTTTGGGGCAGAGGCAGAGGACGTGGCTGCCCTGGTCCCTCCTGGGGTCCCAAGCCTAAGTCCTCCCCCAAGCCCCCTCAGGGATGAAGGGGCGCCCTCACCCATCCGGGTGGGGGGACGGCTTTGGCTCTTTGCTCACGTCTGGAGGCGTCATGTCTCAGACCGGTGGATTCAGGAGGTAGTGTCCTCCGGTTACAAGATAGTTTGCAGCCTGGCCGCCCCCAAGATTCATCAGACCCCGGATAGCTCAAAACCCCCTGTCATCTCAGGGTCTGGCCCTTGCTGTCCAATGCCTTCTGGAATTGGGAGTCATCTACTGGGTGCCCTTAAGGGAAAGAGGCAAAGGCTACTATTCTTAGTATACAGTACGTCCTGCTCCAAATCTAATACTTACACTTGGGATATACTCCGCCAGATGGCGCTGGACTGCAAAGACATCGAAAATAGGCTCCTCCCGGCCCCTCAAATACCCGGGGACCTCCCACAAATCCCCCGGAATTTCTCGGCAGTCTGGCTGCGAAGGACGAGAAATGGCTCTCTACTCGCAGGTGAGCGGGGCTATTAGCCTGTGGCCCTGTAGGACTATTCCCACCCGTTCCACTAGTAATATGCCTCCCAGCCTTGGCTGCGCTGGTCGGGTGAAGGTAGGCAGCACCGCTGTTAGGTGCTTAGGAGCGCTGCTCCACCGCAATCCCCCACCAAAGGGTAGGCGGTTCAGGCTTATGGTGAGCCTCTATGGGATGCCCCTCCCGCACTAGTGCCCCTGCCTATCGGTGGGCCCTGTTTAAGTGGCCGCTGTCCTCCTTCATTCTCCTTGTAGCCTTCGGGGGAAAAGAGGGGGGGGTGTGTGTAAATGTGTATGCTATGCATTCTGTGTTTTACACTCTTTTTCCATTCTGTTTAGTCTTGTGTTAGCCGCCGCGCTGACTTGCCTTTACTGTCTTTTTAAAATTGCCGCCGCCGCGCGCTGACTTGGTTCCACACTTGGCGGCGGCATTTCCTCAGGCGCTGGTGCACCATCATTGGCTGCTTGCTCGTTCTGGCTTCGCGCTCTTCGGGGGGGCGGGGCCCGTTTATGGCGCGCTCAGCGTCATCGCTGATACCGGCCCGCCCCTTGAGGTATACCTACGCCATCTTTAACCTGTTGGTTGGCCCATGCGCGACAGACCCCGACCTACCGCGGTCCGTAAGTGCCCTCGCGGGCGGCTTTATATCTTTCACTTTTGTATACAGTGTACTTACAGGTCTTGTCTGCTTACGTCTTTCAGGTGGGGCGAACCCTTTTGGCTTCTCCCGGCCCTGTATTAGTATATAACTTGTAGGCCTTGTAAAAATAATACTCCCACTTCCCTAGCGGGTTATTGGGGCATCCGGGGTTGCTATATAGCGTTATTCCCTATCGGCGTATAGCGCCGCTATAATCACCATATGGAGGCATCTCAGGATAATGTGACCTGACCTGCTGTGTGTAGCGTGTGGGCAGCCTCATGCTAACGCTGACTAGGCGCGGGTCTGTGTACCCTGTGCCGAGCAGGTGCTTGCATTGCAATCTGGCCTGCCAGTGGCTGCACCTCGTTTCACTTCACCTACTCCCCCAAGCTTAAACCTCACTCCTACTGAGTTGCATACTAGTGAGGATTCTCAGCCTGATGTGTCTTCTAGACTGGCTACTGTTGAGCAGTTGATTGCTAAGTCCTTAGTGCGTAAGGCCCCTGCTAAGAAGCGGCACTTGATGCCTAATGTCACTGTTTTCCCTATGGGAACTGAGGAGTTTTGGAATCTTTGTCGCTATACCCCGTGATAAAGGGGAGCTGTTTTCTGATTCAGGCTCATCTGATGAGAGACCAAGGGGTCATGACGATTCTGGCTCTGACACTGACAGATTATTGACCCAGATTTTTGAGGTTCTGTCCATCTCTCACCCTGTTGCGGCTCCCAGGCAAAGAGGGGAGCTTTTCCATACAGCAAAATCACGTTTGGAATTTCCCGAGCAGGCACATTTCCATAACCTTGTGCTCAAGGAATGGGAGCGCCCCAGTAAACTTCCCGGGGTTCCAAAAAGTTGGGATAGGAAGTATCCCTTTCCTGCTGAGGTGGTTAAATGTTGGTCATCCCCCCCCTGAGGTGGATGCCCCAATCCTAGGGCTATCTAACACCTCTGTCATGCATTCCCCTGACTCCACTACCCTGCAGGATGCTGAGGACCGGCGCATTGACCAGCTGGCATCCCACGCCTTTGCATGTGCGGGGACGGGGCTGTGCCTGGTCTGTGCCTCTGCCATTACTGCTGTGGCCACTAGAACCCCTATCAGAAATATGCTTGTGCCCCTGATGATTTGCCTTGTGAGGTGTTCAATGCACTCTCCAGTTGTGATGTTTTTGTAAATTTTGTCCTCTCAGCATTGGATGGCACCATCAGAATGTGTGCCAGAATTTCTGCCCTCGTGGTGGCTATACGCCGATCGGTTTGGCTGCGCCAGTGGGCTGCTGCCAAGAAGGCCCTCACTGGGTTTCCCTTTAAAGGACTGCACCTGTTTGGGGACCGCCTGGACCTTTTTGCTAAGGGAGGCAAGTTACCCCAGCGCAGGCGGCAATCTCGGCCCTTTCGGGGTCAGGGTTCCTTCTCCTCCCCTTACCGTGGTGCCAGACGGGAGGGGGGTTTCCTTTCCTGGGGCCCGGGGAGATTTCTGGGGTAGGGGCAGAGGACAAGGGCGTCCTGGCTCCTCCTGGGGTCCCAAAGCAAAATCCTCTCCCAAGCCCTCTCAGGCATGATGGGGCGCCCTCACCCATCCGGGTGGGGGGACGGCTGCAGCTCTTCGCTCACGTCTGGAGGCTTCGTGTCTCAGACCGGTGGATTCAGGAAGTAGTGTCCTCCGGTTACAAGTTGGAGTTTGCTGCCTGTCTCCCTCCAAGATTCATCAGATCTCTGATTCCTCAGGACCCTGTGTCAGCTCAGGAGCTAGTGCAAGCAGTGCAAGGCCTCCTGGAACTGGGGGTTATCTGCCAGGTCCCCTTAAGAGAAAAGGCAAGGGCTTTTATTCCAACCTATTCACAGTACCCAAAAAAGATGGTTCAGTCAGGCCCATCCTGGACTTGAAGATCCTCAACAAGTTTGTCAGGGGCAGGTGCTTTCGCATGGAAGCTCTGCGCTCTGCGCCAAGGGGATTTCATGACTTCTGTGGCCATCAAAGATGCTTATCTTCATATTCCTGTGTTCAGGTCATCAAAGGTTCCTCAGGTTCGCTCTGATGGATCAACACTACCAGTATGTGGCCTTGCCCTTTAGCCTCACTTCAGCTCCCAGGGTGTTCACCCAGGTGCTGGCTGGCGTGATGTCTCTGCTCAGATGTCAGGGCGTCCACGTGCTTCCCTATCTGGACGACATTCTCATCACTTCCCAGTCTCTACATCAGGCAGAGTTGGATACTCAGCTGGTGGTGTCCACTCTGGAGTCATTTGGATGGGTGATCAACCACCCCAAGTCCTCACTGTCCCCTTCCTTGTTAGTTCCATTCCTAGGAATGAATCTGGATACAGTTCAGGCAAGGATCTTCCTTCCTCAACAGAAGGTGGACAGTCTGATTGCACAGGCTCAGTCCCTCCTAGCTTGTCCCTATCCCTCCATCAGACAGGGGATGCAGCTGGTGGGCCTGATGGTGGCATGCTTCAGAACGGTCCCTTATGCTCAGTTCCACTTGAGGCCTCTGCAACTTCACCTATTGTCAGTATGGGACAAGGACCCAGCGTCCCTGGACAAGGTCTGTGTGCTCTCCCCCCTGGTCAGGAGGTCCCTCTCGTTGTGGATGGACTCAAGGAACCTGTTGGGGGGCAGATCCTTTCTTGCCCCTTCCTGGGAGACGGTCACCACGGATGCCAATCTGTCAGGTTGGGGGGGTTTCTGGAAGTCCCTGCGGTTCCAGGGGAGGTGGGGTCCTCAGGAGGCCCACACACCTATCAATGTCTTGGAACTGCGGGTGATCAGTCTAGTTCTGGCTCACTTGACTACTCACCTTTGGGGCCTGCCTGTTCAGGTGCGCTTGGACAACCAGACGGCAGTCGCCTACATCAATCATCAGGGAGGGACCCGGAGCAAGGGGCCCTCCAGGAAGCATCTCTGATCCTGACTTGGGCGGAGGTCAATGTCCCCTGCATATCAGCTGTGTACATCCCGGGGGTGGAAAATTGCCTGGCGGACTCTCTCAGCAGGGGAACCTCTCACCAGGGAGAATGGTCCCTATGCAGCAGGGTGTTTCAATCCCTGTGTCACCGTTGGGGCCAACCAGATGTGGATCTGTTTGCGTCCCGCCACAATCACAAGCTCCCAGCTTTTGTCTCTCTGTCCCAGGATCCTCTGGCCTTGACCTCGGATGCTCTAGCAATGTCATGACAGGACATTCAGTTCCTGTATGTCTTCCCTCCAATCCCCCTGCTGGGCAGGGTTCTGCGCAAGATTGCTCTGGAAGGGGGGCCAGCAATTCTGGTGGCCCCCAGGTGGCCAAGAAGAGTGTGGTTCGCAGACGTGGTGCAGCTGGCAGTAGATCAGTACGCTCTGCCCTTGGTGCCAGATCTGCTCACTCAGGGCTCACTATGCAATCCCAATTTACAAACTCTGGCTTTGACGGCTTGGCTGCTGAAACCTCCATCTTGATGGAGAAGGGGCTGTCTTCCTCGGTTGTGGATACTTTGATTAAAGCTAGGAAGAATTCAATTTATTACAGGGTTTGGCGTGCCTACATTGACTGGTGTGAGTCTAAGTCTCTTCCCTGTCGTATGTTCTCTATTCCCAGGATTCTGGAATTCCTGCAGCATGGGTTGGAGATGGGACTCCAGCTCAGAACTCTGAAGGGTCAGGTTTCTGCCCTGGCCATTTTCTTCCAAAAGTCCTTTGCTCAGCACCCTCTGATCAGGACTTTTTTCCAGGGGGTCACCCATGTGCACCCCCCACGTAAGCCTATGGTGCCTGTTTGGGATCTGTCAGCCTTGCAGAGTGCTCCCTTTGAACCTGTGCAGGATGCTGCCTTGGCCATTCTTACGCTCAAGGTTGTATTTCTGGTGGCTATCACTTCTGTCAGGCGTGTGTCTGAGTTGGCGGCGCTTTCCATTCAGCCCCCCTACTATGAGAGACACCAGGACAAGGTGGTGTTTCGTTTCAAACCTGACTTTCTGTCTAAGGTAGTGTCTGCCTTTCATTTGAATCAGGATATTCTTCCTTCTTTGTGCCCTAATCCTAGCAATGCTAAGGAGAGGGTTTTGTACTCTTTGGATGTGGTTAGGTGTCTACTATCAGCAAGTGGATTCGTCAGGCTGTGATTCAGGCCTACTCTGCTAAGGGGAAGAATCCTCCCTTCCGCCTTACTGCTCTTTCCACTCGTGCTATTGGTGCCTCTTGGGCTTCTCAGCACCAGGCTTCTGTTGAACAAGTTTGCAAGGCCGCTACTTGGTCTTCTGTTCATACCTTTTCTAGGTTTTGCAAGGTTGATGTTAGGGCCTCAGCTGATGCTGCTTTTGGCCGAAAGGTTCTGCAGGTGGCAGTGGGTTAAACTGCTGCTGATTTTTCTTGGGGATCCCACCCTACTTTATGGACACTGCTATTGGATGTCCCAAGTGTAAGTATTAGATTTGGAGCAGGACGTATTGTATACTAAGAATAATACAATTCTGTGATTACTCACCTTTAGAATTGGTATTATGAGTATACAGTACGTCCTGCTCCAACCCACCCTTGGTTTGCATTATCTTGGATCCCCTGTATGGTGATTATCATTGTTATAGTTGATAGTTTGGATTGTTTAATTCTCCTGGCTTCTCATTAACTGCTTTTCAATGCTGGGGATTTGTGGGAAGTCCCCGGGTATTTGAGGGGTCGGGAGGAGCCTATTTTCGATGTCTCTGCAGTCCAGCGCCATCTGGCGAAGTATATCCCAAGTGTAAGTATTAGATTTGGAGCAGGACGTACTGTATACTCATAATACCAATTCTACAGGTGAGTAAGCACAGAATTGTATTATTCCAATCTTTTCACTGTTCCCAAAAAAGACAGGTCCATCAGACCCATCCTGCATTTAAAGCGCCTCAACAAATTTGATTCAGACACTTTCGTATGGAGACTCCGCTGTGAATTCTCTACGCCCAGGGGACTTCATGACCTCTGTAGACATCAAGGATGATTACCTTCACATACCAATCTTTCCAGGTCATCAGAGATTTCTCAGGTTTGCTCTGGGGGATCAGCACTACCAATTTGTGGCCTTGCCCTTTGGTCTCACCTCGGCTCTCAGGGTATTCACCAAGGTGCTGGCAGGGGTGATGGCTCTGCTGAAATCTCAGGGCATTTGCATTCTTCCATACTTGGACGACATTCTTATCACTTCTCAGTCCTTCCAACAGGCAGAGCTGGATACCCAGCGGGTGGTGTCCACACTGGAGTCATTCGGCTGGGTGATCAACCACCCCAAATCTTCCCTGTCTCCTTCCATGGTGAAGTCCTTTCTGGGCATGATTCTGGATTCATCTCAGGTCAAGATCTTTCTTCCTCAGCAGAAGGTGGAGACTCTTCAAGAGCAAGCACGGCTCCTTCTGTCTTGTCCTCATCCGTCCGTTAGGCAGGGAATGCAGTTGGTGGGTCTGTTGGTGTCCTGCTTCGAGGCGGTTCCATATGCTCCGTTTCACATGAGACCTCTTCAGCTTCACCTCTTGTCAGTATGGGATCGGGACCCTGTGTCCTTGGATCAGGTGTTTGTTCTGTCCCCTCTGGCCAGGCGGTCTCTATCGTGGTGGCTGGACTCAAGGAACCTGCTGGGGGGCAGATCCTTTCTGGCCCCTTCCTGGGAGACTGTCACCACGGATGCCAGTCTGACAGGTTGGGGGGCTTTTGGAAATCCCTGAAATTCCAGGGTCAGTGGGGCCCCCAGGGGGCCCACACCCCTATCAACTTTCTGGAGTTGAGGGTGATCAGGTTGGTTCTCGCCCACTTAACCCCACACCTTCGGGGTCGGGCTGTTCAGGTCCGCTTGGACAACCAGACGGCGGTTGCCTACATCAATCATCAGGGAGGGACCCGGAGCAGGAGGGCCCTCAAGGAAGTGTCTATGGTTCTGTCCTGTGCGGAGGACAATGTTCCCTGCATCTCGGCTGTGTACATTCCGGGGGTGGAGAATCTGGAGGCAGACTCTCTGAGCAGGGGGACCTCTCGTCTGGGAGAATGGTCCCTCCAGCAGCAGGGTGTTTCGCTCCCTGTGCCACCGCTGGGGTCAGCCGGATGTGGATCTGTTTGCGTCCCGCCACAATCGCAAGCTTCCAGTCTTTGTCTCTCTGTCCCAGGATCCTCTGGCCTTATCCATGGATGCCTTAGCAATGTCTTGGAAGAGCTTTCAGCTCCTGTATGTTTCCCCCGTTTCCTCTGCTGGGCAGGGTGCTGCGCAAGATAGCTCAGGAAGGGGTGCCAGCCATCCTGGTGGCCCCCTGTTGGCCAAGAAGAGTGTGGTTCGCAGACATCGTGCAGCTGGCAGTAGATCAGTATGCCCTGCCCTGGGTTTCAGACCTGCTCACTCAGGGGCAGCTACGCCACCCCAATTTACAAACGCTGGCCTTGACGGCCTGGCTGCTGAAACCTCCATCTTGATGGAGAAAGGGCTGCCTGCCTTGGTCGTTAATACCATGATCAGGGCTAGTAAAAAGTCCTTTTCTTCCATCTACTATAGGGTTTGGCGTACTTACATTGATTGGTGCGAGTCTAAGTCGCTTCCCTATCGTGTGTTTTCTATTCCTAGGATTCTGGAATTTCTGCAACATGGTTTGGATCTGGGTCTTTAACTCAGTACTCTGAAAGGTCGTGTTTCTGCTTTGGCCATTTTCTTCCAAAGGTCTTTTGCTCAGCATCCCCTGGTCAAAACCTTCTTCCAGGGGGTTACTCACGTGCGTCCCCCACGTAAGCCTATGTTACTAGTCTGGGACTTGAACTTGGTCTTATCTGCCTTGCAGGGGTCTCCCTTTGAGCCTTTGCAGGGGGCCCCTTTGTCCATTCTTACGCTTAAGGTAATCTTTTTGGTGGCTATTACTTCTGTTAGGCGTGTTTCTGAGTTGGCGGCGCTTTCCATCAAGCCCCCTTACTTTGAGAGACACAAGGACAAGGTGGTGTTTCTTTTTAAGCCAGATTTTCTGCCTAAGGTTTTTTTCTGCTTTTCATCTCAATCAGGACATTGTTTTGCCTTCTGTGTGTCCTAATCCTAGTAACACTAAGGAGAGGGTTTTACACTCTTTGGACGTGGTCAGGACTCTGAAGTTCTATTTGGTGGCTACTGAGTCCTTCAGGAAGACTGATGCTCTTTTTGTGCTCCCGTCTGGACCTAAGAAGGGTCTGGCTCCAGCTAAATCTACTATCAGCAAGTGGATTTGTCAGGCTGTGATTCAGGCCTATTCTGCTAAGGGGAAGAATCCTCCCTTCCGCCTTACTGCTCATTCCACTCATGCTGTTGGTGCCTCTTGGGCTTTTCAGCACCAGGCTTCTGTTGAACAAGTTTGCAAGGCCGCTACTTGGTCTTCTGTTCATACCTTTTCTAAGTTTTACAAGGTTGATGTTAGGGCCTCAGCTGACGCTACTTTTGGCCGCAAAGTTCTGCAGGCGGCAGTGGTTTAAACTGCCCGCTGTTACTTTTTGGGGATCCCACCCTACCTTACGGACACTGCTATTGGATGTCCCAGGAGTAAGGATTCAAGTGGAACAGGATGTGCTGTATACAATTCTGTGATTACTCACCTGTAGAATTGGTAATATACATATACAGCACGTCCTGTTTCACCCCGCCCTTGTTTTCATTGTTCTTAGTTACCTCTGTATGGTGATTGTTCTTATGTTCAATTTTTGATAATGGTTATAGTTCTCCCGGCTTAATTTTAACTGCTTTTCAATACTGGGGAATTTGTGGGAGGTCCCTGGTATATATGGGGCCGGGAGGAGCCACTTTTCTGTCTCTGCAGTGCAGCGCCATCTTGTGGATGTTTACCCAGGAGTAAGGATTCAAGTGGAACAGGACGTGCTGTATACGTATAATACCAATTCTACAGGTGAGTAATCACAGAATTGTATTTTTGGAGTTCTTCCAGCAAGACCTGCATGCTGGCCAACAGCCTAGCACACTTAAAGTGGACCAACACCCAGGGAGGATCGGCCCGGGAATCTATAAGATTCCCGGGGCGATCAGATCCCTCCCCGCGGGGCATCCGAAATCGGGATGTCCCGCGGAGTGAAACCCGCCCAGAAACCTTACCTTAACCCCGTTCCAACGGCGCATGCACGGGCCGCGGCCGCGTCTCGTGCTTCCCTCTAGCAGGGCGCGCACCCGTGCCGCCCGTTTGTGAATGGCCGGCGCGGGCGCGCTTCCTGTTAGAAGGAAGCGCGAGACGCGGCCTCCAGCGCTCAGAGCTGCTGTGGTTGGACGCCGCTTGTACGTGCATACCACAGCGGCTCTGAGCGCTCTGATTGTACGAGCGCCCGTGTAGGAGCGTGGTGAGGTGAGTGTTTCCGGGCGTTCTGGGGGGTTTCACACAGCGGGGCACCCCCCGATTGGGGTGCCCCACCGAAGTGGACCAAAACCCAGGATAGTCAAAATCCTGGGTGTTGGTCCACTTTTAGAGCCAGGTCTCGGCCTTGTCCATGTTTTTCCAATGGACGTAGCATAGGCTACTTTCACAGTGAGGCCTAACTAGCCCCCTATATTGCTGCAATAAAGGTGAGTACAATTTGTTTTTATGCCTATACAATCCTTTAAAAAAACGATCATTATCACCACTGTACCAGCCTGTTCTGCCCACTCAGTTTGTTTATGCAAATAATCATTTATTTCCTCAGTTATGTTCAGGGGAGGGGATTATCATTATTATTTATAAAGCGCCACCATCTTTCGTAGCACTGTAGATTACACAAAAAAAATGTTTAAATTGCCCCACAATTCAATCCACAAGGATTCTTTGTCCTCATAATCTTCAGGTAACATTTCCTCCTTAACAAGTGCTTTTTATTGACAAATTTTCCACTAGTACCAGAGCCTTATATTCCCCACTTTACTTACCAGACCTCTGGTGTTTGTGAACACACACTTCCAAGTTGCCATCTAGTTTTACACATTCAGCTTTAGTAGTGCTAATTTCTACAGTTTTATGCCCATATTTTTTTTTTCTGCTGGTTTCTAACAAATGTATTTCTAACATTTCCCTCCTTTGTTTCTTTTGAATTTGTGCAAGCACATGGGGTGTGGGGTCTAGGCTGTATTGCAAGGTCTTTGACCCTTCTACCCCATGGCTTGCACTTGAGGTTTAGGGCAACCTCCGGTAAGCCTGCTCCCAATTTATCTATTGCATTGTATGTCCCAAATGGGGCTCTCAGAGATTAGAGTTAGGACTGCACCTCACAGGGGCACCTTGGCGCTGGCGGTGCAGCTTAAGCATACTTCTGCAGATGTGTGTGACCGAGCCCTCTGTCTTTCTTTTCCAAATTTTTTATTGAGTTTTTCAGAAGTCATAAGTTACATATGGCAATTATACACACACTGGGTATAGACATTTATAATGTGGATCACATACAGAAGAATAGGAGATGCATTACTAACATTACTAATCAATGTAATTAGCTGAAGAGAACATCTGACTGCATTCTCGGCGATAGTTGTAATGTGACATATATGAACTATGTACTATGTTGACCAATAAAAATATCTTTATCGTACTAACGTAGTTATTAATGACGTATCATGAAAAGCTTGTGGAAACTGCATCGGTGTGACCAGTACTTATACAACAAATGCCATACATATAACATTACTACCTCTTAACGTTTAACTAGAAGTATTGAGAAAAGAAGAGTAAAACGAGGGGAGGCAGTGAGAAAAGAGGGGGAAAGGGGGGGAGGGGAAGAGGGAAAATACCTCTGGCCAGGCGAGGGCCCCCTACAAAGGTCTATTAAACTGGGTGTACCGGGTCTGTTTGGTTTCGAGTCAGGCCTACATAGTCAATCCAGGGGGACCAAGGTCTTGAGAAATTTATAGTAGGTATCATTCTTTATGGCCGACATCTTTTCATTACTCATGGTGTCGAAAATTTTGTTTTGAATTTCCGGCCAAGGGATGTTTGGGGTTTTCCAATTTCTAGCAATAGTGGTTTTAACTGCCGCAAAAATATGCTGAGCCAGTTTCCATTCTGTTTTGTTCAGGGTGCTAGATTTATGCAACATAAGTGCTTCCCAGATGTCTCTCTCTCTGCTGACATGCAGGACATCTGCTAGCAATCTATACGTTTTGTCCCAGGTGGCTTTAGCTATAGGGCAGTCCCACCAGATATGAGCCATTGTCCCCGAGGCCTGGCATCCCCTAAAGCACCATGGCGATGTAGAAGGAGAGAATCTGTGGATTCGGTCTGGGGTATAATACCATCTGAACAATACCTTTTTCCAGTACCCCTGTGTTGCTGGATGCTTTTTTCGTTTGGTCCCAGATTCTCTGCCAACTCTTTTCATCCCTGGTCATGCCTAGCTCCTTTTCCCAGGCTATCATATAGTTATGTCTGAATGTAGGTGGCTGAGCTACCAATGCATCATATAGATAGGTGATTAAACCTCCCCCAAAGTAATCCCTAATACACCTGTTCTCAAACTCTGTATGCCGGTATGGAGGGGGCGCCCTCTTTAAGAGTGTTTTGATGAAATGTTGGATCTGCAGGAGCCGAAATGTCTCTGTTGGAGGTCGGGCCCCACCTGGCGCAAGGTCCTGAGGGCTCCTCATCCCACTTGGGGTACAAAAATTGTCTACTATTTTATAATTGTTTTGGGTCCACCATTAAAAATTAGCAGAATGAGAAATTCCCGGAGGGAACAGCGGGTTTCCGAGTAAGGGGGAAGCAGGCACGTGGGGAGAGCTAAATATATTTTGGACTCTATCCCAAAGTGATAGGGAGAATGACAGGATTGGGGGAAGGGTCTTGGGTCTCTGGGTCTTAGGGATCCATAGCAGGGCGGAAGGGGAAATCTGGTCGCAGCTTTCCATGTCATTCATCACCCAGAGGGGCTTGTGTCTTGGAGTATGCAGTAAGACCAATGGCGCCACCTGTGCTGCCATATAATATTTATGGATTGAAGGGAAAGACAAACCTCCCCTTTCTTTTTTGCAATATAGGGTTGCTTTGCTAACCCTAGGTTTAGTCCTACTCCAGATGAATGACAGGAACTTCTGCTGTATCAGGTCAAGGGTGGTCTTAGGGACATGGATGGGCAGGACCCTAAAATAGTATAGGATTTTAGGCAATATGGTCATCTTAAGAGCTGCTATTCGTCCCAGCCACGATAGTCTTAGAAACTGCCAAGACCTGAGCAGCCCCTCTAATGTTTTAAGAGCCCCAGGGTAATTTGCCTTATATAGGTCTGTATTGTTAGCCGTTAGCTTAATCCCCAGGTATGGTAATTTCTGGGTCCACTGCCACGTGTAATTCTGCATAATTATCTGCTTGGTGTGCTTGGTGAGCGAGACATTCAGGGCCATGGACTTAGCAGCATTCAGCTTGAGGCCAGATATTTGACTGAACTCATTAAAAACTTTAATGGCATTAGGGGCAGATATATGGGGGGATGACATCATCAGCATCATATCGTCAGCAAAAAGGGATATTTTGTGTTCCTGAGGGCCAAAGGGGATACCTTTGATTGAGGGATTTTGTCTAATTTTCTGTGCTAAGGGTTCTAGAGCCAGGACAAACAGCACAGGGGACAGTGGACATTCTTGCCTTGTACCACGCTGTATAGGAAAGTTTGGTGATGTGAATCCTGAGTACTTAACATGAGCCGTCGGTTGCGAGTACAAGGCTGAAATCCAAGTCAAAAACCCAGTTCCAAATCCCCACCGCTCCAGAACAAATTGTAGATACTGCCAGGAGATGGAGTCAAAGGCTTTCTCCACATCCAGGGAGAGGAGCATGGCTTCAATGCTTTGAGACTTAGCCCTATGTAGGAGCTGCATTATCCTTCTGACTCCATCTCCTGCCTGCCTTCTGGGGACAAACCCCACTTGATCTTTATGGTTGATGTTCCCCAGGAATTTGTTTACTCTACTGGCCAATATCTTGGTGAGGAGTTTTAGGTCAATATTCAGAAGCGAGATGGGCCTATAGTTTGCCCATAGTTGGTGATCTTTACCAGGTTTCGGGATCATTACGATCGAGGCTCTTAGGATTTCTGGGTCTATGGGACCTCCCCCCTTTATATAATTAAATAGTTTTGCTAGTCTCGGAGCAATCACAGGAGACAGCTTCTTATAAAAAAGAGCAGAAAAGCCATCAGGCCCAGGCCTCTTATTATTTTTCAAAGACTTGATTGCTGCTAAAACCTCCTCTGATGTAATGTCCTCATCTACCATTTCCCTCTGGGCCTCAGGGAGTGTAGGTATTTTAATATCCTCGAAGAAAGCCTGAGCGTGCGGAATATGCAGGGAGGGAGGGGCCTTGTACAGGTCCGAGAGACCTGCTGAAAACTCATTCACCACTGCTTGGGGATTACTGGTCTCAATGCCTGTTCTAGTTTTAAGTCTGACTGGAGGGGTGTAAGGGTCCTGACATTTAAGCTGGGTTGCCAACAAAGTTCCTGTTTTGTTTGCCGATGTGTAATATCGAGATAGTGAGTGTAGTCCCGTTTGTATGGGTGGCGGTCTCTCCAGGGATCAATCAGGCCAGCAAGGGAAATCATTTCAGTGAACCGTTTGCTTTCATGAGTTGTCTGGGCGTTTGGAGGTAGGGATCTGTCTAAGTTTGGGTGTAACGTCAAGTTGGAATCCCCACACATAAACAGGGACCCCTTACCATGGGATTTCAATAGGGTGCACATTTGAGACAGGAAGGGCGTCTGTTTATCATTCGGGGCGTAATAGTTAAGAAAAGTTACCTCGTTATCTTGTAGGGTGCCTTGCAGCAGGAGGAACCGGCCCTCAGGATCCAAGATCTGTTTGGTACAGGTGAAGGGGATACCCTTCCGGAATGCGATGAGGATACCCTTGCGTTTATGCTGACATACTGCTTGGAAAGAAAGAGGGTATTTAAAATGCAAAAGTTTTGGGGTGGAGGAGGGGGTATAGTGTGTCTCTTGCAGACATACTATATCAGCATGAATAGAGTTGAAGAAAGCAAAGGCCCTAGATCTCTTGTTTGGTGAATTTAGGCCCTGGACATTAAGCGAGACTATATTAATTGGCTTAGCCATAGTTGGGGGTGCATCTCTGTTGTGCAAGTTCCCTACTGTCCTGCCAGAGGACCTGGAGGAGAGGGTCGAGGAGGGGGGGAGGGTAAGATAGGAGGAAAAGGTTAGAAGGAGCGGAAAAAGAGCAAAGTAAACAAGACACAAACTACAAAGAATACATACAGAACATATTCTGTTCGCATGCCACCGTGCGAACCTAACGGTCCGAGGGCCTGGGATACAGTTTCCCATCCTCGGAATTCGGGGCGTACCAGTAGAGGATCGGGAGGCCCCACTGGTATATAACATGGGCAACTAGACAAAAGAAAACATCACAATTATTTGAACCTGAGAAACAGGGGAGGAGGTGATTTTTATCAAGATGATCTGCTGGATCTACCACAGACACAGAGGCCCTCCACCGCCCACCAACTGGCGAGAGCAGGGAAACCTCCCGTCACATGACACATCTCAGCAGACACCCCAGTTCAAGTAGAGCTAATATTTCAGGCTTAGGTTCCGTAATCCCATTGCACTAAAAGCCTGTTGAGGAAAAAAGGGTTAATCATATTCAGCATTGTATCTTACTCAGAGGGAAGGGGGCGGGATACGCAGTCTGAGCATCAAATATTATTGTTGACCTGCCGCCGGAGAGAAGAGATGAGGCGGTTGCAGAAGGGGGGGCAGGGAACAGGGAGGACCACAGCAAGATATTCCGCTGGTTCGTCCTAAGTGCTCTCCCCGTTCATCTCACCCCGCCAGCGGCACCCAGGGCCCCCAACAATACCCTCTAAAATCTGGTATGTGTTACATCAATATAATGAATGAGTTAGATAAATCCAGCGATTTATCCCGGACAGGGGTAAAATGGATGATCATTAACATCGTGGCCACTCATTACCGCCAGCAGGTGGCAGCCAGAGCGCAGATTGTCGTGCACCATAAATTACTAAACATTTGAAACAGAATCAAACTAATGGCCCAGATCCGGGTCTCGAACAACGTGGCTAAACAACAGGTCATAGTAAAAGCAACATTCCTATTTTCTGCTTAATGGGGGGTAGGGATAGGAGGGCCAAC
The DNA here is from genome assembly GCA_027917425.1 of Gastrophryne carolinensis. NCBI lineage: Eukaryota > Metazoa > Chordata > Amphibia > Anura > Microhylidae > Gastrophryne > Gastrophryne carolinensis. The sequence goes on along the minus strand of CM051242.1, from coordinate 22,697,113 downwards.
AAGGGGGAGGATAGGGAGGGGGGTGATTTACACTGAGGGATCTGCTAGTTCGTTCTGGGTGACTCGGCTGTTCACTATACCCGGTGGGCAGTCTCAGAAACGTCCAGATTTAGGTTGTATAACTTAGCTAGTGATATAACTATGTACAAAAAGAGAGTCCCATAAAAAAAAAAAAAAGGATGCTGAGTAGAAAAAGGGGGGGGGAGGAAGGGGAAAAAAGGAGGGGGGGTTCAACAGACAGGTCCAGCAGGTATTTCACTGGGTCAGAACTTGTATGTAGCAGTCACCCTGTCTTCTTAATAAGTGGTCTTCCAGGCGTGTTGGAGGAGGAATGGGTTACCTACCCATGCTCCTGGTCTGTTGATCTCCACTAGGGAACAAGACCTCCCGTCTGGGAGGCGGTATCCGGGCGGTGCCGATCCGAAATTGGTGCAAAGATAGAGCAAGGCACAGAAATCTCAGTCTTTAGACACCGGGTGGAACATTTGAGAAAGGAGACGTTTCATGGCTGGGGAGTGCCGTGGTTGTGCAGGTCTCTTCGGCGATGGTGTGACTTGCTGGTTGTTTCTATAGCCGGGTCTAGGGGTTCTTGGGGTAGTAGGGAGAGAGGAGGCCACTGCGTCAGAGTCCGGGAGTTTTATTTCCAAGACCTTAAATTTCTCAATCAGCTCCGCTGGTGTGGAGACTTGTATGGGCTTCCCCTGGTGCGTGAAAGAAAGCCTAAAGGGGAAACCCCATCTATATCGGATGCCCTGGGCTTGAAGAGACTGGAGGTATGGACGGAACGCCCGTCTCTTTTGGATGGTGGTTTGTGACAAATCTGCGTAAATTTGGTAGCTCTGCTTCTGGAAGGTGAGGGGCGCCTTCTCTCTGGAGGCCCTCAGGACCGCTTCTTTGGTCTGGTAAAAATGGAATCGGACTATTATATCACGTGGTGGGCCATCTACTGGTCGCTTGGTCAGCGCCCTATGTGCCTGGTCCAATTCTAATCTGTCGGCTGGGAGATCAGGAACAAGTTCCTTTAACAGAGCTGTTATGGTGCCCATTGTGTCCTCCATGGATTCTGGAAGGCCCCGGAATCTGAGGTTTGCCCTCCTGTTCCTATTCTCCAACTCCTCGTTCTGGGAACTAAGGGAGGCGATTTCTTCCTGTAGTTGGTCAAACATGTTTTTATGGTCCTCTAAGACCCGTGTGACATCGTCCATACGGGACTCCAGGGCTTCAGTACGACCTCCTATGTCCCTTATCTCTTTAAGAAGGGTGTCAGTGTGCTTAGTTGTTACAGCAGTCACTTCTTCCCTGACGATGGTTCTAAGTTGGGACAGTAAGGGCTGACTGTCATATGGGGGCTGTATCACACTGTTAGGGGCTGAGGGGAGACGTGGCCAGCTGTCTGATGAGTCTAGTGAAATATCATCGCCACTCACCCTCTCAGTCTCGTCTCCTCCAGGGCCTGTCTGCGTCTCCTCCCCTCCGTCCTCCAGCTCAGCAGAAGCTGCGGCCGCCATCTTGGATCCCGGGGCCGCCGATTTTCTTGCCTCTTTAAGGGCTTTCCTCTTGCCTGGGGCCGCACTCATCATGCCCCAAATGTGCCCGCTCCTCTCACCGACCAGCCGACTTAAGAAGGTTAGTGCCCAGGCTTAGGTAGCGTGGTAGAGCCTCCCGATCGCGCGGAGCCGTCTCAGCCTGCGGCCATTCGTCACGGCCGCGCGCACGCCCCGAGCCCTCTGTTTTTAACCAAGTTTAGAGACAGATTGTAGGTTGGTCAGCAAGCTAACTGGTTTGAGTGCTGTGGCTCCTTTAAGACTTTTGTATCCTAATTGCCCTGCTAACGTGCACCTCCCAGGTTAGTTATAAAATGGTCTGAGCGGCTGCCACCCCTCCTTTATTTCTAACACAACGTACACCAAAGTGGTGTTCTGATTGGCTGAGTTCTGTTTTTAATAGAGATCACTTAGGATCTTTTGGGGACCTTTAGTATTGGCTATTCATTGTTTTTATGTATTTATTAATAAAGTTTGTCACTTTTATCTAGCTGTGTGTTACTTAACCAGGTCTGATTTTGTTGGTGATAAGTCTCAGTTGTGAGACAGGGCTTGCACTTAAAATTTGATAGTGGTTGATTCCTTATATACTTGTGGGGCAGGAGAAGCAGTATAGTATGAATGAAATAAGTAGAGATGAGCGAACTTTTGAAAAGTTCGATTCGGCCGATTCGCCGAATTTCACAAAGAAATTCGGGTTCGGCCGAATCGAACTTTTGCGAAGTTCCCCATCAAAAATGCCGGCATAGTGGGAGCGGGCCGGCCGGTTCCGCTGTCAGCGGAACCGGCCGGCCCGCTCCCACCATGCCGGCATTTGAGAAAAAAGGCAAACACTTACCTGCAGGTCCGGAGCGTGATCATGACGCGCCCTCAGATGACAGCTGAGAGCGGCGCCAGCCTCCACGCTCCGGACCTGCAGGTAAGTGTTTGCCTTTTTTCTCAAATGCCGGCATGGTGGGAGCGGGCCGGCCGGTTCCGCTGACAGCGGAACCGGCCGGCCCGCTCCCACCATGCCGGCATTTTTTTATTTTTTATTTTTTTTAAATGCCGGCATGGTGGGCCGGCCGGCTCCGCTCCCACCATGCCGGCATTTTTTTATTTTTAATTGCAGGAAAAATTCGATCGGCACGAACCACAAAATATTCGGGTTCGTGCCGAATCGAATATTTCCTGAAATTCGGAGCGAATTCCGGTTCGTCCGAACCGGTTCGCTCATCTCTAGAAATAAGCATGTGTTCTTCAATTCCCAGCAAGTAAGAAACGGTGAGTACCAAAACACAGTTCTTTAATAATTCCCACAATCAACAAATACATTTTCTACTTAGAATAAAGTTTGCTGGAATACAGTTGATAAATTAGAATTTGATTAGAGCCAGTTGTACCAAATTAGGCATCAACAAGATTCTTTCCTATTACTGCAGTTCCCCAAAGAGTGCTTTGTTATTGTCTTTTACTATCATAGTAGCGTGTAAAAATATATAAAATACCTAGGATGTGACTGTGATCACAAGAGTCAAAGATACATGTTGGAAGTGTCTTTGTCCCTGAACATTAAACGGTATGCAAGAGAGCTCGACCACAAGGTCTACTAGCAGTAGTAAGGTGTCATTGATTTTCCAAATTTTATTGATATCTCTGACTGCATTTTTTAAAATGTTACTGGCTAGTGCACTTTAAAACCATAATTAAAATGTCAACATTTCCATAATGAAGCTTAGTTAAATGCAGAATTGTATTTTGTAGCCAGGAAGAATATTGATTAATTGTGCAATTAACTTAATTGTATGTAAAGCAGCAGATTATATTATTTGATAATCTTTAGTACACACTTTTTTTTTTTTTAAATAAAACTTCACAGAGGAAAGATTTATGAATGAGCCAGCATTGGTAGTAAACTACAAGGTCTCATAGTAGTACATATAAAATAATACTGTAGCTACACTGTACACCCTTATTAGGCAATTTATTAGGTTACCATTATTAGGCAAGCTATAGTGCTTTTGATCAATCCAAAATATCAATAAACCTCAGACTTGGATATTTAAAGTAAAGGTAAGGTTCTGACTTACCTATGGGGTTATCTATATAATTTTGGATTTTTCTGGAGAGGCTGGAAAGAGTTTGGAGAGGGAGATTTTTACACTCAATACACAATATGCAAACAGGGGAACGCCAGGCCTGTGAATTTCACATGGCTGGCATTTACTGGTCTGAGAGGCAACCACTTGAAATGTACGTGCTTGGTGTTTAAAGGTTGCACTTTTGAGATATGATGGTCATGTGACAATCTTCATGTTTGATTCTTCTTAAATCTTTGGCTGTTAATGTGTTTTTTCCAACAAGTTTTTTGCCACCCTGTAAACAATTTGCAACAAAATGTTTGATAGTTGTGTGATCATGCCCAAATATCTTAACAATTTGTGCTAGTGTTGTGCAAAGTATTGCATCCCTTTAAAACACTTTTTATCCATTTGTGGCTTTTTGAGTCTGTTGGTCCATTTAGCCCGAGGAAACAAGTTGCCTAGTAGTGCAACAGCATACAGCTATGCCTAAAAATCATAGGATCAAAATCCTTGGTTACCTAATAATCGTACACATAAGTATATGTTATGACATCATTCTTGAAGTTTAGTTTTACACCGTTGCTTATCAAATTGAGGCAATTACGTTGTTTTTTTTTTCTCTACTTGGAACAGTAGAGGACAGAAACTGTAATTGGGAGGGACAAAAGGCAGAAAAGCTTATTTTAGAAGTGCTAGAAAAGCTCTATTTTGGAAAGGCAGGAGTAAGTACCTATCTAAAATTCTCATTTTGTTCCTTTAATCTGACTTGTTCAGGGAACTGATGTTTACCATACCATTTACCATACCCATGCCTTGTCATTGTCTCACCCAGCCATGAAAAGATTAGCTGAACAAAATGTCTTCACTGACCAATGCAACCGACAAATGCCAAAAAAAAGACCAGGAGGCAGAATAGCTGTGTTTTGGAAGGACCCAAATAATTACTTATAATTCCCAGTTCTCTCCTTATAAGGTCTCTTATAGTACAATGTTGTCTGCCATATCTTATGCCTTGATCGTTTTATTGCCAAATTAACTCAAGGACACAAACAGTTGGGGACACAAACATCGACAGCAAGTGATTGGAGACCTTTTTGTATGAAAAAAAGAAAAAAATATATCTCCCATTTAAAGCTATTTATTTAGTGTGGAGAGCGGAGATACCATACAGTGGCTATGCAAGCAACATGGGATAAAGGAACAAGGTAAGTTTATGGGGACTCTGGGGGGTTACAAACTGCAGGGAAGATCAGGATTCCCCTAGGGAGAGATTTTGGAAAGGCAGGAATGGGTAGGTACAGAGGGCTTCCTATCTAAAATTCCCATTTCCTTTCTATTATCTGACTTATTCAGGGCACTGATGTTCACCATACCCATGCCTTGTCATCATACCACCCAGCCACAAAAAGATTAGCTTAACAAAATGTCTTCACTGACATGCATAAAACAGACCATAAGGCAGAATAGCTGTGTTTTGGAAGGGCCCAAATAATTGATTGGGGAAAGGTAGATGGACTACAACTTACCAAAAATTCCCAGTTCTCCCCTTATAGTACAATGTTGTTTGCCAAATCTTATGGCTTGCTTGTTCCATTGCCAAATGAACAAACAGTTGGGGACTGTTCTAGTGGACAGGTCCTTTTTGCCTCCGTGCTGGGAGATTGTCACCACAGACGCCAGTCTGACCGGTTGGGGAGGGGTTTGGCAATCGCTGAAGTTTCAGGGCCAGCGGGGCCCTCAAGAGGCCCACCCGCCTATCAATCTCTTGGAGAGCGATCAGGTTGGTTCTCTTCCAGTTGACTCCCCACCTTCGGGGTCGTGCGGTCCAGGTCCGCTCGGACAATCAGACAGCGGTCGCCTACATCAATCATCAGGGAGGGACTCGGAGCAAACGAGCCCTCAAGGAAGTGTCCCTGATATTGTCTTGGGCGGAGGAGACGGTTCCCTCCATCTCGGCGGTTTACATCCCCGGGGTGGAGAACCAGGAGCAGAGGGACGTCTCGCCTAGGGGAATGGTCTCTCGACAAAAAGATCTTTCATGCCCTGTGTCGCCACTGGGGTCAGCCGGACGTGGACCTGTTTGCGTCTCGTCACAATCACAAGCTTCCGAGATTCGTATCCCTGTCAAGAGATCCTCTGGCCTTCACCACGGACGCGCTGGCATTTCCTTGGAAGGCGTTTCGAGTCCTTTATGTCTTTCCTCCCTTCCCTCTGTTGGGTCGTGTGCTGCGCAAGATAGCCCAGGAGGGGGTACCGACCATCCTAGTGGCCCCCCGCTGGCAGAGGAGGGTATGGTTTGCAGACGTCGTCCAGATGGCGGTGGATCAGTACGTCCTGCACGACGTACCAGAGCTCCTCACTCAGGGACAGCTACACCACCCCAATTTACAAACGCTGGCTTTGACAGCTTGGCTGCTGAAACCTCCATCCTGATGAATAAGGGTTTGCCGGCTTCGGTCATCAGTACTATGATTCAGGCTTGGAAAAAATCATCTCCTATGATTTATTACAGGGTTCGGCACGCTTACATTGCCTGGTGTGAGTCTAAGGCCTTACCTTGCCGCACCTTCTCCCTTTCCAGGATTCTGGAGTTTCTTCAACACGGTCTAGAATCGGGTCTACCCTCAAGGGACAAGTTTCTGCCTTGGCAATTTTTTTCCAAAGATCTCTAATCATAGGCTTGTCAAAACCTTTTTCCAGGGAGTCATTCATGTACGTCCACCGCGTAAGCCTCTGCTACCGGTGTGGGATTTGAACTTGGTGCTTTCTGCTCTTCAGGGTCCCCCCTTTGAGCCCCTGTGCGATGCTGCTCTTTCTATTCTGACTATTAAGGTGACCTTTTTGGTTGCTATCACTTCGGTGCATCGTGTCTCTGAGCTGGTGGCGCTTTCCATGAAACCTCCTTATTTTGAGCGGCATCAGGATAAGGTGGTGTTCCGTCTTAGGTCGGAATTTTTGCCCAAGGTTGTTTCTGCCTTTCATCTCAATGAGGACATTATCTTACCTTCCTATTGTCCTGCCCCTGCTAATTCCAAGGAACTGAACCTTCATTCTCTGGTTGTGGTCAGGGCACTCAAGTATTATTTGGTCGAGTCATTTCGGAAGTCTGATTCTCTTTTTGTCCTTCCTTCCGGACCTAGGAAGGGCTTGGCTCTAGCCAAATCCATTAATCACTAACAAGTGGATTAGACAGGCGGTGGTGTAAGCATACTCTGCTAAGATGAAGGAACCCCCTTTCCGTGTTACAGCTCACTCCACTAGGGCTATTGGTGCCTCTTGGGCCTTCCAGCACCAGGCTTCAGTTGAACAGGTTTGTAAGGCCGCTACTTGGCTGCTACTATTGTCCAGCAAATTGGGATTCTGGTGCTGGTGACCTTTATGACTCAGTGGAGCTACATGGCTCTTATGAAATATGCTGAGTTGCTAAGTAATTACTTGTTCATATTAGCAAAGCACACACATATTTATATGTTATGGAAAAGAAAATGCATTCATTTAAAATTAAATCCTACTCTGAATAATTAACTTGCTTGGGGCAAATGTTGAACAGTTAGGATCCTAGAAGAACATTTTGCTTTTGTACCTTAATCATTTAAACTGGACCAAAAGCCCGTCACAGTTGGAAAAGAAAGGTAGCGGCCATTTTGGAGCTTCCTCTCCTAGCATCTCAGTCATGCTGCTGCCTGGATTCAACTGACATAACAATGCACAGTAACAGGAAGCCCAGCAGCACTTCCTGTTTGCAGGTTGCCTGCAAATGCATGAATCGCCATTTTGTTTCTAAAATTTACTACAGCAGGAGTTAGAAATGCGTAAATGAATTTTTATGTGCAACAATCTAAATTACCCCGGGGAGGGATGCATATGAGCACTGTTTCTTGTGATGGTCTGGTTTAAGTCATTTTTGACTGTTGGTGAGATTTGCTCAATGTTTTTGACTAAGGGAGGCTTCCAGGTCGCTTCATAATATGAAGTGTCTGGTGGGCAAATTTGGATACCCCATATAAGGCTGTTACGTGTTTTAATTATTTGCTTTGGGTCTAATTTATTTTTTTGTCTTGTCAACTGATAGCTTGTCTTAGGACCCTAATCTTTTAAGTTTGCACATAATTACAGTATTTATCTTGATAAATATTTATTCTTGACTGTCTTTCCCCCTGTGTTCCATGTCACATTGTTTATGTTCTTGACATTTTAACACATTTTTATATCTGTTACTTTACATTTTAGGTTTTGACTATTCATGTGTTTGTTATAATTCTGATTGTAATTTATACTTGTTGTATTTTTTTATATATGTAAGTACTTTTGATATGTACCTGTTCTTCCCTTCTATTCCTTTTGTGTTTAGTGTTTTCTGTTATGTCTGAATGACAGCTCCACCAGGAATCCTAGGGACTATCTTTAAATAGGGTGAAGCAAGAAGGGTAACGGATTTGCAGTAAGTATGGCTAGTAGCCACTTGACCACAAGCTGTTATCTACCTGTTCCACCAAGCCCAATTACATAAATGGAAGAAGGAATTTTGAAATCAAAGTTCTGGACTAGTAAATACAGATGATCCCTGAACCGGAGCAGGGTTTGGCCAAAGCAATTGTCGGGGATATCAAACTGGGTCATGCTTATTTTTCCAACTGAAACATGTCATACTTATGTTCCACCACCAGATTGCCCATGGATCAATGTTCAGTAAACTCCGTGCAATCAAGGAAGACAAACTTTTTTTCCTTTTATGCAGCTGACAGGATACAAAGCCTGACCTCCTCCAAACTCCAATATCGTTATTTACACTCAAGGAATTTGGTTGCCTTGTTCAACCACCCTCAGTCTGGTTTCCTAAAAGACAGGCTTCCAGAGGTGGTGGGTTTCATAGGCTTCGCATTTTAAAAAAGGTTATCAAATTGTGTTTTTTTTTTTTTAATGTTTCATTACTAAACAAAATACAGAATGTTCATTACTTCAATCATGAACAAACTTTACAGGTTACTAGGTTTTCAAAGGTGGGTGAGGGGTTGGGAGAGGTAAGGGATCACAGAGCATATACAGGTGTATCAACTTGACTATACATGGAAATGATGTGTCATGAATGACTTGCCTTCAGTCCGTGCCCGTGGTGTCCCTAGGCAACTGGCCAGGGTTTCTCCTGCCCAGCAGCCGCCTCTGCCTCCGGTGCCATCCCCAGCGGCGCGTGTGTCGCCGAGTAAGTCCTCCCCCCTTGCCCATTGTCACTCAGCTTGTGCTTGCTGGCCTATACAATCAGCTCATGTCCTCCGGTGGTGCAATACTCAGAATGGCCACCGGAGGCTGTTTAAAAGAACGAAGTCTAGAAGGTGCAGCTCTGAGCAGTTTGCCTGGGAAGCTCAGCTGGAGCAATCAGCCCAGAGCTCACCAATCAGACCACAGGGCCAGTGCTCCAATCTGCCGTCAGATCCTAAGTGCACCAATCCCAGCCACTGTCTCCCTGTCCAATCCTGCCGGTTTTCCCACTATAAAGGGATTTCCTCTGCAGTGTGTCATTGCCTGTTATAGCGCCTAGTACTTAGTTGTCTAGCTTGTCTCTAGTGATTGAACCGACCTTTTGCCTGCCTGACCACGATTCCGCCGGACCCCTCTGATACCTCGCACTGTGACCTTCTGGATTTGACCTCGGCTTGTTTGACTACTCTCTGTACCTCCCATTGGATACCTCGCCCCGTGACCTCCCGGCTCTGACCTCGGCTTGTAATCGGACTTCCGCCATCCGGCATCCTCACTTGGGACTCCCTGCCGTTCATCAGTCTTCACCTTAAGCTGGTAATCTTTGCGCCCTATAAGTCCTGGGGGTAACCGAGTAGGAGAGGCATAACCCGCGTCTCCTACAAGCGGGGACTTGTCTATAGGCAGAAGAGGCGGTGGAGATTGGGGATTATCAGCTCAAGACAGACTGGTGTCCGGTACAGTCCTGACATGATGATTTAGAAAGCTGATGGCACTAAGGAATGTTCTTGGAGTGAGTAGTTTTGCAGGGCAGAACTCTAAAACATCTGGATTTTACCGGAGAAAGAGAGTGCGTCCAGGACGATTTTGGTCGAAGAGAATTATTAGCATTATAGGAAAAATCAGAGAGAGAGCTGTTTTTTATCATAGCAAAATTATACATTGCTTGTTGTACATAGCACCAAAAAAAAACTATATAAAGGTGAATACTTCTAGTATATTATCCTAAGGACTACGGACCCCTAAGTCCCTGTGGCCACTGAGAGAGAGTCACCTCTGCAGCCTAGTGGTCCTGGAATCTACAAGGTGTCTCAGTTTTGAACACCTTGGCATTGTCCACCTGGCAGAACAGGGTATCGGGGTCTGGGCATGGAAACTCTAGACAATCAGTAACAAAACAAAAGGTCTAGGGCAGGCAGTCGGGCCATGGTCGGGAGGCAAAAAACACAGGGTCAGGGGTAACAAGATAAGCCAAGGTCGTATGCATTATATCAGTCCAAGGGGTGATCCAAAGCTGAGGTTGAAGGAAAACAAGCAGGGTTTAATCACAGGAAGCACATGATCACAAATCAAAGGGACACCAGGGGCGGGAGAGTCTAAAAACACAGTAGTTGCAGTTGCCTTCCTTTTTAAAGGCCAGAACATGGCAATTACCACACACTGTGTGCGTAAAAATGGAATTGGAACATTGGAACTAATTTGTGCCTGCAGAGCTCTGTGACAAATGCCCTGACATTGTATTTGAAATTTTAAACCGGACCAACACCCTTACAGGAAAGAGTACCCATGTGCATCCATCACCAGGGCAATTCATATTGCTGCACATAATACTGAATATAACTTTTTATAACTCCTGCTGCGGTCAATTTTACAAACAAAATGGCATCCTGTGGAGCTGAAGGCCATCTGTCAAGAATATGTGCTGCCTGGTTTCCTGCCGCTGTGCATTGTGGGTTGTATCAGTTGAATCCTGCCAGCAGCACAGCTAGGATGCTGGGAAAGGAAGCTCCAAAATGGCCACTATCACCAGAAAATAGGCAGTGTTTGGATTGGATGCAGGAGCAAATGTAAGTGCTGTCAATGATTCAGTATCATGCATGCAGATGGAGAAAAGGAGTTTGGGTTGTTTTTTTTACCCAACTGTGCAAGGCGGTTGGTCCAGTTTTTTTGCTTTTTTATCAATTATAGACATTTAGCGATGACCTTTCTTGAGTTTATATATTTCTATCTCTTTTGCTCTTTCCTACATGTTTTGTCTTGCTTTTTAGCTTGCTCTCTTTTTTATTCTAGAGCTGGGGGAATTGATTTTAATAGAATCTAAGTCACCATTTTACGTTTTATAAAAACGTATGTTTAAAATGACTCCAAATTTAGGGCTTTGATTGGACTAATCAAAATTCAGAAGTCGGACAATTTGTCTGAATCAATTTAGACCTCATAGCCAGATGCGGACTAATCTGATTTTCTAAACAATACTAATAGTAAAAAGTCTCACACGGATGTGAAATTTGGAATATTTTGTGGACTGGATGTTCTAACTGGACTCTTTGTAAATTGTGCATAATTTATTTGCTCCATACCCCTTGCTATTTCTTTTACAACTAATAGTAAGTTGACTAATTTGTCTGAATCAATTTAGGTTGCAAACCAATTTGTCAGATTTGCGTAAATTTGATTAAATTGGTCTCATTTTAAATAAATCCATTTTTACCCTAAATGAATTTCAAGACATTTCTATTTATTGCTCCTCAGTTTTTCTTTATTGAAATATTGCCCTTCCTTTTAAAGTCACCAGCCTTATTTAGCTTTTCATTCCATATTATTCTTTGACATTCTACTATTTTTCATTTAGTTATGATGCAGAATGATAGCACAGTCTCGGAGTTCATCCTTCTGGGATTTTCATCATTCTTCTCCAATCAAATTGCTTTGTTTTGCTCATTTCTTACCTTTTACATTTTTACACTTTTAGGAAATGTTATTGTCATTGTTGTTTCAACTCTAAGACCTGAACTCCACACTCCAATGTATTTCTTTCTTAGTACCCTGGCTTTTCTTGAAATATTTTATACTTCAGTCACCATACCAAAAATGCTTCTTAATTTTCTAAAACAAACTAATTCCATCTCCTACGCTGCCTGTGTTGCTCAGACGTATTTTTTCATAGCCCTTGGAAGTATTGAATGCACCTTGCTTGCAGTTATGGCTTATGACCGGTATGTAGCCATCTGTAATCCCCTACATTATGTGATTATTATGGACACTTGTACATGTGTTGAATTAATTTTCAGCTCCTGGATCAGTGGTTTTGTCAACTCTATGATCCACACAACTTGCATTTTTCATCTTAAATACTGCTCATCCAACAGGATAAACCAGTTCTTTTGTGATATCCCACCCTTGCTTAAGGTAGCTTGTGGCAGCACTCTGTTTGCTGAAATTGTTCTTTTTGTTGTTGGTGGAGCCTATGGATGTTGCTCTTTCCTGCTGACCTTAATATCCTACATCTATATTATTTCTGCTATACTAAAGATTCAAAGTAAAAAGGGACAGCAAAGGGCTTTCTCTACCTGTGCCTCTCATCTCATAGTTGTGACATTGTTCTTTGGAAGCTCCTTTTCTGCGTATTTAAAACCAACATCAAAAAATGCAACAGAAATTGAGAAATTGGTTCCTGTGTTATATGCTGTAATCACTCCCACCTTAAACCCGATAATATATACTTTGAGAAATAAGGAATTTAAATGTGCGGTGTGGAAACTTATGGACACAGTTACTTTAAAGTGGGCTCACAAACTACAATCCCTATTTTAAATGAGAAGTTTAAAGACATATGTACATTTATTTGAATTATAAACTTATGTAAATAGCTGCTGGCAGTAACACGTTTCAAAAAAGTTGGGACGGGTTTAAAAAAGGCAGGAAAAGGTAGTGCAACTAATGAAAAACAGCTGACTAGACAATATTCTACCAAACCATCGGACTGGTGCAAAGTCTCGTAAAGGCAAAAAAACCCTACATCAGACAAGAATTGCAATGCTTTGAATACAAATATGCACATAAAAATAAATGAAAAACTATTAACATTAACAGGTACAATGGTGCAAAGTTAGTCACACCTACTAAACAATAATTAAGTGGAAAAATAATCAACACAACTGAGACATTAAGAGTGTAAGGGCCCAAAATGTTATTGACCAAATGTCTTTATTGCAATCAGAATGCAAAGCTCCTCTAACTGACTAGGCTCTCGTCTTCTTCCTCTGTAACACTCTTTCTGTCTGGGATTGTAACAGATACACAATTTGAAAATGAGGACTGTTTCTTGCTTTATTTCAAAATAAGGAATAAGTTAAAATTGGATTTGATTCGGTAAATGGGGCAATGCTTTCTCATCTAAAACTTTCACTAGAGCAACATAACTACTTATTTTCTTTATGTTTTAAAATAAATCTTGAACTGAACCAATACCCATTTTAATAAAATAATGGGCGTTGGTCAGCTCGGGGGGGGGGGGGGGGCAATTACCTGTCACTATGCTTCCATGGCCAAGTGGACCAACACCTATTTTTTGTAAAATGTGTGTTTGGTACGGTTTGGGTAAATCTTGAGTTATATAGAAAATAGGTAATTTTACCTCCCTGGATTGAAAGTTTTAGGTTGTTAATAATAAAAATATGCTCACTTTCAAGCATTTATAAACTCCTATAATACTATCTTGTCTTTACACGCCTTTATTATATCTCATGTCATTCTGAAATAAAGCATGAATTAGTCCTTATTTTTGGGGGATATTTTAAGGAATTTTACTGAATTGAGGCCAATATCACCGCTTACCCTTTAATTAACTCATGGGGCAATCCAGACATTAGCAGAATTAAGAATCATAGATCCCTATCCACTTTTAAATAGAGATATTTGGAAGCTCCACTAGCACCTAAAGTTGTATCCTTTTTGTTTCTATAACTTACTTCAACCAGCAGACAAAAATCTTCCTGTTATTAACTGGTCCAAATTTGTGCCCTAAGACTAGGATGAATGTTCTTGCTCTGGAAAACAGTTGTAAAATGTGATTCCGATGGTACCTAACGCTAGACAAAATGAGCACATTTAATCCTGCTACATAGGATTGTCTTAAAGTGGACCAACACCCTGAGGTGATTCCCGGGCCGAATGGCCGGCGCGGGCGCGCACACGTCAAGAGTGACGCGCGGGAGGCGCCAACGGGCAAGCTGCTTGTACGTCGCTGTCAATCAGCTTGTCCGTCGGCGCCGATTGGACGGCGCGGTCACGTGGGAGCGGTGAGTTTTGGGGGCTTTCTGGGGGGTTTCACACAGCGGGGCACCCCCGATCGGGGTGCCCCGGGGAAGTGGACCAATACCCAGGATAGTCAAAATCCTGGGTGTTGGTCCACTTTAAGGCCGTGTTCCCCAACCCTCTCCTTGAGAGCCACCAATTGCCCTGTTTTGCAAATCTTCACACAGATGGACAATGTTGCTAGAGATGAGCGAACTTTTGAAAAATTCGATTCGGCTGATTCACCGAATATTCCGGGAAAAATCGTTTCGATACAAATGTATTCGCGACGAAAAGCTATTAATAAATGACTATTTCTGGGTGTCCGAGAGCCTCCATAGGGTTGCATAACGTTTTGCTTGGCTGTAACATGCATAGGATGCATGCTGGGTTAGTGAAATAATATTGTAAAGAAGTATGACATGCAGATTAGAGGCTTCGCTATTAGATTAGCTGTCGCAGAGTGGCACAATTACAGAGCCTTGAGGTGGCATCAACATGATGAGCTCATATATTGCCTGAAAAACACACTCTGGACTTGGCAGCAGCATAGGGAGCCCATATATTGCCTGAAAGACACACCCAGGAGTTGGCAGCAGCATTAGGAGCCCATATATTGCCTGAAAGACACACCCAGGAGTTGGCAGCAGCATAGGGAGCCCATATATTGCCTGAAAAACACATTGGAGGTGGCAGCAGCATTAGGAGCCCATATATTGCCTGAAAGACACACCCAGGAGTTGGCAGCAGCATTAGGAGCCCATATATTGCCTGAAAGACACACCCAGGAGTTGGCAGCAGCAGAAGGAGCTCATATATTGCCTGAAAGACACACCCTGGAGTTGGCAGCAGCAGCAGCATTAGGAGCCCATATATTGCCTGAAAGACACACCCAGGAGTTGGCAGCAGCAGAAGGAGTTCATATATTGCCTGAAAGACACACCCTGTGTGCAGAAGGAGCTACTATGCATCAGCTATTGGTGGGCGGAAATCCTGGCTGATCCATGCCTGATTCATCTTCACAAAGGTGAGTCTCTCCACATTTTTTGTGGACAGATGAGTTCTCCTTGGTGTTACTATGGCCCCCGCAGCACTAAAGACCCGCTCAGATGGCACACTACTGGCTGGGCAGGACAGCTTTCCCAGGGCAAACTCTGTCAGTTGCGGCCACAAGTCAAGTTTGGCTGCCCAGAAGTCCAGCGGATCCTCAAGGTGCATTGGCATGGTCATTTCAAGGTATGACACGACCTGCTGGTTCAGGCCCTGCTCCAAGTCTTCCTGCTGCTCATGAGTAGTCTCACTATGCGGGTGCAGAAAGCTACTCATTAGCGACTGAAGACTGAATCTGCTGCTGATGGAGCTGCTGCTGCCCCTGCCACCCCCCCGGCAGCCATGGCAGTGGAAGGTGAGCGCAGAGGTCCCCCTGAGTCAGACCTGCGAGAGTATGGACCATGGCGCAGATAGGCATCGGCCAACTGACTACGTAGAATGTCCTTGTAGCAGGTCAGTTTGTCCTCCCTCTCAGTGGGTGTAAAAAATGCCCCCATTTTGTGCCGATAGCGAGGGTCTAATAAGGTGGAGAGCCAGAAGTCATCCCACAGAAAAATTGAGACAATTCTGCGGTCACTACGCAAGCACCTGAGCATGCATCGTGCCATTTGTGCAAGTGACTTGGGGGACTACCTGTCTCCATCTCCACTGCATACAGCCACGGTGTGTCTGGGTCCTCTGTCTTGCCTTCCTCACAACCCTCTAGCTCCACTGGCTGCTCCTGCTCCTCCTCTCCTGTCAGATGACTAGATAAACCACCCATTTCGCCAAAACTAAACTGCGCTTCACTGTGCTGCTCCTCCTCAGCTCCCACAGGGTTTATGTGGCCGTGAAATGTATGCGCCATGTCTCCAGTGCCCTGACTACCATGGTTTGCAATGTGTTGTATTACATGAAACAGCGGAATCACGTCGTTCATGCTGTAATCCTGGCGACTGACAAATAAAGTGGCTTCCTCAAAGGGCCTGAGCAAACGGCAGGTATCACGTATGAGCTGCCACTGGTTCACATTAAAGTTACACAGGGGAGTCCCCCTATCTGCTTGGATCATCAAGGAATCAGTGATGGCTTTTCTCTGTTCGTATAGTTGATCTAACATATGTAGAGTGGATATCCATCGGGTGGGAACATCGCAAATCAGACTACGTTGGGGGATACCATTCTGATGCTGTAGCTCAAGAAGGGTGTGCTTGGCGGTGTAGGAGTGGCTGAAGTGCATTCAAAGTTTCCTTCCCGTTGTTAGGATGTCTTGCAGATGAGGGGAAGACTTCAGAAAACGCTTGACATCTAGGTTGAACACGTGTGCCATACAGGGCGTATGGCTCAGGCTTCCTTGTCGCAGCGCAGACAAGATGTTACTCCCATTGTCAGTCACCATGGTTCCCATTTCCAATTTTCACGGAGTAAGCCATGTTTTGATTTCTTGATGAATAAATTTCAGGAGCTCCTCCCCTGTGTGACTCCGTTTGCCATGGCAAACCATGTGAAGCACAGCGTGACACCGCTGTGCCCTGCACACATGGTAGGCTGAAGGGGCATTGAGAATTGGCCGTCCAGTGGAGGCTGATGAGACAGCGGAGAATGAGGAGGCGGAGTCACACATTGTGACAGGCAAAATGGCCTGGGAGCATGGAGGCTGAAGCGGTGTGACCTGTCCAAGTTGCTGTGCAGGAACCACATTCACCCAGTTGGCCGTAAAGGACATGTATTGTCCCTGACCATAGTTACAGATCCAGATGTCGGTGCTGCCGTGCACTTTGGTGCACACTGACAGGTTCAAGAACTGGCCCACCTTCTGCTCAACAAATTTGTGCAGGGCTGGTACTGCCTTCTTTGCAAAGAAATGACGGCTTGGGGCTCTCCACCTCAGCTCGGCACTAGCCATCAGCTCTCTGAAAGGTGCAGAGTCCACCACCGTAAAAGGGAGGGACTGCAGCACCAGCAACTTGGACAGGAGCACATTTAGCTTCTGCGCCATAGGATGAGTGGGTGCATACTGTTGTCTCTTGGACATGGCTTCGCTGATGGATTGCTGGCGGGATGACTGACTTTTAGTAGGAGAGCAGGAGCATCTGGAGCGGCAGAGGATGGGTATGACGCACAGCTACCTTCGGCTGAGGTGCTGGAGCCTTGGCTGGGTGAAATTGGAAGCGGCGTGGCACTGGCTGACGCAGCAGGCTGGACCCCAACTTCGGAGCCTCGGTTCTCCCAGGCCGCTTTATGGTGACACTACATGTGTTGCCGCAGGGCCGTGGTACCAACACTGGGACCGTCTGTCTACACATCTTGCATGTGGCCAGGTTACCCTCCTGCGGATGCTTGATGAAAAAGTGCCACACTGCTGAGTAGCTAATTTTCCCTCCAACAGTTCGCACTAATTCACTGCTACTGCTGCCAACTCCAGGAACCCCTGCTCCACTACCTCCCAGGAAGGCAGCCTGCCGCGCAGCAGGTGGTCTACCCTGCCCCCGGCCACGTGTGGCTCCAGACATCCCAATTCGGCCACCATGCTGACTGCCAACCCTACTACCACCTTGCTGCCTCAGCTGCTGACAACCTAGGACCCTCTTCTCCTGATGATGATGAAGCCCCTTCTGCACCGGGCTCCCAAGTGCGATCGGCTTCATCATCATCATCGAATTGTGTCTGCACGTCACTGATGTCCTCCTCGGTTTCCACAAGAGCGTGTGCTGCAGGAGATGAAACGCTTGCCACACCATCTCCCACGCCACTCTCCTCCTCAGTGTTTGTCTGCCTAGCAAAATGTCAGAGTTAAATGCACCACAGGCAGTTTTAAAAAGTGTTTTTTGTTCAAAATTTATAAAAAGGTAAAGATGCAGGTACTCTTAAAAGCTGAGTGCTAGTATTCGGGATGCCCCCCCCCCCCCCCGGTGAAAAGCAATGGGTGCTTTAAACTTGTAAAGACTTTGTTTTACAAAAGGCAAAAGGTAAGTCGGCCGGTACTCTTAAAAGATAAGTGGTAGCACTGACAATGGCCCCGGTGAAAGGCAATGGGTGCTTTAAACTTGAAAACCAGACTTTTTTATACAAAAGGCAAAAGGTTAGTAGGCAGGTACTCTTAAAAGATAAGTGCTAGCTCTGACAATGGCCCCCAGTGAATGGCAATGGGTGCTTTAAACTTGTAAACCAGACTTTTTTATACAAAAGGCAAAAGGTTAGTAGGCAGGTACTCTTAAAAGATAAGTGCTAGCTCTGACAATGGCTCCCAGTGAAAGGCAATGGGTGCTTTAACCCTTTAAATGCCAAGCACGTAGTTTCTACGTGGTTGCTTCTCCTACCGTTAAGTGCCAAGCACGTAGAAACTACGTGCCTGGCATTTCCCCCAAACAGTTAAAAAGCTAGAAAAAAAAAACACTTACCTCTGGTATCCCTGTGAAGCTTGGGGTCCCCTCTTCCTGGGGGGGGGCATCCGATCGCCCCCCCGTCGTCCTCCGTCTTCAGGGGGGGGCCCGAAACCAGCCACCCCCCCCCCCCCCCCGTTTCCAGCGCTGACTCGCCGTTGTAAAAAAAAAAAAAATAAAACTGTCATTTACTCACCTCCGCGCCCGAGCCTTCTGTCCGGGTCTCCTCTTCACCAGGGAGGGGTCCGATCCCCCCCCTGGGCTGCGCAGTCTTCAGGTGAGGACCCTCTTCCGGGTCCTCACCTCTTGTAATGGCGGCGATGGCCGCCGCCGCTTAGCTCCGCCCATTGTGGGAGGAGCGGGATGACGTCATCCCGCTCCTCCTATACCCCCTCCGAGCTCCGGCATCTGTCAGATGCCGGTGGTGATCGGAGCAGGGCGGATGTCAGGTGAGGAGGCTCCGATCGGAGCCCCCTCGCCTGTCACCCGCCCTGCGCCGATCACCACCGGCATCTGTCAGTGAGATGATCGGCGCGGGACAGCGGCGAGGGACGCCGGATCGGAGGTGAGTACAGTAAAAAAAAAAAAATAAAGATTTTTTTTCTCTGTGTCAGTGTGATTTTTTACTTTTAACCCCTTGTGAACTGGTAAGGGGTCCATGACCCCTATACCAGTTCACAAGGCTGGGGGGATGGCAAGCCACCTGCGCTAGTGGGTGGCTTGCCATTAACCCCTGGCACCCCCATTACCTGCCTCCCCAAAGGCCAGGGGGGGCAGAAGAGCCCGGGCCCACATAAGCTATGTGGGCTCGTAGGCTGCAGGGTGGGGGGGCCACAAAAGCTGGCCCCCCCACTCTGTGCCTACAAGCCCCCATAGCTGGTCCCGGGCTGGTTACTGTGGGTAAGGGGGACCCCACGTCAATTTTTTTTTGGATTTTTAAGGGTTTTTAACCCTGGGAGGGGGGACCCTATGTCATTTTTTTTTTTGATTAACCCTTTGTGTTCTGTCATCTAGCAAGTGAGCAGAAGCCAGTGATCGCCAAGGGACAGAGTGCTCCAGGATGGTTGGGAGGTGAGTACAGTGTAAAAAAAAAAAAAAAAAATTAATAAAATATTTTTTTCTCTGCTTGTGTCTGTGTGATTATTTACTTTTAACCCCTTGTGAACTGGTAAGGGGTCCATGACCCCTATACCAGTTCACAAGGCTGGGGGGATGGCAAGTCACCTGCGCTAGCGGGTGACTTGCCATTAACCCCCGGCACCCCCATTACCTGCCTCCCCAAAGGCCAGGGGGGGGCAGAAGAGCCCGGGCCCACGGGCTATGCGGGCTTGTAGCCTGCAGGGCCAGGGGCCACAAAAGCTGGCCCCTGCGCCCTGTTCCTACAAGCCCTGCATAGCTGGTCCCGGGCTGGTTACTTTGGGTAAGGGGGACCCCACGTCAATTTTGTTTTGATTTTTAAGGGTTTTTAACCCTTAAAAATAAAAAAAAAATGGGGTCCCCCTCCCCTGCGAGGGGGGACCCTATGTCATTTTTTTTCTCGATTTAACCCTTTGTAGTGTGGATGGTAGTTGTATTTTTTTTGTGAATGTTATAAAATACTTGTTTCAGTTAGGGGGGTCTCCTGGGCAGGAACGGGGGGCTACCGATAAATATGTGGTACCGTTCTAATCGGTAGAAATGGGGCTTTCACATGCAATATGCTTTTCCTTAATAAAATACATTTTTTATTTAAAATAAAGGAGTCAATTTTCTAAAAAAAATTTTTATTTATTTATTTATTTTACTTAATAATATTATAAAAAAAAAATAAAATTTACAAACAAGATATTTCATGTTAAAGCCTAAACTCTGCTGCAAAAAAAAAATATATATAATTTTCCTGAAAGTTCCAGCAAAATGGCGCAAAACATGGCGCAAAACATGACGCAAAATGGGGAAAAATGGCCTGTCAACAGAGGGTGACAAAATCTCAAGTAGGCTGGCAATTAAAAGGGTTAATAGTACCTCTGCATGTTGGGTATTGTTCTGTTCGGGGGACCTTGCGCTTTCAGACTTAGCTTGTTTTTTCTTGTTTGCATATTTATATATTAGGAAAAGGTGTTTTTTATTCAGCTTTTTTTTTAATTTTTTAGGGAAACCCTGCGCAAACAAAGAATTCTTTGAGGTAATAATTCCAGAAAGATGAGTCCACTAGAACAAGCTGGGTACGCTTAGAAAGCTTAACGTGTGTACTTTCAGGGAATATATGGTTTATGGGGGATATTCCAAATGTAAAGGGTTGTTTTGGTTGAAAAATCGCAAGGTGCGCACTTTGTCTGCAGAGCTGAAATTTTCAAGTAAAATTACCGTTACGCACATGCTTTACTTTGGGGTGTTTGGCAACTCTTCCCTTGACAGTAGCAATGCATGTTGGGTGTTGTTCTGTTCGGGGGATATTGCGTTTTCAGATTAAACTTGTTTTTTCTTGTTTGTATATAGTTTTTTTAGGAAAATGTGGCTTTGATTCTGCTTTTTTATCCTTTTGTTAGGGAAACTCTTTGCAACCAAAGAATCCATTGAGGGATTACTTCCAGAAAACTATGGCCACATCAACAAGCCTGGTACACCTAGAAAGCTTGAGGTGTGTACTTCCAGAGAAGATATAGTTTGTTGGGGGTAATTCAAATGTAAAGGGTTGTTTTTCTGGAAAAACTGCAAGGTGCGCATATTGCATAGCATAGTTGTATTTTTTCTGAAAATCCCCTAAAGCGCTGTTTCAGTTTGGGGGAGTCTCCTGGGCAGGAATGGGTGTCTACCTATACATATGTGGTACCGCTGTAACCGAGAGAAATTGGAATTTCACACGCAATAAGATTTTATTGACAAACTTACATTTTTTATTACAAAAAAAAACTACAAATTGTAAAAAATATATATATTTTTTTTTTTGCACATATTTCACCCAAAAATATTGAGAATACACCTAAACAATGACAAACAAGACATTTCATGTTAAAGCCCAGACTCTGCTGAAAAAAACAATATATAATTTTCCTGGGAAATCCCTGGAAATCCCTTCAAAAATCACATTTGAACATGGGGAGCGCAAAATAGTGCAAAATGGTCTGGCAACAGAGTGTGACAAAAACTCCAGGTAGGCTGGCACTTAAAGGGTTAAACTTGTAAACCAAAAGGCAAAAGGTAAGTCAGCCGGTACTCTTAAAAGATAAGTGGTAGCACTGACAATGGCCCCTGGTGAAAGGCAATGGGTGCTTTAAACTTGAAAACCGGACTTTAAAAAAAAAAAAAGTCAAAAGGTTAGTAGGCAGGTCCTCTTAAAAGATAAATGTTAGCACTGACAATGGCCCCCGGTGAAAAGCAATGGGTGCTTTAAACTTTAAAACCAGACTTTTTTATACAAAAGGCAAAAGGTTAGTAGGCAGGTACTCTTAAAAGATAAGTGCTAGTATTCTGGATGCCCCCCCAGGGAAAGGCAATGGGTGCTTTAAACTTGTAAACCAGACTTTTTTATACAAGTAGGCATGTACTCTTAAAAGATAAGTGCTAGCACTGACAATGGCCCCCAGTGAAAGGCAATGGGTGCTTTAAACTTGTAAACCAGACTTTTTTATACAAAAGGCAAAAGGTAAGTAGGCAGGTCCTCTTAAAAAACACGTGCTAGTATTTGGGATGCCCCCAAAGGCAAAGTTTGCTTAAAGAGTGACTTTGATTACAAAATGCAACCAGTTAGTAGACAGGTAGTCTTGAAATATTTATGCTAGTGTTTGGGATGCCCCCTCTTCAAAAACACAGGTTGGCTGCTTTGATAGTGGAAAAGTGACTTTGATTACAAAATGCAACCAGTTAGTAGACAGGTAGTCTTAAAATATTAATGCTATCCACGATATACTCTGCATTAAATGCCATGAGGGAGAACACACATGTACACGTTAATAGGTGGGAACACGACTTGGGCCCGTGTACCCTGGGAGGGGGGTGGTCGGATATTTGGAAAACCGCCTCCTCATGTTCTATAAATGTCCTGACGACCGAGACGGCCTACAAAGTTCTATATAGGTGGTACTTGGTACCGAGCCGCCTCGGTAGAATGTTCCCAGGACAAGCTAATACTTGCTTTAGAGGATGCAACACTGAGGGCACTTTCCTCCATACTTGGTGGACTTGTCCCATGCTGACTCGTTTTTGGGCACAAGTTCACAGGATAGCTGGCAAACTATTTCGAACGTCCATAAGAAGAGACCCTTGGGTGGCCCTCCTCCATTGCAAACCCCCTGAGCTTTCCCGCAAGCAACATAAGCTATTTGTATACCTGCTTCTGGCGGCTAAACAAACCATTGCTAGAGGGTGGAAAAAGCAGACTATACCATTGTCGGAGGTGTCGGCCAGGATGAATGGATTTCTAGTTAATGAGAGGCTCTCAAGCATACTGGCCGATACTCAGGACAAGTTCCTTTCCACTTGGGAACCATGGATACAACATGCCTGGCCTGACGCGCCGGCGGGTGTACTGAGCTAGGTGAGGCGGGTCGGTCTGCGAGGTCCCCCCCCCCCCCCCCCTCTTTTTTCCTTTTTCTTCCCCATTCCTTCCCTTTGTCTTCCCCTCCCGACCTACCTACCCTTTTTGTCTTTTTTAATGTTGTTGCGTTCTGTTTTTTCTTATTCTTCTCTCCCTTCCCCTTGTTCCTATCTTCTTTTGTACATGACTTCTTCGCTGCTTGCGCGGCGGCCTGCCCTGCGCCGCCTTCCTGGGCTCCGGGGTGGGAGCGCCTGGCGAACGCTGGGCGGCCCGGCCCGGGGGGCGGGGGGGGGTGGGTCGCGGCGGGAGAGTGAATGCGTCTGCTAAATATGGCCTCCCAGACCTGGGAGGCGGCGAGAATAAAGGAATCAATGTAAACGGACGCTGTCCAGTTGATAGTTTAATGGCATTAAATTCTGATGCGGCAATTCTGCTACATATATATATATATTACAGTTCTGTTAAAAAGAATCTGTTTCTACTTCAACTTATTGCTGCCATCTTATACGCTTCGTTATACTGGCCTCCCCTGCGCGGGATGGCTTTTGCACTATTGTTGGGCCGCTGACGGCCGTGCCTGTATCGCTCTCCTTTCTTGTCCAAATAAAAATATTGAAACAGAAAATATTAATGCTAGTATTTGGGATGCCCCCCCAGCGAAAGGCAAACTTTGCTTAAAAGTGACTTTGATTACAAAATGCAACCAGTTAATAGACAGGTACTCTTGAAATATTAATGTTAGCACGCTTTTTAAAGGATTACACCAGGAAAAGGAAAAGCTAAATAGGCAGGTGTGTTATTAACACTAAATAGGCTTGAAAGCTAATGCAAACATTGTAAACTGTCCCTGTCTTTCTCTGTCCCTGTCACAGCCTCTCTCCTTCTCTATCTGTCCCTCGCTCTGCTTCTTCTGTTCTGTCTATCTATCTTATCTATCTCTCCCTCGCTGTATCTATCTACCTACCTGTCTGTCTGTCTGTCTGTCTGTATGTCTGTCTCTGTCCCTCGCTCTCTCCCTGCCTGATCTGCTCTGGCCGCAATACAGTGTCAGAATGATCTTCCGCAAAATGGCCGCCGCTTATATAGGTCTGTAAGCCTGTCTGCTGATAGGTAGCATGTGACACCTACCCAGGATTCCTTGCCCCATGGGACATGTCCTGACATGTGGATCCACCATTTTAGATGGACTGTATAGCAGTAAATGGAGTTTTAAAGAAGCGGTTCGAGCGATCGAATCGCGGCGATATTCGAAATCGTAAGGAATCGAATTTGTCCTGAAATTCGTAACGAATTCGGGTTTGTCAGAATCGATTCGCTCATCTCTAAATATTGCTTAGAGAGAGCTATAGAGTCTGTTATGTGGAGACTCCTAAAACATGACCTGTTGGTAGCACTCGAGGAGAGGGTTGAGGAGCACTGTTTTAGGGATTGTGGAGAGGAGGGCATGCTCTTGCTCATTTTTTGTGAATGGTAAACAGTGAGGAAACTTTGGCCAGATCTATGAGCTAATCAAACCCCTGTTTGGTCTAACATTAACCCCTGCTCTGTGGAAGGCACTGCTGGATAAAAAAAATGTATAGACTGAATACTTTTAATTGTGTTTTTTGATCTCTGAAACGATAGTGAATTAAAAATTAACATCTATTCTATTAGATTAACATCTTACATTTCATAGCGCTTGGTCTCTGGGTAATATACAGAGTAATAAATGTTGGTAAGTTTTAGTTCTGCCATATAATTTGTACAGGACTAAAGCCCCTGTCCAAACATTAAAATAAAAAAGTCTATACTCGCAATTTGCCCACAGCAGCTCCTCCATGCAGTGTCATGGTCTTCTTACTTACTAATGTTTCCGTCGTCCAGAGCCAGGGAGACATATTGGCGTTCATCAAATTTGATTTATACCCCTTAACATGTTTAATCTAACCATTGCAACTGAGGGGCCTTGCTGATTCTGCATTAGCACCCACCTCTGTTGAAATGAAAGGAAAAGGTGTGTCTAGGCATAAACAAGGCCCCATGGACACCGCCATGAGTGGCTGCCAGTGCTGGGAGATTAAATCACTGGATGGAGAGGCTGCAGGGCAACACCAGACCTACAAAAGGTGAATATAGGCTTTTTTTGTTGGACATTTCCTTTTATTAATCAGTAGCCCTGTTCCTTTTTGTACAATTGCTCTGTGATCAATTGAAGGGAAGTAAATCAATTTCCACCCACAGATGGTATCTACTTAAAGTGTACAAACACCCGTTTGTTGGCATCGTCTCTTTAAGACAGTTTGGGGGGGCATCCAGAATGCTGGTGCCCCCTCACACACAACCCCCCCAGAATGCCCATCATTAGCCTCGATCCTCTGCCGGGAATCCAGGCCCGTCTTGCCCGCTGGAAAGCCCCGCCCACCTGAGCACCAGGAGACAAATGCAGCGCTGTATTCCCGGCAGATAATCAATGTTAAGGTAAGAAATACGGGAATTCTGGGAGGTTATGTGCAGGGGTGGTCCAGCATTCTGGATGCCCCCCCCCCAGGCTGTCTTATAGCGGTGGTGCCAACGCTTGCACCCGCATGGGTCAAGAGAACAAGGTAATGGCTATAATATTATGATATTATCCTTACCCTACAAAATCCCCATACATCTTTGGCAGAGAGAGATGGATATTTATTGAGTTTACATAAAAACTTCACCAAACTCTGTTTCCGTACAATAAACTTACCTTAAAATATAGCATGTTGGTTCCCCGATTACCCTCTGGGAAGCCCAGAAAGTTGTCATGCGAGGTAACATTATAGGCATAGCGTCCCTCAAGAAAAAAGAGAGACAAAAGCGCTTGCAGGAATTGACGGCGAGATATGACCAAGCCGAGGAACGGTGGAGGAGGGCTCCGATCTCTAGAAATAAAAGTACCATAGATAGACTTAGGACGGAACTCAACATGCTCCTAGATGAACAGGCCAAAAAACGGCTCCGTTGGGCCAAGCAGAAGTTCTATGCTAGGGGCAATAAGCCCGATACTATGATGGCCCAGAAACTGAGAGCTACCGCCCTTGATAGGCGGCAGCCAATAAAACTCAGGCTCAACTCGGGTCACACTACGGCCAACCCGGATAAGATTGTAGCTGCATTTCGGAGGTTTCTATCAGAATTGTATTCTGCTCCTCCGGGGGCTGATGGTGCTGACCTCGAGAGGTTCTTTGAGCGTGTTGAATTACCGTCCATTGCCCCAGACTGTATTGCCCTGATGGACTCCCCCTTCACGCCCCAGGAGAACTGGCAGCCATTAAGTCCACCAAGACCTCTAAAACCCCGGGGCCCGATGGGTTTGGCAGCCTTTACTATAAGAAGTTTGCGCCTCTCTTGGCGCCCCACTTGGCCAACCTCTTCAATGCCATGTGCGCGGAGTCCTCGTTAGGCCCAAGCTCATTATTGGGAGATATTTGTATGATACCCAAACCTGATAAGGACGGCCTGTTAATCCCTAACTACAGGCCGATTTCCCTTATCAACACTGATGTGAAGCTGTTGGCCAAGGTGTTGGCGACCAGATTGAACAAGTTCTTGGAGGGCCTTATCCATAGAGACTAGGTGGGCTTTGTGCAGTCTCGCCAGGCCGGAGATAATGTTAGAAGGGTGTCACACTTGGTCCAACATGCCCGGGCGAGGGACATTCCGGCCTTCCTGTTATCCCTAGATATACAGAAGGCTTTCGACACGATCTCGTGGGACTACCTGCTTTGGGTTTTGAGGAGGTGGGGATTCGGGCAACGTTTTTTAGACCGGATCAAAGCCCTCTATGATGAACCGACAGCACGGGTGAGATATCTGGGGTTTACTCTGAATGATGCAGCGGAAAATCTCTGCCTTCATTTGGTCTGGAGGACGCCCACGAGTATCCAGGCGCACTATGTTCTGCCATAGGTCCCAGGGCGGGCTCGGCGTCCCTAACATTAGCCTATACTACAAGGCCTCCCAAATAGCCCAGCTGATCCCCATGCATTCTACTTCAAAGCCCCCCCTTTGGAGGTTCCTGGAGCTTCCAGGCTGCTCGCCGGCCCCGATAGATGGTCTACTCTGGATGGACCCAGCGCTCAGACCTAGGACGCTTAGTCCCCTGATTAAACATTCGCTCTTAGTATGGGACTCGGTGAAATATTCCACTTCCCTGATGTCTCCTCACACTCCTCTAGCACATCTCTGGGGTAACCCGTCCTTTCCTCCGGGCGTGGAAAATGGATCGACCTTTAAATGGTGGGTGGAGCATGGAATAACTAGGGTGCTACATCTCCTTTCGGATGACGGGCTCACGCCTTATAGTTCCCTGAGAGAGAAGTTCGATACTCCTCGAGGAGCCTTCTTTCAGTATTTACAACTGAGGCATTGGCTATCACCCCTAATTAGATTGGGGCAACCTTTCCTGAAGTGGAGCCCTGTCGAGGAGGTTTGCAGTACGGATCCGTTCCGTAGGGGGGTGGTGTCCATGTTGTACTCCATGCTGAATACTATGGGACTCAGCAAACATGCCTACGTGGGACGATGGGAACAGGACCTGGGTCCCTGGCACTCAGATAGGGGGTGGACGGAAATTTGGAATGCCGCTTCCTCATGCTCCATAAATATTTTGACTATTGAGACGGCCTACAAAGTTCTGTTCCATTGGTACCTAGTGCCCAGTCGCCTTGGTAAAATGTTCCCAGGCCAGGCGAGTACATGCTTCAGGGGGTGTGATGCGGAGGGTAGCTTTATGCACACCTGGTGGACGTGTCCTATGCTGACCCGCTTTTGGTCACAGGTATATAGGATGGCTGGTAAAATGTTCCAGACAAATATAAAAAAAGATCCTTGGGTGGCCCTCCTTCACCGTAGGGCTCCAGAACTCACCAAAAAGCAGAATAAACTGTTTATTTACTTGCTCCTGGCGGCCAAACAGACCATCGCTAAGGCCTGGAAGAAACAGATTGTTCCGCTGTCGGAGGTGTCGTCTAGGATGAATGGCTTTTTGGTCAATGAGAGGCTCTCAAGCATCCTGGCCGACACCCAGGACAAGTTTCTTTCCATTTGAGAGCCTTGGTTACAATATGCTTGGCCCCATGCACCGCGGGGAATGCTAAGTTAGGTGTTTTGTGTGGGCTAGTTCACGAGGACCCCCCCTCTGTCCCCTCCCGCTCCTTTCCCCCCCCCTCCTTTTCTTTCGCTTCCTCCCGCTCTCCTCAGTACCCCCCTTTTTGGACCTACCCCTCCCTTTACCCTCTGTGCTTTTTTTCTGTGCTTGTTCTTCTCTTCTTTCTTCAAACTACTGTTCCCCGGTGCGTGGGGCAACATAATTGAAGACATAATATCAACAGATTTTGTTTAGCGATAGTTTATTCGTGTCTTAACTATGTTATAATTGCACAATCATTTTGTTCTTAGCTGATCTGTTTTGCTGCGACCTGCTCCCTTATCTGAGCATGTTCATTGTTGTGCTCATTGTAGTGCTTGCCTCCCCTGCGCGGGATGGATCTCTGCAATTTCCTTTTGTTTGGATGATCGCCTGTACCGCTTCTTCTTTTCAAAAATGAATAAAAACAATTTAAAAAAAAAAAAATATATAGCATGAATATTAGGGCTTTCTTTTTTTATTTCAAAATAAGGCATGTGATAAGGCCCATGTGTACCACCCAATCCAGCTATAAATTCAGTGTGCTGCTTGCATTTCCTTCCTATCTGTATTATAGTTAGTGCATGTGGATAAATGTTGAGGGGTCTTCAGCCGCATGTTGAGTCGACCCCCCCATAGGCGAATCACCAGAGGTAAAGGGTTAGTACCCTGGGCAGCCTCAGGTAAGTACAGCACTCAGTTTATCCATTTCTATGCGTGTCCCAAAAATAGGGAGGGGGTCTAATTGTTTAGATTAGGCCTGCAGAAAAAGAGGTGTCATGACGTGGCCCTGCAGCTTCCGATACATTTGCAAATCTGTACAACGAACACCTCACTGTTTTTAACAAATTTAGGCAGACTAGGATTTGTTTGCAAGCTGGTGGGGATTTTGGTGCCGGGTATTCCTTTTTGTTTTTCCTGTGACTAATTGCCCAGCCCAGCGTGCCCCGCCCAGTCCAGCTACAAATTGATGGTGCTGCTTGCCATTTCCTTCCTGTATGTAATAAAATAAGGTTTGATTATGTAAAGGGAGGAATTCATATAATGCTTTGCACCTACATATTAGAGCAATGTGATGTATTTAATTTGCTTTTTAAATTAAAATTTCAGTAAATTGAATGGTTACTGTCAGTGGATTTTTTACGCTACCATAATTCCCCTAAAATGAGCTTAACAAATTTTAAGCATTACATACAATAATATTTAACTTCACCATACAAGTCATTTCCCTTTACTTGCTGGTGTTACAAAAACAAGCCACCACTTACCATCACCTATGGTAAGACTGGCTGAAAAATCAGATCTTTCTGGAACAAGATAATATAATTCGCCCAAACGGAAATCTATATTATTATTTCTTATAAACCATTTTTATTTATTTATGCTTCAGCCTCAAAGGGTTCCTAAACCCACCAAAAAAAACAGACACTAAAAAAAAAGTCTAAAAGGTAAAAACTCACCTGACCCCTCACCTGGGGGCATCCAATTCCCCCCCCCCTGGGGGGTTTCTGGCTTTAGGAGAGGGCCCGTAATAGCCCCCCACGCTTCCGCCGCCGATGCTAACTGTAAAAAAAAAAGACATTTACTCACCTTCGTCCCTGCGATCCCTCCCCCCGGGTCTCCTCTTCATGGGGGGGGGCCTCTGATAGCCCCCCGTGCTCTTCCATAGTGAGGATATGGCCGAAATAGGCCATCCCACACCCACTGCAAGACGCTCAGTAGCTCCGGGTGATCAGTGGGTAGAGGGTTGGAGAGGCGAGGGGCTGTGATCTCTTGCCCCCTCAGCCCCCCTCCACCGATCACCCGCTGCTGTCATTGGAGCTCAGTGGGACAGGATCGGTGAGGGACATCAGAGGATCGGAGGTGAGTAAAGAAAAAAAAATAAATGTCATTTTTACTGTGTGGCATCTTTTTTACTGTTAACCCTTTGTGAACTGGTAAGGTATCCATGAGACCCCTATATCGATTCACAAGGCTCGGTGGCTGGGAAGTCACCTGCAGCTAGGCTGTGACTTGCCATTAACCCCCTGCCTGGGGAAGAGCAGAAGAGCCTATGGCCATTTAGGCTTTGCGGGCTTGAAGCCAGCAGGGTAGGGGGTCACCAAGGCTGGCCCTTGCACCCTGTTCTACAAGCCCTGCATAGTTGGTCCCCAGGCTGGTTATGCTGGGTAGGGGGGACTGCACGTCATTTTTTAGGGGGTATAGGGGTCTCATGGAAAGCGTTAAATGTAAAAAGACACACACACATCAGCCCTTAAAAATAAAAAAAAATATGGCATTGGGTCCACCCTACACAGCATAACCAACCCCAGCACCAGCTTGTAGAACAGGGCATGGAGGCCAGCCTCAGGGGCCCCCACTGACAGATGCCTGAAGAGGAAACCCAGCGGGAGGGAACGCAGGTGCAGGTGAGTAAGCCTGGGGCTTCAGATGCCCCCTGAGTGAAAAAAAGACCCTGCCGCATTGATTGAGGAGTCAGATGAGTTTTTAACTAAAGGGGCTAAAAAAGATTAACTGGCAGTTCCCAGCAAAAGAGCTCATAACCTAATCTTGCTTACAGTGAGGAACATGGTTCCCAATTGCTGGGCAAAAAAAAAACTCCACCAGATTTTGGCATATGGAAGATAACTAGTTTGAATCACTAATCGTAATTCTTACATAGACCTACTCAGGGCCGGATTATGAGGAGGGCGCAAGTGGCACGCGCCCCAGGGCCTCCACCACTTGCCCTGCAAAGGGGGGCTCCACCAACCTTTGGTTTATGATCTGGTCCAGGAGGCTTTTCAGTCTTTGGTCTGATGGCCGTGGGGCTGGCATAGAAGTTACCACGTGCCTCGGCAAGCCTTTTTTGTTTTTGCAAACCTGCAGCCAAAAGCCACCTCAGGACAGGACGGAAAATCTAGAGCAGCAAATCCGCCGCCAGCAACGCTACAGTGATGGGTGCAGAGCTGTCAATCGATGGCCGCTCATTGCACATAAGCCACAAAGCACAGCCGCTGGCAGCTCAATGCAGAGAACTGTTTTCTGCTGGACCAGCTGGGTGACTACACTACCCCCCACCCAGAATGGCAAAGCAGGAGTTCCCGAGCAGCACCCACCAGTAAGGGGGGCACAAAGGGCTCAATCTGACGTTACAGTAAGTAGGCGGGTGCCAGACAACCACCAATCAGTTATTTAGCTGGACAATTATTTTAAAGGAATAAAATACTGTATCTGGGGCCTCCACCACGCTTAATCCGGCCTTGGACCTACTCGGTAAGCTACAAAGAATCGGTAAATCTCAAGAACTAGGACAGAGAACGTAATGGATGATATAAGACTCTAAGCCCGGCTATGGTTTGACCAAACTTACATTAAATCTGCCAAAAGAATATGGGAAAAAATGTTATGGTTTGATAAGACAAGGGTTGAACTCCCCCCCCCCCCCCCAAAAAATGGATTTTTAGCACAGCAATCCAACACCGAACATCACCAAAATATCATAATGCCCACAGTGAAGTGTGGTGGAGGCAGAATTATGCAGCTGGAATTGGGGCTTTTGTTAAGGTGGAGAGAATTATGTTCGAAATATCAGTTAGTGTTGGCATAAAAGCTTTATGCCTCTGCTAAAAAGCTGAAGATGAAGAGGACAAGGACCTCCACATCAGAAAAAGAATCCCTTAACTAGAAGATCAAAGATTTGAAATTGCAGAGTCAAAGCCCAGGGAAGTGTGATCCAAGATTGGCAAGTCTAGATGTGCCGTGATGATAGACTCCTACCCAAAAATATTAAATACTGCCATCAATTCAAATGGTCATTTACCAAAATATTAGTTTAAGGTTGTGCAGATTTATGCCACCACACTATTTTATGTCTACATCTCCAACCTAAAATATTTCAGTTTGTTTTTCAATGGAAAGGTACCAATTATAGGCAACATTAGGGGTGAAAAAAGTTCTGAAATGATTATTCTTGGTCTGATTTATGTATATGACAAAAACCTGTAATTGTGAGTTGTTTGGACTTTTATAGCTACTATAGAAAGCTCAGAGTCCTAAATCAGTCCCCTCGCCACATGGCCATTTATATACTTTTGATGATTTTCCTAAGAAATGCATTCTTCAGAAAAACCAAAAATAGTTTTCTTCAACTAAGCTAATACAATTTTTTATTTTTCACCTTTAACTAATTAACAAGTTTGCAATGTTCAATTCTCAGAAGGGTGTAAATACTGCTGTCCCTGGAGTATATGCTGCATGTATAAATCTCCAGCTGCAGCTGAAAATAGAATACATGTTCCATGTCAGACGCTCTCATTGCTGACATAAGGAAGCAAAGGGCACCGATATTCTGTAGCTTTTCTAAATACGTTATATTCTTATTCTTTTTATGTTTCATTTTGATCCTAATTTTAGATCCACTTGCTATCATGTTCATCATCATCATCAAAATATGCATAGCGTATTAAATATGTAAGATCTTACTGT
This sequence comes from Gastrophryne carolinensis, assembly GCA_027917425.1. NCBI lineage: Eukaryota > Metazoa > Chordata > Amphibia > Anura > Microhylidae > Gastrophryne > Gastrophryne carolinensis. The sequence goes on along the minus strand of CM051242.1, from coordinate 22,664,705 downwards.
ATAATACAAGACCCAATTTTAATTTTTTTTAACTACTGTTCTGTAAAAAGGTAAGTGAACATGTCCCTGCTGCTATAAGACAGTTGGGGGGAGGGCATCCAGAATGCTGGAGTCCCCACCACACAGAAGGGCAGTAAACCTTACGTTAACCTTAGACTTCTGCCGTGAATCCAAGTGAAACATTAGTCAAAATTGACTGAAGGCCTCTCTCCCTGTGGCTTTCCAGTTTGAGAGTCCTCTCTATTTCAACTTCAAAGTTGGCTGCTCTATAATGTAACTGACCAGGGAGCTGCCTGTTTATTGTAAATAGCAGCCATGTAACACAGAAAAATCCTAGACCTTACGTGGGGTGAAAGAACAAAAGTCTGAGAACAACAGTCTGAATTGGGCAAGTTATCTAGCCAATCTCTGGGCTTCTTACTCAGGTAAGCCCAGCGGACTAGCGGATTTTTTTGTTTGTTTGTTTAGATTACTTGCCTGGTTCACATTGCTCTCTTGCACCATGTGACCAGTTTCACAGGGCGTGTGCAGCACCAACCCTTTTAACTCTCTACTTTAAACTGCTATGACTTTTTGGAATGGACTTCCACTTTTAAATCTTCAGAGCATTGTCCAAATGCCTCCTATACTAAATCTTTCCATATACCCTAATGGATTATCTCTGTGAAGTTTGATATCCTAGTTTTTATACCACCGCTGTCCACCACAAATAGCTAGGGAGAAGCCAGGTTGTAGCCTATAACAAAGTGTATTTATGAAAGGTGGCCATAACCGCCTTCTCTTTCTTTGATGTGATATTGTTTTATTACTATTATTTATTAATGCTGTACAAAGTGGTCATTACAGACCGGGTAAAGCCTACAGTCCTATTACAAGCTACTACAATAGGAGACCGTCCTGCCTTTACAGGCTTACAGTCTAAAGCAGAGGTTCTCGGCCACTTCTTGTAAAGGTCCGATTATAGGCATCCAGTGAGAGGTGAAGGCCCGGGCGGAGGGCTGTTGCGGGGGTTGGGGGGGGATAGTTAGAAATCAGCACACTGGAGGCGGAGGTAGATGGCTAGAGCTGCAACTAAGAGTAATGGATTTGCAAAGCTGGGAGGCCGAGGATTGGATGAGCAAACTGGGAGGACAGGAATGGATGAGGGCAAAGCTGGGGGACAGGAATGAATGGGGCTGAGCTGGGGGGACGAGATAGTAGGACAAGGATAGATGGGGCTGAGCTGAGGTGGGTGGAGGGAGACTAAGCACTACATCGCCGATCAAGGGGGTAGCTCTGAGCATGGAAACACAGAAGCAACTCAGTGCAGGGCTGTGGGGGCAGGGGTCCGGAAATCTAGCGCTGAGGTCTACATTTGGACCCCGGACCGCCAGTTGAGTATTGCTGGTCTAAAGGATAAGGGGAGAGACCACAAGTGGTAGGTATTGAGTTTGGTGATGCTTGCCCTGTAGTAGTTAATTCACCCAGGTTATTTGTTTGGCTGAAGAGGTGTGTTTTGAGGGCATCTTTGAATGCTTGGAGTGTTGGGGAGTAGCAGAGTATTCCAGAACAGTGGAGAGGCATGTGAGAAGCCCCGGAGGTGGAAGAGAGAAGACGTGACCAGGGTGGAGGACAGGAGAAAGTCAGAGGCAGAACAGAGAATCTGTCTGGGTTAGTATCACTGGATTATAGATGAAATGTGGGAAGGGAACTGGCTGGAGAGAGCATTGTATGTTAAAGTTGTAATTTTAAACTGTGAGTGGAGCAAAAGAACCAAAACCTAGTAGAACCTAAAGTAAAGCTGTTGCAATAGTCCAGTTGCGATCTGGCCAGGGCATGCACAACAGTTTAGTGATAGAGGATGTTTTTAAGCTGGAGACACTGAGTCCAGAATGACTCCTAGGCATCAAGCTTAGGGAGTTGTGATTATTGTGGAATAGAGGGAAGATGACCACTTCTGTTTTGTCCACGTTCAGTTTGAGGAAGCAAGTGGACCTAAAGGTGGAGATAGGATAACATTTAGATTTAGCGGTAAAAGATCATTAGAGACTGTGGTAAAGGATGTTCAAGTGGAGTGATTTGCGTGGAAACCAGATTGGAGGACATCTAATAAGGAGTTAGTAGACAAATAGTGTGCCAGTTCTTAGTGGACTTTTTTAAGATGTTTGGATGAAAAAGGAGTGAGATCTTCAGTGACAAAATAGAGAGATGGAGGAGGCATTGGTGGGTGGACTAGAGGGTTGAAGGTTTTGGATATCTGACTTGAGCAATGAGAAATAGGTCTGTTTAGCAAATGAAAGTTCCAGAGTGTAATATTGTCTTGGTGTCTCCTCCATCTCTGTCTAGCAATTTGAGGTGCCATTTTTATCTTGCAGTGTGTTTGAAGCCAGGGTTGCCATTGTCCTAGGTGGGGCTAGCTGTAGTTAGGATAATGCAGTCGGGGGCAGTGGCTAGTCACATATGATGTATGAGTGTGAAGCTGCATTGTCACTTTGTCAGTAGATGTGAAGAGGTTGGTGAGAGATTTAGATTCAGGTTTCCTGGGTTCCTGTGTAGGTTTTCAGGCTTATGTGCAGTTGGAGTAGTGGAAGGGGAAGGCAGATACTATTACAGAACTAACTGGTGAGTAGTGAAAATTTGGCCAACAAAATCGAAGTAGCCTGAATGTATGTTGGATTTTGTAAGCTCCTAAAGTACACTGTTGACACAACCATCACTGGCCTCATAAAAGATACAGATGAGAGTGCCTACAGGAGGGAAGTGGAGGTACTCAGCCACTGGTGTACGGGGAACAACCTTGTCCGGAACACCCTCAAAGCAGTGGAGATGGATTTTGACTTCAGAAAGTTTCCATTGATCCCCTCGCCCATCTTAATACAAGTTGCGATGGTGGAGGACACAACCTTTCTAGGTGGGACCATCTTCAACATTTTACACTTCCATCATGTGATCTGTTTTATGTGCCTCAAGCACTAAATGTGCCTGAGCAACTAAAACTGAGCTTACAAAGAATCATCAAGCAAGTGGAAAGAATCAACGGCCTACCACTACCTTCACGCCATATGAGGAGAGCCGGAAAAAAAGGCCTTAAGTATCTTTAAAGATTCATTGCACCCCAGTCAATTCCAGCTTCTTCCATCTGGGAGAAGATTCTGAGCACCACGAACCAGAACTGTGTGATATAAGTGCAGTTTCTTATAATAGTCCAATTTAAGAATGAATATGGCATAAGCTACACTAGTAGAACTTATCACTGTGGGTCATTCCTTAATGTAAATTGAAATTTGCAGGCTTTTGTTTTTTTCAGAATGTAAATGTAAACTGTAGATATTTAATAGATAGTAAAATTAAAACTGTAGATATGTTGCTCTAATTTGTCGTTCTTACTCTATTATGCACTATATGCCAAGTGTCCAGTATTATAAAATATGTGGTAGAAATAAACTACTTCCGATTAATAACTAATTAGTAGCCAATCTTGTTATATAGAATGAGCATCCACACGCCCCTGTAGTAGTTATCTGCCAGATCTTCAAAGTTAGTTTTCCCAAAACTTTGATAACTCTTCAACTGATGCCTGATTTTCCAAAGAAGCGATGCCATTGCTTTGGAGGGTTTTGATAGATTTAGTTTGTGCTATATAAGAAAACATTACATTACAAACATTGTAAAATAATGTTTGTTTGCTTTCTATTCACCTCATTATTTTCTCCTTTAATGCAGCCACAGGTTGCCAAAAATGTTGACACTTTCTCCTTTTAGGATTATTTACCAAAAACCCTTCTATACACTTAAATAACTTCATCATCTTGCATTCATATTGATTTTTTTATTTTCTTTTGCATTATATTAGGTTTTAAGATGGAGCAGTTTTCCACATTGTGATCGTTTTATTTTCTTTTTCTCTTCTAACCTTTCCTACTTCAGTATATCTATCATTCTCTTGCTCTGTTGTGATCTAATACTGAATTGTATTTTATGTTTTAGACTTTAAATAACATGGTGAATGACAGCACAGTATCCGAGTTTATTCTTCTTGGATTTCCACCCCACCCCTTCATACCGTTAATTTTGTTTTGTGTGTTTTTTTCATTTTACATGTTGACTCTGACAGGTAATGTTATCATCATAGGGACAACAACTTTCACTGCTGACCTCCACAAACCTATGTATTTCTTCCTGAGTAACCTGTCTTTCCTTGAGATATTTTACACATCAGTCACCATTCCCAAAATGCTTCTTAACTTCCTGCTGAAAAACAGTTCTATATCTTTTATAGCGTGTGCTGCTCAAGCTTATTTCTTCATCGCCCTGGGCAGTTCTGAGTGCACCTTACTTGCAGTAATGGCCTATGACCGATATGTAGCCATCTGCAATCCATTGCGTTACATAACTGTTATGGACACTCGTTCATGTGCTGCATTAGCTGGGAGTTCCTGGATCAGTGGGTTGGTCAACTCCTTGGTCCATACGTCTTGTACTTTCCATCTTACTTATTGCTCTTCCAACAATATAGACCAATTCTTTTGTGATATCCCACCTTTGCTGAAGCTTGCTTGTAGTAACATTTTGCCCGCGGAGATTGTCTTCTTAGTTGTTGGTGGGATTTATGGATTTGGATCTTTTTTGTTGACCTTATTATCATACATTCAAATAGTTTCCACCGTACTGAAAATAAAATCTAAAGAAGGGCAGAGGAGGGCCTTCTCTACTTGTACGTCCCATCTTATTGTCGTCACACTGTTCTACGGAACATCTTCCTCTGTGTATTACAACACCGCCTCAAATTTATCTGAAGGAAAAAAATGGATTCCAGTATTTTATGCTGTAATTACCCCTACCCTAAACCCAATAATATATACATTGCGAAACAATGAATTTAAACGCGCCATCAGGAAAATGACGGGTATTGGTTACAAATACTTTTAATCACAAGACTTCGAAGACCAAGATCTGGTGGGAATCTTGCTGCCAGCCCTGTTCCTGGACCCTTTGGACCACAATGTTACACATTTGTATGATCGAGGCCACAATCCCTTTATATCAGTGATTCAGTATGCAATTTGATAACAGGTCAGGTACATATCTTGGATACAGAAAAAGGTTGTTTAAAAGTGATAATTATTTATGTTACAGTGGAGCACCCAAGATGGCAAATATTGCAATTAGCTTTTACTTCTGTACTAAAATAATGGTTTGATGAATACATGATAATCTGTGTAAATCTGTTTTGTCTATTGGCCAACCATTGTTGGTCCAGTTGTGCGAGGAGATAATATTGTATATAATCTATTCACTATTAATACACAATTGAATTGCAATTTATAAACCCTTTTAGTAAGTGTTTTTTTCAACCATATTTTTATTATTTTTTTTTTTTATATTATGGCTATGGTTTGATCTATTTGGGGAATAGATCCTGTTGGAATTTTTGATGCACCCATTAACAGGAACTTTTCTTATGTCATGGTGTGCGGGGTTGCTGAACTAATTTGTTTCTAGGCTTAAGCAATTATTATCTGCTACATACAATGTTTGACACCTTTCCCAAGGTAGCTTAATAACAACTATTATTTTAGAGATTTGTAGACTTTTCATATCCACTTTATGCTGCTATTCTTAGATGGGAACATCATGCTTTGAGTTGCAAGTCCTCAGAACATATTTGCTGTGTCACAATGGCCAAAAACAGATAATCAGTGTGAGAATAAACAAACAAGACAATGAAAATCGAGGCAGGGACTAGGAAAGAATCAATGAAAGATCAAAGGTCTACATGATGAATTCCCTGAAAAACAGAACACTCAATATTCCCTGCCTCTGGAACCTCAGTATGAGGACATACACATTTGTTCAACCACTTTAAGACAAAATAAGAATTAGATACAGGAATAAAAAAAAACATTAGAAATAGAAAGTACAAGACTAGCTGGAAGAAAAAAATAAGTTGACAAGGACAACACAGAAATAACAATTTAGATAAAGTGTAGAAACTATAGATTGGCTGAAAAGGGAGATTAGCAGATAATGCAGAGAAACAGAGAAGAACAAATGAAATTACTATTAGCCATATTTATATAGGAGGCATAGACTCAAATATTTCTCATCTTTCTTTCTTGTATGTACAAAATATTAAGCATGCTTATAAAGAAAAGACTTTAGACCAGAATAAGGTTGTAAGTTGGCCATAGGAACACCAACACCGCATTCAAAAAATGCTGCCGGCTTCCTAACTGAGCTCTCTATGCCACTGGACCATATAGCAATTGCATGAATTGCTATGGCTATATTTACACCAATGTTTCCACCTAAAAACCCAATCAAAATTAAGGGGTTAAAAAATATTTATTTGTATTAAATGTGTGTTGAGGTCTACATGATGAATTCCCTGAAAAACAGAACACTCAATATTCCCTGCCTCTGGAACCTCAGTATGAGGACATACACATTTGTTCAACCACTTTAAGACAAAATAAGAATTAGATACAGGAATAAAAAAAAAACATTAGAAATAGAAAGTACAAGACTAGCTGGAAGAAAAAAATAAGTTGACAAGGACAACACAGAAATAACAATTTAGATAAAGTGTAGAAACTATAGATTGCCTGAAAAGGGAGATTAGCAGAAAATGCAGAGAAACAGAGAAGAACAAATGAAATGACTATTAGCCATATTTATATAGGAGGCATAGACTCAAATATTTCTCACCTTTCTTTCTTGTATGTACAAAATATTAAGCATGCTTATAAAGAAAAAAAAGGGAAAAAAGTGGTAAATTAGGTTGTAAGTAAAACTTGGCCTACACAAGTGGTGTTTCTCCCATTAGCTTTTACTGAGCTCATCATGGTACAAAGAAAACATACGATTGTAAAGCAAGTTTATATATTTATGAAATAGCATAAAAGAACGTGTCAAGCTTGAAATTTAAATTATACCTAAACATGAAATTATTCATACATAAATTACAAAAAAACAAAAAGAGGAGACGTAAAAGATTTTTTAGGCGAGGCTTTAACATTTCGACAAATCACTGTACTTATGGTCTATAGCAGGGGTCCCTAACCCTGTCCTCAAGGCCCACCAATAGGCCAGATTTTGCAGATCTCCACACAGATGCACAGGTGGAGTAATTAGTGCAGCAGCAGTGCTATAGAGCTGGCTATGCAGAGATCTACAAAACATGACCTGTTGGTGGGCCTTGAGGACAGGGTTGGGGACTACTGGCCTATGGCACAGGGGCCCAAACCAAGGTAGTCAGGAAAAGCCAGAAGTGCAGCACAAACCTGAAGGGGTGTAATGGAGAAGACAGGTGGTGCTACTGTGCCAGCACTACTGACAGTTTTAAGGCCCAGTTGGTTGAGATTTCCTCCTAGGTGGACTACCTGAAGTTACTACTGAAAAACCTCAAGTGGTCCAACTGAAAGAGCTGGATGCCAGGGTCAAAAGTCCAGGGAGGGCAGCAAAGTTTCTTATACCATGAAAAAGATGCATTTACAAATTTTTAACATCGCGACTGTATCCTATTTGGTACTGAATAACAATCCTCCACTATGTCTGTAGTGTTTGCACAGTGGCAAAACTTTTCATTACAATAAGGGCCTATAGCTAAAACATAGGTATAAAGGTGAAGATACAAAAAGCTTGCAAATGAATAAGGTTGTAAGTTGGCCATAGGAACACCAACACCGCATTCAAAAAATGCTGCCGGCTTCCTAACTGAGCTCTCTATGCCACTGGACCATATAGCAAATGCATGAATTGCTATGGCTATATTTACACCAATGTTTCCACCTAAAAACTCAATCAGAATTAAGGGGTTAAAAAATATTTATTTGTATTAAATGTGTGTTGAGGTGGAGCAATCCTCTGCTCCTGACGTTAAACCAAAGATTGCCTAAATTCTAAATTTGTTCCTACTTTCTACATTTACTTGGTACTATGACCCCTCCAAACGGTGCCTTTCAAGGTCCCAAGGATATATGGCTACCACTTGTCCAAAATATAACTTACTGAGCATACTTTACCAACTGGCACTACTCTATTCACTATCATGACTCCTCCAAGTGGCACCTTCAAAAGACTGCCTGTGCAGGTGGCTCTGGTACAGGGAGAACCTTGCAAGACCCCCCCCCCCCAACATCTGTGGCAATCTAACCTTGGCCTTAATATCTGCATCTTCTTGTTATCATGAACCCTCAGTCAGTTATTGATGTGATCTATCTATATTCACCCTGGCACCATGACTTCTCCAAATTGCTGCTAAAGTAGGTTTGGCACAAGGATATCCTTCCCTCTGTTACCATTTTCAGCTTTGGACTGTGTTCAGCCTTAAACCTGAAGATTGTGCTGATTTCAAATTGTACCACATAATCCCTTATATTTTGACTGCTGTTGTATTATTTCCCATCTTCGTTTCCCATGTATGATGTACTTTGCCATCCTGCCACAATTAATTATTTGGTGATTGATACACTGAATATAATTCTGATTTTCTTAACTGGTTAACTACAATGTAATATTATCCAGAGACATTGTCCAGACTAAAATAAAAAAAAGCAATGGATGTTTGGGCCGGGCCGGGCAGCATGGGACATGAATCTTGCCTGATCACATGACTTCCCAAAAGTTGACGGAGACTGCCAAAACCTGTGGCCAAGGTAACGGAGAGCAGTGACCGCCAATCGGCGTTTGAATAACTTTGCACAAAAGAGGTAGAAACGCTAAGGAGACAGCTAATGGATGTGCAGCCTTCCTTTTTCCTATGATTAGGGATTTATACGCTGTGAACAAGGATTCATCTGGTAAGCAGCGTCTTAAAGCGGTATGCTAGCTGCGAAGCAGTTTTAACGCTATGTATGTTTTTATCGTTTTGTTTTACATGGAGATTTGTTGGAGATATTTTAATCCCTCATGAATCAATCTTATTTCAATACAGCTAATAAAACAAATGTTTAAACTGGATCCTAATTAATTGGTGGATTTAAAGGCCTTTACTCCCACATCGATCCGATAAGTAGTTTGTGATACTGGGTGATGGATTAAATACACGAAAAAAAGATTTATGAGCATGTGATGGCTGAAATTGTGATTTTTATATAAGTGCAGCGGAGATCGTTTATAAATTTAATTAAGTGCAATTTGAAATGTTGGTAAAGCACCCAGTGCCAGACTAGGAGCAATCATCTAGGGGAGGACAAAAAGAGCTTTTAGCCTGGACAATGTCTTTAAAGTCGGTCAACAGAAAAACTGGATGGGGTGGTTTGCATTGCTTACAGACCTGATTTGCATTTTAAATTGAATATTTTCCAGTGACAGCTTTTTTCAAAGCTCGTTGAACCTCATGATTCCGAAGACAGTATATAATGGGATTGAAAAGAGGTGTTAAAATACTGTACAACATCGAAGACAGTCGTATGATATCAAAGGAGTCCCCAGGTTGAGGACCAATATAGTTGAAGTTGGCAGTCACATAAAACACTGTAACAACGATAAGGTGGGAGGAGCATGTTGAGAAGGCCTTTTGTCTTCCAACAGCTGAGTTTATTTTTAAGATGGTGGAAATAATTTGCGTGTAGGAGGCTATTACGAATACAAAAGGTGTCATTGCTAGAAAAACACTGACTATGTAAAGTAACGTTTGGCTGGTGCGTGTATCAGTGCAAGAGGCGTTTAACATGGGTGGCACGTCACAGAAGAAATGGTTAATGTAACGGTATCCACAGAAGGTCAGTTTAGATGTCATGACTGTATGAAGAACGGAATTCAGAAATCCACTGAACCACGATCCCCCAACCAAGTAGGAACAGAATTTCTTGCTCATGACTGTGCAGTAGTGGAATGGGTTGCATATTGCCACGTACCTGTCATAGGCCATGGCAGCCAGAAGAAGACATTCTGCTCCTCCAAGAGACACAAAGAAATAGAGTTGTGTAAAGCATCGGTTGAAGGATATTTTAGTATTGCCCGTTACGGTGTTGGCCAACATAGCCGGGAGGGTAACTGAAGAGTAACAGACATCCAATATGGATAAATAACTGAGGAAAAAGTACATGGGTGTGTGAAGATTTTGGTCATTCTTAATGATGCTGAAGATTGTCAAGTTACCAATCACAATCATGATGTAAATAACAAGTAGAACCGGAGACATTAGGGCCCTCTCGCTGGAAAATCCCAACAAGATAAAATCACTAAAACTTTGATTGATAAGCAGCATCCAGTCACTAATCAATACCTATAAGAGACATTTATATTATTTGTGGGAGTCAGACTATGAAAATATATTTGTATAATGTAATTTTATCATCCTGGCAAAATTCGCTACAACGCCGGATGCGCTCGGCTTTTCTTCTGCATTCAAATCGATATCTGGGGTGCGATTGACTTTTCGATTAGTGGGATCCCTGGCGGTGAGAACTGTTGGAATTTCCTGACCTTGTACAGCTTTTATATGCGCTTCTGATTTTAACGTTTCCTTTATTAAACATGATTTTAGTACTCAAAGATGTTTTGCACTAGATATGTCTTTTTTGCTTTTCCATGGTAATTTGCCATATACGGGTCATATTTAGACAACTGGCCTGGGTGCAAGATCTTTGGAAATCTTTGAATTCAATTGATTTTGGAAATCTTCAGATTGGACCACTGGATGTTTGGAATTACCTTGGAGAATTTCTCTTTGGCAGTTTAATCTGTTCTATCTGGTAAGAGTCCAAGAGGCTGATTCATTAATTGCGCCAGGTAGCGACAGATGAGCGCCAGTAGCGATATTTTCACAGCGCACGCTAGTATTCGCTGTGCTTGGCCGTTGTTCGGCTGTTGACAGCGACTCAGTCGGTGTGCGGTAATGTTGAATACGGGGTTAGGAGTCGCTGTTTGACAGGTTCCGCGCTGTATGGGAGCGCATGACAGCGAATGGCCATAGCGACCGGCTCCCAGCATATTCATTAACAAATCACGCTCAAAAAATTCTCGCGCTGTGAAATGCTTGTTTAAACCCCAGAGCGCTGGCGGCGATGGGTTAAAAGTAGTTTTTTAACCCCCAAACAACCATATTTTTTGAAAAAAAAAACATGTTTTTACAAACATTTTGTAATATGAATACATTAATATCAGACCTGTAATATCAATTCTGCACAAATTTTTTTTTTTTTTTTTACCTTAAAAAAAATATCTAACATTGCAGAAGTGGTGACAGAATTTTTGCCATTTAAAAAAAAAAAAAAACATTAATAGCAATTAATTATGAATATTTAAAGATTGCTCCATTGAAATGCATTGGAGAGCGCCAGGTAGCGAGAGGTCATACCTGTCGCTGTTCAAGGTTGCTCGCTGGCGCTGTGGGGTGAGGCTGGAATAATGATGAATGATTCGCTATCTGGCGCTCTGTCAGTCGCTAAGCAGGATCGGCTTGATAAATGTGTGATTGCGGAGGGGAGCCAGCGTTCTCGTGGCGGTGAGCGTCATTACCGTTCGCTCACCATTCGCTACCTGGCGCTATCCCTTGTTAAATAAGGGCCCAAATATTACAGGCGGTGGTTTTCACAGACGTGGAGGAGCATGCGCTTTGGGATGACTTTATATTGACATCTGATTCACTGCAAACAAGCTCTGTGTTCTATTGTGCATTGTTTTTATATTGAGACAAAGGACTCTGTACACATTGAGCTTATTACATTATTGTGCAGTGCGGCATTTTTGCTATATTAAAATGTAATTTTATTATTTAATTACTGGTGCTTTTTCAAGTCTAGTCTTCTGTAACCTTGAGTAAACAGCGCAACATGCCTGAAAATAAGGCATGGAGGCTGATTCATTACTAACGCCGGCTATCGACAGATGAGCGTCTGTATAGCAGCGCTTAGAATGACCGCTAGCAGACGCTGTAAGCAGGTATCGGGCGCTGTAACAGAGTGCCTCAGTTGCTGTAGTAACCTGGCCGGCATTGATGAATGTGATGTATGTTGGGCGCTCTAACACCAGTACAGCGCTACTGGTAGCGCCAGCTCAGTGCGACCCACTCTCGGCGCTCACCACCATACTTATCAAAAAAGGTCACACACACACAGTGTCGGCGCTCTAAATCTGGCCGCTGTAGCATAGAGCGCCAGACGCTGTGTGATTACCTGGAGCCGGCCCTGTCTGTAACTATTTTTTATTGCTTCTCTTTTAATGTCAATAAAATTCAGATAAAAAAAAAAAATTAAGAGGCCGATTCATTAATAGCGCCAGGTAGCGACAGATGAGCGACAGTAGTGTTATTTTCACAGCGCCCGCTAGTATTCGCTGTGCTTGGCCGTTGTTCGGCTGTTGACAGCGACTCAGTCGGTGTGCGGTAATGTTGAATACGGGGTTAGGAGTCGCTGTTTGACAGGTTCCGCGCTGTATGGGAGCGCATGACAGCGAACGGCCATAGCGAACGGCTCCCAGCATATTCATTAACAAATCACGCTCCAAAAATTCTCGCGCTGTGAAATGCTTGTTTAAACCCCAGAGCGCTGGCGGCGATGGGTTAAAAGTAGTTTTTTAACCCCCAAACAACCATATTTTTAGGAAAAAAAAAACATGCTTTTCAAAACATTTTGTAATATGAATACATTAATATCAGACCTGTAATATCAATTCTGCACAAATGTTTTTTTTTTTTTTTTACCTTAAAAAAAAAAAAACTAACATTGCAGAAGTGGTCACAAAATTTTTGACATTTAAAAAAAAAAAAAAAAAAAAAAATGAATAGCAAATAATTATGAATATTTAAAGATTGCTCCATTGAAATGCATTGGAGAGCGCCAGGTAGCGAGAGGTCATACCTGTCGCTGTACAAGGTCGCTCGCTGGCGCTGTGGGGTGAGGCTGGAATAATAATGAATGAGTCGCTATCTGGCGCTCTGTCAGTCGCTAAGCAGGATCGGCTTGATAAATGTGTGATTGCGGAGGGGAGCCGGCGTTCTCGTGGCGGTGAGCGTCATTACCGTTCGCTCACCGTTCGCTACCTGGCGCTATCCCTTGTTAAATAAGGGCCTAAGTGATTGGGAAAAGTATGTTTAAATATAACCTGAATTTTTAATGTAACTGAATGTAAATAAAAGTACAATGCAAGTACAAAAGCTTTTGTACCTTTGGACGGGGGGAGGGGTTTAATCTACCTGGATACACACAGAATGTTGCAGTGTGATTGGCCGCCCTCTTGCTTCGCAGTGTTCCATGCAGGCGGGTGGAACCCAGATTGAAGTGCTTGCAAAGCTGTCTCTATATTCACCTCACTTTACGAATTATCCAGATAACATTCAGATATTGAACTTGGTTTAAAGAAAAAAAAAAAAATATATATATATATATATATATATATTTACGCTGTTTTGGGTGTTTCTCCAGGGAGTACGCAGGGACACTGTAGGCAGGGCTGGCTCCAGGTTTATGCGGGCCTTTGGGCTATAGAGTCTTAATGGGACCCTTGCGGTGTGGTATGATACTCCATACATGGTGAAGTTGCATGTATGGTGAATTCTGCTAAAGAATAGAAAGAAAAAAAATATAGAAGGAAAAGAATAAATGACAAAAAGAAAACAAAATTAAGAACAAAAGAATAAGGGAAATGACAGAAAAAAATTAAGCAGGAAATAAAAAGAAAGAGAAAAGGAATGCCCAAAAAATCACCAAAGAATACATGGAAAGAAAGTGTAAACATGAATGGAAAGAAAGAAAGGACAAAAGCATAGAATGAATGCCAAACAAAGAAAGAATAAAAGACAGAAAAGAAGGAAAGACAAAGCGAAGGAATGGTAAAAAAAAAGAGGAGATGGAGTGAATGAAAGAGTAGATAGTATTCTATTACAACAAACGAGTAACAGAAGAAGGAATGACAGAAAAAAATAATAGAAGGAAAGGGAAGAAGAAATAAATAGATTAAAGATTAAAGAAACAAAGACAAGGTGGAAAGAAAGAAAAAGAAAGGAGAGTACTAAAAGGAAAGAAAAAGAATGGCAGAACAGATGAAAGAAAGAAGCAGAGAATACATTTAAAGAAAGAAAAGAAGCAAAAGAATAGGACTGACAGAACTTGCCCCTCAATGACAGTCCTTAGTCCTGGTTACTGCACGGCCCTATATCCTGTATAGGGGCTGCGCAGGGTAGAGGGAATGAGGTGGGCCCTTTCAAGCTGCAGGGGCCCCGGCACCTGCCCTGACTGTAGGGATGGCCATGCGACTGCTGTGCACTTTGCATTGCCCATCAGCCAAGTGCCTGGAATATGTGGCCTTGGTGTCATGGTGGGATCTGGGTTTGGAAATACCAGGAGAACCTTACCTTCCTGTATACAGAGCTTTGCGGTGAGGGGATTATATCCAGGACTTATTGCTCATGGTTCAGGTTAGGCACTTTAATACCAATAAAAGGCAATAACATGCAATAACATTCTAGTCAGCTGTGTTCTTTGTTGGTAGCAGTTCGGGGAGGAACGCTTTATGTTTCAGCATGGCAATGCCCACAAATAATCAGCTTCACAAATGAAAGTCTTCCCAAGCCTTATGTAGAGGACCCTTAAAGAGACTGTCCAAGCAATGTCAAAAATGAGGCAGCAAGGAGCCCACCTGAAGCCTGTTCCATGTGTCTCTTCTCGAGCAGGGACACGGTAGGACTGGCAACGCGACTGCTGTGCACGTTGCATTGGCCAACGGCCAAGAGCCCGGATGATGTGGCCTTGATGTAATGGTGGAATCTGCATTTGGAAAAACCAGGAGAACCTTACTTTCCTGCATACGGAGCTTTGCAGTGAGGGGATTATATTTAGGTCTTGTTGCTCATGGTTCAGGTTAGGCAATGCCCACAAAGAATGGAGTCAGCTTCACAAACGAAAGTCTTCCCAAGCCTTGTGTGGAAGACCCTCAAAGAGACTGTCCAGGCAATGTCAAAAATAAGGCAGCAAGGAGCCCACCTGAAGCCTGTTCCATGTGTCTCTTCTCGAGCAGGGACACGGTAGGACTGGCAACGCGACTGCTGTGCACGTTGCATTGGCCAACGGCCAAGAGCCCGGATGATGTGGCCTTGATGTAATGGTGGAATCTGCATTTGGAAAAACCAGGAGAACCTTACCTTCCTGCATACGGAGCTTTGCAGTGAGGGGATTATATTTAGGTCTTGTTGCTCATGGTTCAGGTTAGGCAATGCCCACAAAGAATGGAGTCAGCTTCACAAACAAAAGTCTTCCCAAGCCTTGTGTGGAAGACCCTCAAAGAGACTGTCCAGGCAATGTCAAAAATAAGGCAGCAAGGAGCCCACCTGAAGCCTGTTCCATGTGTCTCTTCTCGAGCAGGGACACGGTAGGACTGGCAATGCGACTGCGGTGCACTTTGCATTGGCCAACGGCCAAGAGCCCGGATGATGTGGCCTTGGTGTAATGGTGGAATCTGGGTTTGGAAAAACCAGGAGAACCTTACCTTCCTGCATACGGAGCTTTGCGGTGAGGGGATTATATTTAGGACTTGTTGCTCATGGTTCAGGTTAGGCAATGCCCACAAAGAATGGAGTCAGCTTCACAAACGAAAATCTTCCCAAGCCTTGCGTGGAAGACCCTCAAAGAGACTGTCCAGGCAATGTAAAAAATAAGGCAGCAAGGAGCCCACCTGAAGCCTGTTCCATGTGTCTCTGTCAGGTCTGGAGTTCCTCCGCAGCTGTTCAGTACTGTTGGCAATTACTCAGCACCTGAGTGAATTCCTGGGCTATTCAATGCTGATCCATTAGCTGAATGGGTAGATCAGCTTAATGTCAGTTGATGTCTCTTTGGCCCTTATTCATGAAGGGATAGCGCCAGGTAGAGCCTGTACAGCGGCAGGTAGCGGCAGGTGAACGCTGGACACAGCACGCAATTACACATTTATGAAGCCGAATCTTGTGAGCGACTGGAACATCGCCATGTAGCGTTCAATTCACCATTATCCCAGGCTCAGCGTACAGCGCCAGCGTTTTGCCTTGCAGAGCGCCACGTATTACCTGTCGCTCTCCCATACATTTCTATGGATGATCCTTAAATCCTTTTCCTGATCCCAATTTTTTTTTTTTTTTAAACTCAAATCTTTCAGACATGTATCCTGGCCTAGAAAATGACATATTTGAAAACTTTTTTTAATAATAATATTTTTATGCAGAATTGTCATTACAGGTCTGGTATTAAAGTGTTCATGTTACAATGTTATAACAATGTCATTCCATATGTTTTCGCTTTGTTACTGGTGGATATGTGTTCAAAAACGGACTTTAATCACGCAGCTTCTGGCGCTATGGGTTACAGCGACACAATTTTGAGCGCCGGCGCTGTGTGAGGCTGTTTTTTTGATGAATATGGTTTGAGTCGATCACACTGACCAGTCGCTACCGTTTGCTCCAATATATCTTGGTACTGGTGTTATAGCGACTCACACATGAAATTCATCATTGCCGGCAATGTTACTACAGCGACTGAGGCGCTCTGTAATAGCAACTCACGGCCGACTAGTGGTCGCTGTACAGACGCTCATCTGACGTTACCTGGCGCTAGTAATGAATCAGCCTGCTCGTATGTCTGTGCCCTGAACTCTGTACCTGGAATCCTGTATCTAGACCTGGACCCTGAACTCTGTACCTTGGACTTTGAATCTTGAAACCTGGAACCCTGAAACCTGGATCCCTTCCATAGCCCTTGTGTTTACGTTTCCTGTTCAGCTCAGTCTCTGCCTTTGGACTTTTCCTTGAACTCCTATGTATGTATATTTCCTGACTTCACAGCAATCTGAGTTTCATGTTTTCCAGATTATCTGTATATCTGCACAGCCGTGATTACCTTGATTCTTGTATAGTCACCCTGTATAGCAGTCTGATTGTGTGTGATCTGTTCACTGTCACGATTAAACACGGTTTGCCGCATCTCAGTCTGTTTCTCAGCCTCATTACTGGTCATCAGGGCCGTATTTGGTGTTCATGGTGCCCTAGGCACTTTAAGTGCTTGTGCCCCCTTTTTTTATGTTAGGTCACGGTCCATATAAAAAATTGTAGGGGGAAAGGATGCAATGGGCTAAATGCAGAGAATGTGTGTGGAGGAGGGCACAAAGGGGGAAATGCAGAGAAGCAGGTAAGCATGTTCTATCTTTTACTGCATTCTGACATACAGGAGTCACTTGACCACACGGTGGAGGGGAGATGCTCTGGTCTGTGTTCAAACCATTGCCCTCCCCTTCACACAAATACACTCTTTATCCTTCTGTGGCTGGGGAGGGGGTGTTTGTTAGGAGGCATTAATGTTCTGGCTATATGATTTTTAATTTATTTTCTTTACTACAGTAGTAAGGGCAGTGTCCTGCCCCCACCCCCCTTCCAGGTTGCCACCCTAGACACGTGCCTAGGGTTGCCTAATGGTAAATACAGCCCTGCTGGTCATTACTACTAAAGGAATCCCTCTGTTGATAGATTCATGACAGTCTCTTCCCAATTTTCTGCAGGACAATGTAGATGTATCAAGTTTCTACAGTTTGCCCCTACCTTTTTTCTATTTTTCCATGAGTGCAGCAGTTATGACCTAGAGGTAGGCAAACAGGCTTGTGACCATATGGTAGCAGGTTCGATTCACAACCGAAGTGCCCTTGAGCAAGGCACCTAGCCCCCAATTGCTGCCCAGGTGCTGAGTTTAGGGCAGCCCACCGCTCCGGGCACTGCCCCTTAGTTTGTAATTCACTTGTGTATAGTCACTCACATGGTGTTTATTCATTGGTGTGTACACAGAGTTGTGTTCACAGTGCACGGATGGGTTAAATGCGGAGAAGGAATTCCATGTGTGTGTTGGCACATAATGGCCACTATTATTATTGACTAACCTCCAAATGGGGTCATATGGTTGCCCTTGCCCCTCAGCACTTCCACCACTAATGAGCCCTGCAAATGTGACCACTGTGGCTTTTCGAGGTCACTCACACTGGAAATGCTGAGGGACAGGGTTGGCCATGTGAATACACTTGTACACACTTGCAGGTGGTTATTGAGGAATGGAATTGGAAGGAAGGGCAAACATTGGAGCCCGGTTGTGTTACAGAAAATGGATGAGGGACTCGCTTCAGGTTAGCTCCTTGCTGCCTCCTGCCTTATTGCAATTTCATGTGGTTTCCCTTTAAGGGTGTTCCTACCCAAACTGCTACCAACAAAGTGGAAGCACACAGATTACTTTAATGTCACTTTAATGACTTGAGGAAATGGCTACATCCTAACCAGTGTGACATATTTAAAACAATGAGTTTAATTTACATCTGACCAGAGAAGCAATCAGTGCAGGAGAGCCAAGACTCAAGCAGGGGCCCGTATACCCTAATAGACTGTAAGCACTTCTCCTTCTGTATCCTCCCTTATACCCTAATAGATTGTAAGCTCTTCTCCTTCTGTATCCTCCTTTATACCCTAATAGATTGCAAGCACTTCTCCTTCTGTATCCTCCTTTATACCCTAATAGATTGTAAGCTCTTCTCCTTCTGTATCCTCCCTTATACCCTAATAGACTGTAAGCACTTCCTCCTTCTGTATCCTCCCTTATACCCTAATAGATTGTAAGCTCTTCTCCTTCTGTATCCTCCTTTATACCCTAATAGATTGCAAGCACTTCTCCTTCTGTATCCTCCTTTATACCCTAATAGATTGTAAGCTCTTCTCCTTCTGTATCCTCCCTTACAACCTAATAGATTGTAAGCTCTTCTCCTCCTGTATCCTCCCTTATACCCTAATAGATTGTAAGCTCTTCTCCTTCTGTATCCTCCCTTATACCCTAATAGATTGTAAGCTCTTCTCCTTCTGTATCCTCCCTTACACCCTAATAGATTGTAAGCTCTTCTCCTCCTGTATCCTCCCTTATACCCTAATAGATTGTAAGCTCTTCTCCTTCTGTATCCTCCCTTATACCCTAATAGATTGTAAGCTCTTCTCCTTCTGTATCCTCCTTTATACCCTAATAGATTGTAAGCTCTTCTCCTTCTGTATCCTCCTTTATACCCTAATAGATTGTAAGCTCTTCTCCTTCTGTATCCTCCCTTATACCCTAATAGAGTGTAAGCTCTTCTCCTTCTGTATCCTCCCTTATACCCTAATAGATTGTAAGCTCTTCTCCCTTCTGTATCTTTCCCTTATAAAGCTTTACCCCATTCTGCATACGTTCTTATACCCTAATAGATTGTAAGCTCTTCTCCTTCTGTATCCTCCCTTATACCCTAATAGAGTGTAAGCTCTTCTCCTTCTGTATCCTCCCTTATACCCTAATAGATTGTAAGCTCTTCTCCCTTCTGTATCTTTCCCTTATAAAGCTTTACCCCATTCTGCATACGTTCTTATACCCTAATGGATTGTGCTCTAGCATCTTTTGTATCCTCTCTAATACTCCAATAAATTCTAAGTTCTACCACCTATTTTTCTCTAATAGATTGTAAGCTGTACCCACTTTTGTATCTTCCTATATACTCTAAATGGCAAGAGCCCCATCATTTATATCTACTGCATTCTCCTGAACACTAACCTCACAGTTAGAGCTGCAGAGCGGTTCATCATAGGTTGAGGCCTAAAGATAAGCTGAGGATTACGGAGCTGTTTTTATTGTGCTTTAGATGCCTTGGAGAGAAGCCGGGTCTACCCAGGAGATCATTAGTGTGGTTAAAATAGAAATGCACATAATGATTTCTTAAAGTTGTATAATTAAACTTTAGCTTGACTCCTAATTTTACAAAATAAAAGTCAAGCTGTTTTAAAGGCAACATGTTCAGACAATTAAGTTAGCAGAAGTGAGTCAAAGCAAATGGACCTGTTTTCTTGAGGATGTTCTGCTCTTAAAGTGGACCAAAACCCAGGATTTTGACTATCCTTGGTTTTGGTCCTTTCCCCTGGGGCACCCCAATCGGGGGTGCCATATTCCTTTTTCAGAACATATAACACACCCTGTATGCATTAAAATTCTTCCATATTGTTCCTATTTTGAGTTCACTCAATACAGGCAGCAGCTCTATCTTATTTCCAGCACTACCCGCAATAAGCCCTTCTCATTATCATTACAGAAATACTTGGAGGAGTCATGGAATGAATCAAATCGTACAGTTTGAAGATGAAAGTTAAGAAGGATCTAATTTTATCAGCATGGACATTGGTGTCTTAAGATGAGTGGTGTCCAGAGTAGACAATGGTATTCAAAGGTTATTGGGAGGAAATAACCTTGCGATAGCAGCCCTTAGAGATGGTAGTTCAATTTTCTGATATTCCTATGCCCCAGTTGACACCATCCTTGCCCTTGGAATCTTTCCATGCAGCTGATACTAAAGCCAAATCACGATGCAACCAGCCGGCCCTATTTCAGGTCCATGTCTATGTTTGTCAACTATTATCCAGAGGCTTTTGACTTGAAAAGAAACAATCGCCAGGATTTTCACTATCCTTTCCAGAGGGGAATCCCTATTTTGGATGTCCTGCTGTGGGAACTCTTCTGGTCACCATAAAAACTCACCTCCCCTACATTCAAAAACTCTTGTCGTGGGCATGCCAGGGATGCGACAGTGGTCTGCGCATGTGCCGTTGTATGACCAGCGAATGTATACACAGGGATCTAGGGCATTTAACACATCAAGGCGTAACATGTAGAGATGTGCGAAACGGTTCATTGGAAACTGAATTTGCTCCAAATTTCAGGGAAAAATACATTTGGCACAAATCTGAATTTACTTGTGATTTGTGCCAACCCCTGAAATTTTTCCCTGAAATAAAAAAAGTTAAAAAATAACCTTCTCCTTTGCTGTTCCCCTGTCCGAGTTGTCCCGCAACTCTCCACAGAATCCTAGCCCCGTCAGAGGGCTTTGGCCACATCGCTCCCTGCTGCAGGGAGGGTCTTTTTATAGACGAGGAGCAATGTGGCTGATGTCACTGTGGGTGACAAGGGGAGCGTGTAGGGCTTTTTCAGCCACCTCCCTCCTCGAACATAATTAGGTGGCAGGAGCCCAGAGCAGGCAAATGATCTATGTCCAATGCCGCACAAGACATCGGCGGATGGTGCGGAACAGATGAGGCCACTGTCTGGCGATAGATAGCGAGGAAGGAGGTAAGTAATACTTTTATGCCCAATATTTTAACTGTGCTTCAACCTGAAATGCAAGTTGGATTTTGTGATCCCCTTATAAGCCTCAACAGAAAGAGGATGATCGATGAGTGGTGGGGGATGGGAGGGGAGAGTGGGGTTAACCACCTTCTCCCCGATTAGTCGTTCTAATATTGTCTCACGGTTGGTTTGCCTGGGCCCCCACTCCAAACATTCCCCAATTGCTGTACGTTTCCCACCACGTCCTCCTCGCTGTTTTACTTTCGATGCGTTCTGGCTGAACCTGCAGTATGTCCTCGCTCACTCACTTGCTTTCCTCTACCCCATCCTGTTTTGTTCCATTAAGTATTTGTCTTAAAGTGAACTAAAACCCACCCTGGAGTCTATGAGACATCTAGATTCGGGATGCCCCGCTGTGTTAAACCCCCAGGTCGCCCAGAAACTCACCTTCTTTCCTAGTCCAACGGCGCATGTCGCATCCTCACAATCTCTTTAGCAGGGCGCATGCCCACGCCAGGCATTTGTGAATGGCCGGCGCAGGCACGCTCTCTGTTAGAGCGTAGAAGGGGATGCAGCCGCCAGTGCATTCAGATCCGCTCACCTTAGACAAAGGGGCAGGAGCGGATCTGGCACATTGATTTGTCGAGAGACCATGCATGCACCGTAGGACCAGGGAGAGCTGAGTTTATTCAGGTGATCTGGAGGGTAACACACAATGGGGAATCCCCAATCGGGGAGCGCAGGGGGTGAGGACCAAAACCCAGGATAGTCAAAATGCTGGGTTTTGGTCCACTTTAAGAGTTTTATGACATCATATAGGAAAGATAATGCCGTTCGCTTCCATATGGTGCTGTACTGGTGTTATAGCGACTCACACATCAAATTCATCAATGCCGGCAATGTTACTATAGCGACTGAGGCGCTCATCTGCCGTTACCTGGCACTAGTTATGAATCAGCCTACCTGTTCATCTCCAGAAGTGCCCAAAAACCAAGAGACCCCCTAGAGACCTCCCACACTGTCCAAGTTCTGGAATATTTCTGCCCCCCCACCCCCCACCCTTTCCTATTGCCAGTTCTTCCATCCTTCTTATGTTCTCCATTTCCCCATGCCATTCCAACAGGGAGGGGGTGACATTGGTGCACCAATGACGGGGGATCACTACCCTGTCTGCAGTAAGCAGGTGTCTTAACAGCCCCCTCCCACCCACTGCCACCGATTCTGGAATCATTAAAAGAAGGGCCACCTGCTGCGAGTTGGGGACACTTTAGTGTGTCAGAAATTGCAAAACTCCCAAACCCCCCTCCCAAAAAGTCCTTGCCGCTGGGCATTCCCATCACACATGGGCCAGAGTCCCTAGAGCATTATTACATCTCCAACAGTCCCCTGATTCGGAGCCCCTGAACTTTACCAGGTCCGCCAGGCATTTGTACCATCTGGCCAAGATTTTATAGTTCCTCTCCTGAGCTCTGCATGCCATAGGAAATTTGTGGGTCAAAACGAAGGACTTCTCCCACTCCTACTGCCCCAACTCCTCCTCCCATCTCCTACAGAAATGAGGGAGCTCCCCACCCTGGAGGATCTGATATAGAGTAGAAATTGTACAGGGGGGGGGCTGGGGCTTTAAGAATCCTTTCCAGTGGCACAGGGGGGTGGGACAGGACTGACATATGTAACATTTTATTTGATTGATATGAATTTGTGAAAACAATGGTGAGAAGCTTGGCAAAGGGGCAACAACACAACAAGTTCACTGTTTGATACAGTATATACATGCAAATGAATTGATCCCACTGTCCAATTCTGCTCCCATTCTGCTCCCATCCCCAACATCAATGACATTGGGGTCGATTTAGAGCCAGATAAGAGTGCTCACTCCTTTTTTAGACAAGAAAACTGCCATTGACTTTCATTGTCCACTAGGTGTAAATTTTCACCGGGCTCTGAATCAGCCCCAAGGTAGTCAATGAAAGTCAATGGCAGTTCTCTCCTAAAAAAAGAAGTGAGAATTCTCACTTGGCTCTGAATCAACCCCATTGTCTCGGCATAATACAGGACTCCTCTCTTTCATTTACACCTCACATTCGCTCACTAGCCACCTCTGGTCGTCTCCAACTCAAAAATATCTCCCACATCTGCCCTTCCTGTCACCTGATACCACTAAAATTCTAGTGCATGCCCTGATCATTTCCCGCCTAGACTACTGCAACACCCTCCTCTGTGGTCTACCAGCCAACAGACTGGCACTCCTGCAATCAATACTCAACTCTGCTGCCCGTCTCATCTACTTATCCTCTCGCTCTTCCTCTGCTGCTCCTATTTGCCAGTCACTACACTGGCTCCCACTTTCTGAAAGAATTCAGTTCAAATGACTAACCCTAATCTACAAGGCTCTCTGCAACCAAGCCCCCCATACATTTCATCACAAGTCCAAAAATACCAACCCGGGCGCAGTCTCTGCTCTACTCAAGACCTCCGTCTGTCCTCTACTTTGATGACTTCCTCCCACTCTCGAGTCCGCTGCTCCACTCCTCTGGAATGCCCTTCCTCATACAATTCGTCACTCTCCTTCACTTAAAAACTTCAATACTGCACTTAAAACCTATCTGTCATGAATCAAGGAGGTTTGATGTCCTGATCCAGACAGGATTAGGATCGTACTTCCTACAATCGTTTTACCCACACACGGGTCTTTGGAAAAGCTTCCACCACTGGCCCTAAATAGCCAGACACCACATATACACACAGATCTCCCCTTATGCAGTTAATATCCCCAATCACATCATAAGGGCCTAGGCCCGATTATACAGCTATAAAGTCACACCCCGATTTACCGTAAAGTGATCTCACACCCCCTAGACCAGCACTAGTAGCGATAGGCAAGCACACAGGGCACAAGACTCAGCACACATATAAAGTCTCTCCTGGAGTTAAGTGGGTTAGCACACAGAAGACCACTTTATAAATCTTTAGGATTTAATTCACCCATAAGAGGCAGTGCATGTAAAACAAAGATGTACAATAAAAATAACAGACATATATCTCCACACCATCTATTTAGAACAGCCTATCATCTGACTTAAAGTGGACCAAAACCCACATTTTTACCTAGCATCCCCTGAATTGCTCCCCCTATAAATAGTAACTTTTACCTAATTTTACTGCTTTTGTTTCATTCTAATCCCAAATAATGGCGTCTGTTTTAGCTTTAAAGCTCCGCCTCCTTCATTCATTTTCACTGCTGTGTGTGGCAATGATGTCATTTCCACACTTATGCAATGACTCATCATTTGCAATCTTACAAGGAGAGCAAATAACAATGTTTCAGGGGGATTTGATAAGCGAAAATATCAATTTCTAGTTCTACACCCTAAGAAGAGAGTATCGGCAGGGGCTTTGGTCAAATGTATTTCACTAGTTTAGTGGGTTTTGGTCCGCTTTAACCCAAACATTATACTGTCTTATCATCCCTCCGAATGCTGGGCACCTGCTTAATACATACCCTTTGTGACTCTATTGTCTCATCCCTTTGTGACTCTATTGTCTCATCCCTTTGTGACTCTATTGTCTCATCCCTTTGTGACTCTATTGTCTCCTCCCTTTGTGACTCTATTGTCTCATCCCTTTGTGACTCTATTGTCTCATCCCTTTGTGACTCTATTGTCTCCTCCCTTTGTGACTCTATTGTCTCATCCCTTTGTGACTCTATTGTCTCATCCCTTTTCCCTTTTGTAAGCTCGCAAGGGCCGGGCCCTCTACCTAATGTATTCCTGCATATTTTTAAGCTCTCCCCCCAGTAAGGCTGCTTTCTCATGATATACTCATTGATGGCTATTGTTGGTATTCCTATGGTAGATAGGTCTATGGCAGGGTAAAGCTCCACTTTAATTTGTACCTGTATTGTTATGTGTGGATATATGTTTTTAATCATGTAAACAGTAAAGTACATATTGTTTTAAATGGTTGTGCAGCAGTTTTCATGAGGGTGCAAGCTCTCATCCAATCAGCAGCTAGAGCGAGCAGCAGGCAAGGTTCATTTACCCTGCCCTCCTCCATTGTCTGGCAGTGGCGCTGGAACAATGTTATGTATAATGGGATTGGGGGGAATGCCACACTGCCTATGGGGAATGGGAGGGGGGGATGCCACACTGCCTATATGGGGAATGGGAGGGGGAAATGCCACGCTGCCTATGGGGAATGGGAGAGAGAATGCCACACTGCCTATGGGGAATGGGAGGGGGGAATGCCACGCTGTCTATGGGGAATGGGAGGGAGGAATGTCACACTGCCTATATGGGGAATGGGAGGGGGGAATGCCACATTGACTATGGAGAATGGGAGGGAGAATGCCACACTGCCTATATGGGGAATGGGAGGGGGGAATGCCACATTGACTATGGAGAATGGGAGGGAGAATGCCACACTGCCTATATGGGAAATAGAAGGGGGGGTGCCACACTGCCTATGGGGAATGGGAGGGGAGAATGCTATGCTGCTTATGGGGAATGGGAGGGAGGAATGTCACACTGCCTATATGGGGAATGGGAGGGGGGAATGCCACAATGACTATGGAGAATGGGAGGGAGAATGCCACACTGCCTATATGGGAAATAGAAGGGGGGAATGGCACGCTGCCTATGGGGAATGGGAGGGGGGAATGCCACGCTGCTTATGGGGAATGGGAGGGGGAAATGACATGCTGCCTATCTTATTTGCATAAATGGAAAAAAGATACGGGGAGGCCGATTCATTAATAGCGGCAGGTAGCGACAGATGAGCGCCTGAAGTATGGCGCTATGAGCGCCGCTAGCGTACGCCGCGGGCGGTAGCGATTCGCGACAGCAGGCCTCCGCAGTCGCTACCTGGCGTTGTTGGGAACAATGCCTACATTGGCGAATATCCATCTCAGATCAGCTTTGTAGGCGCTGTCATTTTGACACACGCTATTCAACACAGCGCCTGCGCTTTGCTTTGCTGTTGGCTTGAAATCAATGTTAGTACCTTCAGAAGTAAACACATTGCAACATGTTTATTTGGTGAATATTTTTTTATTGTTTAAATTGTTTGGTGGGAATAGATAAAATCGGAATTTTCATGATTTTTATCTTGGTGCCTGAAAAAGAATAAAAAGTGCAGTTAGTATTTAGATATAATTTTGCATTTTCGCAGTTATTGTTTTTGGTTTATTTTTTGGGGTAACAGTTTGGCCAAACTTGCACAACAACCCTAATTGTTATGTTGGTCAAATCCCCCCCCCCCTTATAGTGGTTTAGGGTCATCTTACACCCCCTTATAGTGGGTTTGGGTCATCTTACACCCCCTTATAGTGGGTTTGGGTCATCTTACACCCCCTTATAGTGGGTTTGGGTCATCTTACACCCCCTTATAGTGGTTTTGGCTAATCTAACACCCCCTTATATTGAGTTTGGGTCATCTTACACCCCCTTATAGTGGTTTTGGCTAATCTAACACCCCCTTATAGTGGGTTTTGGTAATCTTACACCCCCCCCCTTATAGTGGGTTTGGCTAATCTAACACCCACGTTCTCTGCCCATATCCCTTATCCGCTGTAGAAAAAACACAATGAGAGAGACAGCAATTAGTACTAGGAAATGTTTTGGGTTTCATTATTAAACCAATAGCTTACTAGGCCACATATTTTAGGCTAAATACTTAGACATGGTTAATTATTTACCCAGTAGCCAGCCAGCTGGCATTTCGTTGTTTTCAAACTTCCTGCACAGGACTGACTGCTGCAGGACGTAAGAATCATGGCATGAGCCGGGGAAGCCAGATCTCACGGCCCGCAGCTTCATGTCATGGTCACAGACGACCATGACGTTCATCGAGTGGAACTGCTTACGGTTCCTATATTGCAGCTCCTGTGCACGGGGAGGGCGGAAAGGGATATGTGTACCATCAACGCACCCAAGCACATTCGGGATCCCTCCCATGCGATAGAATGCATGTTTTATTTTGGCAACCTCATCCTCATCCTCAGGAAACTGGATGTAAATAGGGATCAGGTCACAAATAGCCAGTACTACCTGTATAAATATGCGGCTCATTGTAGCCTGGCTGATCCCGCTGAGGAGGGCAGAGGTTGCCTGGAAGGTCCCTCGTGCCAAAATGTTAAGACTAGCACATAGGCGTACTATGCCTGGAATGGATCTGGTGCGTTTGGTCGATGGCTCGATTTTATGCTTAATCTGATCATATAGGGACTGTAGTGCAGCACGATTCAGACGGAAGCGGCTCCTGATCTGCTTGCCACTTAAATCCCACACTGAAAGGCGGATTCCAAAGGATCAGGGTGCCCTAAGCCTCACAGCCCCCTCCTCCCTGGCCTCCTGCTCTTCCAGCATTCTCACACATCCCTGCACCCATAACCCATACATCACCCTCTTATCCATCTCACACTCAACAGATATACCAAAGAAGCAAAAAAATAAACAAAACCACAAACACACCACACACACAAGCAATCACACTACTCACACACTCACTACAATGCAGCTCACCACAAAACCAGAAGTATAGTGGTCAGACCCACCAGACTGCTGAAAGTCACCTTTCTAAGTTAGGCACAACCAAGAGGGGAGTTGCTGCACAGCCCACAAAAGGCCCCAAAATCAAGCCTCACTTGCTGTATGCTCCACAATATTTGCATATGCCAACAAAATCAAGCTCCTAAAGAAACAGCACTGATGTCAGAAATCACCCAACAAGCCACAGAGAGTGAGGACAAAACCCAGCCAGACACTCAAATGAGCTAAGGGACCAAAGCACCACACCACCACACCACAGCCTTTGCCACAGTGTAACAATACCAGAAGGTTGCCAAATCCAGCCATCTATACTTCACTGAGAAAAAGGACAGGCCCTCTTTGCCGCCTTTTGCGTTGCTCTGCTATTTCCTGTCTCCAATTAGCTGGCCCAGGTGTGCGTGAAATGGAGTGTGCACGCGCACGCTAGTAGCGCTACTAGCGTACGTGAGCCTAAACTTGCGTGCATTAACGGACATGGCTGTAATTTCTGTGGTGGACCAATGAAAGGTAAGCTGCTCTTGATTTAAATAGCCGTTTGTATAGCCACATGTCACAAGTGTTTCATATACATGAGTACATTGTTGTCTTTGGTTGTGTGTTGTTTGGTTAATGAGCTCTGGAATTAGTTAATTAACTACCACACATGCTTCAATCACTGCAGTGGAGCTTTGGCTACAAGCACCTGGCCAGTATGTGTTAATCAATTAAGTGGACCTGTTTGTGATTGGCTGTTAGAGCACATAAAACCTGCCCAAACCAAACAAACGGTGATACCATTCTGTAGTCTGCATGCGTGCTTGTTGGTTGTGTATTGGTGTGTGTGTGCAACTACAGGATGGAGCCAAATTCTGGGCATCTGCCGACCACAGCTGGCCCAAGTAGGAGTGTGGTGGGTGCTGTGCGCAGACCTCCCTTAAGGAAAAGGGCCCAGCCTGAAGGTGATGCAGCACCCCAGGCTAAGCGCCCAGTTGCCAAGAGGGAGCCAGAATTTAATTTGGCTGAGAATAATACTCTTGTGCGCCTGACCCTTGCAAAATGGGAGCTGATATTTGGCTCCCAAAGCAAGTCTATACTTAATATATGATGAAAGTACTCTCCATAAATGTCATCAAACACCGCGCTAAAAATATTACAGTGGTCAATAATTAACACAAAAATCTCGCTGGAGTATAGCAGACCGTGTTGGATCAGTCCGCAATCATATGCACACTTTTTCTGTCTTTGTTGGTGCTCTATGGCACCAAGAACTCCGCGGAAAAAATATATATCTTTCTTCAATGTGCAAAAGTGACAATTAAATCTTATTCTTAATCAAAAGTCCACCTCTTATGTGAAAACCCCAATAAACCATGAATTTGTGTGATTTCCCACCACCACAATCGATGTGACGTACCAGATACACAATGGGGTATTTGCAATATCAATTTGGGTCCTCTTTAGGATGTTAATTTTTATATATATCTCCATTCGGTGGGGTATATCAATCAAATTTCCAAATTCTCCTTACTCCTGGGGACACTCCTTAACAATCCTCCACTCCGGGGTTATGACTTTTTGTCCTGCACCACTGGTCACTTCAGGTCCGCCACTCAGGAACTCACCTGATGAAGCGAAAATTAACATCCTAAAGAGGACCCAAATTGATATTGCAAATACCCCATTGTGTATCTGGTACGTCACATCGATTGTGGTGGTGGGAAATCACACAAATTCATGGTTTATTGGAGTTTTCACATAAGAGGTGGACTTTTGATTAAGAATAAGATTTAATTGTCACTTTTGCACATTGAAGAAAGATATATATTTTTTCCGCGGAGTTCTTGGTGCCATAGAGCACCAACAAAGACAGAAAAAAAAAGTCTATAGGCAAACAAGAAAGGAGCAAGTTGTGGGATGCCATTGGTGTTGAGCTTACTAGCAGTGCTCAACACCCACGTAGTGGCCCATCCTGCAGGAAACGCTTCTACACTTTGAAAAGGGCCCTTACGCAAAAGATGAATCATGATCTTGAGGTCGAGAGTGGGACCATCCAGGGTCCAAAGAGTACCTACAGGCCATATGAAGAGATGCTGAAGGCCAAAATTCCACTTGCTCGGCTGCAGGGTGTGGATCCTGGGGATGACACCACAGGTTGGACTGAAGGTACATATTTTCTGAATCAGATTTTCTGCTAATGTTTATTTATGTGATTTTCTTTTTCTCTTTCTGCCCAACTAACAGTAGGACATGTGAAGTAGTACATTATACCTCATAAATGTTTTACTTTCCTGTCTGTTGCTTTCTGCATAGGTGCACATGGTCATGTCCATGAGTCGGGGGAGGTGGACACCCCAACTCCTGCCCTTCAATCAACCTCCAGCCTAACCCAGTCTGCCATTGAAGGTATTTTTCTGTAATTTAGGCGCAGGTTATTTTGTGCAAAAATGCGTGTGTGAGCACCTCAAACAATAGATTTGACCACTGTTGAGGATTAATAATATGGGCCTGCGGACTATTTACACGTCCACTTTAACCCTCTCAGCAACTAACTAACAAGGCCCTAACATGTGTAGCTATGTGGGAAGCCAGAGATGTGTGGCCATATATCTGCATATACATGTGTAAGCCACACTGGCCGTGATTAGGGAATATTAGTGATTGAGCTGCTCACACACACCTTAATGCATGGTTTATTTAGTGCCGCACATTACCAATGGCTAAATGTTTTCTTTGCTTTTACCTAGCTGCACCGCCATTGGCACCAGCATCTCCTCAGGAGCCAAGCTACTCTTTGGATGCTGGTAAGTGCATGTGTCAACCTTGCTTTATCCACTTTAACACAAGTGCATGTCTTTAATTCCTCTTTTTTATTTGTAGGCCAAGTGACTGGTTCATCTTTGGACCCCACTTCCGATGTAGCAGGTCAACAGGACCCTGTTGGTGTGTATTGGCTCCAAAAATGTATCCTTTATGCTGTTTAGGTTACACTGGTTCTATTTGGTTAGTCTAATAATCTACATGTTTGCTATGTCAACTTGAATATGCCTATTTGGAGTGGATTTTCCATCAACAGGGTCATTAGTATAGTTTTTGGAGTGATTGCAATGCATTGGTTGTGTATATTGAAAGACAAAAATTCACCCAAGTAGGGTTTGGAATATTTAGAGACATTATTTGTGTATTTTAGTTGGCCTGAATCTCGGAAGTGGCTGTCCGGAAAGGGCCCTTCACGTTGAGGCTGCCAGAGATGAGGGTAAGTTTGTTTGGCTTGATTATCTATTAGGGATTTTTGAACAAGTTTTAGTCAGATTTAGTAGGCCAACTTGTGTTTAAACATGTATTTTCAAGGGCAAAGCTCGAGTGAGGGCCCAACTCCAGACATCTGGGAGAGTGCGGGTATGTGTAATTTGAGCAATGTGTCTTTAGCTTTTTAACCCAATTATTGCCTCATCTTCCTCTTAAATACATGTTAGCAATCTGAGTTGACCAGATCACTTTTGGCTAGTGTGTAATCTGCCACTTTGTGGAGGTATGGCCTCGATAGTCTATCCATCTTACATTTGATTTTGGCCCACTGACCTACTAACCTGACTTTCCTGTTTAGCATATGCCAACTTGCCCGATCTCTCAGATGTGGATTTGCCCCTCTCTGGCAGCCAGACCCCGGACCTACTTGGGCCGGACGACACGGAGGTAACATGGCTGATTTAGAGGAACAATAACCACATTGACATGTTGGTGGGTAGTCCATGAACCAACATGTCACATGTTATGTATTTGTTGTTTTTGCTGGAGGCGGGACCAGAACCCCAAACTGGGACCTCTTCTCAAGTGCCATGTGGCCAAGCTACAGAGGCTCAAGCAAGGGTAAGTTGGCTGGTTACACTTTTGGGATCTGATTTTGAGGGACCTAGATGCATTGTTTCACCTTAACTCAAATTGTTATTTTTTGTTTTTTAGCTTGAACCCAGAGCAAGAGGAATGTGTGGCACCGACAAGTGCCGACTTTTACGAGCTAGGGGTCCGGATGCTGGAGGACTACAGTCGCCAACAGCCGCGTGATGGAAATACTGACCACATTGCGGCGTTGGAAAATCAGGTGCTGATGTGTCAGCAACAAATTGAGGGCCTGCAGCGCGAGCTCCATGACGTAAAACAAGGCCAGCAGCAACCAAACAACAGGGAACTTGAGCGGCTGTCCAATCTGATGGAGCGATCTATACAGCGCCAGGAGCAAAGTTTGTTGTTGACGCAACAGCTCATACAACAGTAGTCTATTTTTTTTACTGCACTGTTGGCCCTCAACACCACCCCTAGCAATGACCCTCAACCTCCCAGGCCCCCAAGCCAAGAATATTAATTTGATTGTTTTGATTTTGTTTTAAATACATTTGAAAACACCACCTCTAATTTTTTCATAAGACATAAGTAAGAACACAGTCATGGATGAGTCTCTAGATCTAGATATGTACCTGTAGCCAAAAATGTATGCCACACATTGGTGACCATATCTTCCTATGGTTTAGACATTAAATGGCTACAAAGGTACACCAACATTTTACAAATAATGGGTTTGAAGACAATTAAACTATGCTAGACAAGGCACAACACAGTGTAAGTAGAAAAATACAAAACTTTTAATATGAAATCCGGGCAACAGGCCCAACATTTGGCCGCACAGCGGCTAGAAACATCCCCCCCCCCACCCTAACGACGCCTCTTCAAGGCCAGCAGCATAAGGCGAAGACGCCGGATCGACCGCCACAGTCTGCGATGCTGGTTTACACAAGCTGTAGAGAGTAAAAAAAAACAATATGAAAAATAAAGAATGTGACCTCTACAGACACAGATGTAGCAATGTAATGTAAGTGGCTAAAATTAGCTGACGCTCACATTCACATTGTTGGCCACTGTGCCCTTAGGTGTTAACATTATATGAGTACTAGTGGCTGGCTTAAATGTGGCCACCACATCCCAAGCATACATTTACTCTTAACTCTTGGGACTAAAATAAGGTCTAAGTGCCAGTGTGTACATTTATTTGTTTAGTTACAGCCAAACATCAGGGCCTAAGTCCTAATGAGGAAACTTGTTTGGCCAAGAATCTTAGAGGTCACCACCTTAGCAGGCCTATTTAGTCGGTTAGAAACCACAATTTGCCACTATGTTGCCAAAACAAGAATGTGAGCCAACAATCAAGCATGCAGACATGCATGTAGGATTGTTGGACAAACACATGTAACCTAGATGTGTGTTGATTAAACACATAGGTACATTGGAAATGTCTCCAGATTTTACTATAAGACATAGGGGTCCCAAGTCTTTAGGCATATGAAGTGGGATGTACTCACCATCGCAGCTGTGGCTGGGGCCCATGCTGCTGGCCGTCCCAGGAGGTGTGGTGGTGATGTACACCGGCTCCGTCTGCGTGGCCACATCTGTCAGGAGAAAGCAAAAGAGAAAAGCAAAATTAGTGGGCCAATGACACCTGACTATTTGACATCCATCTGGTTAGGGAGTCTGAAAAAACAAATGCTTGCATGGTTACACACATGTTGTCCCACATTAGCATATTTCCTGGTCCATGAGTTCATGTAAATTATTTATGGTTGCAACATGGACACATAAAGATAATGTGCCAATAACCTGGACAGTGCAATGGTAAGGACTAATTTGCATTTTATTGTAGAATCTTACTAGTGGGCAACATGTGTTAGCCGGAACAACTTACAAAAATAACACATTCGCTAGCCCCCATCATGTTGTGGGCTGAAACATAGGGGTGGTTGCCAGTTGGATTGCACTGTAGTGGGGTTTGTGATGTTAATGTACATTAACAAACCAGCTTGGCCTATGGACCAGGAAACATGTGTATGTTAAAAGTGGGCCAAGACCCAGGATTTATACTATCCTGTGTTTTGGTCCACTTTGGCAGGGCACAAAAATTTGAGCAAGAGACCGTCCGCCGCCGCTGCCTTCTGCGCGTCACTCCTCCAGTGCGTGCGCACGCGCAGGCCATTCTGAAACGGAGAGAGCGCAGGCGCACACACATCTAGAGGGGCACGCAGGAGGCTGCGGCGGTGGCTTCTGCCACCCCCAATGAGGAAGGGAGTTTGTGGGCTTTTGGGGGGGGGCCCTGGGTGAGGGAGGTGATTGGGCAGGGAAGCTTATAGATTCCAAGCCCAATCAACAATGGGTGTGGGTCCACTTTAAGGAATGTCAGAATATAGTGAATGTGAGGGATAACAAAAAACACTTACCATGACTATGCCCGTGGAGAAGGCGTTGCATATAGCTCCTGGAGGTGCCGCCTATATGATGCGCTGCAAATTAGAGAGGAATGGCAAGGGCTAAGTACAAATGGCCATATGTAACCTGTCACAGACTAACACTGACTAAATGTGCACTCACCAGGGGATGAACTGCCACTTGAAGCCCAGGGAGGGCTCTGAGGAGGAGGCGTGGAGCCTCGGCTCCTCACACTCTGCTCCAAAGATCCCCCAGGCAAAGGGCCACCCTCCTCCCTCTCACTCCCTGCTCCTTCAGGGAGTGTGGGAGAGTCCACTACTTCCACCCCACTTGGACTCCCCACTTGAGAGTGGCCCCTTGTCAGTTGAGACTCCTCAGATTCAGAGTGTGAGGAGCTGAGGCTCGAGCCTGATCGCCCCCCAGCAGCACACTCCTCTGGGGCGTCATCCCCTTCCTCCCCTGGGTCCTCTAAATATGACCCGCGAGAGGGACCCTCCCCCGATGACTCCCCCGAGTCCGCCTGTCTCGTTCGGGGGAGGAATCCCTTCCCACGTTTCCCCAGGGGAGGACGCTTATCTGTGTGGAGGGGGTGAATGAAAAAAAAAAAAAATTACTCCCAAAAAGGGACACAAAAAATAAATAAAATTCCACTTACCTGAAGCGTACGCATCATATAGGCGGTACACGCCTTCAGGGTCCCGGCGCTTGAAGTCGGACCACTTCTGCATGATGGAACGGACAGACAGGCTGGTGTTAAAGCGCCGGGACACTGTGGCCTTCACCTCCAGGGCTATACGCTTCTTGCCCCCACGGGCATAATCGTATTGGTGGATGCAGAAATCCTATGACAAATGAAAAAAAAAGATTATCAATACATGACATCAGACCAATGGCCTAAACATTTATACTGAGAACAGATGAAACATATCATCCAAGGGAAATATACTCACTTTGACCACCTGGCCGTTTACGCGGCTATCCACCCTCTTCCTTTTTAGTTTCTGTGGCCCGGGGGGGGGGGTGGAGGGGGGTTAGGTGGGGGAGGTGAGGTAGGTGGGGGAGGTGGGGGAGGGGTGGGGGGGCCAGAGTCAGAGGAGGAGCTGGGGAGGCGCAGGATACGACGCCTGGGCATCATGGTGGAAACGCAAAGGAGGAAACCGGAACCGGATATGACCAAAGCGACAGGGGAAAAAAAAAAAAATGGTCCGCGCACTAGGAGGAAGCTAATATCCGCTACGTGCAAGCTAAGTGGCGGAAATAGTATTCTTACGCATTACAACAAGCTATTGGGCAAGACGCCATTAATTATTTGCTAGATTTAGCTGGGAAACGCAAAGGAGCAAACCTGAACTGGATATGACGAAAGCGAAAAAAAAAAACGCTCCGCGCATTAGGAACCAGCTAATGTCCGCTACGTGCAAGCTAAGTGGCGGAAATAGGATATTTACGCATTAAGACAAGCTATTGCCAAAGACGCCATTAATTATTAGCTTGATTTAGCTGGGTGTTCAATATCCTGTAATGCATAGGTCAGAACAAAAACAGAGCTGGTTGCTTACAAATAACAATCTGATTCCTTAATAAAATAATAACACAATAAAACTATCCAACTACATGATAATGTTGCACACAGGAGAATGCATAACAGGTTGTTATGAGCTTGTACGCCTGAACAAATCCAGCAGAATGTGGACATGCACGCTCAGAACTACAGTGTATTCATTAACGACTGGGGTCTCTGCAAGTGAATTCAGGGAAAATGGCAGAAAGGCACATGTATGAACAGCACAGCGCTGCACAGCGTAGCACAGCGACGCTAGCGCCGCCACATAGCGAATCACAACAGCAACTGCAGAAACTCTGACCACCACAGATTCAACAAGGACAGGGCTGCCGAATAGCTTGGGCACTGACAATTTCAATGAGCGAACATGAGCGCCAAACATGAGTGACTAAAAAGTAGCTTTACAAGGCATGTGTGTTGTGAAAGCAAGCTACTTTGAGGCTAATGTGTTTTGTGGGAGGAGATGCATTTTAGATTTCACTCACAACATTACAGTGTAAAAATTACATATTTCATAAAAAAATCTTTAAAAACAAGAAAGATTAATCAAACATATCCTAAACAACCCGTGTTAAAATTTTGGCCAAAGACAAGAACACAAAAACCACTAAAACAAACATTGCAGTGTCTGCCATTGAAATGTATTGGAGAGCGCCAGGTAGCGCAAGGTAGCGAGAGGTCATACCTGGGGCTGTGATGGGATTAGCAGCGGCGCTGTTCGCTGAAGTCTGCAACATGATGAATCCTGCGCTAGCCGACGCTCTTGCCGGCGCTAGCCTCATTTAGCGTGATAAATGCGTGATTGTGTTCGCTGCCTGGCGTTCTGGAGTCGGTAGCCGCCGATAGCTGGCGCTACCTGGCGCGAGTGAGACACTACCTGGCGCTATTGCTTGATGAATAAGGGCCTTAGTCTGATCACCACCACTAAACCTAACTCCTGGCAGGTACAGTAGCATTCTCCTGGCATACCACACATCTAAAGAACATTGGCAATTGCTATACAACCCTCCATCTGACAATTGTTATTGGGAAAAGTTGTTTTTTTGTTTTACGGATATCTAGGTGTAAATAAACCAACTTGGCTAAGATGCCTCATCACACCAATGAATGTTTATTTTAGAATAGAATATTGGCCACTTTTCTTAAGGCCCGTTGCACCTCTTGGTTCCGCAGACAGTATATTACAGGGTTAAACAGAGGTGTCATAACACTGTACAACATGGAAGCTAGTTGCATGACATCAAAGGGCTTCCTGGGTGCAGGCCCAATATAATTTAAATTACCAGTCACATAGAATACTGTAACAACTATGAGGTGGGAGGAGCAGGTGGAAAAGGCCTTTTGTCTTCCGACAGTTGACTTTATTTTCAAAATGGTGGAAATGATATGAGTATAGGACACAATGACAAACAAAAATGGAGTGATTCCCAGAAAAACATTGAGTATGTAAAGCAGCAATTGGCTGTGATGTGTATTGGTGCAAGAGGCATTTAACAAGACGGGCACATCACAGAAGAAATTGTTAAGACTGCGATGTTCACAGAAGGTCAGTTTGGACGTCATTGTTGTGTGAAGAACAGCATTTAAGAAACCGCTAATCCATGATCCCCCAACTAAGCTGGAACAAAACTTCTTGTTCATGACAGTGGGATAGTGCAATGGGTGGCATATGGCCACATATCGATCATAGGCCATAGCAGCCAGGAGAAGACATTCTGCTCCACCAAAAGACACAAACGCATACAGCTGGGTAAAGCATTGATTGAAGGAGATCCTTGTGTTGCCTATTATGGTGTTGGTCAAAATAGCTGGAAGGGTAACTGATGAATAGCAGATATCCAATACGGATAAATAACTGAGGAAAAAGTACATTGGGGTGTGAAGATCTCTGTCGATCTTTATGATGCTAAAGATAGTCAAGTTACCAACAAGAATCATTAAGTAAATTGCAAGTATAGGGACAGCCAATAACACTTGCCCATTTGAAAATCCCATCAAGATGAAATTTCTTAATAAAGTTTGGTTCATCACTGCCATCCGGTCATTTATCAACACCTATGGGAGGAATGAACAGGTAATCATTTGTCCAACAACAACCTGACACCCTGAGATAGTGACACTGTACACCAAAGAACATGTGTGTAAGGGACCTACTGACCAGGTGAGTATCTTCAATTCTGATTTGTCTCCCTTTTTACTTCTCACAATATCAGTGGATCAGATTATTAATTTGGATATTTATTGGTCAATTTAATGAACTTGAATGTACTCCATGATATAGTTATTCAGGTTGACTATTTATTGACCTGTATCATATTAATTGCTATAACACTCCCTTTAGATGTATATTTAGGATTACTCAGTGGCCATGGCTATATTTTTGCCTCCCACCTTTCCGCTCCAGGTTTTTGTTTTTAACTGCAAATTTCATATTTGTCTATATATTTATTAATAAAGATTTGGTTTATTATTTTACTTTAGGTTAGCGTCTGAGTAGTGTAACTAGGGATGAGCGAATCGGTTCTAACGAACCTGAATTCGCACCGAATTTCAGGAAAAATTTGATTCAGCACGAACCCGAATTTTTGGTGGTTCGTGCTGACCGAATTTTCCCTGAAATAAAAAAAAAAAATGCCGGCATGGTGGGAGCGGGGAGGCCCGCTGCGCTGTCAGCATTTTTTTTTCGTCTTTTCTCTCCCGCGCGAGGGGTGGGGGTTGGGCGGAGCGTGCCGTCTTTCTCCCGTCTTGCCGGTCGAAGAAAACCCGTTAATGATCCTTCCGCAGGTTCACCTACGGAAGTGTTTGCTGTATAGTGGGAGCGGGGAGGCCGGCTGCGCTGTCCTCCCCGCTCCCACCATGCCG
The DNA here is from genome assembly GCA_027917425.1 of Gastrophryne carolinensis. Lineage (NCBI taxonomy): Eukaryota > Metazoa > Chordata > Amphibia > Anura > Microhylidae > Gastrophryne > Gastrophryne carolinensis. Next base: position 22,626,453 of record CM051242.1, on the reverse strand, counting down.
GCATGTAGCAAACACCTACATGCCGGCAGAGATGAGCGATTCTTTACAGTTCGATTCGGACGAACGCGAATTTCTTGGAGAAATTCGGCGAATTGCCCGAATCGAATTTTTAAGAAGTTCGCCCATCTGTAAGTGTAACCATTGCTAGAGTGGTTGTTTTTTTGGGAGAGGGACACATTATGGACAGGTTAGTCTTATAGGGCGAAAAATACAGTAACTCTCTACTTGTAACTGATTATTTATTGTAGCACTTACCTGTATACTCTCCTTGGGATTGTATCATATTTATTGTTATAACACTCCCTTTAGATGTATATTTAGGATTACTCACTGTCCATGGCTACATTTTTGCCTCCCAGCCTTCCACGCCAGGTTTTTTTTTTTTTTTTTTTTAACTGCAAATTTCATATTTGTCTAGATATTTATTAATAAAGATTTGGTTTATTATTTTACTTTATGTTATCACCGGGGTAGTGTAACCATTGCTAGAGTGGTTGTTTTTTTTGGGAGAGGGACACAATCTCCCATTATGGGCAAGATAGTCTTATAGGGCGAAAAATACAGTAACTCTCTATTTGTAACTTACTTTTTATTGTAGCACTTACCTGTATACTCTCCTTAGCATTGTATCAGATTTATTTTTATAACACTCCCTTTAGATGTTTATTTAAGAATAATCACTGGCCATGGCTAAATTATTGCCTCCACCCCCCTCCCCTCCCCTAGCATGTTTTTGTTTTTTTGTTTTTTACTGTGGATTTCATATATGTCTAGATATTTATTAATAAAGATTTGGTTTATTATTTTACTTTATGTTATCGCTTGAGTGGTGTAACCATTTATAGGGAGTGGAGAGGGAGACACTCTCCCATTAGCTTGGTTTGGCCAACAGCAAACATTTTGAGATTAGCTTTCAACTTCTGAAATACTTTTTGAATAGTTTTCCTTATTATTTTAAGGAAACACTGCTTTTTGGTAGAGTTTTTAGCAAGAAACTAAACAAGGCCCCATTGTCAGCTCATCTGTAGTTGGGAAACTCTACAGGCACTACTGCATCTCCTGAACCTTGTGCTACTCAGCCAGCTACACATCCCGTTCAGCTCCTGCTACGGCATATTCAGTTTCCACAAATTCCTGTTGCTGCCTGGTTTTGCCTAAACATTGTTTTCTGAGGATTTCTCATATTGTTGTGCAATAGACTTTAAACTTGCCGTTCCACTATCCCTCTAATCAGTCAAAAGTTGCTTATGTCATAGCTTTACTGTTTGGAGAAGCCTTGGCCGGGGCTTCTCCTCTTTGAGAATGAAGTGACCTAGTTTTAGGTAAATGGCTATTTTAGAGTCTTTGATAAGTCGGGAAGGGAATCCTATTTTCTCCTCCTTTGTCAGAGTAATTCTGATGGCCAGTATGCCATTTGGCTCCGTACCCGAGCATTAGCAGTACCTTAGAACAACACTTCTTGAAAAGATTGGCAAAGTTGGAAGAACTGGCTGCTAGGGAATTACCTGAATACTCTCTGTACACTTTTCTACATTAGCTTCCAGGAGCGTTAGAATCTACGTGGAGGCTAATTTAAGACTAGCACCACGTAGTGCCATGTGAGCATCTGTATAGCGGCGGTTAAGAGTGACCACTAGTAGACACTGCAAGTGGGTTTCTGGTGCTGTGACCTAGCTTAGCGGGCAGACAAGTGACGCTGTACTATCCTGTCCAGCATTGATGTCTGCAGGGCGCTGTAGAAGCGCTCTCCCTGATTCACTGCATAGCCAATTGCGAACGTTAGGTGGTGTCCCGAGGTCAAAGCGCCCAAGACGATACTACATCTAACAAGAGGACAACTCTGCAGCGAGTGATAGGTAGCGCCAGTTAAGTGCGTCCAGCACTCGGCGCTGAAGCCTGTATTCAAGAAAAAACTACAAACAAGCAGCGTCGGCACTCTAAAACTGGGTGCTATAGAGTTGAGCGCCAGAAGCTATGTGATAAAAGTCACCAGAGCGAAATGGAATTAACACTGTGGCAATGACACTGCAATGCCAGACCTGCACATACACAATTCTGCATAAAAAAAGTAAAACAAAAAAAAAACAATAAAAGTGTTTGGTTGCCGGGCAGGAGAGGCCACTCAATGACTTCAGCCCAAAATTTTAAAGTTTACTTTAGCAACACGCTATTTATACACAACCAAATGAAACACCATTGCAATGTATGGGAGAGCGCTACTGAGCGAATGGTACTACGTGGGGCTGCTGAACCTAGAGCACCGGCGCTATACACTGAGCCACTGCTAGTGATACATGTGACGCTACATCATTACCTGATAACCTGTCCTTGCTGACTGTCTCTTTTCTGGCAGAACAAATATATTGAATATGCTCTAATACATTATATATGCCTAGGTATAAAAGCAGCCTAATATCTTGTAAGCTAATAGATATAGCTCATTCTTCTTCTATCTGTTTAACCTTATACTTTATTATTTCATATATACCAGGGGTATAGCAACCATTTTTCATTCGAATTCAAGTTCATATTGTTCTGTGTTGTTGGTTGCCTAAACTGTTGCCCTTATTCATCAAGCGATAGCGCCAGGTAGTGTCTGACGAGCGCCAGGTAGCGGCAGCTAACGGCGACTACCGACTCAAGTACGCCCGCGGCGGTCACAATGACGCATTTATCAAGCAAAATGAGGCTAGCGCCGGCGAGAGCGACGGCTAGCGCGGCATTCATCATGAAGCCGCCTGGACCGAACAGCGCCGCTGCAAATTCCCTCACAGCGCCAGGTATGAGCTGTCGCTCCCTGGCGATGTCCAATGCATTTCAATGGAGCAAGCTATAATTAATCATAATTAATTGGTATTAATTTTTTAAATTTTTTTTTTAATGTCAAAAAATCGGAGAACACTTCTGCAATGTTAGGAATTATTTTTAAGTCAAAAAAAAAAAAAAAAAAGTGCAGAATTGATCTAACAGGTCTGAGATTAATGTATTCATATAACAAAATGATTCTAAAAACATGTATAATGTTACATTCAAAAAATATGGTTGTTTAGGGGTTAAAAACTAGTTAATACAGATCGGCGCCAGCGCTCTGGGGTTTAAACAAGGAATGGACAGCGACAGCACATTCGGAGCGTGATTTTTTGATGAATATGAAGCTAGCCGTTCGCTCTGGCCATTCGTTGTCAGGCGCTCACATACAACGCTGGACCTGTGAAACAGCGACCCCCCAGCCAGTATTCAACATTACCGCACACCGACTGAGTCGCTGTCATCAAGCTAACGCCGGCCAAGCACAGCGAATACTGGCTGGCGCTGAAAAAATCACGCTACAGTCGCTCATCTGTCGCTACCTGGCGCTATTGATGAATCGGCCTCCCCGTTGAAAATGAACAACAAAATGAATAGACTATAAGGCCCTTATTTATGAAGGAATAGCAACAGGTAGCGACTGGTCAGCGGCCGGTAATGACGGGCCCCGCCACGAGAACGCCGGCTCCCCACCACAATCACACAATTATCAAGCCAATCCTGCTTAGCGACTGAGATAGCGCCATATAGCCACTCATTCATCATTATTCCAGTCTCAGCCCACAGCGCCAGCGTCCGACCTTGAACAGCGACAGGTATGACCTCTCGCTACCTGGCGCTCTCCAATGCATTTCAATGGAACAATCTTTAAATATTCATAATTAATTGTTATTAATGTTTTTTTTTTTTTTTTTTAAATGTGAAAAATTCTGTGACCACTTCTGCCATGTTAGATAATTTTTTTAAGGTAAAAAAAATTTACAAAAAATGTACAGAATGTACAGCGACAGATGAGCGTCTGTAGAAGGCATTTCAGAGCACCCTCTAGTAGTCGCTGTGCTCGGCCGTGGGTCGCTAGTTCAGAGCGACTCAGTCACTGTGCTGCAATGATGAATACATTGTGAGGAGTCGCTAGATGAGCAGTACAGAGCTGTATGGAAGCGAATGTTAGCGACTGGTCAGTGCGACCGACTCACAACATATTCATCCAAAAAAACAGCCTCACACACCTCCGGCGCTCAAAAATGCTTCGCTGTAGGCCAGAGAGCCGGAGGCTGTGTGTTTAAATGCTGTTTTTGAACATGTATCCACCAGTAACAAAGTGAAAACATATGGAATGACATTGTAATAACATTGTAACATGAACACATTAATGCCAGACCTGTAATGTCAATTCTGCATAAATATATAAAATATGAAAAATATTTTCAAAAACAGCTTTTTCTAGGCCAGGAGAGGTCACAACATTATTTGAGATTAATAAAAAAAAAATTAATAAAAACCCCTGTTTAAGGAGAAATAAAAGAAATCCCATTGAAATGTATGGGAGAGCGCCAGGTAGCGAGAGGTCATACCTGGCGCTGTGCAAGGCTGAACGCCGGCACTGTTCGTAGAGTCTTTGAAAATGATGAATCAGACGCTACATGGCACTATCCCAGTCGCTAAACAGATTCTGCTTGATAAATGTGGAATTGCGTGCCGTGTCCGGCGTTCACCAGTCGCTACCTGTCGCTACCTCTCATTAACCAGCCACTACCTGACGCTATCCCTTCTTAAATAACCCCCCAAGTAAAAATTCACCTTTTTGGTGATTTCATGATGGGTTGCAGTCAGAGAAGCATCTTAAAGAGTCCCCCGGTCCAACTCATAAATTGATCAAAACATACATTTTTATAAATTACATATTTATAATCACTACATACAATACACTCAACATATTAAAATCCCCTAAAAAACACATAAATGGGACAATAACACAGAGGACAAACCAACATGAAGGTGTGTAGGCGATTGAGAGTCTCACCACACGAATTGATATCAAATGCCTAAATATATATGTGCTAAAATCCTTCAACAAAGTGTTCCAACAGTGCAACTGAGCATGTGCAAATCCTGCCTATGATCCGGATCACTATAAAGTCTATATATTTATAAAGTGCTAAACATGTGCAAATCCTGCCTATGATCCGGATCACTATAAAATCTATATATTTATAAAGTGCAAGTGCTACTAGTCAAACAATCAATAAGGAATTAATATTCCCAACCATAACAACTCATAAACATATCAATCTACTCTATTCACCAATGAAAATATAATCACCTGCATATATTATTAGGCATCCCAAAGGGGAACCACTGATATCTATCACAATACCAATCAAAAAATAAAATCACAAATCTATCACAAAAAAACATCACCAGAAATAAAGCCAAGGTATCATGAAAATAACATGTGTGAAGTCTCCCCACCGCCTACCACACCAGGAGCCACACGTTCCGTGTGGGCACATCACCCACTTCATCAGGCGGTCCCCCTGCATGCCTGTGCCAGACATTCAGAAATGGCTGGCACGGGTATACGCCCCAGCTAGAGGTGGATAGAGATGCGACCGTGGCCCAGACATTTACTGTAGTGTAGGATGCACCTTGCATGCGTGTAGGAGGTGAGTATACTGGGCAATTCTCGGGGTTTCACACAGAGGGGCATTCCAAGTAGGGATGCCCCACAAATAGACTTTATAAATAGGCTTTATAGGATATATAGGCTGATGGATACTCCTATTTAAACCTTAATATACTGAAAGCTGCACCTGTATCCTCCCTTATAACCTTACCTCCAATTACTGAGCTTGGAGGGGGCTTCAGCATAGGGCCCCATCATTCATATACCCCTGAACACCAGCCTTACAGTAAGAATTCTGCATCCCTCTAAACTGATTGAAGCCAATAGATGAGCTGAGGATCTGGAGATGTTCTTATCTTGTAGTAACCCCTTTGGGGAGAAGCCATTGTGTCCCAAGGAGACTATTAGCTTAATTAGAACATACATATATTTAATACTTTATACATTGCTCTTAATGAGCTTTTGTGCAGCTGCTGAATTTAAAATCCAAGGCCATGTAGACATTATATAGGGCCAATGGCAAAGTGTATAGCATTACTAGGGTGGGTGCAGCACTTGCAATACTTACCCAATCCTTGTGAATCATACTCAGCAGCAGCAACACCACAATCAAATGGGGGGGGGGGGGGGCAACCTAGATTTAGGCAACTGATGGCTTTTAGAATACGGATAGGTTGCAGCTTAAGGTGACAAGCTGAAAGGATTTGAATAAGTACCCCACAGAAACATGTTATTTAATAGTTTATGCAGAATATCTTGGATTAGGTAGGTATTATTACCTTAAGTGCAGGGTGTTGATTCAGGCTTTCACTTACAAAAGTATACACAAACAAAAATAGAGTAGAAGCACACCACAGATATTCATTTGCAAAAAGTTTATAATTGTATAAATGAGTGATACATATATACAGTGAGGTACACACAAAATAACATGTATGTCACTAAGTCCAATGCCACAAATATGTACAGTAATTAATGAAAAACCAAAAAAGTAATTAATTTAAAACCAATTAAAAACAGTATATAGCAATCCTAATAGTTGAAATGAAAATTCTTATAATTATAAGAATTTTCATTTCAACTATTAGGATTGCTATATACTGTTTTTAATTGGTTTTAAATTTATTTTCCTTGCAGAGCAAAATGAGATGTTTATCCCCCAAGACATCAAGAATGAAACATTCAAATCCCCGACTTCATTAATGGAAATATCCTGTTTGCATTTTCTATGCTCACGTTATTGCGATCGCCATTTTTCTGAAGTCCTGGAGTCCGGACGCCCCGTGCGCTCAGCCACACTGTCTGGTATGGCGCAGCGTCACTTCCGCCAACCACTTGGAGGACGGAGTGACGTTTTCGCCAGCCAGGCACTGATGGTGGGTCGGGACGCCGGCTCCGGATGTGACGTCACCGGCGACGGCAGGAAGTCCGCCGCCTGTGACGTTCACTCACTGGCCGGCCAGGGGGGATACCATTGACATATAAGCGCGCGGTTTGTACTTCATTGTTATCGCTACCCTGATGAAACGGCCAACGGCCGTGAAACGTCGGTAACTTTTGCGATCCTATATATTTTGCCATGCATTACTGATTGTACTCCTTTCTCTCTGCAAAATTGTATGTTACTTAATGCACTTTATGCCATGATATGGGTGTCATGATTTAGGCAATTGCTCCTGTGTATTATGGTTACTAGTCTGTGTGATGATGGATCTGTGCATTACTGAAACAGACATCATTATACATTGATTATTATCTTGTTATATGTATGTATTCTTTAACCCATGCTCCACTCAGACATTGTATGCCATGAATACAATCTGGGGAAACATCCTGTGAATACCTTACTCTATATATACTTCTAGCATCAGGTAATTTTTTAACTTATCATACAGACTGAGTTTTTTAAGGTTATTTACATAGCTTTAATACATTGTTTTTTCTATAGTAAGGTATATACAACCTTGAGAGCATTTCGGCCAAATAGGACAATATTGTATCCTTTTTTTCATTAATTACTGTACATATTTGTGGCATTGGACTTAGTGACATACATGTTGTTTTGTGTGTACCTCACTGTATATATGTATCACTCATTTATACAATTATAAACTTTTTGCAAATGAATATCTGTGGTGTGCTTCTACTCTATTTTTGTTTGTGTTAGATTTATGTGGGGTTAATGAGGAAAAACCCCAAAAGCAGAAGCACCCAAATCATATGATAGCTCTTATTCATAGGTGTGCCGACCATAACATTAATTATTACTTACAAAAGTATACCTCAAATCACCATGTGGGATGCTTGGTCACATTGCTTCATTTTATTGGATATTTCATGCATGCCCATCATGTCATCCAACTATGACTGTCACAGGAAGACCATATGTATGACATTAGGCATCCTTTATTCTCAGTAGAGGATGTTGGTCACTTCTGTGAGGAAGCGTAAGATTCCCACCCTTGGAATGCAGTAGATGGCATAGCTAGTGGATTGAACATGGCTTATATGTCAGCATTATAGATTTCAGAGCCTTATATAACTGTTAAAGTGGACCAACACCCAAGGGGGATCGGCCCGGGAATCTACAAGATTCCCGGGCCGATCAGATCCCTCCCCGTGGGGCATCCGAAATCGGGATGTCCCGCGGGGTGAAACCCCCCAGGAAGCCCAGAAACCTTACCTTAACCCCGTTCCAACGGCGCATGTGCGGGCCGCGGCCGCTTCTCGTGCTTCCCTCTGTTAGAGGGAAGCGCGAGACGTGGCCTCCAGCGCCCAGAGCCGCTGTGGTTGGACGCCGCTTGTACGTGCATACCACAGCGGCTCTAAGCGCTCTGATTGGACGAGCGCCCGCGTAGGAGCGTGGTGAGGTGAGTGTTTCCGGGTGTTCTGGGGGGTATCACATAGCAGGGCACCCCCGATCCGGGGGCCCCACCGAAGTGGACCAAAGTGCAGGATAGTGAAAATCCTGGGTGTTGGTCCACTTTAATTGTCATGGTGATAATATGCACTTGGAAACTTGGAATACTGGCACATTAACCACTGACTACCAGTTGGATTTTATCTATATATATATATATATATATATATATATATATATATTATCTTTATTTGGATTGATTGAGAACACGGAGGAACTCAGGTTTCAGGTGGTGAGACTTGCTGAAAGCTTGTATTTTATTTCTGTTTGTAAGTGCATTACTATACTAATTCAATTATTTGTGGAGTTTAACAGCTTTTGCCCTAGATTTTTTTCATTTTTTTCTCCACATGCCCTACTATTTGGATAATTTAAAGGGATATTGTCTGGTAAGGATTGCAACTTTATACTCTTGGCACTAACATCTGTCATGATTGTTTTTTTAATTCTACGCTGTTTTGACATTATGTTCCGGTAAGAGTCTACAGTTAACTAGTGGATTACACAGAGTGTGAGGAGTTTGTTTCACCCGGGGACTGTTCAATTTCCAAAGTAAATGAATACAATCTTTCTTCATTGATTATAGCTCTGTGTTTCTTTTATGATAATATACACTTGACCTCCAATAGCCTGTGAATAAGCCACGCCTTAAACCACACCCATATCACACCCATCACCCTGTAAACCGGTCTCCAAGGTTGGTATCTCTGCATTAGGGCAGCTTGCACGCTGGGGTCCCAGTTGCACGCACAATTAGAAGCTGCTCAGGAGACACCGCAAAAAGGTACCTACTGTATGAGATTAAATCTATCCTGGCATCAGCTCTTTAGAACGTGGGTATGGGCTTCCCTCACCAGTCAAAAAGCTATTCCATTTTCACAGAGTTCCCAGAAAAGTCTGCAGGATGGTTCACAATCTCAGCTTGGTGGCTAAAGCAGAGAAAATGCTGTGTATCGGAGGCACAATTGCTCTGCATTTTAGGGTAGAATATTGGTCAGTTAACACTCATCTAATGGTCCGTTGCACCTCTTGGTTCTGCAGACAGTAGAAAACAAGATTAAACAGAGGTGTGATAGCACTGTACAAAATGTAAGACAGCCGTATGATATCAAAGACCTCCCTGGGTGCAGGCCCAATTTAGTTGGTAGTCACGTAGAATACTGTAACGACTATGAGGTGGGAGGAGCAAGTGGAGAGGGCCTTTTGTCTTCCAACAGCTGACCTGATATTCAAAATGGTGGAAATAAAAATCAAAGGAAGGACTTAAATAAGGGACCGAATAAAATGAGTGCAAACGGGCAGCAAGGAGCAGTTAACAAACCAACCAATAGAAGAAGGCATATTCTGGTTGGTGATTAGAGGTGTGGACAACAACCTGAAGCTAGCCAGGCAGTGGGAAAAGCAAGCAGGATGTTTGGCTGCATAGCTCGAGACATCACCAGTAGGAAGAGGGAGGTTGTGATGCCGCTGTATAGAGCCCTGGTGAGGCCACAGCTAGAATACTGTGTGCAGATCTGGAGACCTTATCTGCAAAAAGACATTATTCAAATAGAACTGGTCCAAAGGCCGGCAACAAAAATGGTGGAAGGACTTAAACTTAAAACGTACCAGGCGAGACGCAGTCTGGTGGAAAGAAGGGAGAGAGGGGGCATGATGGAGACCTTTAACCCTTTAAGTGCCAGCCTTCCTGCAGCATTTCCCACTCCCTGTTGCCAGAGCATTTTTCACTATTTTGCGCTCCCCATGTTCAACTGTAATTTTTGAAGGGATTTTCTGGGACTTCCCATAAAAATTACATATTGTTTTTTTCAGCAGAATCTGGGCTTTAACATCATATCTCTTGTTTATCAATTTTGTAGTTTTATCATAATTATTTTGGGCAAAATATGTGAAAGAAAATAAAAAATACACACGTTTTTACATTTTGCAGTGGTTTTTTTTAATCGAAAATAAAGGTTTTTCAAAAAAAACATATTGAGAGTAAAAGCCCCATTTCTCCCGGTTACAACGGTACCACACATGTATTAGTAGACACCCTTTCCTGCCCAGGAGACCCCAGAAACTGCAAAGAGCGCTAGAGGAGATTTTCAGATAAAATACAAATACTTTGCGCTCCTCGCAGTTTTTCAAAAAATACAACCCTTTACATTTGAAATACCCCCCACAAACTATATATTTTTGGAAAGTGCACAATTCAAGGTTTCTAAGCATACTAGGCTTGTTGGCGTGGGTCCATTGGTTTGAACTCTATTGATTGGCAGAATCTCTGGTTCCAAAGGATTTCCCTAAAAAAAAAAGCAAAAAGCAGATTCAAAACCATATTTTCCTATAAAAACAATAAGCAAGCAAGAAGTAACGCAGTAAATCTGAAAGCACAACATCTGCTGAACAAAATAATACCCCACATGCATAGGTACTTTGAAGTGTAGAGTTGCCAAACACCCCAAAGTCCAGCATGCGTTTGAGGGTAATTGTACTTGAAAAAATCAGCGCCGCACACAAAGTGCGCACCTTGCAGTTTCTTCAAATTTACAACCCTTTACATTTGAAATACCCCCCACAAACTATATATTTTTGGAAAGTACATACCTCAAGGTTTCTAAGGCTACTGGGCTTGTTGACGTCTGCGACGTCCTTCAGAATCTATTGATTGGCAGAATCTCTGGTTCCAAAGGATTTCGCTAAAAAAATAAGCAAAAAGCAGATTGAAAAACATTTTTTCCTATAAAAACAATAAGCAAGCAAGAAGTAACGCAGTAAATCTGAAAGCACAACGGCTGCTGAACAAAACAATACCCCACATGCATAGGTACTTTGAAGTGTAGAGTTGCCAAACACCACAAAGTCCAGCATGCGTTTGAGGGTAATTGTACTTGAAAAAATCAGCGCCGCACACAAAGTGCGCACCTTGCAGTTTCTCCAAATTTACAACCCTTTACATTTGAAATACCCCCCACAAACTATATATTTTTGGAAAGTACATACCTCAAGGTTTCTAAGGCTACTGGGCTTGTTGACGTCTGCGACGTCCTTCAGAATCTATTGATTGGCAGAATCTCTGGTTCCAAAGGATTTCGCTAAAAAAATAAGCAAAAAGCAGATTGAAAAACATTTTTTCCTATAAAAACAATAAGCAAGCAAGAAGTAATGCAGTAAATCTGAAAGCACAACGGCTGCTGAACAAAACAATACCCCACATGCATAGGTACTTTGAAGTGTAGAGTTGCCAAACACCACAAAGTCCAGCATGCGTTTGAGGGTAATTGTACTTGAAAAAATCAGCGGCGCACACAAAGTGCGCACCTTGCAGTTTCTCCAAATTTACAACCCTTTACATTTGAAATACTCCCCACAAACTATATATTTTTGGAAAGTACATACCTCAAGGTTTCTAAGGCTACTGGGCTTGTTGACGTCTGCGACGTCCTTCAGAATCTATTGATTGGCAGAATCTCTGGTTCCAAAGGATTTCGCTAAAAAAATAAGCAAAAAGCAGATTGAAAAACATTTTTTCCTATAAAAACAATAAGCAAGCAAGAAGTAACGCAGTAAATCTGAAAGCACAACGGCTGCTGAACAAAACAATACCCCACATGCATAGGTACTTTGAAGTGTAGAGTTGCCAAACACCACAAAGTCCAGCATGCGTTTGAGGGTAATTGTACTTGAAAAAATCAGCGCCGCACACAAAGTGCGCACCTTGCAGTTTCTCCAAATTTACAACCCTTTACATTTGAAATACCCCCCACAAACTATATATTTTTGGAAAGTACATACCTCAAGGTTTCTAAGGCTACTGGGCTTGTTGACGTCTGCGACGTCCTTCAGAATCTATTGATTGGCAGAATCTCTGGTTCCAAAGGATTTCGCTAAAAAAATAAGCAAAAAGCAGATTGAAAAACATTTTTTCCTATAAAAACAATAAGCAAGCAAGAAGTAACGCAGTAAATCTGAAAGCACAACGGCTGCTGAACAAAACAATACCCCACATGCATAGGTACTTTGAAGTGTAGAGTTGCCAAACACCACAAAGTCCAGCATGCGTTTGAGGGTAATTGTACTTGAAAAAATCAGCGGCGCACACAAAGTGCGCACCTTGCAGTTTCTCCAAATTTACAACCCTTTACATTTGAAATACCCCCCACAAACTATATATTTTTGGAAAGTACATACCTCAAGGTTTCTAAGGCTACTGGGCTTGTTGACGTCTGCGACGTCCTTCAGAATCTATTGATTGGCAGAATCTCTGGTTCCAAAGGATTTCGCTAAAAAAATAAGCAAAAAGCAGATTGAAAAACATTTTTTCCTATAAAAACAATAAGCAAGCAAGAAGTAACGCAGTAAATCTGAAAGCACAACGGCTGCTGAACAAAACAATACCCCACATGCATAGGTACTTTGAAGTGTAGAGTTGCCAAACACCACAAAGTCCAGCATGCGTTTGAGGGTAATTGTACTTGAAAAAATCAGCGCCGCACACAAAGTGCGCACCTTGCAGTTTCTCCAAATTTACAACCCTTTACATTTGAAATACCCCCCACAAACTATATATTTTTGGAAAGTACATACCTCAAGGTTTCTAAGGCTACTGGGCTTGTTGACGTCTGCGACGTCCTTCAGAATCTATTGATTGGCAGAATCTCTGGTTCCAAAGGATTTCGCTAAAAAAATAAGCAAAAAGCAGATTGAAAAACATTTTTTCCTATAAAAACAATAAGCAAGCAAGAAGTAACGCAGTAAATCTGAAAGCACAACGGCTGCTGAACAAAACAATACCCCACATGCATAGGTACTTTGAAGTGTAGAGTTGCCAAACACCACAAAGTCCAGCATGCGTTTGAGGGTAATTGTACTTGAAAAAATCAGCGCCGCACACAAAGTGCGCACCTTGCAGTTTCTCCAAATTTACAACCCTTTACATTTGAAATACCCCCCACAAACTATATATTTTTGGAAAGTACATACCTCAAGGTTTCTAAGGCTACTGGGCTTGTTGACGTCTGCGACGTCCTTCAGAATCTATTGATTGGCAGAATCTCTGGTTCCAAAGGATTTCGCTAAAAAAATAAGCAAAAAGCAGATTGAAAAACATTTTTTCCTATAAAAACAATAAGCAAGCAAGAAGTAACGCAGTAAATCTGAAAGCACAACGGCTGCTGAACAAAATAATACCCCACATGCATAGGTACTTTGAAGTGTAGAGTTACCAAACACCCCAAAGTCAAGCATGCGCTATGGAAAAACAAAACAATTTCTTACCTGTTCTAAGAAGTGCAAGTAGGATACTGTAGCTGTGCCATCAGATTATAGGATACTGTAGCTGTGCCATCAGATTAGGATACTGTAGCTGTGCCATCAGATTAGGATACTGTAGCTGTGTCATCAGACTATAAGATCAGTGCAGTGATCAATGACCAATATCAGGAATCAAGAACCTGAAATTGGTCACATTTTATAATCACTTGCCACAAGTAACCAGCTGCTCCTGCTCCACCATTTCCCATCGGATTAGCAACAGCGAAAAGAAACTAAAATAACATATAACGGCAACACAAAATACCTAAGAAACCTAATCCTAAACATATAACGGCAACACAAAATACCTAAGAAACCTAATCCTAAAAGGGGCCTACCTACCAAAAAAAAAATGCATTGCTCAATAATCTAATTGAGTATGGTATACCTCAAAACAATCTTCGAGGCATAACCCGGGTTGGCTGGGACAGGTCGGGCAATAATACCGCACATCTCTTCTAATGCCACGCTTCCTACAAACCCTACAAGCTCTCTGGGGATACCGCTTTTTACCAATTTCGGGAAGCAACTTTATAAAGTGCTTCCCTACTAATCTGGCCTGGTTGTCATTGGTAGGCAGATCTGGTTCTTCCGCAGTATCCCCAAACAACAAAGCAGGGAGTAACTGCTGCTGGTATTTTATGTACGATAAATTGGAGCCTGGCACTGCTGCCTTGAAGGCAACAAAGCTGTTGTAGGTTGCCATTTGGACCAAATGTATAGCAACCTTAGTGTACCAGGCTCGAGTTTTTCGGGTGGCGTTGTAATAAGTTAATATTTGGTCCGTTTTATCAACGCCACCCATGAATTTATTATAATCGGTTATGCAACGTGGCTTTTGGGAAGGGGCTCGGGGACCACGTTGCCTTACATTCACAACTGACTCATCGTGGAGTGTTGTCAGAAGGAATACATGTTTTTTGCCCATGTATTTCATGGCCAGGACCTCATCGCTTCTTAGAGCATAAGACTCCCCCCTTTTTAATTTTTTTTCAAGTAGTGGCCTGGGCAACCCTTTGCGTTTACGGTTGATGGTGCCGCAGGCCGGGGTATCCAACCAATAAAGGGCGCGAAATAAGGGGATGCTGGTATAGAAGTTGTCCACATATAAGTGGTAACCTCTACCCAACAATGGAGTCATAAGGTCCCAAACGATCTTTCCACTTATTGACAAATCAAGGGGACAACCAGGGGGGTCCAGATAGGTGTCCTTTCCTTCATAGATTCGAAAATATTTGATGTAGCCGGTCACACTGTCGCATAATTGGTAAAATTTAATCCCGTAGCGGGCACGCTTGCTAGGGATATATTGCCGAAAAACAATGCGCCCTTTGAAAAGCAGTAGTGACTCGTCAATTGATAATTTTTGGCCGGGGGTGTACACTACTGCGAAGCGATCTGACAGGCTGTTGAGCAGGGGCCGTAATTTATGCAGCCTGTCGTGACCGGACTCACCACGGGGAATAGCAGTGGAATTGTCGTTAAAATGCAGAAACCGCAGTAAAATTTGGTAGCGGTTTCTGGACATTACGGCCGGAAATAATGGAGTTGCCAATATGGTTTGGGTATCCCAGTAGGAGGAAATACTAAATTTTTTTAGGATACCCATTGCTAGAGTGAGCCCCCAAAATTTCTTTATCTCACTCAAATTTGTGGGATGCCATGCCTGAGCTCGGGCGTGCCTCTGCAGGGGGTTTTTCGCTAAGACCTGCTCGGCATAGAGATTGGTATAGAAGACCATATCCAGTAGGATGGCTTCTGTGAGGAACAATTTGAAAAAGTCAATGACACCAAAATTTGTGGTGTCTACATTGACCCCGGGGACCGAATCAAAAGGGGGAATTTCGGGGGAAATATTATTAGGAGGCCTCCACGCAGACGCTCCTTCACCAGCTGCAGCACTCGATGCCTCATCCTGCACTACACTCGCCTGAAGCGTGGCCTCACTTTGTGCGGTACTATCCCTTCTACGGTGGCTACTACTGGTAGCACTGCGCGGCTGTGTTTCCTCAGTAGAGTATACACTGTCTGACTCGCTATCTGATGGGAAGAACTCAGACCCTGACTCACTAAAATCTTCCGAGTCAGACGCCATCAGGTAAGCCGCAGCTTCCTGTGCAGTGTACCGCTTACCAGCCATACCCCAATGCAAACAAAAATCTAAAAAAAAAATTAAACTAAAGGCTAAAACTAAAGGCTAAAACTAAGCTAAAACTAAAGGCTAAAACTAAAGGCTAAAACTAAAGGCTAAAACTAAAGGCTAAAACTAAAGGCTAAAACTAAAGACAAATTACAAAAAAATACAATACAATAAAACAAAGCAAAAAAACAGACAAAAATTTAACAAAAAAATACAATACAATAAAACAAAGCAAAAAAATGACAAAAATAGAAATAAAAGAGTATAGTTACAACCCGATGAGAAGTGGTGGAGTCAGGAGCAGCAGGTCACGGGATCCCAGCTAGGCTCCCAAAAGGAGGGGCGGGGGCTAGGCTCCCAAAAGGAGTGGCGGGGGATAGGCTCCCAAAAGGAGGGGCGGGGGATAGGCTCCCAAAAGGAGGGGCGGGGGATAGGCTCCCAAAAGGAGGGGCGGGGGATAGGCTCCCAAAAGGAGGGGCGGGGGATAGGCTCCCAAAAGGAGGGGCGGGGGATAGGCTCCCAAAAGGAGGGGCGGGGGATAGGCTCCCAAAAGGAGGGGCGGGGGCTAGGCTCCCAAAAGGAGGGGCGGGGGCTAGGCTCCCAAAAGGAGGGGCGGAGGCTACGGTCCTAAATGAGCAAACGAATGGTCCAAATAACGAAACCAAGGCAGTAGCTCAGCGAACAACCTAAGAGAAAAAGTTAAGATTAGGACGCATGCATGGACAACAGCCGCACTATGCTATACCTAGAGCGGTGGTAAGGTAAGTTTTACTGGCAATCGAGGGGATTCACTCTGACCACCGGCACACGCACGCACCCACCCACCCACCGGCAGATCTCTGACCGCCGGCACCCACGCACGCACGCTCGCAGATCTGACCGCCGGCACGCGCGCGCGACCCCAGATCTGACCGCCGGCACGCGCGCGCACACACACGCGCGACCCCAGATCTGACCGCCGGCACGCGCGCGCACACACACGCGCGACCCCAGATCTGACCGCCGACACGCGCGACCCCAGATCTGACCGCCGGCACGCACAGATCTGACCGCCGGCACGCACAGATCTGACCCCAGACCTGACCGCCGGCACGCACAGATCTGACCCCAGACCTGACCGCCGGCACGCACAGATCTGACCCCAGATCTGACCGCCGGCACGCACAGATCTGACCCCAGACCTGACCGCCGGCACGCACAGATCTGACCCCAGACCTGACCGCCGGCACGCACAGATCTGACCCCAGACCTGACCGCCGGCACGCACAGATCTGACCCCAGATCTGACCGCCGGCACGCACAGATCTGACCCCAGATCTGACCGCCGGCACGCACAGATCTGACCCCAGATCTGACCGCCGGCACGCACAGATCTGACCCCAGATCTGACCGCCGGCACGCACAGATCTGACCCCAGATCTGACCGCCGGCACGCACAGATCTGACCCCAGATCTGACCGCCGGCACGCACAGATCTGACCCCAGATCTGACCGCCGGCACGCACAGATCTGACCCCAGATCTGACCGCCGGCACGCACAGATCTGACCCCAGATCTGACCGCCGGCACGCACAGATCTGACCCCAGATCTGACCGCCGGCACGCACAGATCTGACCCCAGATCTGACCGCCGGCACGCACAGATCTGACCCCAGATCTGACCGCCGGCACGCACAGATCTGACCCCAGATCTGACCGCCGGCACGCACAGATCTGACCGCCGGCACGCACAGATCTGACCCCAGATCTGACCGCCGGCACGCACAGATCTGACCCCAGATCTGACCGCCGGCACGCACAGATCTGACCGCCGGCACGCACAGATCTGACCCCAGATCTGACCGCCGGCACGCACAGATCTGACCCCAGATCTGACCGCCGGCACGCACAGATCTGACCCCAGATCTGACCGCCGGCACGCACAGATCTGACCCCAGATCTGACCGCCGGCACGCACAGATCTGACCCCAGATCTGACCGCCGGCACGCACAGATCTGACCCCAGATCTGACCGCCGGCACGCACAGATCTGACCCCAGATCTGACCGCCGGCACGCACAGATCTGACCCCAGATCTGACCGCCGGCACGCACAGATCTGACCCCAGATCTGACCGCCGGCACGCACAGATCTGACCCCAGATCTGACCGCCGGCACGCACAGATCTGACCCCAGATCTGACCGCCGGCACGCACAGATCTGACCCCAGATCTGACCGCCGGCACGCACAGATCTGACCGCCGGCACGCACAGATCTGACCCCAGATCTGACCGCCGGCACGCACAGATCTGACCCCAGATCTGACCGCCGGCACGCACAGATCTGACCCCAGATCTGACCGCCGGCACGCACAGATCTGACCCCAGATCTGACCGCCGGCACGCACAGATCTGACCCCAGATCTGACCGCCGGCACGCACAGATCTGACCCCAGATCTGACCGCCGGCACGCACAGATCTGACCCCAGATCTGACCGCCGGCACGCACAGATCTGACCCCAGATCTGACCGCCGGCACGCACAGATCTGACCCCAGATCTGACCGCCGGCACGCACAGATCTGACCCCAGATCTGACCGCCGGCACGCACAGATCTGACCCCAGATCTGACCGCCGGCACGCACAGATCTGACCCCAGATCTGACCGCCGGCACGCACAGATCTGACCCCAGATCTGACCGCCGGCACGCACAGATCTGACCCCAGATCTGACCGCCGGCACGCACAGATCTGACCCCAGATCTGACCGCCGGCACGCACAGATCTGACCGCCGGCACACACAGATCTGACCCCAGATCTGACCGCCGGCACGCACAGATCTGACCCCAGATCTGACCGCCGGCACGCACAGATCTGACCCCAGATCTGACCGCCGGCACGCACAGATCTGACCCCAGATCTGACCGCCGGCACGCACAGATCTGACCCCAGATCTGACCGCCGGCACGCACAGATCTGACCCCAGATCTGACCGCCGGCACGCACAGATCTGACCCCAGATCTGACCGCCGGCACGCACAGATCTGACCCCAGATCTGACCGCCGGCACGCACAGATCTGACCCCAGATCTGACCGCCGGCACGCACAGATCTGACCCCAGATCTGACCGCCGGCACGCACAGATCTGACCCCAGATCTGACCGCCGGCACGCACAGATCTGACCCCAGATCTGACCGCCGGCACGCACAGATCTGACCCCAGATCTGACCGCCGGCACGCACAGATCTGACCCCAGATCTGACCGCCGGCACGCACAGATCTGACCCCAGATCTGACCGCCGGCACGCACAGATCTGACCCCAGATCTGACCGCCGGCACGGACAGATCTGACCCCAGATCTGACCGCCGGCACACACACAGATAACAACCCCCCCCCCCCACACACAGATCACAAACCCCCCCCCCACACACAGATCAGAACCCCCCCCACACACAGATCAGAACCCCCCCCCACACACAGATCACACCCCCCCCCACACACACAGATCACAACCCCCCCCCCCACACAGATCACAACCCCCCCCACACAGATCACAACCCCCCCCCACACAGATCACAACCCCCCACACACAGATCACAACCCCCCACACACAGATCACAACCCCCCACACACACAGATCACCCCCCCCACAGATCACACCCCCCCCACAGATCACAACCCCCCCCACAGATCACAACCCCCCCCCACAGATCACAACCCCCCCCACAGATCACAACCCCCCCACAGATCACAACCCCCCCACAGATCACAACCCCCCCCACAGATCACAACCCCCCCACAGATCACAACACCCTCCACCCCCCCCCCCCACAGATCGCAACCCCCCCCCCCCGGATGGCGGCGGCGCACTACAAGTGACAGCGGACACCCACCACAACGTCCCCCCCCCCCCCGGATGGCGGCGGCGCACTACAAGTGACAGCGGACACCCACCACAACGTCCCCCCCCCCCCCGGATGGCGGCGATGGCGGCGATGGCAACAGAATGGAAGATCATCGATACCTACGGCCACCCACCCACTCGCCAGCCCCCCCACACACCCCACTTACCTCAGAATCACCGATGGAAGACAACAGCATTAGACCGAATGCTGTTATATAGGGGAGGCGCCGGCTGATGACAGCAGCCATGCGCCTCCCTTCCTATTGGTCCAGCGCCGATCTGCTGACTGGGGTGAGGTAAGGGTCACCTCCACATGAACTCGGATGTCTTCTCTTCAATCCAGCGCTGGAACGGATGTCTTCTGCAGCTCCAGATCGCCACAAGGTAAGTAAGTGTCAAGCACGTAACACCTACGTGCTTGGCACTTAACGCCCAGCCAAGCCAGCACGTAGGTGTTACGGGCTTGGCAACTAAAGGGTTAAATATGTGAAAGGATTCAATAAGTTTCAGGAGGGAAGTGTTTGTAAAAAGAAACTTAATGATAGAACAAGGGGCACAACCTGAAGCTAGAAGCTAGTCGAGTAGTAGATGCTAGGAACACACTTCCAGCAGAGGTAGTTGAAAAGCGACAGGCAGTGAATGAGCACCTGCCTGGGATAAGCCTCCATCTATCCTAAGATAAAGAGAACATACAGTATATACATAAGATACAGAGAACATACAGTATACACATAAGATACAGAGAACATACAGTATACACATAAGAGAAAGAGAACATACAGTATATACATAAGATACAGAGAACATACAGTATATACATAAGATAAAGAGAACATACAGTATATACATAAGATACAGAGAACATACAGTATATACATAAGATACAGAGAACATACAGTATACACATAAGATAAAGAGAACATACAGTATATACATAAGATACAGAGAACATACAGTATACACATAAGATAAAGAGAACATACAGTATACACATAAGATACAGAGAACATACAGTATACACATAAGATACAGAGAACATACAGTATATACATAAGATACAGAGAACATACAATATACACATAAGGGCAGAGACTAGATGGAGCGTATGCTCTCCTTCTGCCGTCAACCTTCTATGTTTCTATGAGTATAGGAGACGATTACAAACACAAATGGTGTAATTCCCAGCAAAACACCATTTACATAAAGCTAGTTAGGCGTCTAACAAGACGGGCACATCACAGAAGTAATGGTTGACACCGCGAGGATCAGAGAAGTTCAGTTTAGATGTTATGATGGTAATCCAAGATCCACCAACCAAGTAGGAACTCATTGTTCGTTATTATGGAATAGTGCAGTGGGTTGCATATTGCCATCAAGAGGTCATAAGCCATAGCAGCCAGGAGAAGACATTCTGCTCCCCCAAAAGAGACAAAAAAATTGGGTAAAACACTGTTTGAAGGAGATTCTTGAGTTACCTGTTCTGATATTGGTGAGCATAGCTGGGAGGGTAACTAATGAGTAGCAGAAACCCAATAGAGATAAACTACTGAAATAAAATACATTGGTGTGTGGAAATGGCTGTACATCTTAATGATGCCAAAGATAGTGAAGTTACCCACAAGAATCATCATGTAAATAAGTATGAGGACAGCTAGTACCACTTGTCCATCTGAAAATGCCAGCAAGATAAAATCACTTAAAGTATGGTTCATCACTGCCATCCAAACATTTACCAAAACACCTAAAGGTAAAAAGTACATTTTTGCACTTGGCCAACAAGAAATATATTGAGATGGTTTCCAATTTAATGGAACTTTTACTGTTTGCAGACCTTCTTCTTAGACCCCAGTCCAAAACTTTTACCAATGAGCTTTTCTGTGCCTTTTGAATTTCACCTAAACCCTACCTAAATAAGAATAGAGCAGACAAGCAAATTCTAACAAAATAGGCTTTAAAGCCATTATGCTAGTCCAGCTGCCCTACTGCCCAAATTGTCTAATTGTGGAACATCTTTCGAAACCTAGAGCTGAGACTTTAAGGATTTAATACTATATCAAGCGTATTGCAAAGAACCAGTGATGAGTGAACCTGAACCATAAAGCTGGTTGACTGGCTGCTGAGCAGCCAAAGTTCCCTCTGCATTTAACCCATCCATGCAGTGAATATACACAGTGGACTGCTCTAATTATGGCACCCCAGGGAGTCCTACTGTATACTTTAAACTAATAAAATTAAACTAATTGTTTACACATGACATATTCACCAACTTCTGCACTTTTGCACCCTGTTTAGTTAAATTAGTTTAAAGTGATTGGCAAGTCAAAAGAAAAAAAAATATCAGTAGTTTACCTTACATTAAGTCCCTCCAGCACTCTCCTTCCTGATATGTCGGTCTACTTAGTGAGGTAATCAATTCCTCATTCAGCTTTCAGTCTCTATCCTGCTGATCTGGTCCATCAATCAACCTTCAGTAGGCCGAAAATGGAAACACCCCCACTCCCTCCCCAGACGACCTGATTGGCTGCCTCTCTCTGCAGCTATGAAACCCCGCCCTCCTCTCTGGTCACACTATGGTGTACCCAGCTTGTTGTAGTGGGTGTATCTTTCTGAAGGTTATCCCTTCTTTGGTTGCACAGGGCTTCCCCAAACAAATGTATGAAAAAGCAGAATAAAAGCCCTAAAATATCAATATGCAAACAAGAAAAAACAAAATAAATCTGAAAGGGCAAGGTCCCCCAAAAAGAGCAAAACCCAAGATGCATAAGTACTTTTAACCCTTTTAACTGCCAGCCTACTTGAGATTTTTGCGGGATTTTTTGTTTGTTTTCAGTTTGAGCTTTAACATGAAATGTCTTATTTGTAATTTTTCCAGTGTTTCTTTAAACATTTTTTATTGTAAAATGTAAAAAAAATATTAAAAAATTATGTTTTTTAAAATTTGTCTCATTTATTTTAAATAAAACATACCATATTTTACGCCCTATAAGACGCACCTGCCCATAAGACGCACCTAGGATTTGGGGGAGGAAAATAAGAAAAAAAATATTTTAAAACAAAAACGCACCATTACAGACAGTGTAGCATCCCCCTCCCCCCATTAGTATAGGCTGTGTAGCATCCCCCTCCCCCCATTAGTATTGGCTGTGTGGCATCCCCCCTACCCCCATTAGTATAGGCTATGTGGTATCCCCCTCCCCCCATTAGTATAGGCTGTGTAGCATCCCCCCTCCCCCCATTAGTATTGGCTGTGTAGCATCCCCCCTCCCCCCATTAGTATTGGCTGTGTGGCATCCCCCTCTCCCCCCATTATTATAGGCTGTGTAGCATCCCCCTCCCCCCATTAGTATTGGCTGTGTGGCATCCCCCTCTCCCCCCATTAGTATTGGCTGTGTGGCATCCCCTTCTCCCCCCATTAGTATAGGCTGTGTAGCATCCCCCCTCCCCCCATTAGTATTGGCTGTGTGGCATCCCCCTCTCCCCCCAGTCGGCATAAGTAAAGAAAAAAAAAAGTAAAAAACTCACCTTTCCGCTGACATCGCTCCGTTGAGCGTCCGGCTCCGTGAATGGGGTGGTCGTGGCCTGCGCCGTGTCAGCGTCGACGCAGGCCACGCCCACCCTATTCACGGAGACGGACATTAAGAAGCAGCGGCTGGCTCTGTCCCAGCCCCGCCGCTGCGATCGCTGTCTTTTAGCGGCAGCGTGGCAGCAGCAGGGCCAGAGACAGCGCCCCCGCCGCTCCTCCATCTGCTGCTTCTTCCTGGGCACATGCGAGCACCCAGGTCAGGGCAGCGGGTGGTCGTGGCCTACACCGAGTTGGTGCAGGCCACGCCCACCCGCTGCCCTGACCTGGGTGCTCGCATGTGCCCAAGCGGAAGAGGCAGCAGTTGGAGGAGCGGGGGGGGCGCTGTCTCTGGCCCCGCCGCTGTCATCGCTGCCGGTAAAAGACAGCGATCGCAGCGGCGGGGCCGGGACAAAGCCCCCGCCGCTCCTCTGGGCTCCCGCAGTGTAACAGGCAACGCGGGAGCGCTGGGAACGGGTGAGTTTTTTTTTTTTTTTACAATCGCCCGATAAGGCGCACGGACATTTTTCCCCCACTTTTGGGGAAAAATAAGTGCGTCTTATAGGGCGAAAAATACGGTATATTTTATTCAAGAAAAACATGTTGCATGTGAAGGTATAGGTAGCCCCTCCGTTTCTGCCCAGTAGACCCCTCCAAAATGAAAAGAGCACTTTTATAACATTTACAAATAAAATACAACTATTATCCACACTATAAAGAGTTAAATAAAAAAAATAGGTGCCGGGTCCTCCTCCCCAGGAGCGGGGAGGGACACTAAAAAAAAAAAGGGGTTAAAACCCTTAAAAATGAAATAAAAATGCCCCCCTCTCCGCATAACTAGCCTGGAAACCAGTTATACAATGCTTGTAGATCAGGGTGTGGAGGCCAGCCTTGGTGGCTCCCAGCCCTGAAGGCTACAAGCCCGCATAGCCTTTGTGGGCCACGGGCTCTTCTGCCCCCCTGACTTTGGGGAGGCAGGTAATGGGGGGCTGGGAGTTAATGGCAAGTCACCCGCTTGCCACAGGTGACTTGTCAGCTCCCCAAGCCTTGTGAACTGGTATAGGGGTCTCATGGATCCCTTACCAGTTCACAAAGGGTTAAATGTAAAAAATACACTGACACAAGAGAATAATGTATTTTAATTTATTTTCTGTCTTCTACCCAGAACTTGGCAAAACCCACTCCTAAGTCGCCTGACCTGGGGCCTTCCTGCAGCCCAACCTATCCTCACCTTTAGAGGCTCTAGTTAAAACCAGGTTAGTCCTTAGATTCCAGGCTTCCCGGTCGAGAGGTGAGCTGGTTCTTAGTCTCAGCAATCAGGGCTCATACCCGGTAGCCTGACACTGACACCGGCTGTTTAATACCTAGTGCAACAATCAAAGCAAATTAGCATCCCACGTTGCGACTTCTAGCACCATTGTAGCTCACAATACAGTGCCAGAAAAGACAAAAATGTTGGCCCTCCATAACTGGCGCTACAGTCAGATGCTACACGGCGCACATCATAAATTAGGCCCATGGTTGATGTGCAAAGAAAAGATAACTATAAATATATGCTGAATAATGAGTTTGGATGCTTAGAAAGGGTTAGAAATAGACTAAATCTCCTATTTTCTAATTTCCACACAAAATGTTGTGGTCTACCTGCAAGGAAGAGGAACATACCTGGGCAATACAAAGACACTAGGACAATATCCATTAAACCGGACCATCAGCATAATTTAATGAAAAGCCCAAACCCATAAAAAAAATGTTCCCCAGCATCTAAAGCATTAATATATATTTTCTTTTACAATATTTTTATTAAGCAAATTCAAAGCATTAATATATATTTTAAGTTTTTAGTTGCTTCCTTATTATTCTTTCCCCCACTGGGCTGCAACTCTGT
Organism: Gastrophryne carolinensis; assembly: GCA_027917425.1. Taxonomy (NCBI): domain Eukaryota; kingdom Metazoa; phylum Chordata; class Amphibia; order Anura; family Microhylidae; genus Gastrophryne; species Gastrophryne carolinensis. The sequence continues at coordinate 22,601,328 of CM051242.1, read as the reverse complement.
TCAGGACTGTAGGATACGGGTGCCGCCATCTTGCCTCAAAAGCATCACATATTGAGGAGAGGGGTGGAAAGTACAAGGGGTGGGTTATAGCTGTGCTTTGCTCAGACAGAGGAGAGATGGGGTCAGCAAAAGGACAGCAATCCCAGAATGCAGAGCGGTCAGAAGATACTTCGTCTGCAGGCAGTCTGAGACTCCATGGGCCACCATCTTGGATGTTAAGAGGCTCAAAAAACGTACTAGGTGCAGATAGGATGATTTTTAATGCAAGCAATCTGTATGTACAGGGTGGGGGAAACATATCAGATAGGCTCTTATTCAGGGTGAAGGTCCGGTTTAAGATGCCGACAATGGATAGCTCTAAGCAGTCCTTATGTAAGGGAAATAATGAAAATGTTACCAAATTATAATCTGACAATGTAGACAGTGGAGATGAGTGAACCGGATAATTTGAGCCAGGATTCAGGTCAATGTTTGTCAATAACTTGGTTCGGCCTGGTCCTGCGTTTCCCACCATTTTGTTCAAACAAATTTGTATTTTTCATTGGCTGATTAACAAGGACAGATGTCACACCTTGACCTGCCGGCATAAAAACCAGGATCGACCACAAACACCTGCATTGCTACTTCCTGGTGGCTGTGGGCTGTTCAGCAGGGGCAAAGCAGTAGATATAGAAAGCTGTGATCTGATTGCTAGGGACAGAGACTGTGTGGGGGGAAGCCATTTTTTTTACCCACCAGCAGCTGCCAGCACAGCTGTGAAGAGGGAAACCTTGGTGAGATCTCGGCTACGTGCTTTATTTTCAGAGAGCACAGCCTGAGTATCCCTGAGTTGTTTTAAATAAGGGGTTCACCTACCTACCTACTGCTCCCTTTTGCACTCGATGCTGAGCTACATTCCTCTTATTTACACTCTTTGGGGTGATGTAGCACCAAGGGTATTGAAAGAAATGAAGTTAACCATTACCTAAACCTACACTTGGTATTGGGTCCCTCTGGGTGGTGTGGAATATTAAAAATATTAAACAAAGCCCTCTGCGTACCCCTATTTTCATAAACGACACTCATAATGCAAAACCATGGGGGAGTGGCAGTGGCATAACTGCCAGCCCAAAACGGAGAAGCAGTGCCAGGAGGACTGGTGGTGTTGCGGGCAGCAGTAGTGGTAACTGGGTGGAGCTCCCGTTATTTACCAGTGGTTATGTGTTGACCAACCAGTCAGCAGTCTTGGACTGGTTGACACAGACCCCTGACTGTTGGGGGCTTCTTTTTGGGGTTCCACAGTCGACAGAAACCAATCACGCAGCCAGGCATTGGGTGGTTCCTCAGACACCACCATTTGCTCCACCATTCATCATCTGCCGGAAGCTGCTGGCAGGCTTCGCCTGCTCACTGATGAAGAGGTTTCGGTGGATAGTAAGCAGTTGCAGACCAGCAGTCATCATGATGACCTCAAACCACTCCTCATGAATGAGAGACAGGGAGGGGCAAATTCAGGTAGAACACTTCACCAAGTAGTTGAGGTAGACAGCAGTAGCAGTGAAATCTGCATAGATGATGATGTCACCGACTGCACATGGTGTCAGGGTCATGAGGCTGCATCATCCTTTTCAGGGCAGCCAAACCTGCCCTGAAAACCTGGCAGCCATTAGAGATCTCGGGCAAAACATGGGAGGGATTCATCTTCTGCTAGTCAGCAGACTAACTTGCAGGGATGCACTGGCAGTCAACACGCACCCCCAAACAGCAGCAGCCAGCCGGTGGTACTAGGTGCTCATGGAAAGCCGCGTTTTTTTCTTTTCTATGAGCCGTCTTCCGGTTCTGATATGGTGCTGTAGGCTCTGTCAGGAACATGTGAAGTAGGGAAAGGGTCCAGATGTGGGCACTAGTTCCATGCCAACAGATTGTTGTACAGCAGGATCCACCAACTGCTGAATTTTCCAGCGCACTGTGCACTACCAGCTTCACAGTCTCTGCAACAAGTAGCAGTCTCTCTGTCCCATCAACCCCCATCTGCATCTCCACTGCATGCACTCCTCCTCAGTTAAGACAGCAATCGCTCTCTGAATTGATTGCAAGAAAACAACAGTACACCAGCAGTCCCCAAGTGGCGCAGAAGCTCAATGTCCAAGTTGCTAGTGCTACAGTCCCTCCTTTTCCAGGTAGTGGATTCCACACCTTTCAGAGACCCAGAGAGTCTCAAGCAGGCATTACTACTCCAAAAATCAGTGCCAGTCCTTCAGAAGAAGGTGGGTCAGCCATTGGGTCGCAAATTGGTCTCAAGTCTGGTGCACTTCATTGCTGATGTGGGGCACTCCAGCTGTAGGCAAGGGCAGTATATGTTCATGACCGCCCACTGGACCAGGCACCTCTGCAGTGCCATTGTGAGCTTTCTGAAGCTTTCACCTGTGTCAGGTTTCATACCACCAATGCAAGGTACCTGGTAAGCCTGCTGAACTGCATACAGCAGGAAATCTCCAGGCTCACCCCCTCCCAACTGGACATAGGAATCATCGTTACCGACAATGGGAGGAACATCTTGTTGGAACTGAAGCAGTGAGGGGTGCACCATGCACCATATCTGACGCATGTTTTTCTTGAATGTAAACCGGCTCGTAACATCCTTAAGTGGGCTCAAGAAGCTGCTAAATATGTTGCACAAATTGTGCACTCACTTTAGCCACTTGTATCAGGCAAGGCATGCCCTCCTGAAGCTGCAAAGGCAGCATTGTCTACCACAACATTACATGATCTGTGACATGCTGACCCATTGGAACTCCTCCCTCCATATGTTGAAGCGGCTGTACAAGCAGAAAGCCGCAATTAATGACTACCTCATGCAACAGCCAGCCAGCTTCACACTGCAGTGCAATTTCCAACTGAGCCACTGGCAAATTATCTGTGCTGCCTGTCGTTTGCTGAGGCCTTTCGAGGAATCCGGGAATGTTATTCCCTTTCTCCATGTACTGGAGGATGTCCTGCAATGTCCTGTTGGTGAGGCGACCTAGCCCAGTGATCACATTTCACATTTGTTACATACACTGAGCAGTGTTGCATCAGAGAGGGTATTTAGTGCAGCGTTGAGACCCTTACATTTAAGATGAATCAGGCATGGATGGAGTTCACCACCCCCTCATGCGAATTACTAGAGCATTGATTGGGAGCACCCTGATAAACTGCTACTGGAGCTGCTGCTGTTAGCCAACTAAACTAGCTTTCACAGACCTTTAGGGACTCAGAGAGACTGATGATACCCCTGCTACCTGACTATATTGAGTTTCACAGGCCTTGGGTACTCTATGAGGCTGCTGCTGCTGTTAACACCCTCCACTGGCTGTCACAAGCGTTATGGACTCTATGAGGCTGCTGCTGCTAACACTCTCCACTGGCTTTCACAGGCATTAGGCACTAAACTGCTGTTACTCCCCTGCACTTGCCTTCACAAGCCTTATGGGCTCAGAGAGACTGCTGCTGTTACCACCTACACTAGCTTTCACAGGCCTTAGGCACTTGGATAGACTCCTTATAGTGCTACCCACCCCCACTGGCAGTCACAGGCCTTAGGGACTCTATGAGGCTGCTGCTGTTAACACCCTCCACTGGCTATAACAGGCCTTTAGGGGCTCAAAGCAACTGCTTTTACCCCCCTGCACTGGCTATCACAGGCCTTTAGGGGACTCAAGGAGACCGCTGTTAGCCCCTGCATTTGCTTACATAGGCCTTAGGGACTTTTGAAGTCTGCTGTTGCTGTTAACACCTGCTACTGGCTTTAACAGACCTTAGGGAATCACTAAGACTGCCGCTGCTGTTACCCACCTCCAATGGCTTTCATAGGCCTTAGTCACTCTAGAGAGACTTCTGCTGCTTCTCCCCTGCACAAGTTTTCACATGCCTTAGGGGCTCAATAAGACTGCTGCTGTTACCCTACACTAACTTTCACAGGCCTCAGAAACTCAGAGACACTCCTGATAGGGTCACCCGCCTCCACTGGCTTTCACAGGCCTTGGTCACTTAGAGAAACTGCTGCTGTTTATCCCCTGCACAGGCTTGCACAGGCCTTTAGGTGCTCAAAAATACTGCTGCTCAAACAGACTGCTGTTACCTCCATCCACTGGCTTTCACAGACCTTAAGGGCTCAGGGAGACTCTTGATAGTGCTACCCACCTCCACTGGCCTTAGGGACTCCATAAGGCTGCTGCTGCTGTCAACACCCGCTACTGGCTTTCACAGGCCTTAGGGGAGCAACAAGACTGCCGCTTGTGTTACCCACCTCCAATGGCTTTTATAGGCCTTAGTCACTCTAGAGAGACTGCTGCTGCTTCTCCCCTGCATTACCTTTCACGGGCCTTAGGGGCTCAATAAGACTGCTGCTGCCTTTACCGACCTACCCTAACTTTCACAGACCAGCCTTAGGGGCTCAGAGAGACTCTTGATAGTGCTTCCCACCTCCACTGGCCTTGGGGACTCTATTAGGCTGCTGCTGCTAACAACCAAGGGTTATAGTAGGTAATTATCACACCTAAGGCAGTGAATATGCAAAAGGATAATATTTATTATTTGAGAGTAAAGCTGGAAAAAAAACTTTCAAGGACTAGCAAGGGAAGAATGTGTCATACGGCAAGATCTTGTATCTCCCACAAATATATTAATGACATTTAAAGAGGTTAAAGAATGTTTTCCAAGCTTTGAGATACAACTATTTATAAGCTAGAAGCGATTTATAAGCTAGAAGCTATATTTATAATGTATTCCCTGCAAGGAAGCAATTAGATGAGGATAATAATGTATATAGCTCCAGGCCTAAGGATTTCAAGGAATAATTTGGTCGGCAAGAAACTCGGAATTATGTCGAATCGATTTTTCCATGAAATTCTGATCTTTAGCAATAGTTTAAAAGATGCCGTTAATGTTTTCTGGAAGCCGCTGGTCTGTTTCATTGCCTTCGTAATGGCACAGAATTACAGCACTGTTAAGTTGGTCCATTGTATACTTCGAATAAACAGACAAAGGTGGACTTAAAGCGGTCCTTCACTCTGAATCTATCTTTTATGTTTCCCACACCCTGTACATACAGATTGCCCACATTAATCCGGACCTTCCCCCTGAATAAGAGCATATCTTATATGTTTCCCACACCCTGTACATACAGATTGCCCACATTAATCCGGACCTTCCCCCTGAATAAGAGCATATCTTATATGTTTCCCACACCCTGTACATACAGATTGCTTGCATTAAAAATCATCCTACCTGCATCTACTGCATGTTATGAGTAGAGATGAGCGAACTTCTTGAAACTTCGATTCGGGCGATTCGCCGAATTTCCCCAAGAAATTCGGGTTCGCCCGAATCGAACTTTCACGAATCGCTCATCTGAAAAAAAAAATGGTGGCATGGTGGGAGCGGGCAGGCCGGCTACGCCTGTCAGCGTAGCCGGCCTGCCCGCTCCCACCATTCCGGCATTTTTTTTCTTTATTTCAGGGAAAATTCGATCGGCACGAACCAAAAAAAATTCGGGTTCGTGCCGAATCGAATTTTCCCTGAAATTCGGAGCGAATTCCGGTTCGTCCGAACCGGTTCGCTCATCCCTAGTTATGAGCCTTTAAACATCCAAGATGGCGGCTCATTGAACATCAGGCAGCCTGCAAACAGGAAGTGCCTTCTGACAGTGCTGCTCTGCATTCTGGGACTGCTGACCTTTTCCTGACTTCAGCTCTGCTCTGTCTGAGCAAAGCACAGCTATAACCCGCCCCCATGTACTTTATCCCACTCTAGTCTCCTCAGTAAATGTGATGCTTCTGAGTCAAGATGGCGGCGCCCGTATCCTAAAGTCCTGAACAGAGTTGCAGCCTGGTGGGGGAAAGAATAATAAGTAAGTGACTAAAAACTTAAAATATATTAATTTTAGATGCTGGGGAATCGTTTTATAAGGGTTTGGCCTTTTCAGTAAATCATGGTGAAGGTCCGGTTTAAAGTGGAAAAAACCCACTGTAGGCTCTTTCCTGGAATCGTTTAGATTCCAGGGCCAACTCCGTTGGCCTCCCCCTGGGGCATCCAAATTTGAGTGAAACAACGAGCTGCTGCATCCCGGCATCTGTGGGCTGTAAGAGTGCACTCCAGGACTAAACTCAGGATAGTCAAAATCCTGGGATTTTGACTATCCCGGGTTCTGTTCCGTACCGGGGACATCTTGAATTGGTACATCCCACTGTGTGAAGCCCCCAATATAAACTTAGCTTTCCCTGGTCCTATAGCACCAATCTTGTCCAGTCAGAGCCATTTGCATATGTAATGCTTGCCAAACAGCTCTGTTTACATGCAGGGCTTTAGCAAAAGCAGCGAGAGGGGGCACATCCCCTGCAGTGCGCACGCTCCCGCCCCCAGCCTATAGGAATTGCGAAAGGCCACCGACCGGCCCTTGAATCTTTTCGTTTCAATGGCCATGCTGCTAGAGTTTTGTTCCGCTTTAGGAGTCATAGTAAGTTTAACTTATTACCAGGTTACCCTGGATGTCAAATGGTTGTTAGTTTTTGTTTACTTCTTTTTTGTTTTAGAAAAGGATTTCAGTGAGCAAAGGATAACTGCCGAGGCCTCAAAGACTGATGAAAATTCAGAATAAAACTGAGCAGGAATTGTCCAGGTAGTAACAGCCTGAAACGCGTTACCTGGTCCCAATGGTGGAGGGGAGCACTTTCTGACTTGCAAGATGTTTGACGGCTGTGTTTGGAATTATCCTCATTTTAAGCTATGAAGTAAAAGCTAAGTTTTAACCCTTTTTAAGCTGGACATTGCAATTGTAAAGGAATTGTCCAGGGACAGGCCAGGTTATACACGAGAGGACCAGTCCTGGAAACATACTGTCGTGTCAAGGGCTTATGTTAAATACAGGTTAGTAAGCCAGCAGAAGTCATACACAGTAAGTCAGTGAAACAACAAACATGTTATCCATGCAAGTAGTTACATTTAGGCAAAGGGCAGATCAGGCCACACTTACATAGCAGGTTAAAGAAAATTCAGTCCATGACGCATTAAACCGGACCTTGAATAAGAGCCTATCGTGTATTTTCCCCCCCTCCCTGTACATACAAATTGCTCACATTAATCCGGACCTTCCCCCTGAATAAGAGCCTATCTTATATGTTTTCCCCCTGTACATACAGATTGACCACATTAATCCAGACCTTCACCCTGAATAAGAGTCTATCTTATATGTTTCCCCCACCCTGTACATACAGATTGCTCTCATTAATCCGGACCTTCACCCTGAATAAGAGCATATCTTATACTTTTCCTTCACCCTGTACATACAGATTGCCCACATTAATCCGGACCTTCACCCTGAATAAGACCCTATCTTATGTTCCCCCCCCCATACATACAGTTTGCCCACATTAATCCGGACCTTCCCCCTGAATAAGAGCCTATCTTATATGTTTCCCCCCTGTACATACAGATTGCTCACATTAATCCGGACCTTCACCCTGAATAAGAGTCTATCTTATATGTTTCCCACACCCTGTACATACAGATTGTCCACATTAATCCGGACCTTTCCCCTGAATAAGAGCCTATCTTATATGTTTCCCCCACCCTGTACATACGGATTGCCCACATTAAAAATCATCCTACCTGCTCCTAGTGCATTTTCTGAACCTTTAAACATTCAAGATGGAGGCACATGGAGTCTCAGGCTGCCTGCAGACAGGAAGTTTCTTCTAACTATGCTGCTCTGTATTGTGGGATTCCTGACCCCCAGCTCTGCTCTGTGTAAAGCACAGCTATAACCCCCTGTTCTTTTCACCCCTCTCCTCTGTATGTGATGCTTCTGAGGAAAGATGGCGGTGCCCGATCCTAGAGTCCTGAACAGAGTTGCAGCCCAGCGGGGGAAAGAATAATAAGTAAGCGACTAAAAACTTAAAATATATACATTTTAGATGCAGCGGAATCGTTTTTTAAGGGTTTTGGTTTTTCACTAAATGATGCTGAAGGTCCGGTTTAAACAGCACAACGCTATAACAGGCAAGTGAGCCTTGGCCAATCAGAATCACAGGGCAGTATACACATAGCAGGGAAAATGGGTCTCACGAATTAGGGAAAGTCAGCTAGAGGACACTGACTGTTACAATAACAAAAAGATAAAAGTTCAATATAAATGCCTGTACTATCATATTGTGAGTCGGTCCCACACTCATTAATGGGGGTGGCGCCGCATTCTGACAGACTCGCCGCCGTGCGCATAGACCCCCGCAACCCCTACCTGAACCTTGACCAGCCAGCAAAATGTAACCCCGCGATTGTCCACCAGCAGTCACATGGTTTTGACTTAACCAGTAGCGGAAAGGACAAAGCAACAATGGACCACTTTAAAGTGGACCAAAACCCAGGGTAGTCAATAGTTATGACTAGCCTGGGTTTTAGCCCTTTAACAAATGGCTGGCGCGGGCACGATCCTTGTTAGAGGGAAGCGAAGGATGCTGCCATCAGAGACGCTGCTCTTAGATGCGCCATGGGACCGGGAAGAGGTGAGCTGGGTTTGGGCGATCTGGGGGGTTTTACACAGCGGGGACACCCCCGATCGGGGAAAGGACCAAAGCCCAGGATAGTCTAAATCCTGGGTTTTGGTCCACTTTAATGTTCAGAAGTATAAATAGGTGCTGTTCACATACTGTACTATGCACTTTAGTGTGTCTAGGCAAATAAGCTGTGGCTAGCTCAGGAGTGGGCTCAGGCTGTACCTTTAGTACTATAGGCTGATATTATGGCAGGGGTGGGTAATGCCCCCCAGCCTACAGCCATGACACTGAGGCTATAGTATTGGAGACAGAACATGTGCTGTTTTTTGGGGGGCTGGGAGAGTACAGTGGGGTGTTTTTTGGGGGGCTGGGAGAGTACAGTGGGGGTATTTTTGGGGGGGCTGGGAGAGTACAGTGGGGGGGGGGTCCTGGTTTTCCCTATAGCAAATCCACCCCTGGCTGTGGGTCTGGTTGTACCCCATATCCCATATGAATGACTGAATCATTTTTTCAATGAATGAACTTACCTCCCCTACAGTCTTGCCTACTGACACAGTCCAGTTATCAGCTCCAGTGCTGATAGCCTCAGAGGCCGATTCATTAATAGCGCCAGGTAGCGACAGATGAGCGCCAGTAGCGTTATTTTCACTGCACCCGCTAGTATTCGCTGTGCTTGGCCGTTGTTCGGCTGTTGACAGCGACTCAGTCGGTGTGCGGTAATGTTGAATACGGGGTTAGGAGTCGCTGTTTGACAGGTTCCGCGCTGTATGGGAGCGCATGACAGCGAATGGCCATAGCGAACGGCTCCCAGCATATTCATTAACAAATCACGCTCAAAAAATTCTCGCGCAGTGAAATGCTTGTTTAAACCCCAGAGCGCTTGCGGCGATGGGTTAAAAGTAGTTTTTTAACCCCCAAACAACCATATTTTTGGAAACAAAAAAAAACAAACATGTTTTTACAAACATTTTGTAATATGAATACATTAATATCAGACCTGTAATATCAATTCTGCACAAATTTTTTTTTTTTTTTTACCTTAAAAAAAATATCTAACATTGCAGAAGTGGTCACAGAATTTTCGACATTTAAAAAAAAAAAAAAAAAACATTAATAGCAATTAATTATGAATATTTAAAGATTGTTCCATTGAAATGCATTGGAGAGCGCCAGGTAGCGAGAGGTCATACCTGTCGCTGTTCAAGGTCGGACGCTGGCGCTGTGGGGTGAGGCTGGAATAATGATGAATGATTCGCTATCTGGCGCTCTGTCAGTCGCTAAGCAGGATCGGCTTGATAAATGTGTGATTGCGGAGGGGAGCCGGCATTCTCGTGGCAGTGAGCGTCATTACCGTTCGCTCACCATTTGCTACCTGGCGCTACTCCTTGTTAAATAAGGCCCTTAGTATTCATCCCTGCTGCAATTCATGATGGAGCAGGCTTCCTTGTGTATTGGATGCAGGGGGTGCATCCCATGAGCGTCCACTACTTGCATATGCATTTTGTGGTGGACACGCATATGCGCACCAGGGACCAGACAGAAATGTGTGTTTTAATGTTTTAAAGGTGACATTTCTCAAATGGCACTGTTGTTGCCTATTGAAATCAATGAGGACCCAAACTTTGGGAGGTGGCTGTGGCGGGAGGTTTCAGAGTGTGCATTAGAAGCGCTTCTGTAACTCACCTGAGCCCCGATCCTCTTCTGTCAGCAGGGGCAGAGGCGCTTCAAACTGGCCCCAGCCGGGGCTACAGAAAGATGGCTGTCAGCTCCCATAAGTGAGGACACTTCTAGTGCCAGCACCGGGAGTGTACTCATTCATGAGAGCCAGTGGCCATCTTTCTGTAGCCCCAGCTGGGCCAGTCTGAAAGTCCTCCACCCCTGTTGACAGAAGAGGTTCACGGCTCTGGTGAGTTACAGCAGATACCTGCTGCTGCAACTTTACCAGGCACTGGTGCGCCCTCACCTGGAATATGCCGTCCAGTTCTGGGCACCCCATCATAGAAAGGACGCTCTGCTAATGGAAAGGGAGCAGAGGAGAGCCACCAAACTAATAAGGGGAATGAAAGATCTTAGTTATGAGGAAAGGTTACGGGAATTAAATCATTAGTCTTGAGAGGAGACGACTGAGGGGGGGCATGATTAACTTGTATAAATATATAAATGGCCCATACAAAAAATATGGGGGAACACTATTTCAGTTAAAATCCTCTCTAAAGACAAGGGGCGCGCTTCCTTCGACTGGAAAAAAATAAATTTAGTCTCCGGAGATGACAATCATTCTTTACCATAAGAACTATAAATCTATGGAATAGCCTCCCACAGAAGCTTGTTACAGCATCAACCGCCGACAGCTTCAAAAAAGGATTAGATGCTTATTTAGAAGAAAATAACAGTAACAGTTACTATTAGCAGTTATCAGTAAAAAAAAAAAAACAAAAAATAAATAACTTCTCCCTATAAAATAAAATAAAAAATAACTTCCCCTACCCCAACACCCTTGGTTAACTATGTAACGGGGAGGCCGATTCATTAACAGCGGCAGGTAGCGACAGTTGAGTGACTGTAGCAGTATTTTCAGAGCGCCCGCTAGTAGTCGCTGTACTTGGCCGTTGTCCGGTTGTTGACAGCGACTCAGTCGGTGTGCAGTAATGTTGAATACGGGGTTAGGAGTCGCTATTTGACAGGTTCCTCGACGTATGGGAGCGCATGATAGCGACTGGTCAGAGCGACCGACTCCCACCATATTCATCAAAAAATCACGCTCCAAAAATTCAAGCACTGTGAAATGCATGTTTAAACCCCAGAGCGCTGGAGGCGATGTGTTAAAAGTAGTTTTTTAACCCCCAAACCACCATATTTTTGGAAACAAGAAAAACATTTTTTTTTTAAGAATTTAGTAATATGAATACAATAATATCAGACCTGTAATATCAATTCTGCACAATTTTTTTTTTTTTAACCTTAAAAAAATTATCTAACATGGCAGAATTGTTCACACTGAAAAAAAAAAAACATTAATAACAATTAATTATTAATATATATGCTCCATTGAAATGCATTGGAGAGCGCCAGGTAGCGAGAGGTCATACCTGTCGGACGCTGGCGCTGTGGGCTGAGGCTGGAATAATGATGAATGAGTCGCTATATGGCGCTATCTCAGTCGCTAAGCAGGATTGGCTTGATAAATGTGTGATTGTGGTGGGGAGCCGGCGTTCTCGTGGCGGGGCCCGTCATTACCGGCCGCTCACCAGTCGCTACCTGTCGCTATTCCTTCATAAATAAGGGCCTAAGTAACCTTAGGTGAAGCCCATCAACCAGCTTTTCTGTGTTAGGGCCGGACGTTGAACACAGTCCGTGTTTGGGAACCCGAACATGCAAAGTTCGGTACGAACCCATCTCTATTTATGACTCCTACCTGTTTCTGGTGTGGTGCCCTGAAGAATTTATATACAGGTCTTAACCTAATGTGTTTTCCTGATCGTGGCAAATACCTTAAATAAGATTAAGTTCTGGTGAGTACACATTGGTGGCCGTCCATTTACAATCAAAGTGGAATTAAACTTTTCTAATACTGTATCACCAATCAAGATACCATTGAATATATGGAATAATGAATTAAGACTGCTTGCTCTGTTCTATCTATATAGATATACTCAGGGGCAGATTGGCCATAGGGAGACCCGGGACAATGCCCGGTGGGCCGCACTGTTTTGGGGCCAGTTGGGCTGCTGCTTTTAACACCCACATTCAATCCCTTAGTCTCCCTTTTAGCCCCCTGTACCCAGCCCCACTGTACCCACAAGCCACGGAACCCCAGCCCCCAATGCTTTAGCCCCGGCATCATGGTTGGGGGGGGGGGGGGCTCAGCAGTGATGTCTTGGGCCGGTAATATCCAGGGCTGATATTTGGCCCCAGTCCACCACTGGATATACTGATCTCAAAAATAGCAAATGAAAAATTAAGGGCTAAACCAGTGTCATGCTTTACTTTATCTCTTATATTTGCCGTTTTCTCGTTAGACCTCCATTTAACTTTAACAGAACACATTAAAAAAAAATAATATTACATACAAATTAAATTCTTCAAGCTAGTTCAATATTTTACGGTCAGAATTGCCAGGCTTTACCTCGGAGAGAGGAAAATATTAGGGCAATGTATTCTGTTAATTAGACAGGGATTTATTTTACTGTGACAGTTTAATTCACCGAATGCCCCTGGGAAAGGAAATGAGCAAAACAACAGCTGCTGTATTTTCAAGAAATGTTAATATAAATTAGACAGGTAGTAACATAGATAACTAAATAGATATAGATGAAAAACTCGTTGACTACCATTAATAGTCATTATTTAGATGTTTCATTTTTGCATATTGTCAAAAACATGTGCATGCAAGTAGAAACAATTAACAGTGGGCTTGATTCCTCAATGGGTTGAAAAAAAAACTTGTATTCTTTAAATGGCACAAAATTATTGCAGCGCAGCTCTGGAATCTAAGACTTCGGGGTTGGCCCTAGGCTTCTCCTGCGGCATCCCAAATCAAGATGTCTCATGTGAAACCCCCATTTACAAGGAAGCCGGGGATGCGGCCAGTGGGCTGGGCCAAGATTCTTGTGATCAACCAATCTTCATTCTTAATAATGCCTGGTAGGCAAATCAAACGACCCCTTTTTTTTTTAAATGGACCACCACCAAGCCAGACGCATTGTCTGAGTTACTAGGGATGGCAGGGTTGGTGGGGAACGCAGGGGCACAGAAAAAAAGGGTCCGGTGCTGCTTTAAAGTGGACCTATCAACTCGATTCAGGATGCCCCACTGTGTGAGCCCCCCCTCCCCAGATAGCGAGCAAACACCTTACCTTTTCCAGGTGCCACACAGCGATTGTGGGCCTTGGCCACATCCCTGGCATCCTTGCTGCTGTGTGTTCCTCTGTCCCCAGTCATTCAGATAGGCGTGAGTGGGCACACCACAGGGTAACCTGACATGCCACCACACCCTATGCCGACAGGCTGTTCAAAACAGCAGCTTTATGCCTTAAGTGCTGATTGGATGAGCGCCCCGCATATGCGCCTTGGTGACGGCAGAAAGGTGGGTGGAGTGAGTGATTTGGGGTGGTTTCACAAAGCGGGTCATGCCAAACCAGGATGCCAAGGCAAGGATCTATCACCGCAATAGTGAAAATCCTGGTGATAGGTCCACGCTAAATAGGACCAACAACTGGTAATCTCAGCCCTAGGGTCTAAAAGACTTGAATGCTTGGGTCAGAGCATTCGGGATGATCCAAACTGTGAAACTCCTCAGGGACAGCGTATACTAACCTATATCCAGGATACAGTGCATCCCAGGCCCTCACCTGCCTTCCCCGCTTTGTGTGACATAAATGGGGCATGTAGGGTAAAGAGAGAAGGGGTGCTGTGGCAATGCTAAGCAAACATTGTGCATTCAATGCTCCCTTTGCCCTGTGCGGCACCTGCAGCAGGCATCCGGATCCACTAATACTATGAAGGATCATGGATCAATATATATATTGAGTATATGGGGACCCTGAGAGGTTTCACACTCTAGTGCATTACTATGGTTGGTTAATCTTACTGTACACCTGACTGCTTTAATATCTCTTCAAGAGACTCCTGTCTTAACTGTAATACCTAAAATTCTAATATGTGTAAGGTAAGAAAAGACCCCTGCAAGAAAAGTCTGCCCTGTACTCCGAGGCCCAGGATAATTTGTGTAAGGAGGATGCGTGCAAGAAATTTCTGCCCTGTATTATAACGTTTAAAGAGGAACATAGGAGGAGGTTAAGCCCTCCCCTAAACCTCACCGATCTGCTGAAACCCCCTCTGATTTGACCTTTGGGTATCATTTACTCACCTCGCCAAGGGATCCATCTTCTGGGTCCCTCAGTTTCCAGGCAACCTTCAAGTGGGTGGCGCCATCTTGCATCTGTTGAGGCACTGCACGCAGCCCCCCCCCCCCGATATTGTGCCTGCGCAGTGCCCATGAATGGGATGCATTAGGGCCGCCAGAAATCCCGCAAGGCTTCGCAGAGCTGCGATATCACCGTGGGACTTTGACGAGCTTGGCAAAGGCTGTGCTTGTCATTAACAGACGGCTAAGCGGATGGTGGGGTGAGTATCGGGCGCTGAAGCAGCCAGATGTTGCCGCAGCAGGCAGCGACAACATCCAAAAGGTAAGTATGGGCCGATGGGGGGGCGGAATCGCCCCCTTTTTATTTTAGGTCTATGTTCCTCTTTAAAACATACTTGTGGAAGTGGAAAAGATTTAAACTGTGGCTAAAGTGAAAGAATTTGAACATCCCAGTTGGAAGACAAAAATGTGTTATTATCCAGACGGGACCTCTGTAAAGACCTATGTGAAGGTGTGAAATCAGCACCAAGACTACAGTCCTGAGACATACGGTGTCTTTTCAAAGAAATGTTCCAAGCCAAAATAGATTTCCCAAAGGTGAGGTTAGCGAAGGACATGGCACCGGACATACAACATGACAAGACTTAGCACAGCAACAAGACACAAGGTAGCCTCAGGAAATTAGTGAAAATCACAATATCCTGAAAATGTATTTTTGACACAGGCAAGGGTTGTTGCTGTCTTCATGTAGACATTTTTGAGTTAGAAAGACGAACCCTTCAAATCTGACCTCACTTGACTGGGTGCTCCTTCCACCCCATAGATGTCTATAAATTTGAATCACTATTTGCATTCTACATATCTACTGTTCCTACAATAAATCACAGAGAGTACAGTGTTGGTATCAAAAAGTAATAAACCAATAGTAAAACACAAT
Organism: Gastrophryne carolinensis; assembly: GCA_027917425.1. Lineage (NCBI taxonomy): Eukaryota > Metazoa > Chordata > Amphibia > Anura > Microhylidae > Gastrophryne > Gastrophryne carolinensis. The sequence continues at coordinate 22,586,016 of CM051242.1, read as the reverse complement.
CCAATATAACTGGTACATATTTGGTGATTTTCTTCCAATGCATTTTACCTGGGACTTCCTCAGGGAAGGTCTTCATCCAGCTCTACATATATTAAAGCATACCAATCTTAAAACAATCTTAGTATGTGTAGACCTCCAAGGAAGTATCAACTATATTGGATTGTGCTTTAATATGGATTTAATGCAGATTTTTTTTTTATATCAACACTGTACCCTCTATGATTCATTGTAGGAACAGTAACTACAATGCAGTGCTCTTCAAAGTCTCGTGCCGTTCAGCGAATTCTCGCAGCTTTTCGGCACCTTCCTTCGCATTCATTTCATTCATGGGCACTGCGCAGGTGCGAGATCGGGGGACGCACACAGTGCCTGATGGGATGCAAGATGGAGCTGCCTGTCGTGGGGTCATCCGGAATCCGAGGGAACCAGAAGATGGATGCCCTGGCAAGGTGAGTACAAACTGCCCAAAGCTTAAACCGGAGGGGGGGGCAGTCCGGTGAGGTTTGGGGGAAGTATTAACCTCTCCCGATGTTCCTCTTCAACATAATAATGTTTTTTCACAAGGAAAGTATAATTTCTCTTTAACTCTTTAAGGTGTAACCTTGCATATAAAGCCAAGGATACAAACTTATCAGTAATTGTTATGTGTTAAGTCATTAAGTGTTAGAACTGCATCAAGAAAGAGAAGAAGCCCTTGGTTAAATTTGGTGACTCCTTTTCAAGTTAAAAATAGTATATTCCAGGTTGTCCTTTTTAATTTTTTATGGAGAGCTCTAGGTTTATATACAAATGTTGTACTAAAATAAATGGAATATCCTTCCACTCTAATATTACATTATTTTATTAACAGAAATATCTAGCTTTACAAGGAGTTGAAGGGAGATTTTTGTTCCTATTTCAAAAATACATTACTTTGCTAATGGGACATCTCATGTTCTTGTTAGAACAATGCGCCCAGATTTTGTGCTCTTCTCGTCACATGTTTTGGGCCATTTGGCTGCTTTAATTGCTTTCCAGAAACTCCAAATCACCTTTTGAATTTCCCTCTATATAGACTGGGATTCTGGTGATGCAGAACCAGAATATTGCAAAGGTTTTGGCAGAATTGCACCAGAACAGAATAAAGGCAGGTTTGGCTCATCACTATTGCTGGTGTGTTAGAATAGGGTATGTGACTTATATCTAATAAGAGGTAATAACTTACTAGCCATAATAAAATGCCTCACTCACAAAACTGGATGGACAGTAGAATCAGGCTGTGGGTCAGGGTGAATTAGAAAGCAGATGAAGCTCTAACACACTGGAGCTGGGAAGCAGAGGGTTGGGGGTACTGATGAAATTTAAGTAAAGGAAGCATGCGCGTTGCCTTTTGCGGACAGTAGGTAAGTACTTTGAGGACAGACCCAGATATAAGGCCCAAGTCAAGAAAATATAACACGCCCAAATAATATCCTTCAAAACATATAAAGGAAGTAGGTAACAGGTAGGTAGCAAGGTACTTTGAGAACTGATCCAGAAATATGGCCTTAGTCAAATGTTTAACATCTCCCAAACAACACTCTTTAACACAGCACAGCTACAGAGTGGGTCCTATGTTTCTCTTATGGCTATTTTTGCAAGTTTCTATTTCCTCTCCTTATCTATTTTCCAATCTAGATCAATAGTAAGCGTTTGTGCAAGACCTTTCTATCTTCTAGCTACAGTATATCTATGTAATCTATTTCCCTAGCAATTATTACCAGTTCCTTATCTGTCTATCCTGCACTCTAGATAGCTGGATAATTAGAGCGCAAGCTCTTGTGGCAGCAATAAACAGCAAAAGATCCTTCTGCTAAAGCAACAATGAGAAATACACCTGTTGCACCTCTATTCATAGGCAATATATCAAAACTCACTATCAGGGTGCAGCCCACTGGGAAAAGGCACAATGCAAAACATAAAGGAGGCAAAGAACCCCCCAAATTATGTAAAGTGCTTGTGCAATAAAAAGTAACAATAAGGCAGCTGGAGGAGGACAGGGAGGTAAAGGGATCAAGGTATAACAGCCATGTACATCACCGCTTCGGCATCTTAACCCACACAGACATGCACCAGACAGGGGTTGACGTAGATGCTGAACCGGTGATATACATACCTGGTTTACCTAGATCCATTTACCTCCATATCCTCCTCCAGCTGCCCTAGTGTTACCTTTTATTGAACTAGCACTTTACATAATTTGGGGGTTCTTTGCCCTTGGGATATATATTTTTTTCTTCACTAGAAAGAAACCCATTGTATATGTGGGTATAATTTGCGCTACTGCAGCTAGGGAGGGATATGCACAAAGGGGGGGTGACATTACTTGATACTACTGAAAGTGAATCTATTCCCGGGCCGATCGATTCCCCCCCCCCGAGGCATCCAAAATCGGGATGCCCCACTGTGTGAACCCCCCCCGGACGCTCCATACACTTACTTTGTTGCCCGGTCCAACGGCGCATGAGCAAGCCCCATCTCTGCTATCCCTCTAGCAGGGTGCGTGCCCGCGCCAGGCATTTGTGGATGGCCAGCGTGGGCATGCTCCCTGTTAGAGGGAAGCGGAGGATGTGGCCACCAGTGCGCTTGGAGCCACTGGCCTTAGACGAAGGCTTAGACATTGTGACGTCAGCAGCTCCGAGCGCGCTGATTGGGCGAGCGGCCGCGCATGTGTCATAGGACAGGGAAGAGGCGAGTTGGCATCGGCGGTCTGGGGGGTTTTGGGGGAAAGAAACAAAGCCCAGGATAGTCAAAATCCTGGGTTTTGGTCCACTTTAAAAGAGCACTATCATGAAATTGTGCTATATTAAAAATCCATATAAACATGATGAGAGAAGGGGTCACTTATACACCCAAACTGAATAAAACTCTCGCCAAGCTTGTGCTTTATTCTCTCATGGTAGGAATAAAATCCAGGGGTGACAGGTTTAGTCTATCAGGGGTGACAGAGCCTGAATGTCCTTTTCCTTCCATTAAAAGAAAGAAAAACAAGCCTGGCTGGATATTTCTTGATGTTAGGTGTATCCCTCCTCCCGCCATCCAGCATATTTATATGGATTTTTATCATTGGGCCATTTTTCGCGAAAGTGCATCTTTAAGATTTGGTTTTCATGTTCAATGTATCTATGTTTGTTGTGATGCTGTACCAATAAATTATTTGAAGATGGAATTGTTTGTTAGTGGGAAAAAAAGCAAAGCTTGCCCTGGCTCGCTTCAATTGTACATGAAGGATCTGAGACTGGACCACGTCCTTTAGAAAACCCTTGTGGCAAAACATGCTGCTAGGATTAAGGGCTCGTATTGCCTAAAACATGTCACTTTGGTCCCCACAGATGCAGGGGACTGATTCATGTTTGTCTTCCTCTTGGCACTGCATGTATTTTATTTATATATATTTTTTAACTTTATATAGTAAATACTACGTTTTATAGCGATCTAGCTGGATATTACTATACAAAAGATGCTGGACACTTTTGATCCACAGCTATATTCAGCTACAAGTCTGCAAGAAACTCCAAGGTATTTGTACCTTGAACGAAAAATCAATTACACCTGACTTGATTTGTATACATGGTCTGTCATGGTTTCAGCTTCCTCACATGCTGGTTTATCACCTTCTCTGTGTGCATCTCCGGCATAACTTTAGGTGTGCTATCTCCTTTTATGGCCATGTTTTGCAGGTCAACTTCCCCACAGGTATTGCTGGGGTAATAGTGGTGGGCTGACTCTGGCCTCCTGTCCTGATTGGCTGATGGCCACATAAAACCAAGCCTCTCCCAGCATGCATTGCCTGTTATAGCTTTTGCTGGGTGTTATAGTACCACTGTTAGCTGTATTCTGATTTCCTGTTGTTGACTTTCGCTTTTTCTGACCCTCCTCTGATTGCTGCCTGGACCATTCTCCTATGTATTCCCTTGGAACCCCAAATTGGAAGGACTGTCATTCCTGTGTATGACCCCAGCCAATCCTACCTCTACCCAGCCTCGTCCCTGGTTCATCTGCCTTCCGAACCCTTTGTGCTATCTAAGACCTGGGGGTAACCAAGTTCAGTAAGGCGTATCCAGCATCCCAGCAAACGGGGCCTTGTCTATAGGCAGAAACAGCAGCAGAGATTGGGGGTTGCGGAGTCACCTGAAGGCGGGTTTCCCACGGGGCCTGACATGCTCTGACTAAAGTTTTCAAGAGAAGAATGTAGGGAAAACCTTGTCTTCTTTCATTTAATTTAGGGGGGGTGGCGGAGTTGTGTGCTAATTCAGTATTATATCAACAAACCTATTCATTTCAGTAAGCATAGTCTGGCAGCAAGCTAAATTCTATCTGGATGGGTTGAAAAGGTTGCAGCACCACAGTCAGTATTGCATTGATATCCAAGGGTCATGTGCAAAATAAATAGTTCTAGCTTCATTTTTTGTGGTCAAAGCTAAAGACTTGTCAGCACCGCCTTGTAGAGACAATAGGTAGTAATGAAAAATATAAATTGTATTTGTTTTATTTTCTGTTCCAGCATTACATTATTTACCTCTGCAAAGTATTGTATATATAGGGCCTGATTTATGAAGCCTTATGCCGTCATCTGCTAGTTAACGCTTTAACGAAAACTGTTCCACCTGACCGTTTCCCCCCAATTTGGCTTAATTTACCAATATGACGGGGAAACCTTGCGGACACTGGTGGGGTAGTGTAGTTTTTCTGGAGCTTTTCCCACAATTTTTTTTTTTTACCTTATTTTTTTTGAAGGTTCTCAAGTCTATATTCTGATATAATTAACATAATGTAAGTGGCAAACAGTGGGTGGAGATGAAAAAGATCATGATGTTGTGACATTCAATGTCCTAATTTATGTCATGCTTCCCCCTCTGCCTCATCCCCAGCATTCCTACAAACATCATATAACAAAATAAACAAAATTCTTCAAAGACTTCCTGAGCACAGGTCCATTAATTCCTTATCAGTAACAGTTACAACCACTGGTAAGGAAAGGTGCGCAGCTTGGAGAATAGGTTTACTAAAAGGGTAACTACAAATAATTTGTCCCCCAGTACCTACCCGGGGGGGTGGCATCTGTCTTCCAACCCCCTGGAATCTAGCATAAATCCAGGGGGAGAAATGGTTTTCTTGGTCACATACAGAGGGTCCGATCCGTGATCGTGGTGTGTCTAACCCCCTGCTCCTCCTACCCTCGGAAGCTGAAGACTTTGTATCCCTTTATGAGGTATAGGATTTTCAGTGTTTTCTCCACTTTTATTTTCTGTTTTTTCTGCACGTTTGGATTTTTTTTTCTCTTGTTTATTATTTGTATTTTTTGTCTTTCTATTTTTTATTACAATTTAAACATTTCCATTTTGCACGGCCTACCTTTTTGGCAATTAGAAATCCTCTAACCTGATTTACTTGGAGCTCTAAAAATTACCATGGTTTCTGAAGATTGTGTGACCGCTCATAAATGTGTATTAACCCCCATAGACTGTAAGATCGATTGTAACTAATCCATTGTATGTTTGGGAAAGCGATTTTGCAAAAGATGTGTCATAATTCCAATACTTTCCAATAGTTTCCTCAGGTTTCCGCCAGTTTCTGTTAGTGAAACCGCTGCATTAGATCCAACAGTGGCAGAGACTTTTGCAAAAAAGTTAAACTAGTGGAAACTGGTGAACATTGTAAATCAGGCCCATAGTGCTTATAATAGTCTTTTTTGTCTATAGTGGATAGGAAACCTCTTACATTTCAGTAGTTTTGTTTTTAGCGCCATTCTTCCAGGGGTGACGCTTCAGGAAAGTGAGCTATTCTCAGATTCGGGCTCCTCGGATGAGATGCCCAGGAGCTGTGATGATTCTGGGCCTGGTTCTTGGGGCCTGTGTGACACAGATGAAATTCTTATTAAGATCTTTGAGGTCTTGTCAATCTCCCCTCCTGGGGAGACTCCCAAGCGATACTGGCTGCGAATCCAGCAGGTCTGGGGATGGTATGGGTGAGGATGAGGGATGCAGATCATGCTTGTGCTCAGATGTGGCTGCCATCTCAGGGTTAGCTGAGTGTGCTGGTTGCCTAGGGGTAATTGGTGGCTTCCCCCTGTCCCTGCGCCCCATCCGTTATATGGGTGAGGGACGCGCAGACTGTCACCTTCTCCTTGTGGCTGGTGAACAGGCTGCCTGGCTTACTGGAGGCTCCCTCCCCTCTCCCGCCGCTGATCCAGGTCTCTGAAGCTCTGTGTTTGGGGCAAGCAGGCCAGGGGCTCCCCTGCTTTAGTCACCGGATGCCTGAAGTGCGCAGGTCGCGACCGCCATCTTGGATCTGTGACACGCTGGGAAGAACGGGCTGCGCACCCGCCGGATTAGATTTCTCTCCCTCCTGATAGCCAGCGGGTCCTCTCAGGCTCCTTGGGGACCCGGCCAGCCCGAAATCGCCACTGGTTCAAGCTGTGGAGCAGGCGAAAATCCCCATGCAGCAAGGAGCCGAGTTAAGCTGCTGCCATCTTCATTGGCTGCTCACTAGCGCCCCCAACAGACATCATTTTGTACTGATTATACTGTTGTCCCACATGTATTCTTTAACTCATGCTTCACTCAGATATTGTATGCCATGAATACAATCTGAGGAAATATCCTGTGAATACCTTACTTTAAATATCTCTAGCATCAGGTAATTTTTTTTACCATTTACATATATAGTCTGACTTATAAGGTTACTGATAAGGCTATAACACATCTTGTTTTTTTCTATAGTAAGGTATACACAACTCTGAGAACCTTTGCCAAGTAGGACAATATTGTATCCTTTTTTCAGCACTTACTTTGTATATTTTTGGCATTGTACTTTATAACATACAAGGTATTTTTGTGTGTATTACACTGTATATATGTATTACTCTTTTATAACTTATAAATATATTGCAAACAAATATTAGTGGTGTGCTTCTACTCTCTTTAGTTTATGTTGGATTTTATGTGGGGCAATTGAGGAAAATCCCCAAGGAAGAAGCACCCAGATTACACGTCAGTTCTTTTCTATTATATATATATATATATATATATATACCGTATTTTTCGCCCTATAAGACGCACTTATTTTTCCCCAAAAGTGGGGGAAAAATGTCAGTGCGCCTTATCGGGCGAATGTAAAAAAAAAAAAAATAAAAAAAAAAAAAAACTCACCCGTCCCCGGCGCTCCCGCGTTGTCTGGCACAGTGCGAGAGGCCAGAGGAGCGGCGGGGGCTCTGTCCCGGCCCCGCCGCTGTCATCGCTGCCTGAAAAGACAGCGATCGCAGCGGCGGGCCGGGACAGAGCCAGCTCGTGAATGGGGTGGGCGTGGCCTGCGTCGACGCTGCGGCGCAGGCCACGCCCACCCCATTCACGGAGCCGGCCGCTCAGCTCAGCGGTGTCAGCGGACAGGTGAGTTTAAGTTTTTTTTTTTTTTTACTTTGGCGCCTGTCTATACTAACGGGGGGAGGGGGGTGGGAATGTGGGGAGAGGGGCCACACTGCCTATGGGAATGGGGGGATGGGAATGCCACACAGCCTTTGGGAATGGGGGGAGGGGTGTGCCACACAGCCTATGGGAATGGGGGGATGGGGATGCCACACAGCCTTTGGGAATGGGGGGAGGGGTGTGCCACACAGCCTATGGGAATGGGGGGAGGGGGATGCCACAAAGCCTATGGGAATGGTGGGATGGGGATGCCACACAGCCTATGGGAATGGGGGGAGGGGGTGGCCACACAGCCTATGGGAATGGGGGGATGGGGATGCCACACAGCCTATGGGAATGGGGGGATGGGGATGCCACACAGCCTTTGGGAATGGGGGGAGGGGTGTGCCACACAGCCTATGGGAATGGGGGGATGGGGATGCCACAAAGCCTATGGGAATGGTGGGATGGGTATGCCACACAGCCTTTGGGAATGGGGGGAGGGGGATGCCACACAGCCTTTGGGAATGGGGGGAGGGGTGTGCCACACAGCCTTTGGGAATGGGGGGATGGGGATGCCACAAAGCCTTTGGGAATGGGGGGAGGGGGATGCTACACAGCCTTTGGGAATGGGGGGATGGGGATGCCACACAGCCTATGGGAATGGGGGGAGGGGGTGGCCACACAGCCTTTGGGAATGGGGGGGAGGGGGATGCTACACAGCCTTTGGGAATGGGGGGATGGGGATGCCACACAGCCTTTGGGAATGGGGGGATGGGGATGCCACACAGCCTTTGGGAATGGGGGGGAGGGGGATGCTACACAGCCTTTGGGAATGGGGGGATGGGGATGCCACACAGCCTATGGGAATGGGGGGATGGGTATGCCACACAGCCTTTGGGAATGGGGGGATGGGGATGCCACACAGCCTATGGGAATGGGGGGAGGGGGATGTCACACAGCCTATGGGAATGGGGGATGCCACACAGCCTATTGGAATGGGGGGAGGGGGATGCCACACTGCCTATGGGAATGGGGAGAGAGGGATGCCACACAGCCTATACTAATGGGGGGAGGGGGAAACCCACACAGCCAATGGGTATATGGGGAATGGGAGGGGGGGATGCCACACTGTATATACAGGGAATGGGATGGGGGCATCCCACACTGCCTATGGGAATTGGATAGGGGAATGCCACACTGTCTGTGATGGTGCGTTTTTGGTTAAAATTTTTTTTTTCTTATTTTCTTCCCCCAAATCCTAGGTGCGTCTTATGGGCCGGTGCGTCTTATAGGGCGAAAAATACGGTATATATTTATTAACTATTTGTATACTTTATTTCCTCCGGTGTGTGCACCCTTTTATCAATATTGTACAGAGATAATCATGTTTGAAGATGTGAACTCACTGACCTCGCAACGGGCAGAGACACTCGCATACACACAAGCAGAGTTGGATGGACTGGTGGCACGTTTTTCCAAAACCACCAGCCCATTCTCTAATGACCATATCTCACTTAAAAGACAATTTGAAGCAGTAAGTAAGAAATTGATCCAATACCAACTACACTCCCAGACCCTGGTGGAATATCTAAAAGTTAAACGTATACCAAGGGGCCTACGATTAACTATACGCCCTGCAGGGAGGATCAAAGATTCTGTACCAACTGGTTTAAAATTCTAAACAAATGTAGTTTAGATTTAATGGCATTAACCATTGAGGGTATACAAGGCCAATTGAGTGATATTGAAAACTCTATATCCACTTTGAAAACCCAGTTGGAGACTCATATTTCCACCACAGATTGGACAAAGTATCTAGAAGAGGTTAAGATAAAGGTAGAATCTTATCGTACAGATACTCTCAATTTTAAACTTAATAAATATAGACGTGACGCCACAGATTATAGAGAGGATCGAGTATACACCTGGAGAGAAAATAGGAGGGAAAGACTCTAACAAAGAGATCATAGGGGCTCCTCCACTGATAATGGCAATAATAGCATTGAGAACCTACAACAACATTTTTTAGGGAAGCCCAGAGGTCAGCGAGGTCGTCGAAACCAACGAGAAGGGGCCACAGGTGCACCAAATCGACAGATACAGACACGCAGCTGTACACAGACAACGACCTGACGATCAACCTCTCCAAACGGGCCCTGACGGACGCAGAAAAGAGAGTACTGAATAAAGGACTTGGCTTCACCCCGACATATCCAGGTAATTGCGTTGACACAAATATAGAACTTCAGAGGTTCTTTAGGACATTAAGACTTAAGGCATATTTTCACACAGACGATCAAGGGATGGGACCCCAAAAGAAACCCTGCCTACCCCCATGGCCATAGGGGGGGGTGATAGAAATAAATTTATATTTAGACGCAAACTAGACTGGATCTTTAGGCTGGATACTCTAGCACCAAAAGGTCTAAATGAAGAAATAGATTACACTCCCTTCATTTGACCTATATGTTATTCTTCATGTGATCCTATGATTGGATACACAGATTTGAGGACGTCCTTGTCCCTCCCATTTATTAATAATGAAATTATAATACTACAACTTTTTGGTGTGTAGTCCCCTTTAAGGGGACACCTCCATAATTACTTTGTGCTGGAAATTAATACACTGGGTTTGGAAAGATGGGGTACAAGCGGAATTTCCTCTTATAAGACTTTTTAAAAAAATACCATTTTGTGAATACTCACCTGTAAAATGGATATTATAAGTATGTCACACATCCCGCTTCAAACACTTGGGTTACTCCACCAGCAGGTGGCCACGTTGCAGAGAAGTCCTGAAAAACAAGCCCCTCCTGGTCTATACATACCTGGGACCTCCCACTTATTCCCCAGTATTCAAACAGCAGTAAAGACAAGGTACCAGGAAAAAAACCATTGGCAACCCTCAAACTGTAAACGAAGCTTCACCCTATAAAGAATCCAGGATACCAAAAAGGGTGGGTGAAGCGGGGTGTGTGACATACTTATAATATCCATTTTACAGGTAAGTATTCACAAAATGGTATTATTCTAAGTATGTCACACACCCCGCTTCAAACAATTATTACACTTGGGACATCCAAAAGCAAAAAAAAAACACCGCAGCTTACAGAACCTTGCGGCCAAACACAGCATCCGCTGAAGCCCGCACATCAACCTTGTAAAAACTTGGAAAAAGTGTGAACAGTAGCAGCCTTACAAACTTGTTCAACAGAAGCCTGATGCTAAAAAGCCCAAGACGCCCCAACAGCACGAGTAGAAAGAGCAGTGAAACGAAAAGGGGAAACCTTCCCCTTGGTAGAATAGGCCCCAATAACAGCCTGACGAATCCATTTGCTAATGGAAGACTCAGCGGGAGCCAAACCCTTCCTAGGCCCAATCAGGGCACCACGAAAAAGACATCAGTCGTACGAAAAGGAGATGTAGTAAACAAACAGTACTTCACCCAGCGTACCACATCCAAACAGTGCAAACCCTCTCCTTGTCATTCCTAGGCTTAGGACACAAGGAAGGAAAAACAATGTCCTGGTGAAGATGAAAAGCAGAGACCACCTAAGGAAAAAAGTCCGGTTTGAAGCGGAAAACCACTTTGTCCTGATGTCTCTCAAAGTGAGGAGCCTGAACCGACAAGGCTGCCAACTCCGAAACGCGCCGAACCGAAGTGATGGCCACCAAAAAGGCAACCTTCTGAGTCAGAGTAGAAAGAGCAATAACCTGCAAAGGCTCAAAAGGAGGAGCCTGAAGAGCAGAGAGAACCAAATTCAAATCCCAAACAGGGAGCAAAGGCTTCCTAGGAGGCCGCAATGCGAGACCCCCTGGAAGAAAGTCTTGACCAAAGGAGGAAACGCAAAGGACTTTTGAAAAAAAGACAGACAAGGCAGCAACCTGCCCCATTAAGATACTCAGCTGAAGACCAGAGTCCAGCCCCGATTGAAGAAATTCCAAAATCCTGAAAACAGAAAAGACCCGACAGGGCAAAGATCTAGCCTCACTCCAATCAATATAAGATCTCCAAGTCCTATAATAGATGGTAGAAGAGGACCTCTTCCTGGCACTAATAAAAGTCTGAATAACAGATCCGAAAGACCTTCCTCCCCTAAGATGGAGGTTTCAGCAGCCAGGCCGTCACAGCCAGCGTTGGTAAATTGGGGCAACGCAGTTGACCCTGTGTGATAAGATCCAGCAGAAGAAGCAGATCGCACTGATCCACCGCCAGACAAACCATGTCTGCGAACCACACCCTCCTTGGCCACCTTGGAGCCATGAGAATGGCGAGAACCCCTTCCAGGGCCAGCTTTCGCAACACCTTGCCTAGCATGGGGATCGGAGGAAACAGATAAAGGAACCCCAGGTCCCCCCAGCTCAGAGACATGGCATCCACCGCCAGAGCCAGAGGATCCTGAGAGAGCGTCATGAATGTCGGAAGCTTGTAATTGTGACGAGAGGCAAACAGATCCACCTCCAGCGTCCCCCACCGGAGACAAAGCGACCGAAAAACCTGAGGGTGGAGAGACCAATCCCCCCGGCGGAAAGAGCACCTGCTCAGGAAGGCCACGTCCGTGTATTTCAAACCTGGAATGTACACTGCCGAGATGCAAGGGACATGAGTCTCCGCCCAGGCTAGAATCAGACACCTCTCTGAGGGCACCCAGACTGCGAGTCCCTCCCAGGCGATTGCTGTAAGCAACCCCCGACCGATCATCCGACCGAACCTGAACCGGCAAGCCCTGTAAATGCTGTGTCAAGAGAGACAGAACCAACCTGATGGCTCTCAACTCCAGAATGTTGGACAAGTGGGCCTCCAGAGGACCCCACTTTCCCCGGAACCGAAGGTCCTTCCAGAAACTCCCCATCCCGACAAACTGGCGTCCGTGGTGACAGTTTCCCAAAGAGGCATCAGAAAGGACCTGCCCCTCAATAGAATGTCCAAGACCATCCACCACTGGAGAGACTGCCGAACCCGGGAGGACATCCGGAAAGACCGATCCAACGACCGCGGTCGCCGGTCCCAAGACGCCAACAGATGAAACTGAAGCGTCCTTGTGTGAAATTGAACAAAGGGAACTTCCTCAAAGGAAGCTACCATCAACCCCACCAGTCTCATCCCTAGCCGGATGGACGGGCAAGGATTGGAAAGAAGAAGCTGCGCCAATTCCTGAACCAAGAGAACTTTGGCCGGAGGCCAAACAACTCAGTGTTGGCAAGAATCCAAGGACATCCCCAGAAAGGGCACCACCCTGGCCGGAACGAGAGAGGACTTGGGGTAGTTGATAACCCAGCCGAACCTCTCCAGAGTGGATACCACCGTCCTGGTGTCCACCTCAATTGACTGAAAGAAGAAGCCATGATGAGAAGATCGACCAGATAGGCCACAATGCGAATTCCCTGAGCTCCGCCAACACCTTGGTGAACACTCTTGGAGCCGAGGTAGGGCCGAACGGAAGAGCCACAAATTGAAAATGCCGATCTTCCACCACAAAGCGAAGAAACCTTTGGTGAGCCGGAATATATGAATATGAAGATAGGCATCCTTGATGTCTATGAACGTCATGAAATCCCCCTGCCGCAGAGAATTGATGGCAGAACGCAGAGGTTCCATGCGAAACCTCCGGGGAAGAATAAACACATTGAGGAACTTCAGATCCAGGATGGGATGAACCAACCCGTCCAACTGGGCACTGTGAAGAGATTGGAATAATACCCGCGGCCCACCTCCGAAGGAGGGACCGGGCAGATGACTGCCATATCCAGAAGATTCCTCACCGCCGCCAGGAGCCCCTGCGCGGCCAAAGGATCTGAGGGCACACGCGACATGAGAAAAAACCTTAGAGGAGGTCGGTACTCGAACTCCAGCTTGTAACCGGCCAACACCACCTCCCGGATCCACCTGTCCAAGACCGCCTGGTCCCACACCCGGGAGAAGAGTCGCAAACGTCCCCCCACCCGCAAGGGTGAGGGCACCCCCTCATTGTTGAGCGGGCTTGGCAGCTGGTTTGGGTTAGGCACCCCAGGAGTGAACGGGACGGCCACGGCCTCAACCCCTGTTCCAGCTTGCACCCCTGGGGCCGTAAAGCCCGCGCCTCTGCCAGCTCTGGCTCCCCGAAAGGAGGGATTCAAAGAGGCCGCCCCCCGAAAGGAACGACGAAAGGTCTTGCACTGAGGTAACTTACCTCCCTTGGCAACCGAATCCAATTTCTCACCAAACAGGCGCAAACCCAAAAAAAGAAAGAGCCGTAAGCGACGTCTTAGAATTAAAGTCAGCAGTCCATTGCCGCAACCACACCGACCGTTGGATAGCCACCAACAAAGCCGTGGCGTCATCCTGAGCGGCAAGGACAAACAAAACGAAGGACTCACAAAGTTTGAGAGCAAGGAACTCATCAAAAGTAGGATCAAGGTTCGCACATAACCCCTGACAATGGACCTAACCGCCTACAAAAAAAACGAAGCACAAACAGGCCTCAAAGCCGAACCCGCACAGGTAAAACCATGGCGAGCCAGCCGGACAATCCGGCGAACTTCGCCATTCTTAAGGGTAGTCGTGTCAGGAGAAGGCAACACCGCCATGTTAGATGAAAAAGGAAGTAAACAAACGTGTGTGGACGGTGCACCGCAGTACTATCACTGTGAAGGTGCCGGCCGTAAGGGTAACCTGGAACCTAAAATAAACACAAGGGGGGATCCTAGACAAAACCCCCAAAACCCTTAGAAAAGGCTGCACACTAATTATAAAAATATATAATTTTAATGGATATTATATACATGAATAAGACACTACTATAAACATTGACGAGATTAAAAACACAAAAAACACTAGCAGGGGGAGCCCAATCAATAGTGACTAACATATATACAGTTTGGATAATGCCGCCATGATTATATAATATAAAGCACTGAATATAAATGCTGCTGGTATGTCCAGATGAAACAGCAATAGATGGTGAAAATTATACCAGTAAAAGTGATTGAATATACTAACAAGAGATTTTTAAACTACTATACTATACAAGAAAAAAGCAAAAAACAAAAATTGCTGAGCGCATGTGGTGAATATAAGAAAAAGAAAAAAAAGAAAAAAACCTGTGATATGTGCAAAATAGCAACAATATGTGCAAAATGGCCATATAAAAGATGTGCAAAAATTAGCATATGTGCAAAAATCGCAAGATAACCTGGGCTATGTAAGTGGCCCAGCATTAAAAAGCAGTGAATACCATAACTAGACAAAATACATGTGAAGAGAACAACAGGCTTAAAATGGGCCCGACTGGATCACCGAGCAATGAATAACACTGGCAGCATACAAAGATAAATAAACACATTTGTTTACATCACCATGTCACTGGGGTTCCCCCGCCGCAGCCGCCACCGACGCGTTGCGTGTCGTCACGACACTTCGCCAGGGTGTTTATTTTAGGTTCCATGTTAGATGAAAAAAACAGGGCTTCAAGCTTGAGAGGAAAAGCCAACGCTTTACCAAGTCCGCCAAAAAAGGATACTACTTATCCCAACCAGGCGGAACACCAACGAGACGCGTAGGCTGCTCCCATTCCTTAAGGACGACATTCTCAAAATGTCGTTGACAGGGAAACTCCAAACGCAGCTAGGCCACAACAAACAAATCACCCTTAGGCGGAGGAACCGCCTCGGGAGGGTCTAAATCAAAAACTTCCAACATTTGAGTCAATATGGAAGGGATGTCAAATACTGTCCCCGCCGCCTGGTCACCCTCAGCACCAAACAACTGCAGGACCACAGGGTCGTCCAGTTCCACTAGAATCTCACCAGCGGGCACAGGTGTTGAGACCAATTAGTCTCTGTGCATGCACCGTGGGACATCTGAATTTTCGGACACTTATCTATTGATGTTTTTTAAGGAATAATAAATTTAATTCTGTTTGCTCAGTGCTGAATATATCTGTAAACCTCCAGAATATCCCCCTCTCAATCGGGGGGCAATCTGACCAATCCAATGCCACAATAACCTCCACGTCTGAGTCCGGCGGAGACGGGGACAAGTGTTTCCGCTTAGCCGGAGCCTTCTGAGCAACCACAGCGGAAATATTTTCTCGAGGCTAGCCAACCGGGCCTCGGATTGCGAATCCCCACCCATGACAACATCACACGGGGTCCGGAACAGGTGGGGAGGTGTAGGGGATGACACGGACGGCGAAGGGCCAGAGAACCTGGGAGCCGGACTGGCGCTCAATGAACCGCTGCGCACATGGAATGCATATAATGACATCATCCCCCGGGAGCAGAGCGCCACAACCCCCACACAGCCTAGATTGCCCCGAAGGGCCGATTCCGGTATCCTTGGAAGCCTCCATATGGTGAAGTTATGGTATTCGCAACTACCCAGGGATTTACGCAGAATGCAACCCGGGATGCCCCTTTAATTAAAAGTCCCAGGAGTGGGAGGATTTTTGCCTAGGGAAAACCCAAACTGGAAATTAAGACTAGCCAGGTATAAAGACCGGGAGACCCACGAGTAGCCGGGGTATCCCAGGATCTGCACAAGAATTATGGCAATCATGCGCACTCAACACACACACACCAGCCTATAGGAAAGAAAATGTGAGGAGCAGTATGCCACCCACATAGAAAGTGGCATACATGGGGTTAACCCTTTAAATGCCAAGCACGTAGTTTCTACGTGGTTGCTTCTCCTACCCTTAAGTGCCAAGCACGTAGAAACTACGTGCCTGGCATTTCCCCCTAACAGTTAAAAGATAGAAAAAAAAAACCACTTACCTCTGGTATCCCCGTGAAGCTTGGGGTCCTCTCTTCCTGGGGGGGGCATCCGATCGCCCCCCCGTCGTCCTCCGTCTTCAGGGGGGGGCCCGAAACCAGCCTAACCCCCCCCCCCCCCGTTTCCAGCGCTGACTCGCTGTTGTAAAAAAAAAAAAATAAATAAAACTGTCATTTACTCACCTCCGCGCCCGAGCCTTCTGTCCGGGTCTCCTCTTCACCAGGGGGGGGTCCGATCCCCCCCCCCCTGGGCTGCGCAGGCTTCAGGTGAGGACCCTCTTCCAGGTCCTCACCTCTTGAAATGGCGGCGATGGCCGCCGCCTTTTAGCCCCGCCCATTGTGGGAGGAGCGGGATGACGTCATCCCGCTCCTCCTATACCCCCATCCGAGCTCCGGCATCTGTCAGATGCCGGTGGTGATCGGAGCAGGACGGGTGTCAGCCGAGGAGGCTCCGATCGGAGCCCCCTCACCTGTCACCCGCCCTGCGCCGATCACTACCGGCATCTGTCAGCAACATGACAGCGGCGCGGGACGCCGGATCGGAGGTGAGTACAGTAAAAAAAAATAAATAAAAAATAAAGATTTTTTTTCTCTGTGTCAGTGTGATTATTTACTTTTAACCCCTTGTGAACTGGTAAGGGGTCCATGACCCCTATACCAGTTCACAAGGCTGGGGGAATGGCAAGCCACCTGCGCTAGCGGGTGGCTTGCCATTAACCCCCGGCACCCCCATTACCTGCCTCCCCAAAGGCCAGGGGGGGGGGGCAGAAGAGCCCGGGCCCACATAGGCTGGGGGGGGGGGCAAAAAAGCTGGCCCCCCCACTCTGTGCCTACAAGCCCCCATAGCTGGTCCCGGGCTGGTTACTTTGGGTAAGGGGGACCCCACGTCAATTTTTTTTTATTTTTAAGGGTTTTTAACCCTTAAAAATAAAAAAAAAAATGGGGTCCCCCTCCCCTGGGAGGGGGGACCCTATGTCATTTTTTTTTTTTGATTAACCCTTTGTGTTCTGTCATCCAGCAGCTATAAAAGGCTTCCAGCAGGTGAGCAGAAGCCAGTTATCGCCGAGGGACAGAGTGCTCCAGGATGGATGGGAGGTAAGTATAAAAAAAATAAAAATTAATAAAATATTTCTCTGTGTGTGTTTTTTTTACATTTAACCCCTTGTGAACTGGTAAGGGGTCCATGACCCCTATACCAGTTCACAAGGCTGGGGGGGATGGCAAGTCACCTGTGCTAGCGGGTGACTTGCCATTAACCCCCGGCACCCCCATTACCTGCCTCCCCAAAGGCCAGGGGGGGGGCAGAAGAGCCCGGGCCCACGGGCTATGCGGGCTTGTAGCCTGCAGGGCCAGGGGCCACAAAAGCTGGCCCCTGCGCCCTGTTCCTACAAGCCCTGCATAGCTGGTCCCGGGCTGGTTACTTTGGGTAAGGGGGACCCCACGTCAATTTTTTTTTTGATTTTTAAGGGTTTTTAACCCTTAAAAATCAAAAAAAAAATGGGGTCCCCCTCCCCTGGGAGGGGGGACCCTATGTCATTTTTTTTCTCGATTTAACCCTTTGTAGTGTGGATGGTATTTGTATTTTATTTGTGAATGTTATAAAGTACTTGTTTCAGTTAGGGGGGTCTCCTGGGCAGGAACGGGGGGCTACCGATAGATATGTGGTACCGTTCTAATCGGTAGAAATGGGGCTTTCACATGCAATATGCTTTTCCTTAATAAAATACATTTTTTATTTAAAATAAAGGAGTCCATTTTCTAAAAAAAAATTTTATTTATTAATTTTACTTAATATTGTAAAAAAAAATAAAAAATTTACAAACAAGATATTTCATGTTAAAGCCTAAACTCTGCTGCAAAAAAATATATATATAATTTTCCTGAAAGTTCCAGCAAAATGGTGCAAAACATGGCGCAAAATGGGGAAAAATGGCCTGTCAACAGAGGGTGACAAAATCTCAAGTAGGCTGGCAATTAAAAGGGTTAATAGTACCTATGCATGTTGGGTATTGTTCTGTTCGGGGGACCTTGCGCTTTCAGACTTAGCGTGTTTTTTCTTGTTTGCATATTTATATTTTAGGAAAAGGTGTTTTTTATTCAGCTTTTTTATAAATTTTTTAGGGAAACCCTGCGCAAACAAAGAATACTTTAAGGTAATAATTCCAGAAAGATGAGTCCACTAGAACAAGCTGGGTACGCTTAGAAAGCTTAACGTGTGTACTTTCAGGGAATATATGGTTTATGGGGGATATTCCAAATGTAAGGTTGTTTTGGTTGAAAAATCGCAAGGTGCGCACTTTGTCTGCAGAGCTGAAATTTTCAAGTAAAATTACCGTTACGCACATGCTTTACTTTGGGGTGTTTGGCAACTCTTCCCTTGACAGTAGCTATGCATGTTGGGTGTTGTTCCTGTTCGGGGGATATTGCGTTTTCAGATTAAACTTGTTTTTTCTTGTTTGTATATAGTTTTTTTAGGAAAATGTGGCTTTGATTCTGCTTTTTTATCCTATTTTTTAGGGAAACTCTTTGCAACCAAAGAATCCATTGAGGGATTACTTCCAGAAAACTATGGCCACATCAACAAGCCTGGTACACCTAGAAAGCTTGAGGTGTGTACTTCCAGAGAATATATAGTTTGTTGGGGGTAATTCAAATGTAAAGGGTTGTTTTTCTGGAAAAACTGCAAGGTGCGCATATTGCATAGCATACAGGTCCTTCTCAAAAAATTAGCATATAGTGCTAAAGTTAATTTTTTTTCCATAATGAAATGATAAAAATTAAACTTTCATATATTTGAGATTCATTGCACACCAACTGAAATTTTTCAGGTCTTTTTTTGTTTTAATACTGATGATTTTGCCATACAGCTCATGAAAACCCCAAAATCCTATCTCAAAAAATTAGCATATCATGAAAAGGTTCTCTAAACGAGCTATTAACCTAATCATCTGAATCAACTAATTAACTCTAAACACCTGCAAAAGATTCCTGAGGCTTTTAAAAAAGCCCAGCCTGGTTCATTACTCAAAACCGCCATTATGGGTAAGACTGCCAACCTGACTGCTGTCCAGAAGGCCATCATTGACACCCTCAAGCAAGAGGGTAAGACCCAGAAAGAAATTTCTGAACAAATAGGCTGTTCCCAGAGTGCTGTATCAAGGCACCTCAATGTGAAGTCTGTGGGAAGGAAAAAATGTGGCAGAAAACGCTGCACAACGAGAAGAGGTGACCGGACCCTGAGGAGGATTGTGGAGAAGGACCGATTCCAGACCTTGGGGGACCTGCAGAAGCAGTGGACTGAGTCTGGAGTAGAAATATCCAGAGCCACCGTGCCGCATTCCTCAGGTCAAGCCACTTTTGAACCAGAAACAGCAGCAGAAGCGCCTGACCTGGGCCACAGAGAAGCAGCACTGGACTGTTGCTCAGTGGTCCCAAGTACTTTTTTCTGATGAAAGCAAATTTTGCATGTCATTCGGAAATCAAGGTGCCAGAGTCTGGAGGAAGACTGGGGAGAAGGAAATTCCAAAATGCCTGAAGTCCAGTGTCAAGTCCCCACAGTCAGTGATGGTCTGGGGTGCCATGTCAGCTGCTGGTGTTGGTCGACTGTGTTTTATAAAGGGCAGGGTCAATGCAGCTAGCTATCAGGAGATTTTGGAGCACTTCATGCTTCCATCGGCTGAAAAGCTTTATGGAGATGAAGTTTTCATTTTTCAGCACGACCTGGCACCTGCTCACAGTGCCAAAACCACTGGTAAATGGTTTACTGACCATGGTATTACTGTGCTCAATTGGCCTGCCAACTCTCCTGACCTGAACCCCATAGAGAATCTGTGGAATATTGTGAAGAGAAAGTTGAGAGACGCAAGACCCCCCAACACTCTGGATGAGCTTAAGGCCGCTATCGAAGCATCATGGGCCTCCATAACACCTCAGCAGTGCCACAGGCTGATTGCCTCCATGCCACGCCGCATTGAAGCAGTCATTTCTGCAAAAGGATTCCCGACCAAGTATTGAGTGCATAACTGAACATAATTATTTGAAGGTTGACTTTTTTATTATTAAAAAACACTTTTCTTTTATTGGTTGGATGAAATATGCTAATTTTTTGAGATAGGATTTTGGGGTTTTCATGAGCTGTATGGCAAAATCATCAGTATTAAATCAAAAAAAGACCTGAAAAATTTCAGTTGGTGTGCAATGAATCTCAAATATATGAAAGTTTAATTTTTATCATTTCATTATGGAAAATAATGAACTTTAGCACTATATGCTAATTTTTTGAGAAGGACCTGTAGTTGTATTTTTTCTGAAAATCCCCTAAAGCGCTGTTTCAGTTTAGGGGAGTCTCCTGGGCAGGAAAGGGTGTCTACCTATACATATGTGGTACCGCTGTAACCGAGAGAAATTGGGATTTCACACGCAATAAGATTTTATTGACAAACTTACATTTTTTATTACAAAAAAAAAAACTACAAATTTTTTTTTGCGCATATTTCACCCAAAAATATTGAGAATACACCTAAAAAATGAGAAACAAGACATTTCATGTTAAAGCCCAGACTCTGCTGAAAAAAACAATATATAATTTTCCTGGGAAATCCCTGGAAATCCCTTCAAAAATCACATTTGAACATGGGGAGTGCAAAATGGTCTGGCAACAAAGCGTGACAAAAACTCCAGGTAGGCTGGCACTTAAAGGGTTAAACAGGGCTGCGATAGTAAGCATGCCACCGTGCCTAGTAAGCCTATATACCGGGTCCCGAAAATAAGACAAGCCCCCTACAGACATAAGACAGCCCAGAATATATATAAGTATCATGGACGACAGTCCCAGAACTAGCCCCCATGTCACAACCACAGCCGCATAACAATAAACAAAACCCGCACAATCAGGTACCTGAACAGCGACGATCAGAGCCAGCGAGGGAGACGCGCAGCACTGTGGGAAGAAGAGGGGCGGGCCGGATCAGAGCCAGCGAGGGAGACGCGCAGAACTGCGGGAAGAAGAGGGGCGGGCCGGAACAGCACGCGCAAAGCACTCCGGCCCCGCCCCCCACCTGAGAACCAAACAGCGCGGCCCCGCCCACCAAACGGATCACCGCGGCCCGCACAATGGCGGCACCGCAGAGACAGGAGAAACGGGAGCCAACGGGCACCCCCACAGCATAACACCTCGCCCAGAGCCCTAGAAAAAAAAATAAAAAAACGGGGAGAAGCGCCCGCAGCGCGGCGCCGGTCCCCAGACAGTAAAAGGCACACAAACACACTCAAGTCACCTCACAAGTGAAAACACCCTAACACGCCACCCCCCCACACGCTAAGGGAGAAGGGACCAAGCGGGAGAAGGCAGGCTAAGGGGAAACCGGGACGGGGCATCCCAAATCCGGATCACCGGCCAGATAACCGCGTTGCCCCACGTGTGGGGTCTAGCGGAGGAGATAAGCTCCTAGGCACCAGAAGGTGCCATCTAACATTGCCCAGCCAGCAGCCAAGGCTGGGAGGCTTCCGGTTTAACAATCTAGGCATATAAACACAGACTGGGCAGAAATAGACCATGGGGGGGTGCCGGGGTGTTACCCTGGCTACCTGCAAGCAGGAGACTTCATTCTTCTGTCTTGTCGCCATCTTGCAGAGAAGAACACTGGGGAATAAGTGGGAGGTCCCAGGTATGTATAGACCAGGAGGGGCTCGTTTTTCAGGACTTCTCTGCAACGTCGCCACCTGCTGGTGGAGTAACCCAAGTGTAATAATTAATGTTTGAAGCGGGGTGCGTGACATACTTAGAATATGTATTTAATGGTGCATCCTTCCAAGGACATTGATATAGTAGGCAATCCCCTGGATCCATATTATATAATCCATTTAATACAGGAGGAACAGCCATGGAAAAGTTTTATCCCAGTTTGATGAAGTCCACTTTAAAAAGTATAGGGAGATGGGTCAGAATAGAACATGAGTATGCGATTAAAGATAAGGTCTATATTAGGATCGCTATATATTGTTTTTAACTGGTTTTTAATTTATTTTTTCTGTAGATTAAAATGAAATGTTTATCCCCCAAGATATCAAGAAGATACATTAAATTCTCCGACTTCGATGATGGAGATGCTTTTGATTTAATTTCTGTAGTTTCACGATCCAGTTGCAGCCATTTTCTTGAAGTCCTGGAGCCTGGACGCCCCGTGCGCCCAGCCACACTGTCTGATTATGGCGTAACGTCACTTCCGCCAACCACAGGGCGGACTACGTGACGTTTCCGGCAGCCAGACACTGACGGCGGGTCGGGACGCCGGCTCCGGATGTGACGTCACAGGCGGCGGCAGGAAGTACGCCGTCGGTGACGTTCACTTACTGGTCGGCCAGGGGGGATAACACATATATAAACGCGCAGTTTTCATCACAATGCCATCGCTACCCTGATGAAACGGCCAGCGGCCGTGAAACGTCGGTAACCCTTGCGATCCTATATATTTCTTGTCATGCATTTTCTATTTTACCGTATTTTTCGCCCTATAGGACGCCCATAAGACGCACCTAGGATTTGGGGGAAGAAAATAAGAAAAAAAAATTTTAAACCAAAAACGCACCATTACAGACAGTGTGGCATTCCCCTATCCAATTCCCATAGGCAGTGTGGGATGCCCCCATTCCATAGACAGTGTAGCATGCCCCCATCCCATTCCCTGTATATCCAGTGTGGCATCCCCCTCCCATTCCCGATATACCCATTGGCTGTGTGGCATCCCCCTCTCCCCCCATTAGTATAGGCTGTGTGGCATCCCTCTCCCCACATTCCCATAGGCTGTGTGGCATCCCCCTCTTCCCATTAGCATGGGCTGTGTGGCATCCCCCTCCCCCATTATTATAGGCTGTGTGGCCACCCCCTCCCCCATTCCCATAGGCTGTGTGGCATCCCCCTCTCCCCATTCCCATAGGCTGTGTGGCATCCCCCTCCCCCCATTCTCATAGGCTGTGTGGCATCCCCCTCCACCCATTCTCATAGGCTGTGTGGCATCCCCCTCTCCCCATAGGCTGTGTGGCATCCCCCTCCCCCCATTCCCATGGGCTGTGTGGCATCCCCCATTCCCATAGGCTGTGTGACATCCCCCTCCCCCTATTCCCATAGGCTGTGTGGCATCCCCCTCCCCCCATTCCCATAGGCTGTGTGGCATCCCCCATTCCCATAGGCTGTGTGGCATCCCCCATTCCCATAGGCTGTGTGACATCCCCCTCCCCCCATTCCCATAGGCTGTGTGACATCCCCATCCCCCCATAGGCTGTGTGGCATCCCCCTCCCCCCATTCCCATAGGCTGTGTGGCATACCCCTCCCCCAATTCCCAAAGGCTGTGTGGCATCCCCATCCCCCCATAGGCTGTGTGGCATCCCCCTCCCCCCATTCCCATAGGCTGTGTGGCATCCCCCTCCCCCCATTCCCATAGGCTGTGTGGCATCCCCCTCCCCCCATTCCCATAGGCTGTGTGGCATCCCCCTCCCCCCATTCCCATAGGCTGTGTGGCATCCCCCTCCCCCCATTCCCATAGGCTGTGTGGCATCCCCCTCCCCCCATTCCCATAGGCTGTGTGGCATCCCCATTCCCATAGGCTGTGTGGCATCCCCCTCCCCCCCATTCCCATAGGCTGTGTGACATCCCCCTCCCCCCCATTCCCATAGGCTGTGTGGCATACCCCTCCCCCCATTCCCATAGGCTGTGTGACATCCCCCTCCCCCCATTCCCATAGGCTGTGTGGCATCCCCATTCCCATAGGCTGTGTGGCATCCCCCTCCCCCCATTCCCATAGGCTGTGTGACATCCGCCTCCCCCCATTCCCAAAGGCTGTGTGGCATCCCCCTCCCCATAGGCTGTGTGACATCCCCCTCCCCCCATTCCCATAGGCTGTGTGGCATACCCCTCCCCCCATTCCCATAGGCTGTGTGACATCCCCCTCCCCCCATTCCCATAGGCTGTGTGGCATCCCCATAGGCTGTGTGGCATCCCCATTCCCATAGGCTGTGTGACATCCCCCTCCCCCCATTCCCAAAGGCTGTGTGGCATCCCCCTCCCCCCCATTCCCATAGGCTGTGTGACATCCCCCTCCCCCCATTCCCATAGGCTGTGTGGCATCCCCATTCCCATAGGCTGTGTGGCATCCCCCTCCCCCCATTCCCATAGGCTGTGTGACATCCCCCTCCCCCCATTCCCATAGGCTGTGTGGCATCCCCATTCCCATAGGCTGTGTGGCATCCCCCTCCCCCCATTCCCATAGGCTGTGTGACATCCCCCTCCCCCCATTCCCAAAGGCTGTGTGGCATCCCCCTCCCCCCCATTCCCATAGGCTGTGTGGCATCCCCCTCCCCCCATTCCTATAGGCTGTGTGGCATCCCCCCCCATTCCCATAGGCTGTGTGGCATCCCCCTCCCCCCATTCCCAAAGGCTGTGTGGCATCCCCATCCCCCCCATTCCCATAGGCTGTGTGGCATCCCCCTCCCCCCATTCCTATAGGCTGTGTGGCATCCCCCTCCCCCCATTCCCAAAGGCTGTGTGGCATCCCCATCCCCCCCATAGGCAGTGTGGCCGCTCTCCCCCCATTCCCACTCCCTCCCCCCATTAGTATAGGCAGGCCCCATATTAAAAAAAAAAAAAAAAAGTTAAACTCACCTGTCCGCTGACACCGCTGCGCTGAGCGGCCGGCTCCTTGAATGGGGTGGGCGTGGCCTCCCTGATCCATAAATACCTGGGACCTCCCACTCATCACCCAGTATATAGAAGCAGTAAGGTAAGGGACCAGGAAGAGGCAAATATAAATCAACAAAACGCAAAGTTCACAATATAAAGGATCCCGAATACAAGAAGGGCGGGTGAAGCGGGGTGTGTGACATACTTATAATACCCATTTTACAGGTGAGTATTTCACAAAATGGTATTATTCTAAGTATGTCACACACCCCGCTTCAAGATAACCATAACACGTGGGACATCCAATAGCAGTGTCCATAAAAAGGGCGGGGATCCAAAACAAGGCAACAATGCACAACTTAAACCACAACAGCTTGCAGAACTTTGCGGCCAAAAACAGCATTCGCTGAGGCCCGAACATCAACCTTGTAAAACTTGGAAAAAGTGTGAACAGAAGACCAAGTAGCGGCCTTACAAACTTGCTCAACAGAGGCCTGGTGCTGGAAAGCCCAGGACGCTCCAACCGCACGAGTAGAATGAGCAGTAACACGAAAAGGGGGACTCCTCCCCTTGGCAGAATAGGCCCCAATGATGGCCTGACGAATCCATTTACTAATGGAAGATTTGGCCGGAGCCAAACCCTTCCTAGGCCCAAAGGGCACCACAAAAAAAGCATCAGTCTTACGAAAAGAAGACGTAACCACCAGATAATATTTCACAACACGGACTACATCCAAGGAATGCAGCGCCCTTTCCTTGTCGTTGCTGGGATGAGGACATAGAGAAGGCAGAACAATGTCCTGATTCAGATGAAAGGCAGAGACCACCTTAGGAAGAAAATCCGGCTTGAAACGAAAGACAACCTTGTCCTGATGCCTTTCGAAGTACGGAGCTTTAATGGATAAAGCTGCCAACTCAGAAACACGCCTAACCGAAGTGATGGCCACCAAAAAGGCCACCTTTTGGGTAAGTGAAGACAAAGCAATCTCATTCAAGGGCTCAAACGGGGGACCCTGAAGAGCAGAAAGAACAAGGTTCAAATCCCAAACTGGAACAAAGGGCTTCCTAGGAGGCCGTACATGCGAAACTCCTTGGAAAAAGGTCTTGACTAAGGGATGAAGTGCAAATGATCTTTGAAAAAACACCGCCAGGGCAGAAACCTGCCCCTTCAAGGTACTAAGTTGAAGCCCCAAATCCAGACCATGTTGAAGAAACTCCAAGTCCTATAGTAAATGGTAGAGGAAGAGCGCTTCCTGGCGCTAATAAGAGTCTGAACTACCGCGTCAGAAAGACCTTCTTCCTTTAAGATGGCGGTTTCAGCAGCCACGCCGTCAAAGCCAGCGAAGGTAAATTGGGATAGCGCAGCCGACCCTGGGTGAGCAGGTCCGGCAGAAGGGGCAGAATGAACTGATCCTCTGCCAGTCTTACCAGGTCTGCGAACCAAACCTGCCTTGGCCACCTTGGTGCCACTAGAATCGCCGACGCGCCCTCCAGAGTCAACTTGCGCACCACTCTGGCTACCATTGAAAACGGAGGGAACAGGTAAAGAACAACCAGATCCCTCCAGTTCAGAGACATGGCATCCACTGCCAGAGCCAGAGGATCCTGCGAGAGAGACACAAAGACTGGAAGCTTGTGATTGTGACGAGAGGCAAAGAGGTCCACCGCTGGGAACCCCCACCTGAGACAGACCGAACGAAACACCTTGGGACTGAGAGACCACTCCCCCTGACGAGAGGAGGCCCTGCTCAGCGAGTCCGCCTCCATGTTCTCCACTCCCGGAATGTAGACTGCTGAGATACACGGGACGTGGCTCTCCGCCCAGTCCAGAATCAAAGACACCTCCTTGAGGGCACTCCTGCTGCGAGTTCCCCCCTGGTGATTGATGTAAGCAACCGCCGTCCGGTTGTCCGACCGGACCTGAACAGGCAGGCCCCGCAACTGACGAGTCAAGCGAAACAGAACCAACCTGATGGCTCTCAACTCCAGAATGTTGATGGGTTCGTGAGCCTCCTGCGGGTCCCACAGACCCTGAAACTGGAGGTTCTTCCAAACACCTCCCCAACCTGACAGACTGGCATCCGTGGTGACCGTTTCCCAACACGGTGCCAGAAAAGATCTGCCCTTCAACAGATTGACAGACCCCAGCCACCATTGTAGGGATCGACGAACTCGGGGAGTCATCAGGAAGGACTGATCCAACGATAGTGGAGACTTGTCCCAAACCTTCAACAGATGAAGCTGAAGCGTCCTTGTATGAAACTGCGCAAAGGGAACTGCCTCGAATGAGGCCACCATTAGCCCCACCAGCCTCATCCCTAGTCGAATGGTCGGACGAGGGGTCGACAAGAGAAGCCGAACTCCTGAATCAAAAGAATCTTGGCCTGGGGCAGAAACACCCTGGCCTGCGAGGTGTCCAGAGACATTCCCAGAAAGGTCAGAACTCTGGACGGAGAAAGAGCCGACTTGGGGTGGTTGATCACCCAACCGAACCTTTCCAGAGTGGACACCACCAATCTGGTGTCCGACTCCGCTTGGTTGAAGGAAGAGGCCATGATCAGTAGATCGTCCAAATAGGGCACAATGCGGATACCCTGAACTCTGAGCAGAGCCATCACCCCCGCTAGCACCTTGGTGAAGACCCGAGGAGCCGAGGTGAGACCGAAAGGCAGTGCCACAAACTGAAAATGCCGATCCTCCACCACGAACCTGAGAAACCTCTGGTGTGCTGGAAAAACCGGAACGTGTAGATAAGCGTCCTTGATGTCTATGGACGTCAGAAAGTCTCCCTGACGAAGAGAGTGAATAGCCGAGTGCAGCGTTTCCATGCGGAATTTCCGCGGCCGGATGAACCTGTTGAGAAACTTCAGATCCAAGATGGGTCGGACCGATCCGTCCTTCTTGGGTACCGTGAACAGATTGGAATAAAAGCCCCTGCCCCGATCTGAGAGGGGCACTGGGCAAATGACAGCCATGTCCAGAAGATTCTCTACTGCTACCAGGAGCCCCTGCGCCGCCAGAGGCTCCGAAGGCATCCGAGACCTGAAAAATCTGGAGGGGGGGCGGAGCTCGAACTCCAGGTTGTAACCGGAAGACACCACTTCCCGGATCCATCTGTCCGAGACCTCTTGATCCCAGATCTGGGAGAAGTGTCGCAGCCGTCCCCCCACCCGCATGGGTGAGGGCGCCCCCTCATTGCTGAGCTGGCTTAGTAGCCGGTTTGGGCTTAGAGCCCCAACTGTATCCAGAACGGGCACGTCCTCTGCCCCTGCTCCCAGAATCTCCTCTGGAAGAGGGGAATGCAGAACCCCTGCCAGATCTGGCCCCACGAAAGGAGGGGGCAAAAGCAGGCGCCCCCCGAAAGGGACGGCGTTGTTTCTTGCGTTGAGGTAACCTACCACCCTTGGTGACAGAATCCAATGTCTCTCCAAAGAGCCGTAGTCCGACAAAAGGTAGAGCCGTCAGTGACTTTTTGGACATAAAATCGGCCGCCCACTGGCGCAGCCACACCGACCGCCGAATAGTCACCAGCAGAGCCGACGTCCTTCCACACATCATCAAGGTATCATCCAAGGCTGTTAACACAAAGGATAAAAACAACTCACACCGTTTAAGGCTGAGGAATTCGTTACTACCAGGACGAAGCCCGGAAGAAGTCAACAGGTCCCTGACCACAGACCTGGCAGCCAACACCATTAGTTCCGAAGCGCACACGGGCCGTATGGCTGACCCAACGCTAGTAAAACCATGACAAGCCATCTGGTCAATACGTTTATCCTCTCCATCCTTGAGGGTGGAACAATCAGGCCTATTTAAAACCGAGGAGTTGGACAACCCCAAAACCGGTGCATCCACCTCAGGGGGAGATGCCCAGCGCTTAACCGCCTCCGAAGGGAAGGGATATTTCTTATCCCACCCCTGAGGGATCCCCGGGAGCCGAGCCGAACTGTCCCATTCCTTATCAATGATTTTGTTAAAATGCCGTTGTGTAGGGAACTCCAAGCGCGGCTTGGATTCCTCAAATAATTCATCCTTCTGCTGTGACGCCTCCTCGGGAGGAGAAATATTCAGAACCTCCAACATGAGAGCCAGAGCGTGAGGAGTATCCAAGGATCTCCCCAGGTCACCAGGCTCGGCATCAGTGCCAAAAGACTGCTCATCGTCCGAAACATCTGACGCCTCATAAACCTCCCCTTCCTCTAGCGGGGAATAATCAGACCAATCCAGATTATCAACGTCATCATGGTCATCCACCGGCGGAGCCGGCGACAAATGCTTTCTCTTAGTCGGAGCCTTACGGGCGACCGAGCTGGAGACAATTTTCTCAAGGTTGGCCAATCTGGCGCACATCTCAGATTGCAGATCCCTGCCCATGACAACGTCACACGGGGCGCGTGTCAAGGCGGGAGGTGGAGATGAAGCGACCGGCTGTGCTGACCCCGACGCCTGGGGTTCGGACTGCCGCGTAATAGTTTGCTGTGCACATGGTATACACAGTATATGCGCGCGACGCCCAGCTCCGCCCCCCCTCTCCTGTGCATGGCAACAGTTCCTCAGCGGCGCCGAGATAGATGTGGGCGGGCTGCGGTGACGCGCCGCAAGACCGGCCCCGCCCCCAATAGAATCGTGAGGGAATATTCCCCTCAGGAGAAGAAGCGCCAAAACCGGCCGGCGCCGCCGCGAATGTGCAGCCGCGGCGCTTGGCCGGTTGAATACAGTAAGCAAAAAGGTTAATACCCCATTCTACAGACCCCTGCCTGACAAACAGTAAAAACACAGCAGCACACAAAACAAGGAGGGACGGACCCCAGCACCGCGCCGAAGGTCCGGCCCCGCCCCCCCCTAATACATTCCTAAGCTAGTGTTCCCTGAGGTAAACTACCGCCGCCATAATGGAAAAAGAAAGGCCCAGCACAGCAAGGAGGCCTCCACACAAACGGCCGCGGCGCTGACATGACATTAAAGAGACACACACACATAATAGCAGTGGTTAGAAGACAGTGCCTGATAAAGAGTGTAATAAAGAGAGGACCCACACCCCCCATCCCCACTGTGTAAAGGGATCCTGGGAGGGCCATTCCCATGTTAAAACTAAGGGACAGGGCATCCCAAACCGGGGTCACCAACCCGGTGAAGCCGCCTACCCTCTTGTATAGGGTCTCACGGCGGAGCGTTGCTCCTGAGCACCAGAGGTGCCAATCTACCCTCGCCTGGACCTGCAGCCACGGCTGGGAGGCATATATATTCTAGAGAAAAAAGGGTCCAAACGGAAATAATTAAGTAACGGGCCGGGAATCATCCCGGCTACCTTAAATCCCCCTGTGCAAGGAGGAGACATCATCTTCTGACTTGCTCGCCGTCTGCAGAGATGGAAAACTGGGTGATGAGTGGGAGGTCCCAGGTATTTATGGATCAGGGAGGGGCTTTCTTTTTTACCATCATCTCTGCAGGAACGCCCCTTCAGGTCGGTATTACCCACGTGTTATGGTTAACTTGAAGCGGGGTGTGTGACATACTTAGAATAAGACAGCGACCGCAGCGGCGGGGCCGGGACAGAGCCCCCGCCGCTCCTCTGGCCTCTCACAGTGTGCCAGACAACGCGGGAGCGCCGGGGACGGGTGAGTTTTTTTTTTTTTTTTTTTTTTTACATTCGCCCGATAAGTGCGTCTTATATGGCGAAAAATACGGTAACTCCTTTTCTCTGCAAAATTGTATGTTATTTATGCACCGATGCCATGATATGGGCGTCATGATTTAGGCATTTTGCTCCTTGTATTATGCGCATTAGTCTGTGTGATGATGGATCTGTGCATTACTGAAACAGACATCATTTTGTACTGATTATACTGTTGTCCCACATGTATTCTTTAACTCATGCTTCACTCAGATATTGTATGTCATGAATACAATCTGAGGAAATATCCTGTGAATACCTTACTTTAAATATCTCTAGCATCAGGTAATTTTTTTACCATTTACATATAGCCTGACTTATAAGGTTACTGATAAGGCTATAACACATCTTGTTTTTTCTATAGTAAGGTATACACAACTCTGAGAACCTTTGCCAAGTAGGACAATATTGTATCCTTTTTTCAGCACTTACTTTGTATATTTTTGGCATTGTACTTTATAACATACAAGGTATTTTTGTGTGTATTACACTGTATATATGTATTACTCTTTTATAACTTATAAATATATTGCAAACAAATATTAGTTGTGTGCTTCTACTCTCTTTAGTTTATGTTGGATTTTATGTGGGGCAATTGAGGAAAATCCCCAAGGAAGAAGCACCCAGATTACATGTCAGTTCTTTTCTATTAGGTGTGCCGACCACAATATTAACTATTTGAAAGTTAACCTAGAGGCCATAACAGAATGGGGCTAAGGGCAACCGGTAAGTAATCCCAGACTCTGTAGGCCGAGTACGGCCTGCACCAACTCCTGAGGGGAAAACGGGCCAGAAGCATCCCGACAATCTCCGAGAGGGACCGCCCAGCAAATTCTATCCTGTGTCCAGGGGAACTACCTCCTGGAACCACCAGAAGGATTTGGACTTAGCCCTGCCAGAGGGCCCAGGGCATTGCCTGCCCACCCCGTGGTGGAAATTCACTCCGAAAAGTTGGAAGCACACCTCAGGTTCGCGTTTGACACCAATGTAGGGAGGGGTGTCCCTGCCCCGAGGAGGCCGAGACGGCCTTCTGCGTAGGGGTGCCTTACCCTTTGCTCTAAAAAAGGTCCAAAACGGGCCCCAAATAGACGCCGTCCTCTGAAAGGAAGTACAGTGAGAGCCTTTGTCGTATCATCGTCAGCACCCCACTGTCGCAGCCAGACCAGGCGGCAAATAGCTACCACAAGGGCAGAGGTTCTAGCACACATCTTAATGGCGTCATCCAGCGCCGAGAGGATAAACCTCACAAACACATCACAATCTGAGAGTGCATTAAAGACCTCCCAGGGGAGGTCCTCAGGTCGGTGATCATGTAGTTTTCTAATGAGAGTCCTGGCGGCCACCGCAGTGATGGCCGCGGCACAGACCGGGCGCAGAGCCGTCCCTACACACGAAAAGGCATGGGAAGCCAGTCTGTCAATGCGCCGGTCCTCAGCATCCCGAAGGGTACGGTAATGAGGAGCCTCATGAAGGGGGGGGGGGGGGTTAGTAACCCCTATAATCGGTGCATCCACCACAGGAGGTGCTGACCAAAAGTTAACCACATCAGGAGGGAAAGGGTACTTCCAATCCCAGACCCCCGGGACCCCTTTAAGTTTACAAGGCGATCCCCATTCTTTGGATATAAGATTCTGGAAATGCTCCTGTTCCAGGAATTCCAAGCGCGGCGGCGCTGTGTGGAAACTCTCCTTCTTAGGCTTGGGAGCCTCTCCAGGAGGGGAGATTGACAAAACCTCAAAGATCTTAATAAGTAGTTCATCTGTGCCACACAGGCCCCAAGAACCGGGCCCAGACTCATCGCGGCTCCAGGGCATCTCATCCGAGGAGCCCAAATCGGAGAATAGCTCACCTTCATCAGAAGGATCAAGGTCCTGCATAGCAGCAGATTCATCAGTATCATTAGGAACCCGGAGAACCAGGAGGCGTCAGGGACCGCTTCTTTCCAGGGCCCAAGCGCTCCGCCAAACTAGACAGCGCCTGCTCAGCCGTAGGCAGCCTGCGCGGCACGACTTGCTGGTCATCCCCGCTCGAGTGAGACTCATCCGGAGTGAGATTTAGATCCGGGGAGACGGGTGTATTGAAGTGAGGTGCAGCCACTGGCAAACCTGATTGCAGGGTCAGTGCCTGTTCAGCACACGGTCCGCAGACCCGTGCTCTGTCAGCATCAGCATGGGGCTGACCACACACTGTACACAGCCGGTCTTGTCCCCGAGTACATAATTCTGAGATGCCTCCATATGGTGATTATCTGAGCAGTATGCCCACAGGGATTTACGCAATAGGCAACCATGGATGCCCCAAGACCCGCTAGGAATGTGGGAGAATTTTTTATGTGAACCCGCTATAACATGTCAGGCCAAGAGAAGCCACCGAAATCTTGGCGTCTGAAAGACATAAAGGGGATAAGATGGGGGTGTCAGTGCCATGTGCAGCTGAATAAAAAAATCATAGGAACAAAAACCGCACAGGAGGGCACTTACATGACCAAGGGAGGAGGCGGATCGCAACCACACGCGCGCTAAGACATTAAAAATGGCGCCAAGCGAACCGAGGGGCGGGCCTGATCTGGCCGTAACGCGGGGCGCGTCATGCCAAGTCCCCGCCTCCCCCAAAGAGCGCGAAGCTCTAACCAGCGCAACGTCAATGACAGAAGTGGCTAGGACACACATACAGAGTGTAATTAAAGAGATTGCTCTCGACACTAGAGAATGATGCTGCCGCCCGGGCTGCACACTTCTTGTAATGAAGGACACACACGCGCGCAACCAGACAAGGTTTATGTGGAGCAAGGAGCGTGGCACTGACACCCACGTTTAAATAAAAGTCAACGGCCATAAACGTGTTAACATTACGCTGGGACCGCCACACACATACCCCCCCCCCTTTCTTTTCCCCCGAGCTACGGGAGGAAGCGAGGGAGAAGCGGACCTGCACCCAGGGTTCATCGCTATGAGGGGCACGGGCAATAATGCGGGATGGGCATCTAATGGAGGCTCACCATCGGCCTAAACCGCCTACCCTATGGTGGGGGATTGCGGTGGAGCGTAGCTCCGTGAGCATACGAGGTGCTGCCTACCTTCACCCGACCAGTGCAGCCCAGGCTGGGAGGCACATCTTATCGAAGAGGACGGGTGGTAATAGTCCTGCA
The DNA here is from genome assembly GCA_027917425.1 of Gastrophryne carolinensis. Lineage (NCBI taxonomy): Eukaryota > Metazoa > Chordata > Amphibia > Anura > Microhylidae > Gastrophryne > Gastrophryne carolinensis. The sequence goes on along the minus strand of CM051242.1, from coordinate 22,552,344 downwards.
GGGCCGCAGGCTGTAAAAGCCCCGCTCACCTGCGAGAGCGTGATACTTCATGTCTTCGCAGTCAGCACTGCAGAGAAATCTGGGGATTTGTGGGAGGTCCCTGGGTATATGAAGGGCCGGGAGGAGCCTGTTTTTGCATGTCTGCAGTGAACAGCGCACTCTGGCGGAGGATTACCCACGTGTAAGTATTATATTGGAGCAGGACGTACTGTATGCTTAGAATAATACAATTTCCTTTCCTGGCTTTTAAGGGGCTGCCAAAAATGACTGAAGAGCCAAACAGACAACAGGGGTTGGTTGGCCACCTGCAAACAGCAGCTGAAAAGCCCAATACCGAGCAGAGGGACTTGCCTACCCACATTCATGTTTGCTGCCCCGCAGACTGGTTTGTGGGGTGGGCTTGCACAGTTCTGTGCGCATGGCAAATACCTATGATCGCTCTAAATCACACGCAGCAGAGATCTGGCAGCTGGAGCAAGGGAACCTGGAAGTAGGTACAAAGCTTCCAGCTGTGAATGAGCGATGGGCCCCTCTCATTGGGATGTACTTACAATGCCTAGCTGTGCGATTCGTTTATGAGAGCTCTCAGCTATCCTGGGACTGGATGTGTGTCAGCGACTGCCTTGCGTTATTATCCAGGTAAGATTTTTGACGGTATTGCAGGTGCTAACAGTAATGAGCAAATGCCTTGATTGAATAGGTGTGATCCATCTCCTAGTATTCAAATGTAACTTAGTGAACGAGTCCCTAAAGTCATGAGTAAGGACCCTATGTCCGAATGATAATGATGAAATAAAAGCTGGAACATTCTATATCTTTTAAACGCTGGCTGGCCTTCCTTTACTGAGATTACAATGCCTAGCTGTTCGCCCCTCCAAACATTTAAAACTGCATATGGCAGAAACCTTGTGCATCCTTCAACGCCAATGACATATATACCCAACATAAGTCGGTGGGCATGCATGCACCACTTGCCAATGCACATCGCTGGGCATATGGAGTCTGCTCTCCTGTGGGATTCATGAGCCCCACAAGTAATCTAGCATGTTTTTGAGCCTTCTACAGAGGTCCTGACAGGAGGAGTTTATACAGACCTTATACAGCCTTTGAACTGGAGTAACACTAACGACAGTATGGCTGTTTCAGGCTGCCAAAATTAACACATGGGTCAAAAAACAGACTTGCAGCTTCCACTAGAAGCGTGCAGATTTCGACAACCCATAGAAATAACCGGACTATTAAAAAAACAAAAAAAAAAAACAGACGAGATCCTGATATTGGAACGTTTTACTTTAAAGATCGGATCCATACAGTGCTTTAAATGAGCAAACCTTGCCCAGCAGCATGTGGATCAGCTGGTATTTGATAGGTGGCTACAAAGCAAAACTATAGGACGACCATTCTGGCATCACATGGGGAACTTGAAATCGCAGGAGAAAAAAAAATTGAATGAAAAAAAAAAAAAAAAAAAAAGCTCTCTAACTGCAAAGTTGGCCTCACCCATCAGGCATCCACTTGCTGGAACAATTTGTGTCCAGGGACAACCTATCGCTCATCTACTCCATGAGGAATGGGGGAGGGGGCTGTAGTAAATTCTACAGTCATTTTTGCATGAAACAAAACATGCGCAAGTCTACTTTGAGCAGATTATCCAATCGATCCAAGCATCCTGAATTATTCCGGATCGGCAACGTTCTTTACAGACATGCTTTCGCTGGTTGTGCTGATCGGTGAACTTCGCTGTGTAGAATTCTCGTTTGGTTGGTCGTCTTCAGCACCGGCCTCACCCATGAGGCAGGAGAATTTGCGGTCTCCAAACAAAAGGCTTATTCTTGCTTCGAAGAAGCCCTGGAGTTCAATTATCGACTGAACCACCGCTTTATCCTGTTAAGATCAAACAATATCAATAAGATGTCAGCTTTAAATATTTGGTTTGCCACAAAGTCGTAGCAATCACACAAATACATGTTACACAGATCAAGAATCCTTAATGTGGACCTAACCCGCTTAAATAGCAACTCGTGAAGCATCCAGATTAGGGAAACCCTGCCATACCTCCCTGGTGCCAGGACCTCCGGTACTCACCTAATCTGTGTGTGACAGCCTCTGCTAGAACAGGCCACAGAACAGGCCACAGAACAGGCCACAGAACAGGCCACAGAACAGGCCACAGAACAGGCCACAGAACAGCGATGTGTAGTCTATTTCAATCAGCTGTTAAGCTCCCATGTTTGGAGGAGAGAGGCATCTGTGCCGTGAGATCACAGACAAGCTATGTATAATGAGCCACTAGCAGGGTTTTTATCCCATGGGTAAGGACCAAAGGCCAGCATTTCAGTAACTGGGCCTTTACACTCTGAAGGCTAAATGAGTCTCCGCTGGCGCTGAGGAGGGATTAAAAAAAATAAAAAATAAAAAAAAAAACCCTCCTTACCTCCCCTTGGGACCCAGCACCAATCCCTTTGTAGGCCACAGCCAACTTGTATCTGCCACTTCATGCACATCCTTGCCCCCTATTCACATGAACAGACAAGCACAAAAGAGTGGAAGTCGCACTTCATGCAGCTGCCGCATGGGCTTTTGGAGATTTTGCTGAAACCTAGGTGGGGCGTTTTTTTGGCTGTAATCACCCCCCCCCCCCCCCCCCCAAGCACCAGTGTATTCACAATATACAGCCATTAAAACCATTTCCAATTGGCGACGGGCACGTGTTAATTAGGTTATGTATTTCACATTAGTGTTACTTTTCTTTTTACACTATAAATCGCAGCGTGGTATTTTCACATATTTCAGGAAAAGTGACAGCACCCGTTGCATCAAAAATCAACAGGGTGCAGCTGGGAAGGTGGAATGATCCTGTTATCTTGGCCGCCTTTACAGTTAAATGCATGCTGCAAGACTAACAAATGGGACACCAAAATCAAATTCCACCCTTGGTCCCCTCCATCAGTGACCAAGGGTGGAATTTGTGGCCTGAGTTAGCGGGCTAGAAGGCACGTGCATGGATTGCCGTTTGAATACGCGATTGGCCGATTACAAGTGTGTCGCTAACCAACATTATGGGGCTTTAAAGATGGCAGCAAGCATTAGGGGGATTCATGAACGTGCTGAACGTGTCTTACCTCTGCAAATTTGCTAACATTTCTGAACATCAGCCAGACGTCCTTGACAAACTCATCTGGAGCAGTGTAAAAGGGAGACATCTTTTGCTGGAGCTTGCTTCGAATAAGAGTCAAGTCAATTAAAGGGTCTTCACCCTAAAAGCCAAACAAAGCAGTGGTTACATCAAAAAATCTTAATGGCAGCGATGCTCTGCCCCTCTCCAAGACACGCAGGCTTCCTACCCCACCATAACTGCAGCGCTCCCTGTCCAGAATGTCCTGCGCCATGTGTGACCAGAACACTCCTCCCCCAGTCCTGCGCCATGTGTGACCAGAACACTCCTCCCCCAGTCCTGCGCCATGTGTGACCAGAACACTCCTCCCCCAGTCCTGCGCCATGTGTGACCAGAACACTCCTCCCCCAAACCATACAAGACACCAGAATTTCAAGGTATTTCTGCTAAAGTATCACTTTCTTGACAAGTTAGTTTTCTGTAAAATAAAAATACTGGTCAGTGTTCTGGGGTTCAGGGGGACTACAATTTATTGTCCGGGGAAAGTGAACTTCGCCATAGTCAAAATAACTTGTGGTTCATGAGAGCAGTCATGATGGATTACCTACAGTTGCCGACATATTGTGAGATGTATGACACAAAGCGCCCCCCCCCCCCCCGCGTCTCTCAACAGAAGCCAATGGGGCGGCAGACGCAGCAATCCCATCATGGCTGCTTCCATAAACTGAAATTATTTGGAATGGACTGTCCCTTTATTAGTGCATTGACCAGTTCTCCAACATTCTTGCCCAGATGCTGCCAAGGTTTAGAGGCACTGGTCACAAGTAGAGCAAGTAATACACCTCGGGGCATTCCAGATCACGAGGAAGGGGGGGGGGGGGGGGAACCAGAGGTATTTTTAGAGTTAGGCTCCCTTTTAAAAAAACCTATATACTCTGGGTTTTACCTCTAGCTAGACGTGTACCCGCGACTTTCTGAATGCCCAACGCAGGATGCCACCTGCTGACGGCATTCACTCCATTCAGAAATCCTTGCTGCATTGATGCCAGGGTGGCAAAAAACATAAGGAATGCTGCTGATTGACTAAGTGACCCTTGAACGCATCAAACAAGGAAGATGCGAGTTTATGGGTGACCTCGGGGGGGGGGGGGGATTAGGCATGCCCTGCCAGAAAGAAACAACCCAAGAAATTAAAATTCCTAGGTGCTCCTCTGACGATAAGCTTCTAGCCCTTGTAATCAGGTGATCCTGGAGCTGTGCCAGTGAACACTGAAGTGGTCTAAAGAACGAGCAAATGTGCTGCTTAGGTCAACTGCTCTATACTCATGCGACCCACTTACCCCGCGCCAATTTTGATAAAACCATCTTCTACTTGCCCAAGAGACTTTTTGAAATGGTAACCATGATCTATTGGTTGAAGACCCAGAGCTATATAAAACTTACCACTCCACTGGATAACCTGTGGAAAGGGCGGCACGGCTCATGACAAAGGAGCTCTAGCAGAACACGTTCACATTTCTGAAATAAAAACATTCCCAATAAGAAATACGAATGCATAAACAAAAAGCATTGCACTGATAATATTAGTGAAACAAAGGGGCAAGTAAAATGAATGGGCGCAGATTTAACATAATACATAAAGGCCTCCCTCAAATTACAAGGTTAGGTAGTTCCCCCCCCCCCCCCCCCAAGAGGCTTTTTAAGGCCAATCGCAATTTTACATTTTTCTCCAACAGCGAAACATACTTGGCTAGGGCTTACAAGAAAGCACTCATTTAGTTTAATCTCTTTATCAAGATTTTCAAATATAAAGAAATAAAACAATACAGGTATAAAAAGGTAAGGCCATACAAACAGTCAATCCAGGTTCCAGTACCACCCTCTTCTCCAGACGCAGCTGGGACATCACCAGTCCTCCCGGCCTACCCAGTCACCGACAAGCCATCCCCGACAATACACCGTGTTTGCATCTCATACCCCCGACAGAGTGTCCAAAGGGGTGTCTCCTATATTGCACCGTGCCGAGCCCCCCACCCGGGCACCTGGTACGCCCATCTATGAGGGAAGCGCAGTGTCCACAATGTATAGCCCGAGTCAGAGGCCAAGGGCTCTCCCTCAAGTCAGTCCCGGAGGCGGCAAGGGGGCCCGAGGCACATGTGCAGTGGCCCCATCACAAGCCGCAGCCCGGGACTGGAGAAAGACCGGGGGGGGGGGGGGGGGGGGGCGGCGCCCAAGGCGAGCTGCAGGGAGGGGGGAGGAACCCATCATGGAGAAAGAAGATGGAGGAAGACGAGAAAAAGGATGAAATAGAAAAAGAAAAGCACTAATTTACACAAACCTTTTGATCAACTGTGGACAGGGCAGTGGGATTGGCATCCATCGAAATAGCTTCTCCTTGACTAGTCTTTGGAAAATCTTGGCAGAGCATACACTTCCATTCGCCACTAAAACACAGATTTGGTAAGCCATTGCGTAATAAAAACCAGCAGCCCATTAGTTTAGACGCTTACAGGCGAGTACACATTTCCTTTTTGCTGTGTTACACCTTTCCTGCCATCTTCCATTCTGGGGCACCACCAGTAGCAACGCATAAGTTAACCTCAACCATAGGCAGGGAAGAAAAAAAAATAAAAAAATACAATTCTGTTAGTACTCACCTGTAGAATTGCTTTTACTATGCATGGCACGGCCTGCTTCAAGAAGTCCTTACGTAGGGGATATTCCACCACAAGGTGGCGTAGTGTACTGCAGAAGAGTTGTGGCTCCTCCCGACACCATATAAAAACAGGATCACCAATAGACCTCCCCAGTGTTGACAAGCAGTTATACAAGAAGCCGGGGAGATAATAAAGGTAAAAAAGAGTAACAACCCCAACTAACTTGGAACAATCACCATAAAGAGGCAACCAAGAATAACGATAAGGGTGGGGTGAAGCAGACCATGCCATGCATAGTAAAAATAATTCTACAGGAGAGTACTCACAGAATTGTATTTTTTCTATTGCATGGCACGGCCTGCTTCAAGAAGTCCTTACGTATGGGACGTCCAACAGCAGTGTCCGTAAGGTAGGGTGGGATCCCCAAAAAGTAGCAGCAGGCAGTTCAAACCACTACCGCCTGAAGTACCTTGCGGCCAAAAGCACTTGGAAAAGGTATGAACAGAAGACCAAGTTGCGGCCTTACAAACTTGTTCAACAGAAGCTTGGTGCTGAAAAGCCCAAGAAGCACCAATAGCACGAGTGGAATGAGCAGTAATCCGGAAAGGAGGAACCTTCCCTTTAGCAGAATAGGCCTGAACCACCGCCTGGCGAATCTTGCTGATAGTAGATTTAGCTGGAGGCAAGTCCTTCCTAGGTCCCGCAGGAAGAACAAAAAGCATCAGATTTCCTGAAAGACTCAGTAGCAACCAAGTAAAATTTCAGAGCCCTGACAACATCCAGAGAATGCAGGGTCCGTTCCTTGGAATTAGCAGGGTTAGGACACAAGGAAGGCAAGACAATGTCCTCATTGAGATGAAAAGCAGACACAACCTTGGGCAAGAAATCCGGCTTAAGCATAAATACCACCTTATCCTGATGCCACTCAAAATAAGGAGGTTTAATAGAAAGCGCCGCCAGCTCAGACTCGCCTGACTGAAGGGATAGCCGCCAAAAGGGCCACCTTAAGAGTCAGAATGGGTCATGCTGCCCCAAGGATAGGCTCAAAGGGAGGACCCTGTAGAACACCAGATTCAAGTTCCAAACCGGTAGCATAGGTTTATGTGGCGGACACGCATGAGCAACTCCCTGGAAAAAAATCTTAACCAACCGGTGATTGGCAAAGGATCATTGGAAAAAAATTGCCAGAGCTGACACCTGTCCCTTGAGGGTACTAAGTTGAAGGCCCGAATTTGTAAAAATTCCAGAATCCTGGGGATAGAAAACACTCGACAAGGAAGAGACTTGGACTCACACCAGGCAATGTAAGCATGCCAGACCCTGTAGTAGATAAAGGATGAGGACTTCTTCCTAGCCCGAATCATGGTATCAACAACAGAGGCCGGCAACCCCTTTTCCATCAAGATGGAGTTTTCAGCAGCCAAGCCGTCAAAGCCAGCGTTTGTAAATTGGGATGGCACAGTTGTCCCTGAGTGAGCTGATCTGGATCCTTGGGCAAGACATACTGATCTACTGCCAACTGCACGACGTCTGCGAACCACACCCTCCTTGGCCAACAGGGGGCCACCAGAATGGCTGGTACCCCTTCCTGGGCTTCCTTGCGCAGCACCCCCAGCCGAGACGTCCCCCTGCTCAGGGAGTCACCCAACTGGGAAGGGAAGTGTGCAACCCAGCCTGGGCCGCAATGATATCTTGGGCGCACGGCACACACACCGCGGCACTATCACTCAAAGGGGATGCCTCGCACATGGCACACAGCCGGGATTGACCCGAAGGACCCCCAAAAGCCTCCATATGGTGATTAGCACAGGTGCAATAGGCCAGCACAAGGGTAAGGGCTAATAAAAAGCCACCCAGGATGCCCCCCCCCAAGGGATGCCTCCAGAAGAGCCAGTAAGAGAGAGATAAGGGGGGGGGGGTAAGGAGCAGAACTGGGAGAAACCACAACCCACAGTTGTCCCGCCTGAAAGACATAAGTAAAAAAGCACATAAGCATCCCGCAGCCCATGCCCCAAGGAAACAAAACCCCAAAAGGGGACTCACGGACCAAGGAGACAGAAGGAGCACCAAGCCGCCAGACCACGAGAGGAAGCGACACAGTAAACCGCCGCAGCTCAGGAAGGACGAAGGGCACCAGACGCGCAGCAGGATCAAAACAGATCCGGCAGAAGAACCTCGAGGGGCAGGCCGCAGGGGGACGATGCGATACGCGTCATCCCTCCCCCCCCCCCCCCCCCCAAGAGCACAAAAGCTGCGCTCACGTGACCGCACAATCACACAGGGCGCGAAAACGTTAAAATACAATTTCACTTAAAAAAACACCTCGCCACCGCCGCCCCCTGAGCACACGCCGAGGGGGGAGGACCCCAGAAACCAAACAAGGGGTATAACCAGAACACAGTGCCCAAAACACTCACCCCCTCAGAAGCTAGGACAGGAACTACGCATCCCTATTAGGCTCACCATAAAGCCTATAAGCGGCTACCCTTTGTGGTACAGGGTCTGCAGCTTGGAGCAGCGCTCCTTGAGAACCTGACCCTAGTGCTCCTCTACCCTCATCCGATCAGTCAGCCGAGGCTGGGAGGCACAGAGGGTCCGGAAGCAGGTGGAAATAGACTTGCAGGGCTGCAGGCTTGGTTGCCCCGCTCACCTGCGCAACAGAGCCATCTTCTATCTTCGCAGTATCACTGCAGAGGAAAAAACTGGGGAGGTCTATTGGTGATCCTGTTTTTATATGGTACCGGGAGGGGCCACAACTCTTCTGCAGTACACTACGCCACCTTGTGGCGGAATATCCCATACGCAAGGACTTCTTGAAGCAGGCCGTGCCATGCAATAGGAAAAAAACTCTTGTCTGGCCTATATAGGGCAGGTTGTGGCAGGACATCCTCCGTTAATTAAAAAGCAGTGCAGCCACAGCCCCAGGAGGGGAGAAGGCTAACCCACGCATAATGGCCTTGATTCACTAAGAGTTGAAAAAATATTTAATGGTAGTAAAAACATTCAATTCATGGGAAAAAAGCCCGAGATGTCACTGTTAGTGAATCACCAGATAGGAAAACAATGAAAGTCAATGGCACTTATTTACGCCTTGAACTTTTACTCCTTGCATTGAACTTTTTACCTGTAGTAAAAAGCGCCATTGACTTTCATTGTCTTCCTATCTGGCGATTCAATAACAGTCAAATTCTCAGGTTTTTTTTTTCTCAAGAATTGAATTTTTTTACTACCATGAGAAACTTTCAACTCAACTAGTGAATCAAGGCCATTCTGTGCAACTAGAAACAGTGCAGTAAAACTAAAACCATGCAGAAGGCATCAATCGCCAGCAATGCAGTCGTAACACAACAGTAGGGCAGGTGTGGTGGGTGCCCCTGAATGGAAGAGGACGAGAAAGGAAATTTACCAGCAAGTACACAAATTTCCCTTCTCATCTTTTCCGTTGCAGGGCCCCACCAGTAGCAACGCGTGGGATGTCCCAAAGCAATACCCTCAATAAGGGTGGGACTGTGCAAGAACAGCCAACTGCGTCAACCTAAGAACAACGGCACCGACACCTCGAGCTTAGACCCCCAGAGAGGTGTTCACCACCGTCTGCAACACCTTATGCCCCAGAGCGGCATTGGCAGGTGCCCTGACATCAAGTCTGTAAAACTTGGTGAAGGTGTGGAGAGACGGTCAGGTCAAGGCCTCGTCTGGTGCTGGAAAGCCCAAGGCGCGGTAATCACCCTGGTGGAGTGAGCGGTGACCCCGAGTGGGCGCTGACTTCCCCTTGCAGACGTCTGATCCATCTACCAAGAGTACTGCACTGCAGTGTAACGGGAAAAAAAAAAAAAAAAAAAAAAAAACACAACATCTTCAGTCCCTTATATAGGGACACAGTGCCTTTATATGGTTGGAAGGAGCTAGTTTTTTTTCTATCTTGCAGTCCCAGTGTATGGCTAAAATTAACCCACGTGTGGCTACTGGTGGTGCCCCAGAATGTTAGAGAAGAGAAAGCACAATAACTGCAACACTGAACATGTGAAAATAGGATATATAGTACTGCCCTGGCAACAGTAATCCTGCACAGCTGATTGGATTTTCGGCAGAGGTAAATTCTGGAATAGGTCCAGACAGTTCCATTCCCACTCAAAACACCACCCCTGCATACTATTCTGCCACTTCACATTACCGATGACTGGCCACACGTTTCATTCATTACAATGTAGGGGGCATGTGGAGGACTGGCAACCCCCTCCACTGTAGTGAATTGAGCAGGTGCAGCCTACTGACTGATCACTGACTGATGTGGTGGAATGGCCAAGATTATATTGGTCTCAATCAAATATTAGATCAAATTCCAGAAACAAATAGGCGAGTGAAAATCGTGACAAAAGCTCTGATATAACATTCCATATAGTATCCAACGTTTCGGGAGCATATTAGCCCCCTTCCTCAGGGAGGACTGCAAAGCTTTGCTACAAGTCAAAGTAAAACTCCCTGTTTAAGCGCACACCAATATCCACAAGCTTATTCTTGGGAACAGTGTAAGATTAGCTGTTGTACAGAAACTCAAATTACATGTAAACGTATTATGTATCCTAAGCAATGTGGCTTACTTTGCTTCAATTTATAGTTTGTGGCTGAACTGGAAAGTATGTGCCATGGGGAGTCATGAGCATACTTTTATATTAGCATATGAGCAGCATAAAAGGAATATACATGGAAGCCACTATGTACATCAGCTATCACTCGTGCTCATATGCCAGCCACAAAATCTTGTTCAAAACACCAAGCATGTAAGCAGAACTTAGGCCAAATTTCAATCAAATAGATGTGGGGCATATCACAGTCATAGAAACATAGAAGGCTGACGGCAGAAGGAGACCATACGGTCCATCTAGTCTGCCCTTATGTGTATACTGTATGTTCTCTGTATCTTAGGATAGATGTGTGCTTATCCCAGGCATGTTTAAATTCAGTGACTGTTGATTTTTCAACTACCTCTGCTGGAAGTTTGTTCCAAGCACCTACTACTCTTTCTGTAAAATATTTTCTAACATTGCTCCTGATCTTCCCCCCGACTAGCTTCAGGTTGTGCCCTTGTTCTATCATTAAGCTTCTTCTTAAAAACACTTCCCTCCTGAACCTTATTCCCTCCTGTCACATATATAAAGGTCTCCATCATGTCCCCTCTCTCCCTTCTTTCCTCCAGACTGTACAAATTAAGTTCTTTAAGTCTCTCCTGATAAGTTTTAAGCTTAAGTCCTTCCACCATTTTCGTTGCCGGCCTTTGGACACGTTCTATTTGAATAATGTCTTTTTGCAGGTAAGGTCTCCAGAACTGCACACAGTATTCCATCTGTGGCCCCACCAGGGCTCTATACAGCGGCATCACAACCTCCCTCTTCCTACTGGTGATGCCTCGAGCTATGCAGCCGAGCATCCTGCTTGCTTTTCCCACTGCCTGGCTACACTGTCCACTCATCTTGCAGCTATCAGTAATCAGTATCCCTAAATCTCTCTCCTCCGAGGTCCTGGATAACACAGCGCTGCCCATACGGTGCTCAGAGCCGGGATTCCTACTACCCAAGTGCAGGATTTTACATTTAGAGACATTAAACGCTAGTTTCCACAGTTTTGACCATCTATCCAGTAAAGCTGAATCATTTTCCATGTTGCAGTCGTTCCCAGCCAGTAGTGCGAGTACCAATGGTGATAGCCAGGTCACAAACTGATCTGTAACCAAACCCAATTTGCAACCATCTAAACTTTACACAAGTCACCTTTTGGAGCAGCTCTGTATATGTGAAGCAAAATAGCCGAGAACTATATATGTGCATTTCATACACTTTATATGGTTAATTAGGTCTCTCAACGTGGTTTTGACAACCCATCCACGCACCACCCAGGAGATATTTAGTAATTTAGAAAATGGAAAAAACGGTACTTGATGAAAAAGGTTTGGGAATCCCTGATCTAGAGCACCGTTTAAGCTGCAGCACAATACCCCAGTAAGTACTCTTTCAGGGGTGCCCGACAGGTCTGGTAGATTATTATAACAGTTAAACATGCCTTCTTTTCTTTAAAAAAGGTACATGTCGTCTGTGGCCTACTTATTTTGGCAATATTTGCAATTGATCCCCCTCTCGGGAATAACTTCATGTTGCTAGGTGGTACTTGGCGTAAAAAGGTTTAAAAATCACTGACCTAGAGACTGCAGGCTTCCCTGCCATTTAACAGATACAGTGCAAGACTAGATAAAACAGAATCAGTAAGCTCAAACCAATAAGAAAAAATAAAATTAAAACTTGAAGTCAAGAGAAAGTTTCTTTCAACTATTACTATATCATTGTACCAATGTTCATTACAAAAGAGCCCCTACTCCATATTGGCCATTTAATATAAAAGCAAATATGGGAATAAAAAAAAAAAATCTGCAGTTTGTCAGGCCACTTCTTTCTACAGGGCAGCAATACAGAAGAAAGCAGCAACTACATTTGTCAAGGCTTCACTAAATCAGAAGTCCTGTAGAAAGGGGGTGAAACATGGAAAAAGTTAACTTTTTAACAATGTAGCTTAAAACCACGTTCGCCATTAGTGAGTCTGCAAACCCAAAAGTAAAAACACACACCACACACCCCGACATACCTTGCCACCTCGACAACTGGAAGATGGCAATCCCTGTGGAAGGTTGTTTTGCACTGGCCACATGCAAGCACCGCACCGTCTTTCTGGCACACTTTGCAGCGAGCCGTTGGGGTGGTTTCCGGTAACCCCAGAGCGCTTGCTTCAGATGGAACGCCATCGCTGACAACATTTGGAGGGCGCACTACTGGTACTGAAGTCTCTGATGGGCCCTCGGGCTGTACAGGTTGTTTTGGCTCACCGGTTACTGCAGGAATTCCAATGCCCGTTTCCATGGCTTCCTCCTGCCAAAATTATACACAGCCCGAATCAATACGAAGACAAGCAGAAAGGTTCAATTGCAAGATGTTAAAGTGCATACTATAGTAGGACGCCCCGCAGTGTGAAACCCGCCCGGGAGTCACCGGTAAACTCACCTTCTCACGCTCCTGCAACGCTGCGTTCGCCGGATTTCCTGCAGCTGTGCCCCCACTCCTTTCTGAATGGCTGGGGGCAGGACCACTCAGTGTGAAAACCAGGGATGCGGCCAGCCGTCGCATGCAAGTCATCCAACCCTTTTGAGATCAGCCAAATGACGATCTCAAAAATGTACAGGGTGGGCCCGGCCTTTCATCAACAGGGTGGGGCGATGGGGTAAAAAAAAAAAAAAAGGTTTCCAATTGCTTTAAGTGGTAGGTAAGAAGCTAGTGGATCATCTTCATAACCAATCTTGTTTTGAAATTGCAACACATAAGCTCTAAAAATACCCCCTTGATTTTTCCACTATATACATCACTGCTGACTTGCCACAAATTTCCAGAGCATTTCAGTAAAGACATCCCAGATAATTCTAACATGTTTCCTATATACAAAGGAAGTATAAGCAAAAAGATGGGAAGGAATTAAAGGATTGACATCCACTGAAAAGTGGATGAAAACCTGTATGTTGGCCATATCTGGTTCCCTATGGCATCCCGTGAAGTGAATCCCCTTAAACAGGGAAAGTCCAGGTAGGTGTAGGTGAGTTTTTCTTTTTAATTTACTTACGTAAATGCAAACTACCTGCAATCTGTTGCTATTGTCAATGCTACACCATGTCTGGACCTACAAGGAGAGAAGTGAGCCCTGTACAAATAGATCTCTGCTGTTGGGCATGTGTAAAGTTGAGTGTTCCCTCACCTCAGCAATGGCCAAAGCAGCAGTGTTCTGTGTGTACAGGACTCACTCTTCTTGGTGTAAAGATTCCCACAGGCAAGCATACAAAAAAAAAAAACAAAAAAACAAAAAAAAAAAAAAAAAACTGTGCACCGTATGGCTGACCAAAAATGATTACCTTCACAACAGGGTCTCCCGCGGCTCCAGCAGCACCACCAGTGTTTCCTCGCTCAATGACAATTAAGTTATAATCTTCATTTGTATTTCCAGGAAAAACTTTGAAAACTGGTGGCTGGGTGGCGGGATTCAGGTCAACATCTAGTCGTTCCAAACTGACTCGAGGAACTTTCTTCAACAATTCATTGACATCCCCACCTTCTGAAGAGCGTCCCCTGGAAAAGCAGAAATACATAGTCTTCATACGTAATGGCTTGCCACAGCTAAATAAGAATTCACATTTTCTGGTCTATACCTTTTCTGTCCACCAAGAGAGTCCAGCCCAGAAGATTCACCCTCTAAAAAGAAGAGAACAAGCTTAAAAACTATGTTCAAAGTTATAAACTCGTGTTGTTACAATGTTTCCTACAGGTACCAATGACTGTCAATGAAGTCTGATATTCTATTAAAAGCAACAAATGTGAATTGTCTCCTTGGTTTGTATTCATGAACTTTCAGTAAAACTATTGACATTAATATAAAATGCTACCTACCAATATGTGGCTCAGTTAAGCGACTGTTTCATACAGACCAGTTCCAAGAAGTCAACTACGTGCCAACTGTCTTGGAAAATCTAGCTCTGCATTCGGCTCCCATGATTTAGCCGAGGTCCGTACCCCTGCGCAACTCATCACTGCCACACTGCTATCTTAAAGAGACACTAAAGTCATATGCATTTTTGCCTTCCCCCGGTTGCACAGACCCTGAGGCGGGTTAAAGTGAAAACTTAAACCTATCCGCTCCTGGCAGCCTTCCTTAAAGTGGACCTCCATAATGACTCTGCACCAGACCAGGGTAGGCAACTTTGTATGTGACCCTTAGGGTTACCTAGACTGCACAAAGAAAATCCAAATATTAACAGTTGAGCCCCAACAGCTTATTAATTGTTACAGCATTGTCAGCTGTTGTATATCCGATCTGGATGTCTATGGGGTGGAGGATGCAGCAGCACTAAAAGACGGCCCACAAACTTCTGCAGAGATGACAGACGGACTGGGAAAAAAACAAAAACAAAAGACATCCCAGTGGCTCGAGTCAATAAGAGGCGGTTCACAATCTTACAACCACTACGAGCAGCATCTGTATTATGTGGAAACAAAGCTGGCTGCAGTCAGCACAGGAATCACTACAGGGGAGCCAGAGCGTGATCTTGAAGAAAAACTCATGCTTTCCAAAGAACCCTGCACTAACGGAACCTACAACTGGGTTAAAACGCCTTACCTCCACGGTCGTAATCATCCATTGTCTGCAAAGAAAACAAACAAAAATCATTTTCTCCAATTTATAGCTTTACAATTACTACTATAAAAAAACAATATTTAGACCAATTGTTAAAAAGGAGGTCCCCATAACGATTTGACCTTTAAGAGGTGTCCCAGTTCTGACCCAACAGCCCTTCAATAATCAGGACTGTAAGTCTACCCTTGCGGGCATTTCATCACAGGTTTGCTCGATATATTCTGCAAAGCCTACCTGCATTAGATTCCCTTGAACTCCTATTCTCCCTGGCCCCGTTCTTGACCGGTTCTGTACCATCGGATTGAAGTTTGTAAGAGAAGTGAGAACTTGAGAAGTGGAGTTGTGGGATGCAGTGGTTGCTAAGACACCAGTTTTGTCAGATACAATTTTACCTGCAAGCAAAACATTTAGACAAAAGGTGTGTAAAAAAATGAAAAAAATCTGCAGTTAAAATCTTATTCTATATTTTTAAGCTGGGTGAAAGGCTCATATACACAGGGCCATGAACCAGCAATGCGAAACAGGCAAATATTATTCTGAGCATATTTCTTATCCTGTTAAGTGACCCTCAAGTTTTATTTATCTAGCGTGTCACTTTAAAGCAGTCCAAAAAGCAAAAAAGTTCAAAAATACAAGACCAGAGGACTTACATACTGGGCGCAGGCATGGACGCCCCCACAGCACACAGCTGACTACTGTTGGTTATGCTGCCTTTGCCAGCCACTTTCAGGTTCACGTGCAGTAAATCACGCTACATGAACCATTTGGAACTGCAGATCACTGACATCAGTCTTATTGCTTATTAAGGACTTTTTAAATTTTCACTTTGCGGGAAAAAAAAAAAAAAAAAAGACTTTTGGCCTGCTTTAAGACACCTTAGGAGGAATAAAGTCCATGGTAAGAAAGCAAAGACTAGCAACACCAAGCCCTTTTTGTAACACCCTTTGTATTGGTGCGCATTCTTCCAGTATTGTGTATATGGATAATTAGTGGATAGGACCTCCAGTTGAATACATTTTTCGGTTACAAGGCCGCCATTCAAATTTCTGGTTAGTGTTTTTATAAAAAAAAAAAAAATTAGGCAAAGGCATTAAATAAAACATTTTGGAGGACTGGGCTCACTTTAACGCGGACCAAAAACCCACATTTTAACTAGCGTCCCCTGAATTGCTCACGCTATGAGTACAATTTGCCAAATTTCACCGCTCCTGCCTCACTCTAACCCCAGATAATAGCGCCCGTTCAGCTGTAAAGCTCCGCCTCCTCCATTCATTGCCACTGTTATGTGTAGCAAAGAGGGCATGCCACACCTATGCAATGACTGATTGCCTGCCATCTCACACCGATGGACAGCAAATAAATCACTGTTCCAGGACAATTTTAAAAGCAGAAATCTCCATTTCTAGTTATACACCCTAATAGGGGAGTATTGGCAGGGGAGAGGCTTTGGCCAAATGTTTTTACAATTCAGTGGGTTTTGGTCCACTTTAAGCCAATGTCAGCTAAGGTGACAAGCCACTTTTTATCTTGCTCACAGAAACAGATCGACAAAAAGTCACTGGCGTTTGCCTGTAGCGCTACAAGCAAGCCGTTATTAGCCAGGTATCAATACATCTACGGCTAGAGGTTTTTTTCTCAGAATTACATTTGTGAAATGCTGGAGTACTGAACATATTTCAGATGAAAGTTTGACTTTAATGTGTACCAAAATACTGCAGATGGAATTTTAATTAACAATACTTACCAAAGAACTCTGCATGTTTGGTCCAGGTTTCTGAATCCCACTGGAACCTCAAATCTCCTAATGGTTCAACCTGATCTACAGCAATTTTCAAAGCATGGTGCAGCTGAAAGTAGATCTAACAAGAAACAATTTGTTTTACGTGATCTGTCAGTATAGTTAGTAGACCCACAACCTCAATTAAACAAAGGGTTATACGCAAAGCACAATCCTTTATACACAGGGCAAGCAATGTGTACAGTGGCTACAGGGCAAGCAATGTGTACAGTGGCTACAGGGCAAGCAATGTGTACAGTGGCTACAGGGCAAGCAATGTGTACAGTGAATGATCACCCAGAAAAGTGGTGCAATGGTGCCAGGGAGATTACAGTCTTAGAGTTAGTATTAAATAAAATCGGTCATTACCAATTTTTTGGAAAGCAACAGGGCTGTGTTGTTGCTGCTCTCGAGAGCCCAGGTGGCAAACCGCAGAATGTGCTCCTGATGTTTCTGCAATTTAGACATATTCCAGTGCTGCTTCTCTAGCTTATCCTGCTGTCCCTCGGTCACTTTCTAAAAGAAAGAAAAAAAAGTAACTGGATTTAGATACAGCTCTGGAACTCCTTTAAATTGCTAAGGCTGCACTGGATTCTCTGTATATTTAAGAGGTTTCACTTGGCTCTTAAAGAGAACAAACCCCAGGGCAGCAGTTAGCCTTCCCCCAGGGCACCCCAAATCGAGATGCCCCACTTTGTGGACCCCCCGGGTTAGCTCAAAATTTTGCCCTGGCTACCATGGCGATGTAAACAATGATGGCTACATCCGCAGCATCTCTGGGCACTCACACACCCAGCCTAAAGGGAAAGCAGGGCTGCAGCCATTTCTGCTCCCTATTGCCGAGCTCCGTCAATAATATGCATTGCATAGGTCACCGACAGGACTAAAGCCTGAGCATGCGCCATGGAACTGGGGAAAATACCATTTTGTGAATACTCACCTGTAAAATGGATATTATAAGTATGTCACACACCCCGCTTCAAACATTATTACACCTGGGTTACTCCACCAGCAGGTGGCGACGTTGCAGAGAAGTCTTGAAAAACGAGCCCCTCCTGGTCTATACATACCTGGGACCTCCCACTTATTCCCCAGTATTCAAACAGCAGTAAAGACAAGGTACCAGGGAAAAAAACCATTGGCAACCCTCAAACTGTAAACGAAGCTTCACCCTATAAAGAATCCAGGATACCAAAAAGGGCGGGTGAAGCGGGGTGTGTGACATACTTATAATATCCATTTTACAGGTGAGCATTCACAAAATGGTATTATTCTAAGTATGTCACACACCCTGCTTCAAACAATTATTACACTTGGGACATCCAAAAGCAGTGTCCACAAAGGGCGGGTATCCAACAAGGCAATAATGCAAAACTCAAACCACCGCAGCTTACAGAACCTTGCGGCCAAACACAGCATCCGCTGAAGCCCGCACATCAACCTTGTAAAAACTTGGAAAAAGTGTGAACAGAAGCCTGATGCTGAAAAGCCCAGGACACCCCAACAGCACGAGTAGAAAGAGCACTGAAACGAAAAGGGGAAACCTTCCCCTTGGTAGAATAGGCCCCAATAACAGCCTGACGAATCCATTTGCTAATGGAAGACTCAGCGGGAGCCAAACCCTTCCTAGGCCCAACAGGGCACCACGAAAAAGACATCAGTCTTACGAAAAGGAGATGTAGTAAACAAACAGTACTTCACACAGCGTACCACATCCAAACAGTGCAAACCCTCTCCTTGTCATTCCTAGGCTTAGGACACAAGGAAGGAAGAACAATGTCCTGGTTAAGATGAAAAGCAGAGACCACCTAAGGAAAAAAAGTCCGGTTTGAAGCAGAAAACCACTTTGTCTTGATGTCTCTCAAAGTGAGGAGCCTGAACCGACAAGGCTGCCAACTCCGAAACGCGCCGAACCGAAGTGATGGCCACCAAAAAGGCAACCTTCTGAGTCAGAGTACAAAGAGCAATAACCTGCAAAGGCTCAAAGGAGGGGCCTGAAGTGCAGAAACAACCAAATTCAAATCCCAAACAGGGAGCAAAGGCTTCCTAGGAGGCCGCAATGCGAGACCCCCTGGAAGAAAGTCTTGACCAAAGGAGGAAACGCAAAGGACTTTTGAAAAAAAAAGACGGACAAGGCAGCAACCTGCCCCATTAAGATACTCAGCTGAAGACCAGAGTCCAGCCCCGAATGAGGAAATTCCAAAATCCTGAAAACAAAAAAGACCCGACAGGGCAAAGATCTAGCCTCACTCCAATCCATATAAGAGCTCCAAGTCCTATAATAGATAGTAGAAGAGGACCTCTTCCTGGCACTAATAAAAGTCTGAATAACAGATCCGAAAGACCTTCCTCCCCTAAGAGGGAGGTTTCAGCAGCCAGGCTGTCACAGCCAGCATTGGTAAATTGGGGCAACGCAGTTGACCGTGTGTGATAAGATCCAGCATAAGAAGCAGATCGCACCGATCCACCGCCAGACAAACGATGTCTGCGAACCACACCCTCCTTGGCCACCTTGGAGCCATGAGAATGGCGGGAACCCCGTCCAGGGCCAGCTTTCGCAACACCTTGCCTAGCATGGGGATCGGCGGAAACAAATAAAGGAACCCCAGGTCCCCCCAGCTCAGGGACATGGCATCCACCGCCAGAGGATCCTGAGAGAGCGACACGAATGTCGGAAGCTTGTGAATGTGACGAGAAGCAAACAGATCCACCTCCAGCGTCCCCCACCGGAGACCAAGCTCGTCCAGATAGGCCACAATGCAAATCCCCTGAGCTCTGAAAAGGGCCATCACACCCGCCAACACCTTGGAGCCGAGGTAGGGCCGAACGAAGAGCCACAAATTGAAAATGCCGATCTTCCACCACGAAGCGAAGAAATCATTAGTGAGCCAGAATATATGAATATGAAGATAGGCATCCTTGATGTCTATGAACGTCATCAAATCCCCCTGCCGCAGAGAATTGATGGCAGAACGCAGAGGTTCCATGCGAAACCTCCGGGGAAGAATAAACACATTGAAGAACTTCAGATCCAGGATGGGACAAACCAACCCGTCCAGCTTGGGCACTGTGAAGAGATTGGAATAATACCCGCGGCCCACCTCCGAAGGAGGGACCGGGCAGATGACTGCCATATCCAGAAGATTCCTCACCGCCGCCAGGAGCCCCTGCGCGGCCAAAGGATCTGAGGACACACGAGACCAGAAAAAAAACCTTAGAGGAGGTCGGTACTCGAACTCCAGCTTGTAACCGGCCGACACCACCTCTCGGATCCACCTGTCTGAGACTGGTCCCACAACCGTCCCCCCACCCGCAAGGGTGAGGGCACCCCCTCATTGTTGAGCGGGCTTGGCAGTTGGTTTGGGTTAGGCACCCCAGGAGTGAACGGGACGGCCACGGTCTCAACCCCTGTTCCAGCTTGCACCCCTGGGGCCGTAAAGCCTGCGCCTCTGTCAGCTCTGGCTCCCCGAAAGGAGGAATTAAAAGAGGCCGCCCCCCGAAAGAAACCACGAAAGGTCTTGCACTGAGGTAACTTACCTCCCTTGGCAACCAAATCCAATTTCTCACCAAACAGGCGCAAACCCAAAAAAGGAAAGAGCCGTAAGCGACTTCTTAGAATTAACGTCAGCAGTCCATAGCCGCAACCACACCGACCGTTGGATAGCCACCAACAAGGCCGTGGTCCTGCCACACATCACCATGGCGTCATCCTGAGCGGCAAGGACAAACAAAACGAAGGACTCACAACGTTTGAGAGCAAGGAACTCATCACAAGTAGGATCAGGGTCCGCACATAACCCCTGACAATGGACCTAACCGCCTACAACAAGAAGCCGAAACACAAGCAGGCCTCAAAGCCGAACCCGCACAGGTAAAACCATAGCAAGCCAGCTGGACAATCCGGCAAACTTCGCCATCCTTAAGGGTAGTCGTGTCAGGAGAAGGCAACACCGCCATGTTAGACAGCCCCAAAACCGGAGCATCAACCTCGAGAGGAAAAGCCAACGCTTCACCAAGTCCGCTGGAAAAGGATACTACTTATCCCAACCAGGCAGAACACCAACGAGACGCGTAGGCTGCTCCCATTCCTTAAGGACGACATTCTCAAAATGTCGTTGACAGGGAAACTCCAAACGCGGCTTGGCCACAACAAACAAATCACCCGGGAGGGTTTAAATCAAAAACTTCAACATTTGAGTCAATATGGAAGGGATGTCAAATACCGTCCCCACCGCCTGGTCACCCTCAGCACCAAACAACTGCAGGACCACAGGGTCGTCCAGTTCCTCTAGAATCTCACCAGCGGGCACAGGTGTTGAGACCAATTAGTCTATGTGCATGCACTGTGGGACATCTGCATTTTTTGGACTCTTTTCTATTGTTTAAGGAATAATAAATTTAATTCCGTTTGCTCAGTGCCATATATATCTGTAAACCTCCAGAATCTCCCCCTCTCAATCGGGGGGCAATCTGACCAATCCAATGCCTCAATAACATCCACGTCTGAGTCCGGCGGAAACGGGGACAAGTGTTTCCGCTTAGCCGGAAGCCTGCTGAGCAACCACAGCGGAAATATTTTCTCGAGGCTAGCCAACCAGGCGCATACCTCGGATTGCGAATCCCCACCCATGACAACGCCACACGGGGTCCGGAACAGGCTGGGAGGTGTAGGGGATGACACGGGCGGCGAAGGGCCAGAGAACCGGGGAGCCGGACTGGCGCTCAATGAACCCCTGCGCACATGGAATGCATATAATGACATCATCCCCCGAGAGCATAGCTCCACAACCCCCACACAGCCTAGATTGCCCCGAAGAGCCAATTCCGGTATCCTTGGAAGCCTCCATATGGTGAAATTATGGTATTCGCAACTACCCAGGGATTTACGCAGTATGCAACCCGGGATGCCCCTTAAAGTGGACCATCACCCTCGGGTGATCGGCCCGGGAATCTATAAGATTCCCGGGCCGATCACCTCCCTCCCCGTGGGACATCCGAGATCGGGATGTCCCGCGGGGTGACACCCCCCAAAACCCCCAAACCTTAGTTTCGGCGGCGGCCGGCGCCGCCTCCCTCGCGCCCCTCTAGGCGTGCGCGCCCCCGCCTGTGAATGGCCGGCGCGGGGGCGCGCGCGTCAAGAGGGACGCGCGGGAGGCGGCGGAGCCACGGACAAGCGGCTGTCAAATCGCTTGTCCGTCGGCGCTGGGAGCGGTGAGTTTTTAGGGTGATCGGGGGGGGGGGGGGGGTTCACACAGCGGGGCAAGACCCAGGATAGTCAAAATCCTGGGTGTTGGTCCACTTTAACAATTAAAGTCCCGGGAGGATTATTTTTTTAAATCCCTTAATAGAATCCAATTTTAAACCAGACTAGCCAAGTATATCAGACCGGGAGACCCAAGCAGCAAGGGTATCCCAGGATCTGAAACAAAAGAAAGACCATAATCAGCTTTCAGAGAAAAAGACGCAAGTAATAAGGAACACAGCGCATGCACACACACACAGAAAAATATCAATTCATTGCAGGTGTACAGCCAGATACTCCACAGACAACAGCAAATAAATATATATAGATATATGAATATAATAAAATAGCAACCAATTCATTGAAGAATTACCGTCAGACGCCAAAATAATAAGAGATATATAGATATATACACGGGATATCAGAATCCCTGCAGAATGGATAATATGCCTGGCGGCAGAAATACAGCGCCGGGAGGCTCAAGAGGCAGTGGGGGCGCGACTAGCATACACATAAAGCGCAAATAGACACAGGCCGACGGACATGGCATCTGAGGCGGCGAAAGACGAGCAGGGAAGCACAGGCGAGAAGAAGGGCGGGCCGGAGAACACGCGCAAAGCGCTCCGGCCCCGCCCCCCCATAGCGGGCCGCGGCAGCGCGCAGCCCCGCCCCCCTGGCCCGTTACCTCAGAAGCAACCGCCGGAGAAGATGGCGGCGGCGCCTCCAAGGACATAATAAAGAGACAGCGTGCAGCAACGCTGCCACACAGGCGCCTTAGTCATCCACCGGCCCGCACACAAACACCAGCAGTCAGGGCCAAACAAGTAAAACACTGTCATACGATAGATATCACCCCTAACAAAAGTCACCCCCCCACAGCGAAGGGAGAAGGGACACTACCAAGTAGGGGAAGAGGAGACTAAGGGGGGTATGACGGGACGGGGCATCCCAAATCCGGATCACCAGCCGGATAACCGTGTTGCCCCACGTGTGGGGTCTAGCAGAGGAGTTACGCTCCTAGGCACCAGAAGGTGCCATCTACCGTTTCCCAGCCAGCAGCCAAGGCTGGGAGGCTTCCGGTTTAACAATCTAGGCATATAGACACAGACTGGGCAGAAATAGACCATGGGGGGTTGCTGGGGTGTTACCCCGGCTACCTGCAAGCAGGAGACTTCATTCTTCTGTCTTGTCACCATCTTGCAGAGAAGAACACTGGGGAATAAGTGGGAGGTCCCGGGTATGTATAGACCAGGAGGGGCTCGTTTTTCAAGACTTCTCTGCAACGTCGCCACCTGCTGGTGGAGTAACCCAAGTGTAACCCAAGTGTAATAATTAATGTTTGAAGCGGGGTGTGTGACATACTTAGAATATGTATAATTTTTATGGGCGATAGGAAGCCCAGTCCAGCTATTTTGTTACTATACATATACTATGACATGGATAAATGAGAACTTTCACACTGAAGGGACTACATACAAGCACAGTGAGCAACTACAACTACTAGACAAGAGAGAATTACAAAACAAAAACTTGAAATACAAACCTGCATATCACTGACGAGGAGCTTGCCGCGCTTGTTAAGCTCTTTCATAATTTGCAAGATGGCCATTTTAACATCGACTTGTAGCCTCTTCTGCATGTCAATCACTTGACGAATCCTACAAGATGTTCCAATTTAGTCTTTAGTCCAGGAAAGTAGCCAGTAAATATCTACAGTACTTAGGCTTTGGGAACACTGGTATAGGAGGCGGCTGAGCAGAATACACGGAAGGGGGGGGGGGCCACACAAGAAAGGGGTCCCAAGCATCTACTACAGTCACTGAGAAGAGCTAGTGATACAACATGTGACACCCAATAAATAAAAGCACGTATTCACAAAGATTTATGGGTCATAAGACCAAGCATCCAATCAAAGCGATCCAGCAGCAGAACAAAAAAACTGCTGGACACAGACGCTCTGCCAAGAAAAGTAATTTCGATCTGAAACAGGACTGCGGACATAACGCTTATATACCCCATTAAAGCCTTAACCACTTACGAGCTGCGAACATCCTTAGTAGATTTCTGCAGCGTGCTATGCTTCTCTCCAAGTCTCTTTACTAAAGCAGATAATATCTTACGTTGATTTTTAACAGCATCCTCCAAAAACTGATACCTAGAAAAGAGGAAAAAAACGGTATATAAGTGAATGGGGGGGGGGGGGGGGGGGGGGTTTGAAAAGATAGAAAAGGAATGCTAAAGCTCAAAATAAAATTACTGGTGGTCTTTATGCCCCTGCAGCTGGCAATCCCGACAGGTCAATGTTTCACATGTATCACAAAATAGCATTAGCGGTTCCTGTTTATGAATGGGACAGTATACAACATGCTCCGACTCCTGTTTAGAGCCACCTAGGGAAAAAAAAAAAAACAAAAAAAAAAAGAAAATTAAGGAGTTTCCGAACATTTTGCAATGATAATATTCTCCAGAGGAAACAGCAATAATCCAAACAGCATAACAGATCGGACCATGAAATCCTAGTGTTACAAAAAGGGGCCTCATTTTTGGGATCCAGGGAATGCTGTTGGCGATTTCAAGTTTTGAAGTCATTGCAGTACAAATTGCCAGTACGGGAGTACAGTATCTGACATATTTGGGGTTCCAGTTCCCAGGAAAAGTTAATATCACGGAAGCACTCTTACCGGTAGCAATCGTGATGGGTGCTTGGCCAGCGGTGGCGCCGCAAACACTGAAGTCAAACGGAAAGCCAGCACTCCATTTGCAAAAATACCATTTTGTGAATACTCACCTTGTAAAATGGGTATTATAAGTATGTCACACACCCCGCTTCAAGATAATCATTACATGTGGGTAGTATGGTCTGAAGAGGGCGATTTGCAGAGATGATTAGAGGAAAGAAAGCCCCTCCCAGTCCATAAATACCTGGGACCTCCCACTCATTACCCAGTATAAAGAAAGCAGTAAGGTAAGGGACCAGGAAGAGCCAAATATTAGTCATAACAACGCAAGGTTCACAAAACGATGGATCCAGAATACAAAAGGGCGGGTTGAAGCGGGGTGTGTGACATACTTATAATACCCATTTTACAAGGTGAGTATTCACAAAATGGTATTATTCTAAGTATGTCACACACCCCGCTTCAAGATAATCATTACATGTGGGACATCCAAAAGCAGTGTCCATAAAGGGTGGGGATCCAAAACAAGGCATAAAGCACAACTTAAACTACTGCAGCCTGCAGAACTTTGCGGCCAAAAACAGCATCCGCTGAGGCCCAAACATCACCCTTGTAAAAACTTTGAAAAAGTGTGAACAGAAGACCAGGTAGCGGCCTTGCAAACTTGCTCAACAGAGGCCTGGTGCTGAAAAGCCCAGGAAGCCCCAACCGCACGAGTAGAATGAGCTGTAACACGAAGGGGAGGATTTCTCCCCTTAGCAGAAAAGGCCCCGACAATGGCCTGACGAATCCACTTACTGATGGAAGACTTAGCGGGCGCCAAAACCTTTCTTGGGCCCAGAGGGTACCACAAAGAAGGCATCAGTCTTACGAAAGGCAGACGTTACCACCAAATAGTACTTCACAACTCGAACCACATCCAGGGAATGCAGGACCCTCTCCTTTTCGTTACTGGGATTAGGACACAGAGAGGGCAAAACAATGTCTTGGTTTAAGTGAAAAGGCAGAAACCACCTTAGGAAGGAAATCCGGGTTAAAACGGAAAACCACCTTGTCCTGATGTCTTTCAAAATACGGGACCTGAATGGACAGAGCTGCCAACTTAGAAACACGCCGAACAGAAGTGATAGCTACCAAAAAGGCCACCTTCTGAGTAAGGGAAGACAAGGCAATATCATGCAAGGGCTCAAAGGGAGGACCCTGAAGAGCAGAAAGAACCAAATTCAAATCCCAAACCGGAATCAGAGCCTTCCTAGGGGGCCGCACGTGCGTAACCCCCTGGAAAAAGGTCTTAACCAGCGGATGAAGCGCAAAAGATCTTTGGAAAAACACCGCCAGGGCAGACACCTGCCCCTTCAGAGTATTAAGTTGGAGCCCTAGATCCAAACCATGTTGCAGGAACTCCAGGATTCTAGAAATAGAGAATTCCCTGCAAGGGAAAGCCCTAGTCTCACACCAATCAATATAAGACCTCCAAGTCCTATAGTAAACGGAAGAAGAAAACCTCTTCCTAAAGACCTTCCTCCTTCAAGATGGAGGTTTCCGCAGCCACGCCGTCAAAGCCAGCGTTGGTAAATTGGGGCAACGTAGATGACCCTGTGTGTGCAGATCCGGCAGCAGGGGCAGAACGAACTGATCTTCTGCTAACCTTACCACGTCTGCGAACCAAACCTGTCTTGGCCACCTTGGAGCCGCCAGAATTGCTGACGCTCCTTCCAGAGCCAGCTTGCGCACTACTCTGGCTACCATGGGAAACGGAGGGAACAGATACAGAAACCCCAGATCCCTCCAGTTCAGGGACACGGCGTCCGTCGCGAAGGCTAGCGGATCCTTCGCCAGAGACACAGATGCCAGAAGTTTGTGATTGTGACGGGAGGCAAAGAGGTCCACCATCGGTGAACCCCACCTGAGACAAATTGAACGAAACACCTTGGGACTGAGAGGCCACTCCCCCTTGCGGGCTGACCACCTATTCAGAGAGTCCACCTCCGAGTTCTCTACTCCCGGAATGTGAACTGCCGAGATGCACGGGACGTGGCTCTCCGCCCAGTCCAGAATCAATGACACTTCCCTGAGGGCACTCCTGCTGCGAGTCCCTCCCTGGTGATTGATGTAGGCAACCGCCGTCCGATTGTCCGACCGAACCTGGACCGGCAAGCCCTGCAGGAGATGAGTCAGACGAAAAAGAACCATTCTGATGGCTCTCAATTCCAGAATGTTGATAGGCTCGTGGGCTTCCAGGGGTCCCCACAACCCCTGAAATTGCAGATCATTCCAGAAGCCCCCCCATCCTGAGAGGCTGGCATCCGTGGTGACCACCTCCCAACGAGGAGTCTGAAAAGACCTGCCCTTCAACAGATTGGTTGAGTTCAGCCACCACCTGAGTGGTCGGCGAGACATCAGAAAGAATTGATCCAGCGACAGAGGAGATCTGTCCCAGACAGACAATAGATGGAGTTGTAGCGTCCTCGTGTGAAACTGGGCAAAGGGGACTGCCTCGAAGGAGGCCACCATCAACCCCACCAGTCTCATTCCTAGTCGAATGGTCGGACAAGGAATGGACATGAGCGACCGAATCAATTCCTGAATCAAAAGAACCTTGGATTGAAGAAGGAACACTCTGGCCTGATCTGTATCCAGAGACATTCCCAGAAAGGATGCTATCCTGGACGGGTAAAAGGAGGACTTGGGATAGTTGATCACCCAGCAGAACCTCTCCAGAGTGGATATTACCGTCCTGGTGTCCAATTCCGCTTGGCTGAATGATGATGCCATGATGAGGAGATCGTCCAGATATGGCACTATGCGAATTCCCTGCGCTCTAAGAAGAGCCATCACCCCAGCGAGCACCTTGGTGAAAAACCCTTGGAGCTGTGGTGAGACCAAAAGGAAGAGCTACAAACTGAAAGTGCCGATCTTTCACCACAAACCTGAGGAATCTCTGGTGCGCGGGAAAAAATCGGAACATGGAGGAAAGCGTCCTTGACGTCTATGGACGTCATGAAGTCCCCCTGACGGAGAGCGCGGATAGCTGAACGACGCGATTCCATGCGAAATTTTTGCAGCCTGATAAACCTGTTGAGGATCTTCAGATCCAGGATGGGCCGGATCGAGCCATCCTTTTTGGGGACCATGAACAGATTTGAGTAAAATCCCCGACCCTGATCTGATAGGGGCACTGGCGAGATGACCTCTATCTCCAGAAGACTTGAAAAGCGCCTCCCGAAGCCCCTGTGCGCCAGGTGCGTCCGGGGGCACCCTAGACCTGAAGAAAAGCGGAGGAGGACGGGACTCGAACTCCAACTTGTAGCCGGAAGATACGACTTCCCGGATCCGTTTGTCCGAAACCTCCCGAATCCAGATCAGAGAGAAGTGTCGCAGCTGTCCCCCCACCCGCACGGGTGAGGGCGCCCCCTCATTGCTGAGCAGGCTTGTTCGCAGGTTTTGGGTTATGAACCCCAGTTGTATCCTGAGCGGGCACGTCCTCTGCCCCTATTCCAGGAATCTCCTCTAGTGGAAGGGAAGGCGAAACCTCTTCCTGCTCTGGATCCGCGAAAGGAATGATTGAAAGAAGCCGCCCCGCGAAAGGGACGTCGTTGCTTCTTGCGTTGAGGTAACTTACCCCCCTTAGCTACTGAATCCAATTTTTCTCCAAAAAGCCATAGCCCCACGAATGGGAGAGACGTCAGCGACTTTTTTGGCCCAAAGTCGGCCGCCCACTGGCGCAACCAAACTGAACGCCTTATAGTCACCATCAGAGCAGAAGCTCTCCAAGGCGGCTAACATGAAAGACAAGAATAACTCACAACGTTTAAGTCCCAGAAATTCGTCACTGTCCGGGTGCAAACCGGAAGATGACAACAAGTCTCTGACCACCGACCTGGTAGCCACCACCAGCAGAGATGAAGCGCAAAAAGGGCCGTATGGCTGCCCCAATACTGGCGAAACCATGACAAGCCATCTGGCCAATTCGTTTATCCCCTCCATCTTTAAGAGAAGAGCAATCGGGGTTATTCAAAAACGGCTGAATTGGATAACCCCAGAATTGGTGCATCCACCTCAGGGGGGGGGGGGGGGGGGACGTCCAGCGCTTAACCGTGTCCGAAGGGAAAGGATATCTTTTATCCCAACTCTGAAGAATGCCTGGGAGCTGAGCCGGCCTCTCCCATTCCTTAGAAATAATCTTATCAAAATGCCTTTGATTAGGGAATTCCAAGCGCGGCTTGGATTCCTCATAAAACTCCCCTTGTTGATGAGGAGCAACCTCTGGAGGAGAAATAGCCAGAACCTCAAACATCTGAGCAAGGACGTTAGGAGTATCCAAAGAACTCCCTGACCCCTTCTCAGAGTCCGCACCAACGAATAGCTGGTCGTCCGAATAATCCGATTCGTCAAATAGCTCCCCTTCCTCCAGAGGGGAGTAATCTGACCAATCCAGGCGATCCTCATCGTCATATTCAAATGTCGGTGGGACCGGTGACAAATGCTTTCTCTTAGCTGGAGCCTTCTTGGCAACCGCAGAAGAAATACATTTTTCAATATTAGTCAATCTAGCACACACATCAGATTGCGACTGCCCACCCGTGACAACGTCACACGGGACACGGGCCAAGACGGGGTGGGAAGGGGATGACGCCGGCGGTGCTGACCCAGACGTCTGGGGTTCTGACTGCCGTGTAATAGTCTGCTGTGCACATAGTATACATAGAAATACGTCATCCCCTGTTAGGGATACCCCACAGCCCATGGACTTCCGGGATTGCCCCGAGGGGAGCCCGGTATCTGGGGATGCCTCCATACGGTGAACTTATATGTAGTCGCAATGACCGAGGGAATTACGCTAGTAAGCAACCCGGGATGCCCTTATAATTGTCCCAAGTGGGAGGATTTTAACATGGAATTTAACCCAGGGACCCAAGGATCGGAAGAAGACCCCTTAAAACCTAAGGTGTTCTACCTGAAAGACTGCCGGATATAAGGGGTTACATATAAGTGTATAATATATATTATATATATATATTATATATATATATATATATATATATATATATATATATATATATATATATATATATATATATATATATATATATATATATATATATATATATATATATATATATATATATATATATATATATATATATATATATATATATATATATATATATATATATCCCATAGGGCCACTCACTGTGCCTTCCTGCGTGAGGTAAATGGCGTCCACCACACATGCAGCTCACAGAGGCAGAGAGGACCCTGTGGGCGTGGCCAGCGCTGAGCGCGCAATATGCGTAGCTCCGCCCCCTTACAGAGCGGAAAGCGGGCTCCGCAGTGGGTCTGCGCCCCTAATGGCAAAATGTGTGAGGTAAATTACCTCAGAAAAACACTATAGCGCACACATATACCGGCGCCATGGCAAGAACAGCAGCCGCGGCGCCGGTAACCACAAAGACCCCAGGGATGTAATGGGTGCGGGCCGCGGCGACGCGCAATCGCCCGGCCCCGCCCACTGTGGCCAGCGCGTGAGGGGAGATCTCCCCTCACAAGATTAATGGAACCGCCAGCGCAAATAACCGCGCCGCGGCCATTGCGGTAGTCACCGCAACAAAAAAAGCCAGGGGGACAAGCCAGCGCCAACAGCCGGCCCCACCCCCCAACTACAACTTCTGAGGAGAAAAGTTCTCCTCAGCTCTGGCGCCAGTAGCAGTGAAACAATGCACAATAAATAAATCCTAACTCTGAGGTAAAAAAGGTGGCCCCCGACATTTTATCCCCACCACCACAGGAGAAGGGCATCAGGAAAGGGGGGCCAAGGGACAGGGCATCCCAAACCGGGGTCACCAGCCCGGATAACCGCCTACCCTCTGGTACAGGGTCTCACGGTGGAGCATGGCTCCAGAGCACTAAAAGTGCCATTCTACCCTCACCCGGGATACAGCCTAGACTGGGAGGCATGTGTATTGGGACTTATAAAAAACATAACCGGGTGGAAATAGAGAGAAAAGCGGGCCGGGAATAAACCCGGCTACCTGAAATCCCCCTGTGCAAGGAGGAGCCATCATCTTCTGACTTGCTCGCCGTCTGCAGAGATGGAAAACTGGGTAATGAGTGGGAGGTCCCAGGTATTTATGGACTGGGAGGGGCTTTCTGTCCTCCAATCATCTCTGCAAATCGCCCTCTTCAGACCATACTACCCACATGTAATGATTATCTTGAAGCGGGGTGTGTGACATACTTAGAATAAGTATTTTGAATCAAAATCATTCAATCTATGCAATCTTTATCCAGCGAATGATACAGTCCAAATAGTCTATATCCAACATTTCGGGCGACATACACCCCTTCTTCAGGGTTGAACAAACCAAGGATCTGCACAAGAGAAAGAGTTAAATACCCTAGAAACAGCACAAAAGCCCCCTGACGTCACTGATGACGTCAGCAATCTTAGCTGCCCGAATAGTAATGCACAAAATAGCATCTCAACAATGATTAGTGCATGAAATTACAATGAAATTCCCCAGAGCAGGGTCTAGGGACACCTGTCCCGTGGTCCCGCCAGGCAATAAGGTTGCTGACATCACCAACAACGTCAGGCGGGCTTTTGTGCCGTTTTAACCCTTTTGTCTTGTGCAGATCATCTGTTTGTTCAACCCTGATGAAGGGGCAAATGTCGCCCCAAAATGTCGGATATATCCATTTTCGGACTGTATCATTGGCTGGATAAAGATTGCATGGATTGTATGATTTTGATGCAATATACTTTATTTGCAAATGGAGTGCTGGGTTTCCACTTCCATGGCAATTGCAAACAAGCCATCAGTTATGGGAACATAACCACTATAGCAATGTTATTATGCAACCTAAAAAATACTCCCATACCCCAAACAAGTGATACAAACTTAATATACCAAGTGTATATTATGCCCGAACAATATATGCCTTAGATTTTCAAGAGTAACCAAAAATCTGAAAATGTGTTTATGTTATGGAGGGTTAAGGCATATTAGTGGGGATATACACTCCTGTCTAAGAAATTATACACTTCGTATATTTATAGGAATTAACCAGTGAGGCCTGAGGCTCGTGTCAAGTTGACACCCTCATCCTAGTGGTAGGCTAGACTGAAGCCTACCAGAGTCTACAATGAAAACCTTGTGCTGGCATCACTCAGCCGTGCCACCCCATCATAGGGGACAGCACGACATAAGGCAAAACTTTACTTTATAACCATCATGGCAGTATAGCTTCATTTTCAAAAAGGGACAGTTTATAAATACAAAACAAAATGCAAACATGACCATTACGTAGTATGGTTACAGACAATGGCTTTGCCCAGGACAGATGCAGACAAAATTTTGCCCATGATAGTCATTACTTAGCATCGCCACACACATCAGCAGGCTTGGAGTAAATGTGGCTAAAGTGGGCGTTGTCCAGCATTTGCTCTCTGGCAGCTGTCAGAGGGTCACCTAAAAGGGCTTGGAGGACCACGAGTTTGACCTCTGTGCTTTACAATATTAGTCACTCACTGGAGGTAGAGGAATTAATGGTTTTGCTTTTTTGGTCACCTTTAACTTTGACAGTATGATCCTTCGTATACTTGACGCGCTGATGGGCCTCCACACAGGTCTCACAAAGCCACTCTGTGCACTCCACGCAGTAGCTATTAGCTATGGCATTGTCCTCACAGCTGGTGCACCTCTGCATATCAGAAAGAGAAAAAAATCAAAGTTTGGCAAAAAAAAAAAAAAAAAAAAAAAAATTATATATATATATATATATATATATTAAGGGTTAAGCAAAAACTAAAGGGAAACTTGACCTTTAGTGTAAGGTCGCGTTGCCACGCTATCCAGAACTGGTCCGAGTCTCCAGCATCTTCGTCAACGCAGGGCCACCTTTGGTCAGTCCATGACTCTATTCTTCCCATTCACTGCAATGGAGGGGGCATGATGAGGCTTAGTCTGGCACACCCCCTCAATTGCAGAGCATCAATAAAAATGATGGCAGGGATGGGTGCTGCATCAGACCGCTAGAAACATGGATCAGTTCTGGACAGTTTAGGGATCTCACACAGCACAGACTGATCAGCTGCGAGAGACAAAGATGACTATCCCTTCTGTTTCTAGGATTCTGTACACTTCGTTTAAAGTGGACCAAAATCCAGGATTTTGACGATTAGGGGTGCCACGCTGTGTGAAACCCCCCAGGTTGCCCAAAGAAACTCACCTTTTCCGGGTCCTACAGCGCATACACGGCCACTCATGCAATTAGCGCACTTGGAGCCGCTGACATCACACCATCTAATACGGTGTCTAAGTGCGGCACAAATAGCTGGCACATGCACACGCCCTGCTGCGACCTGCGGGGTATCCCGACAAGGGTGCCCCAGGGGGAGGGAATTGTTCAACATGGGAATCTTATAGAGCTGGGTTTTGGTCAACAAAAACTCCCAGGCTGCCAACTCATCTAAAAGGTGCACATATATATTTTAAATATCCACAATGTAGCCGTACTCACCTGAATGGCTTCTGCAGCTTGATCAGATGAAGAATCTTCTCTAAGAAAATAGTTTTCAACAATGTCCCTCTGTGAGCACTGATTCTTACACACAGGACAAGTAACCACAGCTGTGAAGCAAAAAAAAAAAAAAATTTAAAAAAAGGCAATATGGAGTTTGTGTATGCTCAAATGCTTGTTCATTTGTTCCCACTGGGGCAGAAGTTATGCTACATTTTTTCAGAAGAATAGGAATACTCATCTCAGCCTATTGTAGTAGTATTTTTAGCCATGAAGGAGTACGAGATTTGAGTTTTGGGATGCCCCAGATAGCCTCGCTTACTCCACTCATCAGCAATCCCACTGTGCATACATTGGCCATGGAGGAATGCCTGGCCTTCCTTCCATGATGTGCGCATCCACGCAAGTCACATCTAAATGGCTGGTACAGGCACACAGCCAAAGGGGAGCGGCCAGTGGCTAGACAACAATTCAGGATCCCAAGCCATGAATATGAATGAGCAGCAAGTAAACCGGATTTGCTGGTGGTCTAAACATGTGCTATGGGATCGCCAGTGAAGGGTGTGCTGAGGCATGACACACCCCCTCCATTGTAGGGAATGGAGAGGACGAGGTAGGGGTGGCTGGGAACCAGCACGGAAACACTGGTGAATGGAGTTCAGATCTGTCCCGATTTAAGATGCCCTGCTGTGTTTATCCTGAGCCAATCAGCGCTCATGCTCTCTTACTACTTTTCTTAGCTGAACAGATGTCAGAATTTCAGAATAGGGAGTGTACGTCACTGGCTGCACCCCCGTGTACCAGAGCCAGCCATTCAGAACTGCATGGCGTGGGTCCCAACCTCAAATGAGGTCATGAGCTTCCCTGGAGCCACTGTTCTTTAAAAGCAAGAATGTAAATGCGGGTGGGCAGCACAGCACTAAATTGTACAACGTGAATACAAGGTGATCTGCCAACTGACACTTTGGACTTGTGAAGTCTAATGAGAATTGTGACCACTTACCTTAGGAGGCTTGGCAAAATTACAATCTAATGTTGTCCAGGCCTCCAATCCGACTGTAAAGTAAGTGGGCACAATCATTACATATGATCTTACAGACTTATTGTAGAATGTAATATGCTACCACATACACAACAAACAGGGATCACGACATAAATCACCTTCTCACTCTCAAAGCAAATCTAAGTTTCTAACACATTTTATTTTATGTTGTATCTTTGTGGAAAAAAAGTCTGGTGTGGAGTTTGGGCATGGTGAAGGGTTCAGTCCACCTCTTGGTCTAGGCAGTCATGTGGCTCAGTTGGGCGACTTTTTCACACAGATCAGTTCCAATCAGCCAACCACATGCTGGCCATCTTGAAAAAGCTATCTGTGTTCGGCTCCCATAATGCAGCCGAGGTCCGTACCCCTGCGCAACTCATCATTGCCACTTTTTATTAAATAAAATGTATTTATACACACAAAATTTTTTGTTAAACTGGACCTTCAGCATCATTTAATGAAAAAAAAAATATTCCCCAGCATCTAAAATTCATTTATTTCAAGTTTTTAGTCATTTAATTATTATTTCCCCTGCTGGGCTTCAACTCTGTTCAGCTCTCTAGAATACAGGCCCTGCCATCAGACGATATGCTGGGCTGGGATCGAGTCTTTGAAGTCAGCGTATCAGGCAGAGGTGGCATGCGCCATAGGATTGGGAAAAGGTGAGTTACACTGGGCGACCTGGAGGCAAGAACTAAAACCAAGGTTAGTCAAAATCCCAGGTTTTGATAAACTTTTGTGAAATGCTAAGTTTTTGGTAGGAGGTCCGCTTTAAAGTGGACAAAAACCCAGCATGATTCCCTCCCCCTGGGGCGGGGATGCCCCGCTGTGTGAAACCCCCCAGATCACCCCCATACACTTACCTTGCTTCCCGGCCCAACTGCGCATGCACAAGCCGCATCCCCGCTATGCCTCCAGCTGGGAGCGTGCCCATGCCAGGCATTTGTGAATTGCTCAGTGTTAGAGGGAGGCGGGGATGCGGTCGCCAGCATGCTTGCCATAAACAGTGGCTCCGAGCACGTTGATTGCACGGGCGGCCACACATGCATCGTAGGTAGGAAGGGGAGAGTTGCACTCAGCAATCTGGGGGTTTCACACAGCGGGGCACCCGGCGTAAAGGACCAAAATCCTGGGTTTTGGTCCACTTTAATAAACCGGTATTAGGAGGATGCTATCATTACTTTTTGTTTATTTCTGACGCGCCATCATCTTCCGTGGCGCAGTACATAGACTAACAGATAAAGCTCTACCCCCACCGAGCAAACGCCGTCGCCCCTAGCAACCAATAGAATACGGAACGCGGTTGCTAGGGGCGACAGCTCCAAGCAGGCCGGGCGCCCGGAAGCCAGCCGACTCTTTGTTTCGCGCGAGCCGCGTGGTGCCGGGAGACGGCAGCCGACAGGGGCCAAAAAAGCTAGGCCGCGAAGCATGGCGGGAGATGGCGCCGTCTGTTTCTCTTACCTGCACCGGGCTCGGCGCTGCTGTCGGCGGCCTCGGGGCTGAGGCATTGGCGGCACAGTGAGTGCAGGCAGGGCAGCAGCTGCGGCTCCCGCTCCGCCTTCAGCCGTGTCTGGCACACGCCGCAATTCTCCAGCGTCTCCGGCCCGTCCGCCTCGGCCCCACCACCACTCTCCCCGTTATTGGTGCTGGCGGAGGCACTGGCTGCGCTCCTCTTCTCACGCGTGGCTGTGGCCGACATGACTCTCCTCAGGTCGGGGGTTGCCTGCTAGGTCTCCTTCTCCTCAGCACAGCTGGCGGATGGATATGGCTGCCTCTCCTTCACCTCAGCGCTGCTGTGCAGTTTGGCGGATGGATATCGTTTACTCTCCTTCACCTCAGCGCTGCTGTGCAGCTGGCGGAGGGATATCGCCTCCTCTCCTTTACCCCAGCGCTGCTTATCCTCAGCACGGCTGTGTAGTTTTGGGGATGGATATCGCTGCTTCTCCTTCACCTCAGCGCTGCTGTGCAGCTTGGCGGATGGATATTGTGCTCACTCACACAAAACACAGCGGCGCGACAAAACTAAATCCCACGTAACAATTAATGGGAGCAATGCTTCCACGCGCTGACGTAAACAGAAAGTGGGCGTGGCACTGGACGTTCTAAAGGCGCCAACAGGAGGATTGATTTGACCGGGAGATTAAAGTGGACCAACACCCAGGGGGGAATCAGCCTGGGTATCTATAAGATTCCCGGGCCGATCAGATCCCTCCCCGCGGGACATCCTGATTTCTGAAACCCCCCAGGAAGCCCAGAAACCTTACCTTAACCCCGTTTCAACGGCGCATGTGTGTGCCGCGTCTCGCACTTCCCTCTAGCAGGGCGCGCACCGTTTGTGAATGGCCGGCGCGCTCCCTGTTAGAGGGAAGCGCGAGACGCGGCCTCCAGGGCTCAGAGCTGCTGTGGTTGGACGCCGCTTGTACGTGCATACCACAGTGGCTCTGAGCGATCTGATTGGTCGAGCGCCCGCGTAGGAGCGTGGTGAGGTGAGTCTGGGGGGTTTCACATAGCACAAAACCCAGGATAGTGAAAATCCTGGGTGTTGGTCCACTTTAAAGCGGACCTTCACCATACTTTATTGAAAAGCCCAAACCCTTAAAAAACAGATTCCCCAGCATCTAAAATTAATAAATGTAACGTTTTTAGTCACTTTTTTTCTTTCCGTCACTGGCCTGCAACTCTGTTCAGGACTCTAGGATACAGGCGCTGCCATCTTGGCTCAGTAGTATCACATACTGAGGAGAGGAGGGGGTCAAAATTCCAGGGGGAGGGGTTATAGCTGTGCTTTGCACAAACAGCAGAGCTGGGGTCAAGAAAAGGTCAATCCCAGAATGCAGAGCAGCACAGTCAGAATTCACTTCCTGTTTGCAGGCAGCCTGCACCTCCATGGACCGCCATCTTGCATGTTTAAAGTCTCAGATAATGCAGTAGATGCAGGTAGGATGATTTTTAATGTGAGCAATCTGTATGTACAGGGTGGGGGAAACATATAAGATAGACTCTTATTCAGGGTGAAGGTCCGGATTAATGTGGGCAATCTGTATGTACAGGGTGTGGGAAACATATAAGATAAGCTCTTATTCAGGGTAAAGGTTCGGATTAATGTGGGCAATCTGTATGTACAGGGTGGGGGAAACATATAAGATAGACTCTTATTCAGGGTGAAGGTCCGGATTAATGTGGGCAATCTGTATGTACAGGGTGTGGGAAACATATAAGATAAGCTCTTATTCAGGGTAAAGGTTCGGATTAATGTGGGCAATCTGTATGTACAGGGTGGGGGAAACATATAAGATAGACTCTTATTCAGGGTGAAGGTCCGGATTAATGTGGGCAATCTGTATGTACAGGGTGTGGGAAACATATAAGATAAGCTCTTATTCAGGGTAAAGGTTCGGATTAATGTGGGCAATCTGTATGTACAGGGTGTGGGAAACATATAAGATAAGCTCTTATTCAGGGTAAAGGTTCGGATTAATGTGGGCAATCTGTATGTACAGGGTGGGGGAAACATATAAGATAGGCTCTTCTTCAGGGTGAAGGTCCGGATTAATGTGGGCAATCTGTATGTACAGGGTGTGGGAAACATATAAGATAGGCTCTTATTTAGGCCCTATAAGGCGCACACATCCCTTCTCCTGCTGTGAAACAAAATTCTGGGGGGCCTAAACAAACACAGTGACCCCAACTCATTAATGGACGGGTTATAATAATACAGTAATGCTGTAACTGAAATCATACTTTCCAACTTTTCAATGTGGGAAAGAGGGACAATTGTTGCATTAAACCACGCCCCTCATTGAGGGATGGATGAAGCCACGCCCCTCATTGAGGGATGGATGAAGCCACGCCCCTCATTGAGGGATGGATGAAGCCACGCCCCTCATTGAGGGATGGATGAAGCCACGCCCCTCATTGAGGGATGGATAGGAGGCAGGATGTAACTTACAACAATATAAACACTTTAAATAGGCGAATGAATCAGTTATTGATGCAGATCTGCATGTTACACCTCAAAGAGGGACAGAGAAGAATAACAAGGGACGGGAACATGTACTCAAAAGAGGGACAGTCCTTCCAAATTTGGGACAGTTGGGAGGTACTGAAAAGATGCCTGGGGCTGCGGGTAAAGTATTCGGGGTTTGAATCTGCACCATTTACTATCCATAGGGGCACCCGACAAGGATGTCCCCTTTCTCCCATATTATTCATATTAGCCCTGGAACCACTGGCGTCTAACATTCGGCAGTCAATAAAAGGAGTTCATTATGAGGGCACAGAACACAAGTTGTCCTTGTTTGCGGACGACATGCTGTTAACTATCTCTGCCCCACATACAGCAGCGCCCAATTTAACCTTGTAGCTGGGGATATTTGGCACCATGTCGGGCCTCAAGATTAATGCCGGGAAATCGTTGGCTTTAGACATTTCCTTAACCCAAGAGACTAGTGCCCTAATGAAAAGCAATTTTCACTGGCTTTGGGTTAAAAACTCCCATACTTGGGAGTAAAATTGACAGCATCCTATGAAGCACTGTATAGGGCAAATTATCCGGGATTATTTAACCAGCTAGGCAACCATCTGATCTCTTGGCGCCACATAAATCTGTCATAGCTAGGGCGCCTAACGGCCAGAAAAAAGGCTATCCTGCCCAAATTATTATACTTCTTTAGAGTTCTCCCTATTAGAGTCACCAAATCTGCCCTCCAGCTCCTACAACAGAAGGTCAATAAATATGTTTGGGGAGCGATTAGACCACGGATAGCCAGGAGAACACTTTATTGCAGAAAAGAAGGCGGGGGTCTGGGAGTCCCGTACCTATAGTACAAAGGATTAGGACTAATGCACACCACACCAATTTTGTTATGCAATTAAAATGTATTTAGAGCAATAATACACATTACAAGGTTTATCTTACAAAAAGAAAAAGGATACAGTGCAAATTTCTAAGTAAGCTTTGTCCAATTGATCTCCAGGATCGTGAGCCACCTCATAGAAAAAAGAGAATGATGAAGTAACCTTAAACTGTAACCATACATATAAAGACTAAAATGGAATTGGTAATTACCAGACTAATAATAGAGGGGTTATTCAAATGATCCTGAAGAGTATAGATGGTTGTTATATGATCTGTTATGTTCCGTTAAGGAAACACAGTAAAACAAGAATAGGTACAGTACTCTGACCCCAATCTGGTCAGGTAGCATATTGTGACATCATACCAGAAGCAACAGCATGGAGATTAACATAATATGCAGTATAATCATGACGTGCATCAAAATAGCATAATAAGCAATGTAAGATGTAGCAACAGGTTTACCAATGGCAAGTGCACCGTGATCGCTTAACAGAGCCCACGTTTCGAGGCCGCCGGCCTCTTTCTCAAGGCTGCGATAGTGTAGCATACAGCGCTGTTACCTTATAAGTGAGTGTGAGGCGTCCCCCCTGCCGGCCAGTGTGGCACTTCCGGGCGCGCTCAGAGAGCGCGTTCCGGTGTGTCACTTCCGGTGACGCGGTCCCGACTGGCGTCATTTCCGGTTGCGGATGGCACTGTACATTTGCCAACCGTCTGTCCATGACGTCAGCGCACGGGGCCTGCGCACATCGGAGGCTGCTTTTTCAGAATTACAACAAGCTTTATGTAAACAACATGATGCAGGCATTTATGCATTGTAGCGTCGGCTTGTGTTGCAGCACGGGGTATCACTCTTAGTGCGGGGTGGAGGCCGTAGGATATACAACTAAAAATGACAGAATAAAAACAAAGGATTAAAAACAAGATAAAGGGATCACCGGTGCACCAATAGTGAAAATTATGAAAGACAAAGAGTGTTTATCACAGTATCCAAATGGATAAGGATAATGTGAAAAAATAATTGGTAACCTATCAACTATCCCTGGGTGTCAGAGAATTCCCAGACTGCTGTGTCTTAACCTGTCTTGGACTGATGTCAAAATAGATATCCCGTACCTATACAAATATGGCAGGGCAGGTGGCGTCGCTGCTCCCTCTACATTCCATCAAAAAAATGCCTGGTTGGGTGCAAATGCTGTCCGAAAGTCTGTCTCCAGTATCGGTGACGTCACTTTTGTGGATACCAAAGAAACTTAGGCCCAGAGCTGTACCCCAAAGCTTGGGACCTGCCCTAGATATTTGGGACAGGAATGCAAAGACTAGGGGATGGTGCTCGCCGCATGTACCGGCAGCCCCACTTTTGGGAAACCCATTGTTCGCTCCGGGCATAGAATCTAGACAAAGATTCAGGTGGTGGGAGGAGCAGGGCCACACCACAGTGCATGCTATGACGTACGGGTGGAGAGGAGACCGACCATACTCCCTAGGCGCCCGAATCCTGATATCCCCGCTTGAAAATTTTAGGGCCCTACAATCAAATAATTTTTTTCAAATCTGCAGTCCGAGGTCTTGGCCATATTAGTAAACCCTCGGATTTTGAGCAGAGGTGTTTACACGATGCCTTGCCAAGAGGAGCTGTCTCGGAGCTCTACTCCTCTTTAGTTGCTCCTGCAGAAAGTAGTCCTCATTACTATGTGGCGAAATGGGAAGTGGACAACAAACTTGGCCTAAACTCTGGAAATCAGCTGGGAGGGTGTCCTGTAACACCCTTATACAGGAGAACTCCTTCAAAGTTTTATTTAGATGGTATCTTACACCTGTCAGACTGCATAAATTCAACGCTGATTGTTCGCCCATGTGCTATCGGGGATGCCAGGAAGAGGGTACAATGTACCATATATGGTGGTCTTGCCCTTATGTCAACCAGCTGTGGAATAATCTATACAACCTCCCATTCACACTATTTGGAGGCACTTACTCCCCAAGCACATGGGAAGCCTTATTATCTTACAAAGCCAATAATTTTGACACGGGACAATGGAAGCTTGCTCTTCATATATTTTCAGCAGCAAGATTAGTGATAGCAAGAAATTGGAGGGGAAAATTACTGCCTTGGCAGATGGTGACCTAAAAAATCTCAGTATCACGCTCCCGGAACCACAATTTACCACTTGGACAACTCCAGCTCTCTTGGTAAGGACCTCAACCCCCAATCTCCGCAGCCAGCTTCACCTATAGGAGCCCCCGCTTGCCGAGACGCAGAGCACGCCTGCTCGGGATCGGTTGCCCCCAGGACTTAATGGCTCAAAGGTTGAGGTCTTACGGTACAGAGTACTGGAGAGCCCGCGGCTGGAAGTGGAATCGGGTAGCCGGTATGTGAGCGTATGGTGGGAGTCCAAGGACAGGCAAGGGTCGGCAACTGGAGTGAAGATCAAGGATGGTCAAACAAGCGAGGGTCGGCAACAGGAGTGGAGATCACGGATGGTCAAACAAGCGAGGGTCGGCAACAGGAGTGGAGATCACGGATGGTCAAACAAGCGAGGGTCGGCAACAGGAATGGAGAGCACGGATGGTCAAACAAGCGAGGGTCGGCAACAGGAGTGGAGATAACAGATGGTCAAACAAGCGAG
Source organism: Gastrophryne carolinensis (assembly GCA_027917425.1). Taxonomy (NCBI): domain Eukaryota; kingdom Metazoa; phylum Chordata; class Amphibia; order Anura; family Microhylidae; genus Gastrophryne; species Gastrophryne carolinensis. The sequence continues at coordinate 22,510,606 of CM051242.1, read as the reverse complement.
GGTCGGCAACAGGAATGGAGAGCACGGATGGTCAAACAAGCGAGGGTCGGCAACAGGAGTGGAGATCACGGATGGTCAGACAAGCGAGGGTCGGCAACAGGAATCTGGATCAAAATCAGGGATTAACAATGGCTAGGGTCTAGGCGCTATCACAGGCAACCACCAACTGCGGGGAAAAGAGCTTTATAGGGACAGACATAAGAGGGAAGGAATTGTGATTGGTGCACACAGGATCATGATAATGATTGGCCAGAACAAGGAGTGCACAACAGGAGGGGGCGTGTCCCCCCACTGAACCCAGGGCTCATTGGCCCTTCAGAAGGAATAGGGGACGTGCCGGCCAGCTGGGCTCGTAGGCCCTTTAACTGAAAAGGGGGCGTGCCCCTTTTTAATTTATTCACCTCCTCCGGCGGCCACGCTGAGTGCAGCGCCGCCGGAGGGCATAGAAGGAACGTGCTCGCGCACCTGCGCGAGCACGTGTGCAGATGCCGGACACGCCGGCAGGAGGAGAAGGAGGGGGCGCGCCCGCAGCCGCCCGGCGCGGCCGGCGCCTGGATGGCGGGGCGACGGGGACACCGCTGGAACGCGGCACAGGTAAGCTGATCGTGACACTCAGACATCCTGGTGATTGAAAAATTGACAGCAATAGCCCCCGATGACTATGACCGCTTTCATGGCATTTGGTCCCCTTGGATAGAACACATAGGTGTAAATAAGATAGTAGGTGACATTTAAAAGCCTATAGTGATGAGCGTGGATACAGGAAACAGCCCCCCTCCTTTTCCCCCTCCCCCCCATTTTTCTTACCTTTTTATGCTCTAGATCTCTTCTTCTCATCCTTCTCCTCTGCAAATGATTATGTGTATTGTGAGATCTAACCTTGACACCAGTAGGATGATGCTAAATGTTTTCTGTAATTATGGCTTGCCAAGAGGCAGTACGGATGATAAACATTCAATGGCTCCCAAAGAGAAATGGGTTTGATTGAGTAGTGCAATGGTAATACTATTTGTATATGTTGGATCATTTTCTTGTAAAACAATAAAAATTATTGTAAAGAAAAGATGCCTGGGCTAATTATAAGGCTGTGACTGAAAAGATGCCTGGGTTAATATTACTAATAAGGCTGTGACTGAAAAGATACTTGAGTTAATATTACTAATAAGGCTGTGACTGAAAAGATACTTGGGTTAATATCACTAATAAGGCTGTCACAGATGCCTAGGCTAATATTACTAATAATGCGTGAATGAAAAGATGTCTGGATTAATATTGCTAATAAGGCTGAGACTGGACTGGACTGGGCTAATAATATTACTAAGGCTGTGACTGAAAAAGATGCCTGGATTAATATTACTAATAAGGTTGTAAGTGAAAAGATGCCTTAGCTAATATTCCTAATAAGGCTGTGACTGAAAAGATGTCTGGGCTAAAACTACTAATAAGGCTGTGACTGAAAAGATGCCTGGGTTAATATCACTAATAAAGCTGTCACAGATGCTAATAATATTACTAATAAGGTGCGAATGAAAAAATGACTGGGCAAATATTACTAATAAGGCTGTAAAGAAGCCTGGATTAATATTACTAATAAGGCTGTAAAGAAGCCTGGATTAATATTACTAATAAGGCTGAGTCAGGAAAGATGCCTGGGCTAACAATATTACTTATAAGGCTGTGACTGAAAAGATGTCTGGGCTAAAATTACTAATAAGGCTTTGACTGAAAATATATCTGGGTTAATATCGCTAATAAGGCTGTCACAGATGCCTAAACTAATAATATTACTAATAAGGCATAAATGAAAAGTTACCTGGGATAATTTAACTAATAAGGCTGAGACTGGAAATATGCCATGGGCTAATAATATTACTAATACGACTGTAAGTAAAAAGATGCTTTAGCTAATATTACTAATAAGGCTGTGACTGAAAAGATGCCTGGGCTTATATTACTAATAAGGCTGAGACTGGAAAGATACCTGGGTTATTATTACTAATAAGGCTGTGACTGAAAAGATACCTGGGTTAATATTACTAATAAGGCTGAGGCTGGAAACATGCCTGGGCTTGTACTATTACTAATAAGGCTTTGACTGAAAAGATGCCTGGGCTAATATTACTAATAAGCTGTAAGTGAAAACATGCCTTAGCTAATATCACTAATAAGGCTGTCACAGATAGGCTAATAATATTAATAATACGGCTGGGACTGAAAACATGCCTGGATTAATATTACAAATAAGGCTGAGATTTGCAAGATGCCTGGGCTGATAATATTACTAATAATACTGTGACTGAAAAGATACCTGGGTTAATATTACTAATAAGGCTGAGGCTGGAAACATGCCTGGGCTTGTACTATTACTAATAAGGCTTTGACTGAAAAGATGCCTGGGCTAATATTACTAATAAGGCTGTAAGTGAAAACATGCCTTAGCTAATATCACTAATAAGGCTGTCACAGATAGGCTAATAATATTAATAATAAGGCTGGGACTGAAAACATGCCTGGATTAACATTACAAATAAGGCTGAGATTTGCAAGATGCCTGGGCTGATAATATTGCTAATAAGGCTGTGGCTGAAAAGATGCCTGGGTTGATATTACTATTAAGGCTGTGACTAAAAAAAATGCCTGAGCTAATATCACTAAGAAAGGGTGTGACTGAAACGATACCTGGGTTAATAATATTACAATAAGGTTGTGACTGAAAAGATGTATGGGCTAAAATTACTAATAAGGCTGTGACTTAAAAGATACCTAAGTTAATATTGCTAATAAGGCTGTCACAGATGCCTAAGCTAATAATATTACTAATAAGGCGTGAATTAAAAGATGACTGGGCAAATATTACTAATTAGGCTGTAACTGGAAGGATGCCTGGATTAATATTACCAATTGAGACTGGAAAGATGCCTGGGCTAATAATACTAATAAGGCTGTGACTGAAAAGATGCCTGGATTAATATTAATAATACGGCTTTGATTGAAAAGATGCCTGGGCTAATATTACTAATAAGTTTGTAAGTGAAAAGATGCCTGCCATAATATCACTAATAAGACTGTCACAAAAGCCTAGACTAATAATATTACTAATAAGGCTGTGACTGAAAAGATGCCTTAGCTAATATTACTAATAAGGCTGTGACTGAAAAGATGCCTGGATTAATATTACTAATAAGGCTGTGACTGAAAAGATGCCTTAGCTAATATTACTAATAAGGCTGTGACTGAAAAGATGCCTTAGCTAATATTACTAAAAAGGCTGTGACTGAAAAGATGCCTGGATTAATATTACTAATAAGGCTGTGACTGAAAAGATGTCTTGGCTAATAATATTACTAATAAGGCTGTGTTTGAAAAGATGCTTGGGCTAATAACTTACCCAAATGTCCCTTTTGAGCCCATGTCCCCCTGTCCCTCGTTGTTCCCATATGTCCCTCTTTGAGGTGTAACATGCAGATCTGCACCAATAAATGATTCATTTGCCTATTCAAAGTGTTTCTATTTTTGTAACTGTTACATCCTATCTCCTATCCATCCCTCAATGAGGGGGCGTGGCTTCTCCTAGCCATCCCTCATTGAGTGGGCGTGGCTTCTAGCCACCCCTCAATGAAGGGGCGTGACTTAATTTAACAATCATCCTTCTTTCCCACCCCAAAAGTTGGTAGGTATGTAATATTACTAATAAAATTGTGATTGAACGCAATTTGCCCTCTGGGAGTACACGAGTTGTTGGGGGAGGGAGGGGGATTATTAGTTCATGCTGACAGAGGTGAAGGGGGGGAAATCATTAATTGAATGTTGCAATGAACAATACTCCAGGAAGATTGTAGGCCCACTTGTGAGACTGCCGAGGTAAGGTGTAGGTCTACTTCAAATGCTCTAATGCGCTCCGTGCAATGGTGTTAATAAGATCCACTAGAGGGGGAAAATCATTAGGCCTCAGGTGTGAAGCACCTATAGGTGCCAGATTTTCTGATGGGGACCTTGTGCTGCACACAGGGGTAGTACAGTACAGTACAGACTCTTATGGGTCCTCAATAATAACTAAAACTACTAACAGTTATTAAAGTAGACCAAAACCCAAGGGCCGATCGATTCCCTTCCCCCCGGAGCATCCAAAATCGGGGTGTGTGAAACCCCCCCCCGGATCGCCCTATACACTTACCATGTTTCCCGGTCTAACAGCGCATGCCGCATCCCTCTATCAGGACGTGTTCCCATGCCAGGTATCTGTGAATGGCCGGCGTGGGCACACTCCCTCTTAGATGGTAGCGGCGGATGCGGCTATCAGATCGCTCGGAGTTGCTTGCCTTAAGATGACCTGCGGTTCCGAACCTGCTGATTGGACGAGCGGTCGTGCATGTGGCGTAAGACCGGGAAGAGGTAAGTTGATTTCGGCGACCTGGGGGTTTCCCCGGGGGTCAAGGACCAAAATCCAGGATAGTCAAAATCCTGGGTTTTGGTCCAGTTTAAGTGGCGTAATTTTTTGCTGCAAAGTCATAGGAGACTGGTTCTGGTGTTGGATGACTCAGTCGGGGCTGCACACCCTATGGGAGCAAACACTGCCCCAACCCCAGCTCTCCAGAACTCAGTCCCTGAACCTCATGGAATAGGCCGCACGCCCTATAACAAGCCGCACTGCTTGTTATGGGGTGATTTGGTGGGATGCTCTGCAGCACTGCTTGTTATGGGGTGATTTAGGGGGATGCTCTGCTGCACTGCTTGTTATGGGGTGATTTGGGGGGATTCTCTGCTGCTCTGCTTGTTATGGGGTGATTTGGGGGGATTCTCTGCTGCGCTGCTTGTTATGGGGTGATTTGGGGGGGATTCTCTGCCGCGCTGCTTGTTATGGGGTGATTTGGGGGGATACTCTGCTGCACTGCTTGTTATGGGGTGATACTCTGCTGCACTGCTTGTTATGGGGTGATTTGGGGGGATACTCTGCTGCACTGCTTGTTATGGGGTGATACTCTGCTGCACTGCTTGTTATGGGGTTATTTGGGGGGATACTCTGCTGCACTGCTTGTTATGGGGTGATACTCTGCTGCGCTGCTTGTTATGGGGTGATTTGGGGGGATTCTCTGCTGCACTGCTTGTTATGGGGTGATTTGGGGGGATGCTCTGCCGCGCTGCTTGTTATGGGGTGATTTGGGGGGATGCTCTGCCGCGCTGCTTGTTATGGGGTGATTTGGGGGGATGCTCTGCTGCGCTGCTTGTTATGGGGTAATTGGGGGGATGCTCTGCTGCTTTGCTTGTTATGGGGTGATTTGGGGGGATTCTCTGCTGCGCTGCTTGTTATGGGGTAATTGGGGGGATGCTCTGCTGCTTTGCTTGTTATGGGGTGATTTGGGGGGATTCTCTGCTGCACTGCTTGTTATGGGGTAATTGGGGGGATTCTCTGCTGCACTGCTTGTTATGGGGTGATTTGGGGGAATGCTCTGCTGCACAGCTTGTTATGGGGTGATTTGGGGGGATTCTCTTCTGCACTGCTTGTTATGGGGTGATTTGGGGGGATGCTCTGCTGCACTGCTTGTTATGGGGTGATTTGGGGGAATGCTCTGCTGCACAGCTTGTTATGGGGTGATTTGGGGGGATGCTCTGCTGCACTGCTTGTTATGGGGTGATTTGGGGGGATTCTCTTCTGCACTGCTTGTTATGGGGTGATTTGGGGGGATGCTCTGCTGCACAGCTTGTTATGGGGTGATTTGGGGGGATGCTCTGCTGCACTGCTTGTTATGGGGTGATTCTCTTCTGCACTGCTTGTTATGGGGTGATTTGGGGGGCTGCTCTGCTGCACTGCTTGTTATGGGGTGATTTGGGGGGGGGGATGCTCTGCAGCACTGCTTGTTATGGGGTGATTTGGGGGGAGGCTCTGCAGCACTGCTTGTTATGGGGTAATTTGGGGGGGGGGGGGGATGCTCTGCAGCACTGCTTGTTATGGGGTGATTTGGGGGGATTCTCTGCTGCACTGCTTGTTATGGGGTGATTTGGGGGGATTCTCTGCTGCTTTGCTTGTTATGGGGTGATTTGGGGGGATGCTCTGCTGCTTTGCTTGTTATGGGGTGATTTGGGGGGATGCTCTGCAGCACTGCTTGTTATGGGGTGATTTGGGGGGATGCTCTGCAGCACTGCTTGTTATGGGGTGATTTGGGGGGATGCTCTGCAGCACTGCTTGTTATGGGGTGATTTGGGGGGTGCTCTGCTGCACTGCTTGTTATGGGGTGATTTGGGGGGTGCTTTGCTGCACTGCTTGTTATGGGGTGATTTGTGGGATGCTCTGCTGCACTGCTTGTTATGGGGTGATTTGTGGGATGCTCTGCTGCGCTGCTTGTTATGGGGTGATTTGGGGGGTGCTCTGCTGCGCTGCTTGTTATGGGGTGATTTGTGGGATGCTCTGCTGCGCTGCTTGTTATGGGGTGATTTGGGGGGATGCTCTGCTTGTTATGGGGTGATTTGGGGGGGATGCTCTGCTGCGCTGCTTGTTATGGGGTGATTTGGGGTGATTCTCTGCTGCGCTGCTTGTTATGGGGTGATTTGGGGGGATTCTCTGCCGCGCTGCATGTTATGGGGTGATTTGGGGGGATTCTCTGCTGCGCTGCTTGTTATGGGGTGATTTGGGGGGATTCTCTGCTGCGCTGCTTGTTATGGGGTGATTTGGGGGGATTCTCTGCTGCACTGCTTGTTATGGGGTGATTTGGGGGGATTCTCTGCCGCGCTGCTTGTTATGGGGTGATTTGGGGGGATTCTCTGCTGCTCTGCTTGTTATGGGGTGATTTGGGGGGATTCTCTGCTGCGCTGCTTGTTATGGGGTGATTTAGGGTTATACTCTGCTGCACTGCTTGTTATGGGGTGATTTGGGGGGTGCTCTGCTGCGCTGCTTGTTATGGGGTGATTTGGGGGGATACTCTGCTGCACTGCTTGTTATGGGGTGATTTGGGGGGTGCTCTGCTGCGCTGCTTGTTATGGGGTGATTTGGGGGGATACTCTGCTGCACTGCTTGTTATGGGGTGATTTGGGGGGATACTCTGCTGCACTGCTTGTTATGGGGTGATTTGGGGGGTGCTCTTCCGCGCTGCTTGTTATGGGGTGATTTGGGGGGATTCACTGCTGCACTGCTTGTTATGGGGTGATTTGGGGGGATGCTCTGCTGCACTGCTTGTTATGGGGTAATTTGGGGGGATTCACTGCTGCACTGCTTGTTATGGGGTGATTTGGGGGGTGCTCTGCTGCTTTGCTTGTTATGGGGTGATTTGGGGGGATGCTCTGCTGCCCTGCTTGTTATGGGGTGATTTGGGGGGATGCTCTGCTGCACTGCTTGTTATGGGGTGATTTGGGGGGATGCTCTGCTGCACTGCTTGTTATGGGGTGATTTGGGGGGAATCTTTGCAGCACTGCTTGTTATGGGGTGATTTGGGGGGAATCTTTGCAGCACTGCTTGTTATGGGGTGATTTGGGGGGATGCTCTGCTGCAATGCTTGTTATGGGGTGATTTGGGGGTGCCCTGCTGCACTGCTTGTTATGGGGTGATTTGGGGGGATGCTCTGCTGCACTGCTTGTTATGGGGTGATTTGGGGGGAATCTTTGCAGCACTGCTTGTTATGGGGTGATTTGGGGGGAATCTTTGCAGCACTGCTTGTTATGGGGTGATTTGGGGGGAATCTTTGCAGCACTGCTTGTTATGGGGTGATTTGGGGGGAATCTTTGCAGCACTGCTTGTTATGGGGTGATTTGGGGGGAATCTTTGCAGCACTGCTTGTTATGGGGTGATTTGGGGGGATTCTCTGCTGCGCTGCTTGTTATGGGGTGATTTGGGGGGATGCTCTGCAGCACTGCTTGTTATGGGGTGATTTGGGGGGATGCTCTGCTGCACTGCTTGTTATGGGGTGATTTGGGGGGATGCTCTGCTGCACTGCTTGTTATGGGGTGATTTGGGGGGATTCTCTGCTGCTCTGCTTGTTATGGGGTGATTTGGGGGGATGCTCTGCTGCACTGCTTGTTATGGGGTGATTTGGGGGGATGCTCTGCTGCACTGCTTGTTATGGGGTGATTTGGGGGGATGCTCTGCTGCACTGCTTGTTATGGGGTGATTTGGGGGGATTCTCTGCTGCTCTGCTTGTTATGGGGTGATTTGGGGGGATTCTCTGCTGCGCTGCTTGTTATGGGGTGATTTGGGGGGATTCTCTGCCGCGCTGCTTGTTATGGGGTGATTTGGGGGGATTCTCTGCTGCTCTGCTTGTTATGGGGTAATTTGGGGGGATGCTCTGCCGCGCTGCTTGTTATGGGGTGATTTGGGGGGATACTCTGCTGCACTGCTTGTTATGGGGTGATTTGGGGGGATACTCTGCTGCACTGCTTGTTATGGGGTGATTTGGGGGGATACTCTGCTGCACTGCTTGTTATGGGGTGATACTCTGCTGCGCTGCTTGTTATGGGGTGATTTGGGGGGATTCTCTGCTGCACTGCTTGTTATGGGGTGATTTGGGGGGATGCTCTGCTGCACTGCTTGTTATGGGGTGATTTGAGGGGATTCTCTGCTGCGCTGCTTGTTATGGGGTAATTGGGGGGATTCTCTGCTGCACTGCTTGTTATGGGGTGATTTGGGGGGTGCTCTGCTGCACTGCTTGTTATGGGGTGATTTGGGGGGATTCTCTTCTGCACTGCTTGTTATGGGGTGATTTGGGGGGATGCTCTGCAGCACTGCTTGTTATGGGGTGATTTGGGGGGATGCTCTGCTGCACTGCTTGTTATGGGGTGATTTGGGGGGATTCTCTTCTGCACTGCTTGTTATGGGGTGATTTGGGGGGATGCTCTGCAGCACTGCTTGTTATGGGGTGATTTGGGGGGATGCTCTGCTGCACTGCTTGTTATGGGGTGATTTGGGGGGATTCTCTTCTGCACTGCTTGTTATGAGGTGATTTGGGGGGATGCTCTGCAGCACTGCTTGTTATGGGGTGATTTGGGGGTGCCCTGCTGCACTGCTTGTTATGGGGTGATTTGGGGGGATGCTCTGCTGCACTGCTTGTTATGGGGTGATTTGGGGGGAATCTTTGCAGCACTGCTTGTTATGGGGTGATTTGGGGGGAATCTTTGCAGCACTGCTTGTTATGGGGTGATTTGGGGGGAATCTTTGCAGCACTGCTTGTTATGGGGTGATTTGGGGGGAATCTTTGCAGCACTGCTTGTTATGGGGTGATTTGGGGGGAATCTTTGCAGCACTGCTTGTTATGGGGTGATTTGGGGGGGATACTCTGCTGCACTGCTTGTTATGGGGTGATTTGGGGGGATACTCTGCAGCACTGCTTGTTACGGGGTGATTTGGGGGAATGCTCTGCTGCACTGCTTGTTATGGGGTGATTTGGGGGGATGCTCTGCAGCACTGCTTGTTACGGGGTGATTTGGGGGAATGCTCTGCTGCACTGCTTGTTATGGGGTGATTTGGGGGGATGCTCTGCAGCACTGCTTGTTACGGGGTGATTTGGGGGAATGCTCTGCTGCACTGCTTGTTATGGGGTGATTTGGGGGGATGCTCTGCTGCACTGCTTGTTATGGGGTGATTTGGGGGGATGCTCTGCTGCACTGCTTGTTATGGGGTGATTTGGGGGGATGCTCTGCTGCACTGCTTGTTATGGGGTGATTTGGGGGGATTCTCTGCTGCTCTGCTTGTTATGGGGTGATTTGGGGGGATGCTCTGCTGCACTGCTTGTTATGGGGTGATTTGGGGGGATGCTCTGCTGCACTGCTTGTTATGGGGTGATTTGGGGGGATGCTCTGCTGCACTGCTTGTTATGGGGTGATTTGGGGGGATTCTCTGCTGCTCTGCTTGTTATGGGGTGATTTGGGGGGATTCTCTGCTGCGCTGCTTGTTATGGGGTGATTTGGGGGGATTCTCTGCCGCGCTGCTTGTTATGGGGTGATTTGGGGGGATTCTCTGCTGCTCTGCTTGTTATGGGGTAATTTGGGGGGATGCTCTGCCGCGCTGCTTGTTATGGGGTGATTTGGGGGGATACTCTGCTGCACTGCTTGTTATGGGGTGATTTGGGGGGATACTCTGCTGCACTGCTTGTTATGGGGTGATTTGGGGGGATACTCTGCTGCACTGCTTGTTATGGGGTGATTTGGGGGGATACTCTGCTGCACTGCTTGTTATGGGGTGATACTCTGCTGCGCTGCTTGTTATGGGGTGATTTGGGGGGATGCTCTGCTGCACTGCTTGTTATGGGGTGATTTGGGGGGATTCTCTGCTGCACTGCTTGTTATGGGGTGATTTGGGGGGATGCTCTGCTGCACTGCTTGTTATGGGGTGATTTGAGGGGATTCTCTGCTGCGCTGCTTGTTATGGGGTAATTGGGGGGATTCTCTGCTGCACTGCTTGTTATGGGGTGATTTGGGGGGTGCTCTGCTGCACTGCTTGTTATGGGGTGATTTGGGGGGATTCTCTTCTGCACTGCTTGTTATGGGGTGATTTGGGGGGATGCTCTGCAGCACTGCTTGTTATGGGGTGATTTGGGGGGATGCTCTGCTGCACTGCTTGTTATGGGGTGATTTGGGGGGATTCTCTTCTGCACTGCTTGTTATGGGGTGATTTGGGGGGATGCTCTGCAGCACTGCTTGTTATGGGGTGATTTGGGGGGATGCTCTGCTGCACTGCTTGTTATGGGGTGATTTGGGGGGATTCTCTTCTGCACTGCTTGTTATGGGGTGATTTGGGGGGATGCTCTGCTGCACTGCTTGTTATGGGGTGATTTGGGGGGGTTGGATGCTCTGCTGCACTGCTTGTTATGGGGTGATTTGGGGGGATGCTCTGCTGCACTGCTTGTTATGGGGTGATTTGGGGGGGTTGGATGCTCTGCTGCACTGCTTGTTATGGGGTGATTTGGGGGGGTTCTCTTCTGCACTGCTTGTTATGGGGTAATTTGGGGGGGGGGGGATGCTCTGCAGCACTGCTTGTTATGGGGTGATTTAGGGGGAGGCTCTGCAGCACTGCTTGTTATGGGGTAATTTGGGGGGGGGGGATGCTCTGCAGCACTGCTTGTTATGGGGTGATTTGGGGGGATTCTCTGCTGCACTGCTTGTTATGGGGTGATTTGGGGGGGTTGGATGCTCTGCTGCTTTGCTAGTTATGGGGTGATTTGGGGGGATACTCTGCTGCACTGCTTGTTATGGGGTGATTTGGGGGGATTCTCTGCTGCACTGCTTGTTATGGGGTGATTTGGGGGGATACTCTGCTGCACTGCTTGTTATGGGGTGATTTGGGGGGATACTCTGCTGCACTGCTTGTTATGGGGTGATTTGGGGGGATTCTCTGCTGCACTGCTTGTTATGGGGTGATTTGGGGGGATACTCTGCTGCACTGCTTGTTATGGGGTGATTTGGGGGGATACTCTGCTGCACTGCTTGTTATGGGGTGATTTGGGGGGATGCTCTGCTGCACTGCTTGTTATGGGGTGATTTGGGGGGATGCTCTGCTGCACTGCTTGTTATGGGGTGATTTGGGGGGATTCTCTTCTGCACTGCTTGTTATGGGGTGATTTGGGGGGATGCTCTGCTGCACAGCTTGTTATGGGGTGATTTGGGGGGATGCTCTGCTGCACTGCTTGTTATGGGGTGATTCTCTTCTGCACTGCTTGTTATGGGGTGATTTGGGGGGCTGCTCTGCTGCACTGCTTGTTATGGGGTGATTTGGGGGGGGGGATGCTCTGCAGCACTGCTTGTTATGGGGTGATTTGGGGGGAGGCTCTGCAGCACTGCTTGTTATGGGGTAATTTGGGGGGGGGGGGATGCTCTGCAGCACTGCTTGTTATGGGGTGATTTGGGGGGATTCTCTGCTGCACTGCTTGTTATGGGGTGATTTGGGGGGATTCTCTGCTGCACTGCTTGTTATGGGGTGATTTGGGGGGGTTGGATGCTCTGCTGCACTGCTTGTTATGGGGTGATTTGGGGGGATGCTCTGCAGCACTGCTTGTTATGGGGTGATTTGGGGGGGGGGATGCTCTGCTGCACTGCTTGTTATGGGGTAATTTGGGGGGGGGGGATGCTCTGCTGCACTGCTTGTTATGGGGTGATTTGGGGGGGTTGGATGCTCTGCTGCTTTGCTTGTTATGGGGTGATTTGGGGGGGATACTCTGCTGCCCTGCTTGTTATAGGGTGATTTGGGGGGATACTCTGCTGCACTGCTTGTTATGGGGTGATTTGGGGGGATTCTCTGCTGCACTGCTTGTTATGGGGTGATTTGGGGGGATACTCTGCTGCACTGCTTGTTATGGGGTGATTTGGGGGGATTCTCTGCTGCACTGCTTGTTATGGGGTGATTTGGGGGGATACTCTGCTGCACTGCTTGTTATGGGGTGATTTGGGGGGATTCTCTGCTGCACTGCTTGTTATGGGGTGATTTGGGGGGATTCTCTGCTGCTCTGCTTGTTATGGGATGATTTGGGGGGATACTCTGCTGCCCTGCTTGTTATAGGGTGATTTGGGGGGATACTCTGCTGCACTGCTTGTTATGGGGTGATTTGGGGGGATGCTCTGCTGCACTGCTTGTTATGGGGTGATTTGGGGGGATTCTCTGCTGCTCTGCTTGTTATGGGGTGATTTGGGGGGATGCTCTGCTGCACTGCTTGTTATGGGGTGATTTGGGGGGATTCTCTGCTGCTCTGCTTGTTATGGGGTGATTTGGGGGGATGCTCTGCAGCACTGCTTGTTATGGGGTGATTTGGGAAGATTCTCTGCAGCACTGCTTGTTATGGGGTGATTTGGGGGGTGCTCTGCTGCTTTGCTTGTTATGGGGTGATTTGGGGGGATGCTCTGCTGCCCTGCTTGTTATGGGGTGATTTGGGGGGTGCTCTGCTGCTTTGCTTGTTATGGGGTGATTTGGGGGGATGCTCTGCAGCACTGCTTGTTATGGGGTGATTTGGGGGGATGCTCTGCTGCACTGCTTGTTATGGGGTGATTTGGGGGGATGCTCTGCTGCACTGCTTGTTATGGGGTGATTTGGGGGGTGCTCTGCTGCTCTGCTTGTTATGGGGTGATTTGGGGGGATGCTCTGCTGCACTGCTTGTTATGGGGTGATTTGGGGGGATGCTCTGCTGCTCTGCTTGTTATGGGGTGATTTGGGGGGTGCTCTGCTGCTTTGCTTGTTATGGGGTGATTTGGGGGGATGCTCTGCAGCACTGCTTGTTATGGGGTGATTTGGGGGGATGCTCTGCTGCACTGCTTGTTATGGGGTGATTTGGGGGGTGCTCTGCTGCCCTGCTTGTTATGGGGTGATTTGGGGGGTGCTCTGCTGCCCTGCTTGTTATGGGGTGATTTGGGGGGTGCTCTGCTGCTTTGCTTGTTATGGGGTGATTTGGGGGGATGCTCTGCTGCTTTGCTTGTTATGGGGTGATTTGGGGGGATGCTCTGCAGCACTGCTTGTTATGGGGTGATTTGGGGGGATGCTCTGCAGCACTGCTTGTTATGGGGTGATTTGGGGGGTGCTTTGCTGCACTGCTTGTTATGGGGTGATTTGTGGGATGCTCTGCTGCACTGCTTGTTATGGGGTGATTTGGGGGGTGCTCTGCTGCACTGCTTGTTATGGGGTGATTTGGGGGGTGCTTTGCTGCACTGCTTGTTATGGGGTGATTTGTGGGATGCTCTGCTGCACTGCTTGTTATGGGGTGATTTGTGGGATGCTCTGCTGCGCTGCTTGTTATGGGGTGATTTGGGGGGTGCTCTGCTGCGCTGCTTGTTATGGGGTGATTTGTGGGATGCTCTGCTGCGCTGCTTGTTATGGGGTGATTTGGGGGGATGCTCTGCTTGTTATGGGGTGATTTGGGGGGGATGCTCTGCTGCGCTGCTTGTTATGGGGTGATTTGGGGGGATTCTCTGCTGCGCTGCTTGTTATGGGGTGATTTGGGGGGATTCTCTGCCGCGCTGCATGTTATGGGGTGATTTGGGGGGATTCTCTGCTGCGCTGCTTGTTATGGGGTGATTTGGGGGGATTCTCTGCTGCGCTGCTTGTTATGGGGTGATTTGGGGGGATTCTCTGCTGCACTGCTTGTTATGGGGTGATTTGGGGGGATTCTCTGCCGCGCTGCTTGTTATGGGGTGATTTGGGGGGATTCTCTGCTGCTCTGCTTGTTATGGGGTGATTTGGGGGGATTCTCTGCTGCGCTGCTTGTTATGGGGTGATTTAGGGTTATACTCTGCTGCACTGCTTGTTATGGGGTGATTTGGGGGGTGCTCTGCTGCGCTGCTTGTTATGGGGTGATTTGGGGGGATACTCTGCTGCACTGCTTGTTATGGGGTGATTTGGGGGGTGCTCTGCTGCGCTGCTTGTTATGGGGTGATTTGGGGGGATACTCTGCTGCACTGCTTGTTATGGGGTGATTTGGGGGGTGCTCTTCCGCGCTGCTTGTTATGGGGTGATTTGGGGGGATTCACTGCTGCACTGCTTGTTATGGGGTGATTTGGGGGGATGCTCTGCTGCACTGCTTGTTATGGGGTAATTTGGGGGGATTCACTGCTGCACTGCTTGTTATGGGGTGATTTGGGGGGTGCTCTGCTGCTTTGCTTGTTATGGGGTGATTTGGGGGGATGCTCTGCTGCCCTGCTTGTTATGGGGTGATTTGGGGGGATGCTCTGCTGCACTGCTTGTTATGGGGTGATTTGGGGGGATGCTCTGCTGCACTGCTTGTTATGGGGTGATTTGGGGGGAATCTTTGCAGCACTGCTTGTTATGGGGTGATTTGGGGGGAATCTTTGCAGCACTGCTTGTTATGGGGTGATTTGGGGGGATGCTCTGCTGCAATGCTTGTTATGGGGTGATTTGGGGGGATACTCTGCTGCACTGCTTGTTATGGGGTGATTTGGGGGGATGCTCTGCTGCACTGCTTGTTATGGGGTGATTTGGGGGGATGCTCTGCTGCACTGCTTGTTATGGGGTGATTTGGGGGGAATCTTTGCAGCACTGCTTGTTATGGGGTGATTTGGGGGGAATCTTTGCAGCACTGCTTGTTATGGGGTGATTTGGGGGGAATCTTTGCAGCACTGCTTGTTATGGGGTGATTTGGGGGGAATCTTTGCAGCACTGCTTGTTATGGGGTGATTTGGGGGGATTCTCTGCTGCGCTGCTTGTTATGGGGTGATTTGGGGGGATGCTCTGCAGCACTGCTTGTTATGGGGTGATTTGGGGGGATGCTCTGCTGCACTGCTTGTTATGGGGTGATTTGGGGGGATGCTCTGCTGCACTGCTTGTTATGGGGTGATTTGGGGGGATGCTCTGCTGCACTGCTTGTTATGGGGTGATTTGGGGGGATGCTCTGCTGCAATGCTTGTTATGGGGTGATTTGGGGGTGCCCTGCTGCACTGCTTGTTATGGGGTGATTTGGGGGGATGCTCTGCTGCACTGCTTGTTATGGGGTGATTTGGGGGGAATCTTTGCAGCACTGCTTGTTATGGGGTGATTTGGGGGGAATCTTTGCAGCACTGCTTGTTATGGGGTGATTTGGGGGGAATCTTTGCAGCACTGCTTGTTATGGGGTGATTTGGGGGGAATCTTTGCAGCACTGCTTGTTATGGGGTGATTTGGGGGGATTCTCTGCTGCGCTGCTTGTTATGGGGTGATTTGGGGGGATGCTCTGCAGCACTGCTTGTTATGGGGTGATTTGGGGGGATGCTCTGCTGCACTGCTTGTTATGGGGTGATTTGGGGGGATGCTCTGCTGCACTGCTTGTTATGGGGTGATTTGGGGGGATTCTCTGCTGCTCTGCTTGTTATGGGG
Organism: Gastrophryne carolinensis; assembly: GCA_027917425.1. Lineage (NCBI taxonomy): Eukaryota > Metazoa > Chordata > Amphibia > Anura > Microhylidae > Gastrophryne > Gastrophryne carolinensis. The sequence continues at coordinate 22,494,840 of CM051242.1, read as the reverse complement.
TGATTTGGGGGGATGCTCTGCTGCACTGCTTGTTATGGGGTGATTTGGGGGGATGCTCTGCTGCACTGCTTGTTATGGGGTGATTTGGGGGGATGCTCTGCTGCACTGCTTGTTATGGGGTGATTTGGGGGGATTCTCTGCTGCTCTGCTTGTTATGGGGTGATTTGGGGGGATTCTCTGCTGCGCTGCTTGTTATGGGGTGATTTGGGGGGATTCTCTGCCGCGCTGCTTGTTATGGGGTGATTTGGGGGGATTCTCTGCTGCTCTGCTTGTTATGGGGTAATTTGGGGGGATGCTCTGCCGCGCTGCTTGTTATGGGGTGATTTGGGGGGATACTCTGCTGCACTGCTTGTTATGGGGTGATTTGGGGGGATACTCTGCTGCACTGCTTGTTATGGGGTGATTTGGGGGGATACTCTGCTGCACTGCTTGTTATGGGGTGATACTCTGCTGCGCTGCTTGTTATGGGGTGATTTGGGGGGATTCTCTGCTGCACTGCTTGTTATGGGGTGATTTGGGGGGATGCTCTGCTGCACTGCTTGTTATGGGGTGATTTGAGGGGATTCTCTGCTGCGCTGCTTGTTATGGGGTAATTGGGGGGATTCTCTGCTGCACTGCTTGTTATGGGGTGATTTGGGGGGTGCTCTGCTGCACTGCTTGTTATGGGGTGATTTGGGGGGATTCTCTTCTGCACTGCTTGTTATGGGGTGATTTGGGGGGATGCTCTGCAGCACTGCTTGTTATGGGGTGATTTGGGGGGATGCTCTGCTGCACTGCTTGTTATGGGGTGATTTGGGGGGATTCTCTTCTGCACTGCTTGTTATGGGGTGATTTGGGGGGATGCTCTGCAGCACTGCTTGTTATGGGGTGATTTGGGGGGATGCTCTGCTGCACTGCTTGTTATGGGGTGATTTGGGGGGATTCTCTTCTGCACTGCTTGTTATGAGGTGATTTGGGGGGATGCTCTGCAGCACTGCTTGTTATGGGGTGATTTGGGGGTGCCCTGCTGCACTGCTTGTTATGGGGTGATTTGGGGGGATGCTCTGCTGCACTGCTTGTTATGGGGTGATTTGGGGGGAATCTTTGCAGCACTGCTTGTTATGGGGTGATTTGGGGGGAATCTTTGCAGCACTGCTTGTTATGGGGTGATTTGGGGGGAATCTTTGCAGCACTGCTTGTTATGGGGTGATTTGGGGGGAATCTTTGCAGCACTGCTTGTTATGGGGTGATTTGGGGGGAATCTTTGCAGCACTGCTTGTTATGGGGTGATTTGGGGGGGATACTCTGCTGCACTGCTTGTTATGGGGTGATTTGGGGGGATACTCTGCAGCACTGCTTGTTACGGGGTGATTTGGGGGAATGCTCTGCTGCACTGCTTGTTATGGGGTGATTTGGGGGGATGCTCTGCAGCACTGCTTGTTACGGGGTGATTTGGGGGAATGCTCTGCTGCACTGCTTGTTATGGGGTGATTTGGGGGGATGCTCTGCAGCACTGCTTGTTACGGGGTGATTTGGGGGAATGCTCTGCTGCACTGCTTGTTATGGGGTGATTTGGGGGGATGCTCTGCTGCACTGCTTGTTATGGGGTGATTTGGGGGGATGCTCTGCTGCACTGCTTGTTATGGGGTGATTTGGGGGGATGCTCTGCTGCACTGCTTGTTATGGGGTGATTTGGGGGGATTCTCTGCTGCTCTGCTTGTTATGGGGTGATTTGGGGGGATGCTCTGCTGCACTGCTTGTTATGGGGTGATTTGGGGGGATGCTCTGCTGCACTGCTTGTTATGGGGTGATTTGGGGGGATGCTCTGCTGCACTGCTTGTTATGGGGTGATTTGGGGGGATTCTCTGCTGCTCTGCTTGTTATGGGGTGATTTGGGGGGATTCTCTGCTGCGCTGCTTGTTATGGGGTGATTTGGGGGGATTCTCTGCCGCGCTGCTTGTTATGGGGTGATTTGGGGGGATTCTCTGCTGCTCTGCTTGTTATGGGGTAATTTGGGGGGATGCTCTGCCGCGCTGCTTGTTATGGGGTGATTTGGGGGGATACTCTGCTGCACTGCTTGTTATGGGGTGATTTGGGGGGATACTCTGCTGCACTGCTTGTTATGGGGTGATTTGGGGGGATACTCTGCTGCACTGCTTGTTATGGGGTGATTTGGGGGGATACTCTGCTGCACTGCTTGTTATGGGGTGATACTCTGCTGCGCTGCTTGTTATGGGGTGATTTGGGGGGATGCTCTGCTGCACTGCTTGTTATGGGGTGATTTGGGGGGATTCTCTGCTGCACTGCTTGTTATGGGGTGATTTGGGGGGATGCTCTGCTGCACTGCTTGTTATGGGGTGATTTGAGGGGATTCTCTGCTGCGCTGCTTGTTATGGGGTAATTGGGGGGATTCTCTGCTGCACTGCTTGTTATGGGGTGATTTGGGGGGTGCTCTGCTGCACTGCTTGTTATGGGGTGATTTGGGGGGATTCTCTTCTGCACTGCTTGTTATGGGGTGATTTGGGGGGATGCTCTGCAGCACTGCTTGTTATGGGGTGATTTGGGGGGATGCTCTGCTGCACTGCTTGTTATGGGGTGATTTGGGGGGATTCTCTTCTGCACTGCTTGTTATGGGGTGATTTGGGGGGATGCTCTGCAGCACTGCTTGTTATGGGGTGATTTGGGGGGATGCTCTGCTGCACTGCTTGTTATGGGGTGATTTGGGGGGATTCTCTTCTGCACTGCTTGTTATGGGGTGATTTGGGGGGATGCTCTGCTGCACTGCTTGTTATGGGGTGATTTGGGGGGGTTGGATGCTCTGCTGCACTGCTTGTTATGGGGTGATTTGGGGGGATGCTCTGCTGCACTGCTTGTTATGGGGTGATTTGGGGGGGTTGGATGCTCTGCTGCACTGCTTGTTATGGGGTGATTTGGGGGGGTTGGATTCTCTTCTGCACTGCTTGTTATGGGGTAATTTGGGGGGGGGGATGCTCTGCAGCACTGCTTGTTATGGGGTGATTTGGGGGGAGGCTCTGCAGCACTGCTTGTTATGGGGTAATTTGGGGGGGGGGATGCTCTGCAGCACTGCTTGTTATGGGGTGATTTGGGGGGATTCTCTGCTGCACTGCTTGTTATGGGGTGATTTGGGGGGGTTGGATGCTCTGCTGCTTTGCTTGTTATGGGGTGATTTGGGGGGATTCTCTGCTGCACTGCTTGTTATGGGGTGATTTGGGGGGATGCTCTGCAGCACTGCTTGTTATGGGGTGATTTGGGGGGATGCTCTGCTGCACTGCTTGTTATGGGGTGATTTGGGGGGGGTTGGATGCTCTGCTGTACTGCTTGTTATGGGGTGATTTGGGGGGGGGGGATGCTCTGCTGCACTGCTTGTTATGGGGTAATTTGGGGGGGGGGGATGCTCTGCAGCACTGCTTGTTATGGGGTGATTTGGGGGGATTCTCTGCTGCACTGCTTGTTATGGGGTGATTTGGGGGGGTTGGATGCTCTGCTGCTTTGCTAGTTATGGGGTGATTTGGGGGGATACTCTGCTGCACTGCTTGTTATGGGGTGATTTGGGGGGATTCTCTGCTGCACTGCTTGTTATGGGGTGATTTGGGGGGATACTCTGCTGCACTGCTTGTTATGGGGTGATTTGGGGGGATACTCTGCTGCACTGCTTGTTATGGGGTGATTTGGGGGGATGCTCTGCTGCACTGCTTGTTATGGGGTAATTTGGGGGGATTCACTGCTGCACTGCTTGTTATGGGGTGATTTGGGGGGTGCTCTGCTGCTTTGCTTGTTATGGGGTGATTTGGGGGGATGCTCTGCTGCCCTGCTTGTTATGGGGTGATTTGGGGGGATGCTCTGCTGCACTGCTTGTTATGGGGTGATTTGGGGGTGCTCTGCTGCACTGCTTGTTATGGGGTAATTGGGGGGATGCTCTGCAGCACTGCTTGTTATGAGGTGATTTGGGGGTGCTCTGCTGCACTGCTTGTTATGGGGTAATTGGGGGGATGCTCTGCAGCACTGCTTGTTATGGGGTGATTTGGGGGGATACTCTGCTGCACTGCTTGTTATGAGGTGATTTGGGGGTGCTCTGCTGCACTGCTTGTTATGGGGTAATTGGGGGGATGCTCTGCAGCACTGCTTGTTATGGGGTGATTTGGGGGTGCCCTGCTGCACTGCTTGTTATGGGGTGATTTGGGGGGATGCTCTGCTGCACTGCTTGTTATGGGGTGATTTGGGGGGAATCTTTGCAGCACTGCTTGTTATGGGGTGATTTGGGGGGAATCTTTGCAGCACTGCTTGTTATGGGGTGATTTGGGGGGAATCTTTGCAGCACTGCTTGTTATGGGGTGATTTGGGGGGATGCTCTGCTGCACTGCTTGTTATGGGGTGATTTGGGGGGAATCTTTGCAGCACTGCTTGTTATGGGGTGATTTGGGGGGAATCTTTGCAGCACTGCTTGTTATGGGGTGATTTGGGGGGAATCTTTGCAGCACTGCTTGTTATGGGGTGATTTGGGGGGAATCTTTGCAGCACTGCTTGTTATGGGGTGATTTGGGGGGAATCTTTGCAGCACTGCTTGTTATGGGGTGATTTGGGGGGATTCTCTGCTGCGCTGCTTGTTATGGGGTGATTTGGGGGGATGCTCTGCAGCACTGCTTGTTATGGGGTGATTTGGGGGGATGCTCTGCAGCACTGCTTGTTATGGGGTGATTTGGGGGGATGCTCTGCTGCACTGCTTGTTATGGGGTGATTTGGGGGGATGCTATGCTGCGCTGCTTGTTATGGGGTGATTTGGGGGGATACTCTGCAGCACTGCTTGTTACGGGGTGATTTGGGGGAATGCTCTGCTGCACTGCTTGTTATGGGGTGATTTGGGGGTGCCCTGCTGCACTGCTTGTTATGGGGTGATTTGGGGGGATGCTCTGCAGCACTGCTTGTTACGGGGTGATTTGGGGGAATGCTCTGCTGCACTGCTTGTTATGGGGTGATTTGGGGGGATGCTCTGCTGCACTGCTTGTTATGGGGTGATTTGGGGGTGCCCTGCTGCACTGCTTGTTATGGGGTGATTTGGGGGGATGCTCTGCTGCACTGCTTGTTATGGGGTGATTTGGGGGGATGCTCTGCAGCACTGCTTGTTATGGGGTGATTTGGGGGGATGCTCTGCTGCACTGCTTGTTATGGGGTGATTTGGGGGGATTCTCTGCTGCTCTGCTTGTTATGGGGTGATTTGGGGGGATGCTCTGCTGCACTGCTTGTTATGGGGTGATTTGGGGGGATGCTCTGCTGCACTGCTTGTTATGGGGTGATTTGGGGGGATGCTCTGCTGCACTGCTTGTTATGGGGTGATTTGGGGGGATTCTCTGCTGCGCTGCTTGTTATGGGGTGATTTGGGGGGATTCTCTGCTGCGCTGCTTGTTATGGGGTGATTTGGGGGGATTCTCTGCCGCGCTGCTTGTTATGGGGTGATTTGAGGGGATTCTCTGCTGCTCTGCTTGTTATGGGGTAATTTGGGGGGATGCTCTGCCGCGCTGCTTGTTATGGGGTGATTTGGGGGGATACTCTGCTGCACTGCTTGTTATGGGGTGATTTGGGGGGATACTCTGCTGCACTGCTTGTTATGGGGTGATTTGGGGGGATACTCTGCTGCACTGCTTGTTATGGGGTGATTTGGGGGGATACTCTGCTGCACTGCTTGTTATGGGGTGATACTCTGCTGCGCTGCTTGTTATGGGGTGATTTGGGGGGATACTCTGCTGCACTGCTTGTTATGGGGTGATTTGGGGGGATACTCTGCTGCACTGCTTGTTATGGGGTGATTTGGGGGGATTCTCTGCTGCACTGCTTGTTATGGGGTGATTTGGGGGGATACTCTGCTGCACTGCTTGTTATGGGATGATTTGGGGGGATGCTCTGCTGCACTGCTTGTTATGGGGTGATTTGAGGGGATTCTCTGCTGCGCTGCTTGTTATGGGGTGATTGGGGGGATTCTCTGCTGCACTGCTTGTTATGGGGTGATTTGGGGGGGTGCTCTGCTGCACTGCTTGTTATGGGGTGATTTGGGGGGATTCTCTTCTGCACTGCTTGTTATGGGGTGATTTGGGGGGATGCTCTGCAGCACTGCTTGTTATGGGGTGATTTGGGGGGATGCTCTGCTGCACTGCTTGTTATGGGGTGATTTGGGGGGATTCTCTTCTGCACTGCTTGTTATGGGGTGATTTGGGGGGATGCTCTGCTGCACTGCTTGTTATGGGGTGATTTGGGGGGGTTGGATGCTCTGCTGCACTGCTTGTTATGGGGTGATTTGGGGGGGTTGGATTCTCTTCTGCACTGCTTGTTATGGGGTGATTTGGGGGGGTGCCCTGCTGCACTGCTTGTTATGGGGTGATTTGGGGGGGTTGGATGCTCTGCTGCACTGCTTGTTATGGGGTAATTTGGGGGGGGGGGGGGGATGCTCTGCTGCACTGCTTGTTATGGGGTAATTTGGGGGGGGGGGGGATGCTCTGCTGCACTGCTTGTTATGGGGTGATTTGGGGGGAGGCTCTGCAGCACTGCTTGTTATGGGGTAATTTGGGGGGGGGGGATGCTCTGCAGCACTGCTTGTTATGGGGTGATTTGGGGGGATTCTCTGCTGCACTGCTTGTTATGGGGTGATTTGGGGGGGTTGGATGCTCTGCTGCTTTGCTTGTTATGGGGTGATTTGGGGGGATTCTCTGCTGCACTGCTTGTTATGGGGTGATTTGGGGGGATGCTCTGCTGCACTGCTTGTTATGGGGTGATTTGGGGGGATTCTCTGCAGCACTGCTTGTTACGGGGTGATTTGGGGGGATGCTCTGCTGCACTGCTTGTTATGGGGTGATTTGGGGGGGGTTGGATGCTCTGCTGTACTGCTTGTTATGGGGTGATTTGGGGGGGGGGGGATGCTCTGCTGCACTGCTTGTTATGGGGTAATTTGGGGGGGGGGGATGCTCTGCAGCACTGCTTGTTATGGGGTGATTTGGGGGGATTCTCTGCTGCACTGCTTGTTATGGGGTGATTTGGGGGGGTTGGATGCTCTGCTGCTTTGCTAGTTATGGGGTGATTTGGGGGGATACTCTGCTGCACTGCTTGTTATGGGGTGATTTGGGGGGATGCTCTGCTGCACTGCTTGTTATGGGGTGATTTGGGGGGGGTTGGATGCTCTGCTGTACTGCTTGTTATGGGGTGATTTGGGGGGGGGGGGGATGCTCTGCTGCACTGCTTGTTATGGGGTAATTTGGGGGGGGGGGATGCTCTGCAGCACTGCTTGTTATGGGGTGATTTGGGGGGATTCTCTGCTGCACTGCTTGTTATGGGGTGATTTGGGGGGATACTCTGCTGCACTGCTTGTTATGGGGTGATTTGGGGGGATACTCTGCTGCACTGCTTGTTATGGGGTGATTTGGGGGGATTCTCTGCTGCACTGCTTGTTATGGGGTGATTTGGGGGGATACTCTGCTGCACTGCTTGTTATGGGGTGATTTGGGGGGGATACTCTGCTGCCCTGCTTGTTATGGGGTGATTTGGGGGGGATACTCTGCTGCCCTGCTTGTTATAGGGTGATTTGGGGGGATACTCTGCTGCACTGCTTGTTATAGGGTGATTTGGGGGGATGCTCTGCTGCACTGCTTGTTATGGGGTGATTTGGGGGGGATACTCTGCTGCCCTGCTTGTTATGGGGTGATTTGGGGGGGATACTCTGCTGCCCTGCTTGTTATAGGGTGATTTGGGGGGATACTCTGCAGCACTGCTTGTTATGAGGTGATTTGGGGGGATGCTCTGCTGCACTGCTTGTTATGGGGTGATTTGGGGGGGATACTCTGCTGCCCTGCTTGTTATGGGGTGATTTGGGGGGATACTCTGCTGCACTGCTTGTTATGGGGTGATTTGGGGGGATTCTCTGCTGCGCTGCTTGTTATGGGGTGATTTGGGAAGATTCTCTGCTGCACTGCTTGTTATGGGGTGATTTGGGGGAATGCTCTGCTGCTCTGCTTGTTATGGGGTGATTTGGGGGGATACTCTGCTGCACTGCTTGTTATGGGGTGATTTGGGGGGGATGCTCTGCTGCACTGCTTGTTATGGGGTGATTTGGGGGGGATGCTCTGCCGCACTGCTTGTTATGGGGTGATTTGGGGGGGATGCTCTGCTGCACTGCTTGTTATGGGGTGATTTGGGGGGGATGCTCTGCCGCACTGCTTGTTATGGGGTGATTTGGGGGGGATGCTCTGCTGCACTGCTTGTTATGGGGTGATTTGGGGGGATTCTCTGCTGCACTGCTTGTTATGGGGTGATTTGGGGGGATTCTCTGCTGCACTGCTTGTTATGGGGTGATTTGGGGGGCTGCTTTGCCACACTGCTTGTTATGGGGTGATTTCGGGGGTGCTCTGCTGCACTGCTTGTTATGGGGTGATTTGGGGGGATGCTCTGCAGCACTGCTTGTTATGGGGTGATTTGGGGGGATGCTCTGCTGCACTGTTTGTTATGGGGTGATTTGGGGGGATACTCTGCTGCACTGCTTGTTATGGGGTGATGCTCTGCTGCTCTGGTTGTTATGGGGTGATTTGGGGGGATGCTCTGCAGCACTGCTTGTTATGGGGTGATTTGGGGGGATGCTCTGCTGCACTGCTTGTTATAGGGTGATTTGGGGGAGATGCTCTGCAGCACTGCTTGTTATGGGGTTATTTGGGGGGGAGAATCTGCAGCACTGCTTGTGATGCTCTGCTGCTCTGGTTGTTATGGGGTGATTTGGGGGGATTCTCTGCTGCACTGCTTGTTATGGGGTGATTTGGGGGGTGCTCTGCTGCACTGCATGTTATGGGGTGATTTGGGGGGATACTCTGCAGCACTGCTTGTTATGGGGTGATTTGGGGGGATGCTCTGCTGCACTGCTTGTTATGGGGTGATTTGGGGGGATACTCTGCTGCATTGCTTGTTATGGGGTGATTTGGGGGGGGGATACTCTGCTGCACTGCTTGTTATGGGGTGATTTGGGGGGATGCTCTGCTGCACTGCTTGTTATGGGGGGATTTGGGGGGATACTCTGCGGCACTGCTTGTTATGGGGTGATTTGGGGAGGATACTCTGCTGCCCTGCTTGTTATGGGGTGATTTGGGGGATTCTCTGCTGCACTGCTTGTTATGGGGTGATTCTCTGCTGCACTGCTTGTTATGGGGTGATTTGGGGAGGATACTCTGCTGCCCTGCTTGTTATGGGGTGATTTGGGAGGATTCTCTGCTGCACTGGTTGTTATGGGGTGATTTGGGGGGATAATCTGCTGCAATGCTTGTTATGGGGTGATTTGGGGGATTCTCTACTGCACTGCTTGTTATGGGGTGATTTGGGGGGTGCTCTGCTGCACTGCATGTTATGGGGTGATTTGGGGGGATACTCTGCAGCACTGCTTGTTATGGGGTGATTTGGGGGGATACTCTGCTGCATTGCTTGTTATGGGGTGATTTGGGGGGGGGGGATACTCTGCTGCACTGCTTGTTATGGGGTGATTTGGGGGGATGCTCTGCTGCACTGCTTGTTATGGGGGGATTTGGGGGGATACTCTGCGGCACTGCTTGTTATGGGGTGATTTGGGGAGGATACTCTGCTGCCCTGCTTGTTATGGGGTGATTTGGGGGATTCTCTGCTGCACTGCATGTTATGGGGTGATTCTCTGCAGCACTGCTTGTTATGGGGTGATTTGGGGAGGATACTCTGCTGCCCTGCTTGTTATGGGGTGATTTGGGAGGATTCTCTGCTGCACTGGTTGTTATGGGGTGATTTGGGGGGATAATCTGCTGCAATGCTTGTTATGGAGTGATTTGGGGATCCTGCACACTGCCCATTATGTGACCAGACACACTGCAGAACGGCCGGTATTACCCAAAAAAAAGTCCTGTCCCTTTTTTACCCCCAGTCCGCCCCTGTCTGCAGTTATGATATGCAGTTACCGAATATGTGTTTAGCCTTAAATTATTATTCACAGCAACCTCATACTTTCATGTACTGAACTGGAGCCACAGTGTCTACAGGATTTCTTTGAAGCTTGCACCCAGAACAAGGCTCTTGGCAGGGCTTTTCCTGCTTGTCAAGTTTCCTATCTCAGCTTCTAGCCTTAGGTGTAAATTGAACCAGTATGTGGGGTTTGATCAGCTGAGGTCTTTGTTTACATGCGTTGGCCATACGTGCATTTATGAGCAGGTCCTTACAGCTGGGTTAGCAGAGTGCATTATGGGTGAGGTCTGTATCTACAGGTGAGCAGGCCAATAACAGAACAAGTATTAAAAAAAAAAAAAACTCACTTCGATGTGAGTTTCAGTTCACTGCCAGAAGCTAAACTTGTCTCACCAAATAATTAGCATGACCCTCCTTGTACTGCAAAATGCCATTCCAAGGCCTGAGGTGGTTGGTTGGTGCAGTTTGTTATGTAGGTTAGTTTGCACCAGGAACTCCAGAGACGTGTTTCCTTTGAGCTAGGTTAAAGCGGAACACCACCCTGTGTGGGTGCTGGCTCCCCCACACACACACATAGAGGCCGATTCATTAATAGCGCCAGGTAGCGACAGATGAGCGCCAGTAGCGTGATTTTCTCAGCGCCAGCTAGTATTCGCTGTGCTTGGCCGGGGTTTGCTTGTTGACAGCGACTCAGTCGGTGTGCGGTAATGTTGAATACGGGCTGGGGGGTCGCTGTATGGGTGCGCCTGACAACGAATGGCCAGAGCGAACGGCTTGCTGCAGATTCATTAACAAAACACGCTCCGAATTTTTTCGCGCTGTGAATTCCTTGTTTAAACCCCAGAGCGCTGGCGGCGATGGATTTTAAATAGTTTTTAACCCCCAAACAACCATATTTTTTGATTGTAAAATTATACAAGTTTTTATAAACATTTTGTAATATGAATACATTAATATCAGACCTGTAATATCAATTCTGCACAAAAACTTCTTTTTTTTTTTTTTTTACCTTAAAAAAAAATCCTAACATTGCAGAAGTGGTCACAGAATTTTTGACATTAAAAAAAAAAAAAAAAAAAAACATTAATAGCAATTAATTATGATTAATTAAAGATTGCTCCATTGAAATGCATTGGACATCGCCAGGAAGCGACAGGTCAGACCTGGCGCTGTGATGGGATTAGCAGCGGCGCTGTTCGTTGCAGTCGGCTACATGATGAATCCCGCGCCAGCTGTCGCTCTCGCCGGCGCTAGCCTCATTTAGCTTGATAAATGCGTCATTGTGGCCGACGCCGGGCGTACTTGAGTCGGTAGCCGCCGTTAGCTGGCGGGACCTGGCGCTCGTCAGACACTACCTGGCGCTATCACTTGATGAATAAGGGCAATAATCCCTCCAGAACGCCCTATACTACCTTAGCCTTGGGTATGGGTTTGGCACTCGTCTAGGGCCTCATGCCCATACTAATCCGCACCGGGCTCTTCCGCACCCCCAGTGTCCCAAATGGAGGTGCAGTAAGTGGGCGGGGTAGTAGCATGTCACCTGTCGGCCCCTAACAGAGTGAACTTGGTCCCCTGGACCCCTTAACAGTTCACCACTAGTTAGTAACAGAAAACACACAGAAAATTGTATTAGTCTAAATGTAACTACTTACCCTCAGCTCCTCCGCCAGTTCTCTGCTTCCTCCTCTGGGCTCTTCGGTGCCCCTCTAACTTCAGTACTGGCGCTGGGACCCGCCCCCTGGGCAACAGGGGGACAAAGGGTCAACCCCTCCCTTCACCCTCGCTAGCAGTGAGGGGAATGAGTTTGGGGCATGGGAAGGCTCCTTTTATATAGAGAGATGGAGTCTCTCTGGGATCTCCCCCACATGACTACATTCGTCACAGAAGTCGAGGGGCATGGAGGGGGGTTCCCAAGAAAACCCCCCTCCATGCAGGGCTATATTTACCATTAGGCAAACCTAGGCATGTGCCTAGGGTGGCCATCTGCAGGGGGGTGCAGATGTTAATGCTATAGTAAAAAAAAAAAAAAGAAAAAAGTTGTTGCCAAATTAATGCCATCTTACAAATGCTCCCAAGCCACATTGTGTGTGTAGAGGGGGGAGAGGGCATCCAGCTTAAAGTGGACCAAAATCCACGGCAATCGGCCCAGGAATCTATAACATTCCCAGGCTGATCGATTCCCCCCCCCCCCCGGGGCATCCAAAATCGGAATGCCCCGCTGTGTGAAACCCCCAGGTCGCCCCATACACTTACCTTGTGCGAGCAGTGGCCGCATCCCCGCCATCCCGGTAGCAGGGCGCGTGCTCGCGCCAGGCATTTGTGAATGGCAGGTGCGGCCACTCTCCCGTCGCCGTCGCGCTTGGAGACAACGTGACATCAGTGACTCCGAGTGTGCTGATTGGACGAGCGGCCGCGCGTGTGTCATAGTACCAGGAAGCGGTGAGTTGCCATCGCCGATCAGGGTGGCCCTAGGGCAAAGGACCGAAACCCAGGATAGTCATATTTCTGGGTTTTGGTCCACTTTAAAGGCAGTCTGCAGCCTCATCCTCTCCCCTTTACTGCTTTGGCCATGTGACTTCTGTGTGTTGGAAGCTGGGAAGTCGGTATTATATAATAGAATTCATGCTCCTCTGAATTTCTCCCCTTGAAACCTCTCCTCCATACACACATTTATTTTATACATTGGCGGACCGGGACGTCAGGGCAGGTGTCAGCACTGGGCGTACCCAGGCTGGTGCCGGGTCCACTGCACAATCGGGGGGGGGGGGGGGGGGCACCTTTGTTTCTTTCCTTTTATTCTTTGTTTCTTTCATCTGCCATTGCCTTTCTTTCTTTCATCCTTACTTATTTCAGTTAGTACATTTATTTTTGTTTCTTTCATTCTATTCTTTCCATCTAGTCTTTTTATGTTATGCCATTCCTTTTCTTTCCTTCTTTTATTTTTACTGTCATTCCTTTCCCTATTCTTTCTGTCTTTCCTTCTCTTTTTTTTTCTGTCAGTCAGTCCTTCAATTCTACTCAACATTGCTGAACAAAATGGGGCGCCAACACTTGAAGTGCCTAGGGCAGCATGAACACTAAATACAATACAACTAAATCTATGACTAAGGACCTACTTACAGTGTCCGAAACGCGTTAGAACACGTGCCTTGTTTTGATCTGCCAGGGTCCTTCACTGTTTTTATGCTGCTTTTTTCCAATGGAGATTTTGGTTTTACTTTTTGCATAAATAAACTTCAGGATTTTTAAGGAGTGCGGATCTTCCCTTTTTGCTCTCTAAATTCGTGTGGGGCAGGAACGGCCCCTGATCTTGCACCCAGGTGCCAGAGTGTGTCTGCCTCTCATTTTTCTGCTTGAACACAAAATACAACCCTGCCCATCCTGCAATGTGTAAATCATGTGGGGAAGATTCCAGAAAGGCTCTGCCTCTCCCTATAAAAGATCACTCACTGCGGCTCTTTATAGATTCCCCAGACAGGAGCTGAGATTAACCAGTGTTCCCCTCCAGCGTAAATTTGGGCCTTTTATATGAGCGGAGTGAGCACACATCTCACTAGCCGGTATAAAAGGCTTTTAGTCACTTACTTATTCTTTCCCCCGGGGGGCGGGGTTATAGCTGTGCTTTGCAAAGGCAGAGCAGAGCTGGGGTCAGGGAAAGTACAGCAATCCCAGAATGCAGAGCGACAGTCAGAAGACACTTCCTGTTCGCAGGCTGCCTGATGCTCAATGAGCCGCCATCTTGGATGTTTAAAGGCTCATAACATGTAGTAGATGCAGGTTGGATGATTTTTTTAATGTGGGCAATCTGTATGTACAGGGTGGGGGAAACATATAAGATAGGCTCTTATTCAGTGTGAAGGTCCGGCTTAATGTGGGCAATCTGTATGTACAGGGGGGAAACATATAAGATAGGCTCTTATTCAGGGTGAAGGTCCGGCTTAATGTGGGCAATCTGTATGTACAGGGGGGAAACATATAAGATAGGCTCTTATTCAGGGTGAAGGTCCGGATTAATGTGGGCAATCTGTATGTACAGGGTGTGGGAAACATATAAGATAGGCTCTTATTCAGGGTGAAGGTCCGGCTTAATGTGGGCAATCTGTATGTACAGGGGGGAAACATATAAGATAGGCTCTTATTCAGGGTGAAGGTCCGGATTAATGTGGGCAATCTGTATGTACAGGGGGGAAACATATAAGATAGGCTCTTATTCAGGGTGAAGGTCTGGATTAATGTGAACAATCTGTATGTACAGGGTGGGGGAAACATATAAGATAGACTCTTATTCAGGGTGAAGGTCCGGTTTAATGGATAGACATGCAGCCCCATAAATGTTACGGCTTGGCAGTTAAAGAATTAACAGACACTGACCAATCCCAGTCTGCTTTACTCATGGAAACACAGAAATGCGGAGCATGGATGTGTAACAGGAGACTAGAAATCAACTGTCAGGGGGGTGAGACTCCAATACTGTGTTATTTTAGGGTCTATTGTTACAGTTTAGGAAGTAGAGCACCTCTGATTTGTGCAGCAAACTCTTAAAGTGGACCAACACCCAGGATTTTGACTATCCTGGGTTTTGGTCCACTTCAGGGGGGCACCCCGCTGTGTAAAACCTCCCAGAAACCCCCAAACTCACCTCACCACGCTCCCACGGACAAGCGGCGGACAAGGCAGCGCGTCCGCCGCCGCCTCCCGCGCGCCCCTCTGACAGTGCGCTCGCCCGCGCCGGCCATTCACAGGTGAGTTCTTTTGGGGTTTTGGGGGGGGGGGGGGTCCCTCACCGCGGGACATCCCGATCTCGGATGTCCCGCGGTGAGGGGGGTGATCGGCCCGGGAATCTTATAGATTCCCGGGCCGATCACCCATGGGTGACGGTCCACTTTAAGAGTCGCAAGCCAGTATGTGGAGAGACCCATGTTAGGCTTAATATAGGGGGGCTAAAAAGACCAAGAAACCCAATACAAGGACAGATATCCAAGCCATCCACATCCAACTAGAGGACATGTGTTTCAAGCTATGATTTGCATAGCTCCATCTGCTGCAAGGATAGATGGGTAATGCTATCCAATTGTCCCCAACTGCGTCCATTATCCAATGAAAGTGAGGTATGAATCTATGCTTATTGTCACATATATGCTGTAGATATTTGGATGAAGTTTATAAATGTAGAAATGATCTGTTGAAGTGATGCCAATGTGTATATTCCCTCAGGATATGTTTACAGGCACTGACGAAGCCTACAGTTAGGCGAAACTAGTTTGCCCACCCCATGCCTACTTCAAGGGATGTACTATCACCAATCGAACAGTTTGTATTTGTAATAATTTTTGGCTGTATATCTGTATGCAATCAGGCACAACATGCATGTGCAACTCTGTGAATGTGTCCATTAACTGTTTTTAAGAATATATGTAAGTAATAAAACTAAATATGTTTTTATAGTATGCATTGTGGCTATTTTGGGCGAGGTTTTTGGTTGGTAGAGCCCCTGATCCTAGCTGGGATCAAAAATAGGGGAGGCCCAGTAATTCCCTTTTTTCCCATTGTTGCATGTAATGCTCTCCGTCCTTGTATTGGGTACTGTGCAAATACTTTCCGTTTTGGGAAAGCTCCTCTTTTGCTGCAGCAAACTATAAAAAAAATGAGAATCAAACCACTGGCGCAATTCTTCATTTGATATTTATCCTGGCATTTATATGGAGGAAAAGAAACACCCGTGTACACACCAAGAGAAATCTAAACAAAGCTATACAAAGTCATTGATGAGCTGAAGCTCAAACACCTGCAGGTGCTCCTTCAGCTTCTCCCGCACATCGGTCTGCACCCGCCGTTCCGTATGTGTTCCTGTTGTAGCGCAGAGATGCGAAGGCGAAGCCTCTGTTCGCGCCGCCTGCAGGCTTCCAGCTGTCTCTGGACTTTGGTAAGCGCCTCCAGGGCCGATTCTGCTCTCTTCTTCCACAAAAGCGCGTTCCCTACATGGTAGCTGTGCTCGTTCTGAATATAGGACCCGGGCGGCTGCGGGATTCTCATCATGTACACGGAGGGAGAGACGGGGCGAGCTCGCTGCATTGCTTCTTCTGTAGGGGCCACCGGTTCCGTGTTGACGCATATCTCAGAAGACATCTCCGCTTCATGGACGTGAGAGAGTTCAAAGTCCGACAGAGGCCCGCTGATCACAGTGGCCACCTCGATATCTTCCAGTGTGGCCTCTGGGTGCATCTGGTGCTCTACAGCAGTGGGCAGGGCGCCTTCGGCTGGAGCGGCATCGGCTGGAATATCTATGTTTTCAGGGCATAGTCCGTGGAAGTTCACCAGATCTGCTGCAGGGACACCGTCATACCTCCTGCCATCAAAACAACCGCCGTCTGGCTGTTCAACGACTTCAGATGAGGCAGGGTTATCTCTTGTGAGCAAGTCTCTGTAAGCGAGAAGACAAGACATTGCCTCAAAGTGGACCAAAACCCAGGATAGTAAAAAAAAAATACCATTTTGTGAATACTCACCTGTAAAATGGGTATTATGTATGTAAGTGTAGATAAGTATGTCACACACCCCTCTTCAAGACATTCATTACACTTGGGTATACTGACCTGTAGATGGCGATCTTGCAGAGATGATATCAAAAAAAGGCAAGACCCTCCGGCCCATAAATACCTGGGACCTCCCACTCATTCCCCAGTATAAAGATAGCAGTAAGATCAAGGGACCAGGAAAGCCAATGAAAACTAACAAAGGTTCACCATATAAAGGATCCAGAATACAAAAGGGCAGGGTGAAGCGGGGTGTGTGACATACTTATAATACCCATTTTACAGGTGAGTATTCACAAAATGGTATTATTCCAAGTATGTCACACACCCCGCTTCAAGACATTCATTACACTTGGGACATCCAATAGCAGTGTCTATAAAGGGTGGGGATCCAAAAAACAAGGCAACAACTCACAAACTTAAACCACTGCAGCTTGCAGAACTTTGTGACCAAAAACAGCATCCGCTAAGGCCCGAACATCAACCTTGTAAAACTTGGAAAAAGTGTGAACCGAAGACCAAGTAGCAGCCTTACAAACCTGCTCAACAGAAGCCTGGTGCTGGAAGGCCCAGGGCGCCCCAACAGCACGAGTAGAAAGAGCAGTAACGAAAAGGGGGAACCTTCCCCTTGGCAGAATAGGCCCCAACAAGGGCCTGGCGAATCCATTTACTAATGGAAGACTTGGCAGGAGCCAAACCCTTCCTAGGCCCAGAGGGCACCACAAAAAGGGCGTCAGTCCTACGAAAAGGAGACGTAGCCACCAAATAATACTTCACACAGCGAACCACATCCAAAGAATGCAAAACCCTCTCCTTGTCGTTGCTGGGCTTAGAACACAAGGAGGGAAGAACAATATCTTGATTCAGATGAAAAGCAGAGACCACCTGAGGAAGGAAATCTGGCTTGAAGCGGAAAACAACCTTGTCCTGATGCCTCTCAAAGTAGGGAGCCAAAATAGACAAGGCTGCCAACTCCGAAACACGCCGAACAGAAGTGATGGCAACCAGAAAAACAACCTTCTGAGTAAGCGTAGAAAGTGCAATATCCTGCAAAGGTTCAAACGGAGGACCCTGCAAGGCAGACAAAACCAAATTCAAATCCCACACTGGGAGCAAAGGCTTCCTAGGAGGCCGCACATGCGTAACCCCCTGGAAAAAGGTCTTAACCAGAGGATGAAGAGCAAAAAGACTTTTGAAAGAACATGGCCAGGGCAGAAACCTGCCCTTTCAGCAGACTTGGGATAGTTGATCACCCAACCGAAACTCTCCAGAGTGGACACCACAGTCCTAGTATCCATCTGCGCTTGACTTAGGGAAGACGCCATGATGATCAGATCGTCCAGATAGGGCACGATGCGGATACCCCTGGCTCTGAAGATGGCCATCACTCCTGCCAACACCTTGGTAAAAACCCTTGGAGCCGAGGTAAGGCCAAACGGAAGAACCACAAACTGAAAATGCCGATTGTCCACGACAAACCTGAGGAATCTCTGGTGTGCCAGAAATATTGGAATATGCAATAGCACAGAGTTTCCATACGGAACTTCCGGGGATGGACAAACCTGTTGAGCAACTTCAGATCCAGAATAGGACAAACGGAACCGTCCTTCTTGGGCACGTGAACAAATTGGAATAGAAGCCCAGGCCCCTGTCTGAAAGGGGCACAGGACAGATGACAACCATGTCTGCGAGACTTGCTACTGCCGCCCAAAGCCCCTGGGCAGCCAGAGGATCTGACGGCACCCGGGACCTGAAGAATCTGGGAGGGGGACGGAACTCGAACTGCAGCTTGTAACCGGAAGATACCACTTCCTGAATCCACCTGTCCGAGACCTCCTGGACCCAGACCTGGGAGAAGAGTTGCAACCGTCCCCCCACCCGCAAGGGTGAGGGCACCCCCTCATTGCTGAGCCGACTTGGCAGCGGCTCTAGGCTTGGAGCCCCAACTGTGTCCTGGACGGGCCCGACCCCTGCCCCTAGGCCAGGAATCACCTCTGGACGAAGGGAAGGCCGAACCCCTGCCAACTCTAGCCCCACGTAAGGACTGAGAGAAGGAAGCCGCCCCCCGAAAAGGGCGACGCTGCTTCTTACGCTGAGGTAACCTACCTCCCTTAGCCCCCGAATCCAATTTTTCTCCAAAGAGCCGTAATCCCACAAAGGGAAGGGCCGTGAGCGACTTCTTGGACACAAAATCAGCCGCCCACTGACGTAACCAAACCGACCGGCGGATAGCCACAAGCAGGGCCGTAGCTCTGCTACACATCACCAATGTGTCATCCAGGGTGGACAGCTCGAAGAACAAAAATAACTCACAGCGCTTAAGGTCGGCAAACTCCTCACTAGCCGAGTCAAGCCCGGAAGAGGTCAATAATCCTCTAACAACTGACCTGGCAGCTACTAATACAAGCACAGAAGCACAAACCGGCCGCAAGGCCGATCCAACACTGGCAAAACCATGACAAGCCATCTGGTCAATGCGTTTATCCTCCCCATCCTTGAGGGTAGTGCACTCCGGAGAATGGAGGACTGAGGAGCTGGACAACACCAAAACAGGAGCATCCACCTCGGGGGAAGACGGCCAGTGCTTCACTGCGTCCGCCGGAAAGGGATATTTCTTGTCCCAACCCGGTGGGACACCCGGAAGCCGCGTCGGCCTCTCCCATTCCTTGCGAATGATACCATCAAAATGCTTTTGATAAGGAAATTCCAAGCGGGGCTTCGTCTCTTCAAAGAACTCCCCCTTCAGCGGAGGAGCCGCCTCGGGGGGATAAATAGCCGGGACCTCAAACACCTGAGCCAGGACCCTGGATGTATCCGAGGAATCCCCCTGGCCCTGCTTGGTATCAGCGCCCACAAACTGCTGATCGTCGGAGTCATCAGACCCCCTCATACAGCTCCCCTTCCTCACGCGGGGAGCAATCAGACCAATCCAGGGAGTCAAAGTCCTCCCTATCAAAGGCCTGCGCAGCCGAATACAAATGTTTCCTCTTTGCCGTGGCCTTTTTGGCGACGGCACTAGAAAACAATTTTTCAAGATTGGCCAATCTGGCACACACCTCAGATTGCGACTCCCCGCTAATGACCACATTACACTCACGTGTCAGGTGAGGGGGAGACGGGGAGGAGACCGGCGGAGCAGAACCAGACGCCTGAGATCCGGTCTGCCGCGTAATAGACCGCTGCGCACAGGGTACACATAGAAATACATCATCCCCCAAAAGGGATACCCCACACCCCAAACACAGCCTGGATTGCCCCGAGGGGGGCACAAGCCCAGTATCCGGGGAAGCCTCCATATGGTGATTTTTTAGTACTATATATAGTATATACAATTAAATGTGTACAATGCTCTTTTTATTTTTGGGAATTACGCAATAATGCAACCCGGGATGCCCCTTTAAGTCCCGAGTGGGAGGATTTTAAGCCAGCTAAAAATTAACCAGGGACCTGGACCGGGAGAACCCTCCTTTAATATGATCAGCGGTCCACCTGGAACACAAGAACACAAGCACACACTCAGACCATGCTAAATGTATAGAAGATAATAACAAATGACAGTGATGGCCATCAGGCCCCTCACCCGACCTTCGGTACCGCAGGTAACGACGCGCAGTGTGCAGTAGGAGGAGGGTGGGTGGGCGGGCCGGTGCGGTTCCCGCCCGGCCCCGCCCCTCCCCTGTCTCTCCCGGCCTGAAGCTGGGACATGAAAAGCCGTGCTCTCAGCACGGGGGCGGGCCGTAGGCGCGCGCAAGCGCCCGGAGAAGAAGAAGCCCTTATGGGCTTGCCGCCGCCATTGCGGGCAGCACTCTTAGCGCGCCGGAGGCCGGCGCCGCGGGACCTCCAGCACCACGAAAGTGAATGTAAAGCACACACACATAAAAGACAGGAATCCATAAGGGACCCGCCCCCCCCCCCCCCCCAAGGGTACCTGGGAGAGGGGGAATCCATGCCAGGGAAGGGCCAAGGGACGGGGCATCCCAAACCGGGATCACCAACCCGGATAGCCGCCTACCCCTTGTTATGGGGTCTCACGGCTCCGAAGCACCATGGGTGCCAACTACCTTTGCCCGGACCAGCAGCCTAGGCTGGGAGGCAGGGAATATTAAACAAGGGGATCCGGGCAGAAATAGAAGAAAAAAGGGGGGGCCAGGAGTCATCCCGGCTACCTGCAAGGAGGAGACATCATCTTCTGACTTGCTCGCCTCTGCAGAGATGAAGACTGGGTAATAAGTGGGAGGTCCCAGGTAATTATGGGCCGGGAGGGTCTTGCCTTTTTTTGATATCATCTCTGCAAGATCGCCATCTATAGGTCAGTATACCCAAGTGTAATGGATGTCTTGAAGCGGGGTGTGTGACATACTTAGAATAAATTGACTATCCTGGTTTTGGCCCTTACCCCTGGGGCACCCCGCTGTGTGAAACCCCCCAGATCGGTGCAGCAACTCACCTCTTCCCGGTCCCACAGCGCGTCTAACAGCAGCGGCTCTGAGGGACGCATCCTCCGCCTTCCTCTAACAGGGAGCGCACGGCTAAAGGGAAGCTGAGGATGGGCCATCAGAGCCGCTGCTCTTAGACGCGCCAGGGGACCGGGAATAGGTGAGTGATATCGGGCGATCTGGGGGGTTTCACACAGCGGGACATCCCCGATCGGGCTACCCCCGAGGAAAGGACAAAAGCCCAGGATAGTCAAAGTCCTGGGTTTTGGTCCACTTTAACCTAAAAACATGCAAGCAAAGCCCACCCGAGTCAGACCTGGCATCTAAAAGAATCCCGAATCGGGATGCACCGCTGTGTGAACACTTTTCCCCCGCTCCAAGGTCACGTCCAATAAGAACCATCTGCCGTGACTGCGTCACTAAGCAAATGCCTCAATGAGGAGAATACGCTTCTGCATCCCCGACAGCGTGCCTGTGCTTCCACCCCAGCTATTTAGACAGGGCTGGGGCGGTAGTGCATAGGATGCGGCAGCGCTCACTTCCCATTCTAGACGTTGAGAGCCGTCGTTTGGGGAATGACAGTCACGGCAGATGGCTCTCATTGGACAAGAGCCCGCACATGTGCCGTTGAAACCAGGAAGAGGAGTGAAAAGTGGTGTTCTGGGAGGTTTCACATAGCGGGGCACCCCAATTTTCCTGAAGGGGAACAGAACAAAACCCGGGAAAGTCAATCTCCCCCCACCCTCATTTTAGGGAAGCTTTTAATCGATGCAATATTTGATCAGAAGGGAATGCCATACATAATAAAAGCAGATTGAACCCCTTCCTGCCCTCCTCACCTTTGGGTGTTGCTGCCGGGTTAGTGGTAGTCCAGTTAATAAAAAGAAATGGGGGTTTTCCACCACCAAAAGCACGTCCTCTGGCAGTTTTGAGACTGCCACTTGGTTGGATCTCAAGGCTGCTGGAGGTGAGCAAGTCGGCTGGCCACATCCCCATTTCCCTGTGGCCTATCTGGCTGGGTGCGGGAGAGCACACAGCTGCAGGGGTGCTTCCGCTGGTGAACAAAGCGCCACGGGAGCCGCCAGTAAAGGCGAGTTTACTGGTGACCTGGGGCGTATCACACAGTGGGGCATCGCGGTATAGGAGGCCCCGGGGGTTGTGAAAGATATTGTAATATCTTTAAAGGTACTGTAATATATTGTAATCCCAAAGAAACAAAAAACAAAGTACTTACCTCCTCCCCAACAGCAGATCCCAGACAGTGCAGTGCTTAGTGACGCCCCACTTTCTGAGACGTCGTCTCACAGCAAATACACACCTGACCGTTGTTCAACATTTGACGTTGTTCCACCCAAGCATTAGTTGGTCACAATGCCTGGGGGGGGGGGGGGGGGGGGGGCTGCCAGGCAAACCCTTTAAGTGATCGCCGATCATTCAGGATTTTTTCCCCGACCCCCATTTCTTCCTCAAGGATTATGTTTCCCCACTGTCCTTCCACTATTTAAAGTGGACCAACACCCACCGCTGATCGGCCCGGGAATCTATAAGATTCCAGCGCCGATCAGCTCCCTGCCTGCGGGGCACCCCGATCGGGGATCGCAGTGTGAAACCCCCCAGGACGCCCGCAAATCCTACCTGTTCCTCGTTCCAACGGCGCATGCGCGGGCCGCCGCCTCTCGTGCATCCCTCTAGCTCCCTGTAAGACGGACCTCGCTTGAACTTCGGCGGTGATTGGTGGAGCGAGTCACGTGGGAGCGGCGTCGGGTGAGTTTTTGGGGCTTTCTGGGGGGTTTCACACAGCGGGAGTGGACCGACACCCAGGAAAATCCTGGAGGTTGGTCCACTTTAAAGTGGACCAACACCCTGAGGTGATCGGCCCGGGAATCTATAAGATTCCCGGGCCGATCACCTCGTACACCGCGGGACATCCAAGATCGGGATGTCCCGTGGGGTGTAAACCCCCGAAAAACCTTACCTCTCCAGCCGCTGCTTCCGCCGCCTCACTCGCACTCCTCTAGACGTGCGCGCGCCCGCGCTGGCCATCTCTGAATGGCCGGCGCGGGCGCGCACACGTCAAGAGTGACGCGCGGGAGGCGCCGAACGGGCAAGCTGCTTGTCCGTCGCTGTCAATCAGCTTGTCCGTGGCGGGGAGAGGTGAGTTTTGGGGGCTTTCTGGGGGGTTTCACACAGCGGGTGCCCAGGGGAAGTGGACCAATACCCAGGATAGTCAAAATCCTGGGTGTTGGTCCACTTTAAAGAGGGATATCGGACCTAAAATAAGAAGGGGGCAAACCCCCTCCCATCAGCCTCTACTTACCTTTTGGATGTCGCCGCAGAGGCTGCTTCAGGGCCCGATTCTCACCCTACCACCTGCTTAGCCGTCGCTGACAAGCACGCCCTTAGTCGCGCTCTTCAATGTCCCACGCCAATCCCGCAGCTTCACAAAGTCTTGCGGGATTTCTGGCAGCACATTGCACCCCATTCATGGGCACAGGTGCAAGACCGGGGACAGAGCGCAGTGCCTGATGGGATGCAAGTTTGCGCTGCCCGTCGGGAGGTCCCCCAGAATCTGTGGGACCCCCCCCCCCCCCCCGATATTCCTCTTTAATAAAGCATTGGACCCGTTCTTTATCCAATTTAAGTATTTTAGCAATCTTCTGCAAGATTTCCGCTGCTTGATGCATGTCAACTGGGCAACATCTTTACCACAACAGGATGTCTCTTTCCAAGTGGTTGTTTAACAAATGAGAAACTACTCGCTGCATCAGTTACGGTTGTATAGCTTGTTGCCAGCAGAAAAAAAAAAACCTATGCAATAATTATCCAATGGGAGGCTCTTATCTACTCGCTAAGCCGGACTAACAGACACATTTGGAAAAAACTGCCCAAAACTCCCTTGCCCCATCTGCACGCATGATACTGAATCATTGTCAGCACTTACATTTGGATTCTACACCCACTCAAAGCTGAAACACCACCTCACCGATTGTCTATTGGTAGAGGCCGTTTTGGAGCTTCCTCTCCCAGCATCTCAGCCCTTCCGCTGCCTGGATTCAACAGACAATGCACAGTAACAGGAAACCCAGCAGCACTTCCTGTCTGCAAACGGCCTGCAGATCCATGCACCACCATATTGTTTAAAAAAAAAAAAAAAAATTGATTGGTAAATTAATGTTCTCGTGCAGCAATCTAAATTGCCCTGTGGAGGGATGTATATAAGCACCGTTTGTTTTGTTGGTCTGGTTTAAAGAGGAACATAGGGGGGAGGTTAAAACCTTCCCCAAAACCTCATCGTTCAGCTGCCCCACCACTCCGGATTTACCTTTAGGCATTATTTACTCACCTTGCCAGGCGATCCATCTCCTGGGTCCCGGGCGACCTTCCGACTGGCGGCACCATCTTGCATCCCATCAGGCACTGCGTGCGGCCCCCGATCTTGCGCCTGTGCAGTGCCCATGAATGGGATGCAATGGAGCAGCTCGAAATCTTGCGAGACTTTGTTGCGTGGCATGGGACTTGTGTCATTTACAGACGCTAAGACGGTAGCGGGGATGAGGATCGGGCCCCGAAGCAGCCGGATTTCACTGCAGCAGCGACATGCAGAAGGTAAGTAGGCCCCAATGTTCCTCTTTAAAGTGGACCAACACCCAAGGGGGATCGCCCCGGGAATCTAAGTTTCCCGGGCCGATCAGATCCCTCCCCGCGGGGCATCCGAAATCGGAATGCCCCGCGGGGTGAAACCCCCCAGGACGCCCAGAAACCTTACCTTATCCCCGTTCCAATGGCGCATGCGCGGGCCACATCTCGTGCTTCCTTCTAGCAGGGCGCGCACCCTGTTAGAAGGAAGCGTGAGACGCGGCCTCCGAGCCGCTGTGGTTGTCCATCGCTTGTCCGTACATACCACAGCGCCTCTGACCACTCTGATTAGACTAGCGCTCGCGTAGGAGCAAGGTGAGGTGAGTTATTTAGGGCGATCTGGGGGGTTTCACGCAGCGGGGCATCCCCCATCAGGGTGCCCCACGGAAGTGGACCAAAACCCAGGATAGTGAAAATCCTGGGTGCTGGTCCAACTTTAAGTCATTTTTGACTGTTGCCCCAGGTGGTGCCTTTTTTGTAGGCCAAGCAGTGTATAATGTTGAGTTCTAGCTATCTTAGAGATCCAACAGGGGACCTGCAATGATAGATCGCATGGTTACTATTTGGCAGGTTGGTTTGTGTACATCTGTATAACTAAGTGGGTATACCTATAAGCTGTTTGTGTATCACATTATGTTTGTGTGTTTCTCTGTATTTTTTGAATGCTGCTGCTAATTTGTTAATGTCTGGGGACAGAGCTGTATAAGAGCGCTGTGTGCAAAACGCTACTGTTGAGCTGAACTAGATTAACCTCCCTGGCGTTATGATTATATGTGCAATTTTGTGCACAAAGCGTTACCATTACGTTTAAATCTGCCGCCCAGTTCCGCCGCCATGAGCCTCTGTGGCTCACAGAGACGGAACCAGGAAGTTAGACGGACGCATCTGCCGGGGCTCTCACCTGCGATCACAGCGGTGACATCGCTGGATCGCAGGGAAAAGGTAAGGAGACTGGTCCTCTGCCTAATCTACCCCAAGTGTGACTCGGGGTTACCGCTACTTGCAGCGAAAATTAACCCCGAGTCACGCTCGGGAACACCGCCAGGGAGGTTAACTAGTATTGTGACTATTTGTTATTCATTTACACTTTGGCTGCTATATGTATTGCACTAAGCACTTTACTGACTATTCTAGAATCTTGGAGATAATATGGGAGCGCATTAAAACTATTTAGACTATTATACAGATTGGAGCTGAAAGTGTATATGGATTGCTTAGGTCATTTAAAGTGGACCAACACCCAGGGGTGAGCATCTCCCTCACCGCGGGACATCCGAGATCGGGATGTCCCACGGGGTGAAACCCCCCCCAAAACACCTTACCTTATCGTTTTGTGAATCGCTAGCGCGGGCTCTTGTCCGTCGCTGTCACCCGCTTGTCCGTCGGCGGGGATTGGACGGAGCGGCCACGTGGTGAGTTTTTGGGGCTTTCTGGGGGGTTTCACACAGCGGGGTGCCCCCCCCCCCCCCCCCCGAAGTGGACCAAAACCCAGGATAGTCAAAATCCTGGGGTGTTGGTCCACTTTAATAATTAAAGCCCACCGCATTCTATGCAGTTTCATTCCTATAAAATTGATTGCTGTTTATACGATTTATTGAATAGAGTCTTATAACTGCACCACAAAGGGATAAAGTTAATATATTTAATTTATTAATCTCAGTCCAATGTTAAAAAAGTTCATTTTTTACATAGAAGACAAACTGTTAAAGTGGACCAACACCCAGGGGTGATCGGCCCGGAAATCTATAAGATTCCCGGACCGATCACCTCACACCCCGCGGGACATCCGAGATCGGGATGTCCCGCGGGGTGAAACCCCCCAGAAACCCCAAAAAGATCTTACCTGATCCGCCGCCGCTTCCGCCGCCTCCCGCGCGCCGCTCCAGACGTGCGCGCGCCCGCGCCGGCCCTCCGTGAATGGCCGGCGGGGGGCGCGCGCGCGCCGAGAGTGACGCGCGGGAGGCGGCGGCGGCGGAAGCGGCTTGGACGTTCCTGTCCCCCGCCTGGATGTTGGCGGGGATTGGCTGCGGCGTTCACGTGGGAGCGGGGAGAGGTGAGTTTTTTGGGGTTTCTGGGGGGGTTTCACACAGCGGGGCACCCCCGATCGGGGTGCCCCGCCGAAGTGGACCAAAACCCAGGATAGTCAAAATCCTGGGTGTTGGTCCACTTTAAAAAAACACATATACCACAGGCTAAAATACATACTGCCACGAGGGGGCGCTAGACAATCTTACTGCCATAGTGTTCAATGTGAACACGAGGGGGACGCCTGCTGCCGCTCTGCACTGCTGGATTGATAAGTAATGGTCTCTTTCACCTTGCACTGCTTATTTAATTGATTTGTGTTGTTGCCCTCTGATGCAGGGTTTTGTTGGGATCCTTTTGCACTGAGCTCTATCAGGAATTGATGTACTGTTGGCGCTAGCACTTAGCACTTTAATAGCATTTGCACTTGTTTGTAGTTCTGTAGATGTTAATACACTGTATATATGAATTCTCCTATTCACATTGAACACTATGGCAGTAAGATTGTCTAGCGCCCCCTCGTGGCAGTATGTATTTTAGCCT
Source organism: Gastrophryne carolinensis (assembly GCA_027917425.1). NCBI lineage: Eukaryota > Metazoa > Chordata > Amphibia > Anura > Microhylidae > Gastrophryne > Gastrophryne carolinensis. The sequence goes on along the minus strand of CM051242.1, from coordinate 22,467,722 downwards.
GTGGTATATGTGTTTTTTAACAGTTAGTCTTCTATGTAAAAAATGAACTTTTTTAACATTGGACTGAGATTAATAAATGAAATATATTAACTTTATCCCTTTGTGGTGCAGTTATAAGACTCTATTCAATACCTTGTGGGGGTGAGCATAGTGGGGTACCACCACCCTCCCCCCCATTCTTAGCTATTGTTTATATTTTGGTCAATAATAGAGCATTGCACCACATTAACAATATATTTGTTACTGGTGCCAGCCATCCCTTTCTTTTGTTGTTTATACGATTTGTTTTGATCTAACTATATGTACAAGAAAGATATGATGAAATATTGATTTTTTTTTTTGTGAATAAAAGAACGGACTTTTTTACCCTCTATAAAGGGTTTATTATGAACACCCTTTGGTAAGGATGCAGCACCTGGCTTCATTACTACTTAATAATATTGGAGTCGGTTTTCTTTGAGTGCTGAACCACTATTTCCTAATTACTATAACTGTGGCCGAACACTTTCCTTACTGGTCACACACAAGTCAGGTGGTTTATGACTCTAGTCCCAGCACAGGTCAGTGGCCACCATCCATTTCCCCAGAAAGCAGTCGTCATGTGATAACATAGCGTTGGCTTCAGCACAGGACGGCATACTCACAATCGCCTCTTCACCTTCGGCTTCGGGTTCTTTTTCTTTTGGGATTTGAGTTTGGTCACTCGCTGAGATTTTGTTGAAGTTGAGAATATTGTGGGGACGGCGTCTTCCTTTAGGCGATGGTAACCACTATGCAATAAACAGAGGAAGGAGGCTCAGAAAAGATGGCAGCATAGATCCCTTATTACAAACCAAGCGGTCCCGAGGTCCATTGCATGCCTCACTACCATCACCAATTCGGGATGCCCGTCTGGTTAAATCTCTACAAACTGGAGCAAAACCCACCCGGCCAGCCCTGGAACCGAAACATTTCCAGGGCTGTGTGAAACCTCCCAGGACACCAGTATGCACTCACCTTTCCTGGGTCCAATGGCGCAGAATCGGGATGCCCCAGACGGGGAAGGTATCAAGTGGTCCGGAAATCTTATAGATTCCAGGGCTGTTGGGTCTTAGGTTTTGGTCCACTTTAAAGTGGACCAAAACCCAGGATTTTGACTATCCTGGGATTTGGTCCTTTCCCTCGAGGCACCCCGAACGGGAGGGTGCCCCGCTGTGTGAAACCCCTCAGATCGCCAAAATCAACTCACCTCTTCCTGGACCCACAGCGCATGTGCAGCCGCTCGTCCTGTCAGCGCACTTGGATCCGGTGACGTCACGCAAGGTCAGCGCATCTGAGCGCGCGCTGACGCCCGCATCCCCCGCTACCCATTAACAGGGAGTGCGTCTGTGCTGGCCAATCACAAATGCCTGGCGCGGGCATGCACCCTGCTAGAGGGTTGGCGGGGATGCGGCCCCGGCTTGCGCAGGCGCCGTTCGAGAAGCGAGGTAGGTGTACTGGGCGACCTGGGAAAATTCACACAGCATTCCCAGAATTGGGATGCCCCGGGGGGGGGGGAAGGGAATCGATCCATTCCTGGAAGCTTTGACATGCTTATTAAAGTGGACCAAAATATACGGTCGATGGCCCTGGAATCTATGAAATTTCAGGGCCACCTGCATTTGCCCCCACTTCTCCAGCCCGAGTCCCCTAAAAAAAACCTACCTTCAACTCTATCCAATGGCGCATGCGCAAGCCGGCATCAGTTATATCTTTAGGCAGGGCACGCCCTGTAAGAGGGTAGCGGCGCAGTTGATTGGATGTGAGCCCGCGCATGCACCGTAGGACCAAGGAAAGGTTGAGTCTTACTGGGCAACCTAAAGATGCCCCGGGGGCAAAGACCAAAACCCAGAATAGTCAAAATCCCGGGTTTTGCTCCACTTTAATACGACAAAAACAAAGAAGTAATAATACCGTGGTTCTTGCGTTTTACCTGATTCCTGACAATTCAAAACAGCTCTTCTCAAAGTGCTTAGAGCAGAAATAAATATAATCCGACAATGGCTCCCAGAGGCCGTTACCACTCGGGTCTGTTCTCCTGCAGTTTGCGATCCACAGGTTGCGCCGAGGATCATCTTTCCTGGGTAACCTGGAATTATAAAAGGGAATCTGTCACCAGGCGGCTTCAGTGCATGCAGCAGCTTCTCTGCCCCCATTGGAATACATCGGCTGCTCTGACTTAATCCATAAAGATGACAGGAAGTTTGTACAAGCCTCGATTCTTAACCATCTTGCTCCTCTGCTTAAACCGGACCTTCAGCGCCATTTAATGGAAAGCCCAAATCCTTAAACTATTCCTTAGCATTTAAAATGACACAGCAACACTGTTCAGGACTGCAAGATACGGGCGCCGCCATCTTGCCTCAGAAGTATCACATACTGAGGAGAGGAGGATGGGGGCAAGTACGGGGGGGGGGGCAGGTTATAGCTGTGCTTTGCACAGACAGAGCAGAGCTGAGGTCAGGAAAAGGACAGTAATCCCAGAATGCAGAGCGGCATAATCAGAAGACACTTCCTGTCTGCAGGCCGCCTGACGCTCCATGATCTTGGATGTTTAAAAGCTCAGAATAGGCTCTTATCTAGAGTGGAGGTCTGGTTTAAAGTGATACTGCAGGCAAAGATAATTGTTACACCATTGTGAAACATAGAAACATAGAAGGTTGACGGCAGAAGGAGACCATACGGTCCATCTAGTCTGCCCTTATGTGTATACTGTATGTTCTCTGTATCTTATGTGTATACTGTATGTTCTCTGTATCTTATGTGTATACTGTATGTTCTCTGTATCTTATGTGTATACTGTATGTTCTCTGTATCTTATGTGTATACTGTATGTTCTCTTTATCTTATGTGTATACTGTATGTTCTCTGTATCTTATGTGTATACTGTATGTTCTCTTTATCTTATGTACATACTGTATGTTCTCTGTATCTTATGTGTATACTGTATGTTCTCTGTATCTTATGTGTATACTGTATGTTCTCTGTATCTTATGTATATACTGTATGTTCTCTTTATCTTATGTATATACTGTATGTTCTCTTTATCTTATGTATATACTGTATGTTCTCTTTATCTTATGTGTATACTGTATGTTCTCTGTATCTTATGTGTATACTGTATGTTCTCTGTATCTTATGTGTATACTGTATGTTCTCTGTATCTTATGTGTATACTGTATGTTCTCTGTATCTTATGTATATACTGTATGTTCTCTGTATCTTATGTGTATATACTGTATGTTCTCTGTATCTTATGTATATACTGTATGTTCTCTGTATCTTATGTGTATATACTGTATGTACTCTGTATCTTATGTATATACTGTATGTTCTCTGTATCTTATGTGTATTCTGTATGTTCTCTGTATCTTATGTATATACTGTATGTTCTCTGTATCTTATGTATATACTGTATGTTCTCTTTATCTTATGTGTATACTGTATGTTCTCTGTATCTTATGTGTATACTGTATGTTCTCTGTATCTTATGTGTATACTGTATGTTCTCTTTATCTTAGGATAGATGGAGGCTTATCCCAGGCATGTTTAAATTCAGTTACTGTTGATTTTTCAACTACCTCTGCTGGAAGTTTGTTCCAAGCATCTACTACTCTTTCTGTAAAATAATATTTTCTAACATTGCTCCTGATCTTCCCCCCCGACTAGCTTCAGGTTGGGCCCCTTGTTCTATCATTAAGTTTCTTCTTAAAAACACTTCCCTCCTGAACCTTATTCAATCCTGTCACATATATAAAGGTCTCCATCATGTCCCCCCTCTCCCTTCTTTCCTCCAGACTGTACAAATTAAGTTATTTAAGTCTTTCCTGATAAGTTTTAAGTTTAAGTCCTTCCACCATTTTTGTTGCCGGCCTTTGGCCCCGTTCTATTTGAATAATGTCTTTTTGCAGGTAAGGTCTCCAGAACTGCACACAGTATTCTAGCTGTGGCCTCACCAGGGCTCTATACAGCGGCATCACAACCTCCCTCTTCCTACTGGTGATGCCTCGAGCTATGCAGCCGAGCATCCTGCTTGCTTTTCCCACTGCCTGGCTACACTGTCCACTCATCTTGCAGCTATCAGTAATCAGTACCCCTAAATCTCTCTCCTCCGAGGTCCTGGATAACACAGTGCTGCCCATACGGTACTCAGAGCAGGGATTCCTTCTACCCAAGTGCAGGATTTTACATTTAGAGACATTAAACTCTAGTTTCCACAGTTTTGACCATCTATCCAGTAAAGGTGTCGGGCTACGTTTGGCGCTGTCCTAAACGGTTTTTCATTTTTAGATTGAAGCAGAAATGGCCGAGACATCAGGGTTTACAGATTCAGCCAATTACATTCTCTTTGCCATCCCTCTGCCAATCAGCTCAGCAGAGCGGGACAGGATTGCTAGCCCCTCCCTCCTCCCGCCCCTTCCTCCAACTCCTCCTCCAGATTTATCACACTGCTGTCAGCGCAGAGAGATGAACATTATGCACATCACAGATCCACTTATATAAATAGAGAAATCATATGGTGAACATGAAAACCTCAATATTATTATTATTATTATTATTATTATTATTATTATTGTTTATTTATATAGCGCCATCATCTTCCGTAGCGCTTTACAAAGTAGTAATTACAGACAGGGTAGAAACATACGGTACATATACTAATTCAAATGCAGTTGTACAGAGTTGACAGTGGATATTCTGAATACAAGATACAATAGGGGAGAGAGCCCTGCCCTTGCGAGCTTACAGTCTAAAGGAAGAGGGGTGAAGACGAGGGGGAGGGATCACAAACAGTCAGTATTGAGCTTTGTGGCATGTGCCCTTTAGAAGATTGGTTAGGCCAGATTATATGCTTGTCTGAATAAGTGAGTTTTAAGGGCGCCTTTGAAGGTTTTGAGGGTTGTGGAGTGGCGGATTGGGTGGGGGAGGGCATTCCAGAAGATTGGGGTTGCACGTGAGAAGTCCTGGAGGCGGGCGTGAGAGGAGGTGACCAGGGAGGAGGACAGGAGAAGGTCGGCAGAAGAGCGGAGGCTGCGTCTAGGTTGATATTGTTGCATTAGAGAGGAGATGTAGGGAGGGGCCTGGTTGGAGAGAGCTTTGTATGTGAGAGTTAGAGTTTTGAACAGGATTCGCTGTGGGACTGGCAGCCAGTGTAGGGATTGGCAGAGAGGCGCAGAACTAGAGTAGCGAGAGGAGAGATGGATGAGGCGAGCAGCAGAGTTCAGGATAGATTGGAGGGGTGCCAGTCTGTTAGTTGGTAAGCCACAAAGAAGGATGTTGCAGTAATCCAGACGGGATATGACCAGGGAATGCACTAGCATTTTAGTGGTGTCAGGTGAGAGGGAAGGACGGATGCGGGAGATGTTTTTAAGTTGGAGGCGACAGGAGGTGGCCAGGGAGTGAATATGTGGTTTGAAAGAGAGGGCAGAGTCCAGAATGACTCCCAGGCACCGAGCTTGGGGAGTTGTTTTTATTGTGTAATTGTTGACAGAAATAGACGTGTTAGAGAGGGGAGGGGAGTTAGATGGTGGGAAAATGACCAGTTCTGTCTTGTCCATGTTTAGCTTGAGGTAGCGAGATGACATGAATGAAGAAATAGCTGAGAGGCAGTTGGGGAGACGAGATAGTAGAGAGGAGAGATTGGGGCCTGAGAGATATATCTGAGTGTCATCCGCATAGAAGTGGTATTGAAAGCCTAGTGAAGTTATAAGTTTGCCAAGGCCATAGGCGTAGACTGAGAAAAGTAGGGGGCCTAGGACAGAACCTTGCGGCACACCAACAGAAAGAGAACGGGAGGATGAGACTGTGTTAGAAAAGGATACACTGAATGATATGTCAGAGAGGTAAGAGGTGAGCCAAGAGAGTGCAAGACCTCGAACCCCGAGAGAGGAGAGAATATTAAGAAGCAGAGAGTGGTCGACAGTATCAAAGGCTGAGGAGAGGTCAAGAAGGATGAGGATGGAGTAGTGACCTTTGCTTTTGGCAGTGAGCAGATCATTGGTGACTTTGGTGAGGGCAGTTTCAGTGGAGTGGTTACGGCGGAATCCTGATTGTAAGGGGTCAAATAAGTTGTTAGTGGATAAGTATTGTGACAGTTCTGAGTATATCGACCATTTCTTCTTTAATATAAAAATGGAAAACAGTTCAGGACAGCGCCAAACTTAGGCCGACACAATGGTGTAACAATTTATTTTTTCCTGCTGTAGCCCTTAAAGTGGACCAGCACCCAGGATTTTCACTATCCTGGGTGTTGGTCCACTTCCGTGGGGCACCCCGCTGTGTGAAACCCCCCAGGAAGCCCCAAAAACTCACCTGACCCCGCTCCCATGTGACTCGCTCCACCATTCACAAACGGTCGGCGTGGGTGCGCGTCCTTCTAGAGCGATGCGAGAGGCGGCGTACCACGCATGCGCCGTTGGAATGAGGAACAGGTAGGATTTGCGGGAGTCCTGGGGGGTTTCACACAGATCGGGGTGCCTCGTAGGCAGGGAGCTGATCGGCCCGGGAATCTTTAAAGTGGACCAAAGCCCAGGATAGTCAATAGTTTTGACTAGCCTGGGTTTTGGTCCTTTCCCCGGGGGCACCCCGATCGGGATGCCCCGCTGTGTGAAACCCCCCAGGATGCCGAGCCCAGCTCACCTCTTCCCGGTCCCACGGCGTGTCTAAGAACAGTGGCTCTGACGTCCGCATCCTCGTGCCCGAACCGCCCAATGCCTGGCGCGGGTACGCGCCCTGCTAGAGGAAAGCGGAAGATGTGACCGTCAGAGCGGGCAGAGAAGAGGTGACCTGGGCTCGGCATACTGGGGGGTTTCACACAGTGGGGCACCCCCGGGGAAAGGACCAAAACCCAGGCTAGTCAAAATCCTGGGTTTTGGTCGACTTTAATCTAAATACAGGTATTAATGCCTTTTTAGAGGTATCAGTTACATTGAGGGATTGTGCCGTCTAATACAAATGTATTGCTCCACATTGTCAGGCCGACAAGAAAATAAGCTTGCACTACCAGCAATCTTAAAGCAGAACAAAACCAGACGTGTCTTTTAGATTCCAGGGCCGCCTGCTGGTCTTCACCTGGGGCATTGGGATGCCCTGCTGTATAAACCCCCGGGGTGCTGCATAACTCCCCTGCTTCCTGGCTCCCTCACTGATGTAAATATCAGTCGGGCGCGTACCCAGCATCTTTGGGCTGTTCCCCCCCCCCAGCCATTCGGATAAGCTGGGGGCGGAAGCGTGCACACTGCTGGAGATGCTTTCGCTCCTGTTTGCCATAAACAGGGCCGTTTGCTGAACATTACATTGGCACAGCAATTACTCCAGTTTGGAAGGGAGCATGCGCATGTGCTGTAGGCTGGGAAAAGTGAGTTTTTCTGTGGACTTCACAAAGCAGGGCATCCCAAATGGGAAAGCCCCCGGGGCAGGGTGGTGTTCCGCTTCAAAGCGCACCTAAACCTTCTCTTGCAACTCTGACAAAGAGCGTGATGGCTCACGAGGACACTAAACTAACCTACCCCCCTCACCACCATCAGTGAGTCCTGAATAAGAGACACAGTTTCCCAGCATCCATCCGGTGGTGGACAGGAAATAGCACTTCCAATAGAAGACATCTCACAAAGATTTTCATGTCCGATTTTGGCTTACAAACAACCTTTAAAGCAGAACAAAACCCAGGTCAGCTGTCCCTGGAATCTTTTAGAAATTGGGTTGCCCCGCTGTGTGAAACCCCCCAGATTGCCTGTATCTGCTCATCCTTCCCTGGTCTAACGGTGCATGTGCAGGCTCTCGTCCAATCAGAGGCCATGACAATGTCATTTGGCAAACTACTCTGTTTACAATGGGGAGCGAGAGCAGCCACATTCAGCGCACCTACAGGAAGTGCATGCGCTTACGTCTCAGACAGGCTGTTACTGGAGCACAAATGGACCAAAACTCAGCAGATCTTAAAGCGGACCTTCACTCTGAATAAGAGTCTTTCTTATATGTTTCCCACACCCTGTACATACAGATTGCTCACATTAAAAATCATCCTACCTGCATCTATTGCATGTTATGAGCCTTTAAACATCCAAGATGGCGGCTTATGGAAGCCGCCATCTTATCAGGCAGCCTGCAAACAGGAAGTGCCTCCTGACTGTACTGCTCTGCATTCTGGGACTGCCGACCTTTACCTGACCCCAGCTCTGCTCTGTCTGAGCAAAGCACAGCTATAGCCCGCCCTCCTGTACCTTATTCCACTCTCCTCTCCTCAGTAAGTGTGATGCTTCTGAGTCAAGATGGCGGCGCCCGTATCCTAAATTCCTGAACAGAGTTGCAGCCCAGTGGGGGAAAGAATAATAAGTTAGTGACTAAAAACGTAAAATATATTAATTTTAGATGCTGGGGAATCGTTTTTTAAGAGTTTGGGCTTTTCATTAAATCACGCTGAAGGTCCGGTTTAAGATTCCCGGGCTGTCCAATTCCCTCCCCCCCGGGGGCATCCAAAAGCAGGATGTCCCGATGTGTGAAACCCCCCAGGTCGCTCCGTTCACTTACTTTACTTCCCAGTACTTCCACATGCACGGCGCCGCATCCCCGTTATCCCTCTAGCAGGACGCGTGCCCGAGCCAGGCATTTGTGAATGGCCGGTGCAGGCACACTCCCTGTTAGAGGGAAGCGGTTAGAACCGCTGGCTTTAGACGGCGTCTTAGATGGCGTGATGTCAGCTGCTCCAAGCGCGCTGATTGGAGGAGTGATCGCACATGTGCCGTAGGACTAGGAAGAGGCGAGTTTCTTTGGGAGATCTGGGGGGGTTCACACAGCAGGGCACCCTGATCGGAAGGACCAAAACCCAGGATAGTCAAAATCCTGGGTTTTGGTCCACTTTAATGGGTTTTGTCACTTTAAGGCATAGTCACGGTAATATAAGGAGAAAAAAACATTCACCATCACCCCAAATCCAGCCGCAGCTGGCGGCACTGAATGCCCACCTCCATCTTCCTGAAGTTCCGGATGGCCGCTGGGAGCAGACGTTACAGACGATTGCTTTATACTTCTGACCAGAGATCGGGTCGTGGGGCGCTCACCAGTGGCGAGGACAGCAATGAACGTGACAGGGATTGACACACATTGAACTCTGAGTGGGTCCAGTTTGGGAAGAGAATGGGCATACAGGGGCTGTTGGCGTTGGTTTCAATGTTTGTTTTATATGTACGTCTTAAGAATTTGTAAAACATTTGAAAATAAAGAATTTATAAAAAAAAAAATAAATAAATAAACCCCGCAGGTCGCCCAGGAAACTCACTTTTCCCCGGTCCTATGGAACAAGCGTGGCCTCTCGTCCAATCAGCGTGCTGGGCTGCGCCCACGTCGAATGAGAAGACTCGGCTGAGAGCCGAGTCTAGCTGAGAAGAGCCGAGCGCCCCAACAACCGCATCCCCGCTACCCTCTAACCGGGTGCGTGTCTGCACCGGGCACTCAAATGCCTGGCGTATGCCCTGCTAAAGGTATAGCAGCTAGTGCCTGCACCACTGAATTGGAGAGCAGGTGAATTTACTGGGTGACCTGGGGGCTTTTACACAGCGAACCATCCCGAATCTAGATGCCCCGGGGGGAGGGAATCAGGCTTTTGGGCCACTTTAAAGCTGCTCTAATCCTGCACCACTCAACCCAAAGTGAATAAGCGGTCTGACCTGTGGAACGAGATGTTGTCGTCTCTAGTTTGCCGGGAGTCTCGGGTGGTGCAGCCCGGTGCAGAGCAGTGTCTTGGCATCTAGAATTCAGTAGAAAAAGGAAGACATTGAAGGTCAGTGGCACAGGGATGAGAAGCAGGAGCATGGCTGAGAGCAGGAAAGGAGTCGGCCATAGTGGCTCAGGGATGAGAATCAGGAGCATGGCGGAGAGCAGGAAAGGAGTCGGCCATAGTGGCACAGGGATGAGAATCAGGAGCATGGCTGAGAGCAGGAAAGGAGTCGGCCATAGTGGTACAGGGATGAGAAGCAGGAGCATGGCTGAGAGCAGGAAAGGAGTCGGCCATAGTGGCACAGAGATGAGAATCAGGAGCATGGCTGAGAGCAGGAAAGGAGTCGGCCATAGTGGCACAGGGATGAGAATCAGGAGCATGGCTGAGAGCAGGAAAGGAGTCGGCCATAGTGGCTCAGGGATGAGAATCAGGAGCATGGCTGAGAGCAGGAAAGGAGTCGGCCATAGTGGTACAGAGATGAGAATCAGGAGCATGGCTGAGAGCAGGAAAGGAGTCGGCCATAGTGGCACAAGGATGAGAATCAGGAGCATGGCTGAGAGCAGGAAAGGAGTCGGCCATAGTGGCACAGGGATGAGAATCAGGAGTATGGCTGAGAGCAGGAAAGGAGTCGGCCATAGTGGCACAAGGATGAGAATCAGGAGCATGGCTGAGAGCAGGAAAGGAGTCGGCCATAGTGGCTCAGGGATGAGAATCAGGAGCATGGCTGAGAGCAGGAAAGGAGTCGGCCATAGTGGCACAAGGATGAGAATCAGGAGCATGGCTGAGAGCAGGAAAGGAGTCGGCCATAGTGGCACAAGGATGAGAATCAGGAGCATGGCTGAGAGCAGGAAAGGAGTCGGCCATAGTGGTACAGAGATGAGAATCAGGAGCATGGCTGAGAGCAGGAAAGGAGTCGGCCATAGTGGCACAAGGATGAGAATCAGGAGCATGGCTGAGAGCAGGAAAGGAGTCGGCCATAGTGGTACAGAGATGAGAATCAGGAGCATGGCTGAGAGCAGGAGAAGAGTCGGCCATAGTGGCACAGGGATGAGAATCAGGAGCATGGCTGAGAGCAGGAAAGGAGTCGGCCATAGTGGCTCAGGGATGAGAATCAGGAGCATGGCTGAGAGCAGGTAAGGAGTCGGCCATAGTGGCTCAGGGATGAGAATCAGGAGCATGGCTGAGAGCAGGAAAGGAGTCGGCCATAGTGGTTCAGGGCTGAGAAGCAGGAGCATGGCTGAGAGCAGGAAAGGAGTCGGCCATAGTGGCTCAGGGATGAGAAGCAGGAGCATGGCTGAGAGCAGGAAAGGAGTCGGCCATAGTGGTACAGGGATGAGAAGCAGGAGTCGGCCATAGTGGTACAGGGATGAGAAGCAGGAGTCGGCCATAGTGGCTCAGGGATGAGAAGCAGGAGCATGGCTGAGAGCAGGAAAGGAGTCGGCCATAGTGGTACAGAGATGAGAAGCAGGAGTCGGCCATAGTGGCACAGGGATGAGAAGCAGGAGCATGGCTGAGAGCAGGAAAGGAGTCGGCCATAGTGGCACAGGGATGAGAAGCAGGAGCATGGCTGAGAGCAGGAAAGGAGTCGGCCATAGTGGCTCAGGCCCCGGGAGTGCACAGGATGGAGGCCACTCTACCTTTGTATAGCTGAATGTAGAGAAGATCATGGGGACCGCAGAGTCCCGGAGCCGCACGGTCTGTCCTGTTCGATCAAACTGTTTATCGTGGAAGTGTAGAGAGCAAAGCGAGCTATGGACGGACGGAGTCCATTCGCAGCCAACTGCAGCGTGAGAGTGCGCCACCGCATTTACCCACAGTGCCCTGCGGGACTCCTCTTTTGGAAACCTGGTGGAGCAAACAAATGACAGTCACAAAGTGGTAATCTGTCCCGCTTATGGTACAGCTAAAATTCCATCGCATGGCGCATAAGTGGGCATCTGCCAGCATCCTCAGCACAATCTTCCCCACCGCCATATCCGATTGGCTGGCGACAGGTGCACTCAGCAGGGGGAGTGGCCAGGGGGAAGCCACCGCCAATCGTTTCTATTCAGAACTCATTACTGGGCATGAATATAAACTAACTGGATGAGACCCTGCGCATGTGCTGTGGGAGCATGACGCATAGCGAGTAAACAGGTGATCCTAAGGTATTGATGTACAGGGGCATCCCAACTGCTGTAAAGCAGATCAAAACCTAGGTTAGTGGAAAAGCCTAGTATTGGGTCTGCTTTAATACCAAAACAAACAACAACTAGTAAAATGTGCCACTGTATTGCACATTCTAAAGATGGTGACTTAAAGCAGACCTTGACCCTAAATCAGTGCATATCTTATATGTTTCCCCCACTCTGTACATACAGATTGCCTACAATAAAAATCATCCTACCTGCATCTATTGCATTTTCTGACACTTTAAACATCCAAGATGGCGGCCCATGGAGGTGCAGGCTGCCTGCAAACAGGAATTGTCTTCCGACTGTGCAGCTCCGCATACTCAGATTGCTGACCTTTTCCTGACCCCAGCTCTGCTCTGTCTGTGCAAAGCACAGCTATAACCCCGCCCCCTTCACTTTTGACTCCTCTCCTTAGTAGATGATTCTACTGAGCCAAGATGTTATCCTAGTCCTGAACAGAGTTGCAGGCTAGTGAGGGAAAGAATAAAAAGTGACTAAAAACATTAAATATATTAATGTTAGATGCTGGGGAATAGTTTTTTAAGGGTTTGGGCTTTTCATTAAATTCTGAAGGTCCGCTTTAAAATGGAAGTCCAGTGTAGCAAAAAAACCCCACCCTGCCTTCCACCCTTGATGCTGATCTCACCCGGAATCCAGCGCCAGTGCCTCAGGTCCTGGCCGCAGGAAGCACTTCCTCTGCTATGTTCACAACCCCGTCCCATTCATTTAAATAGGCGGACGGGATAGAAACATAGAAGGTTGACGGCAGAAGGAGACCATACAGTCCATCTAGTCTGCCCTTATGTATATACTGTATGTTCTCTGTATCTTATGTGTATACTGTATGTTCTCTGTATCTTATGTGTATACTGTATGTTCTCTGTATCTTATGTATATACTGTATGTTCTCTGTATCTTATGTGTATACTGTATGTTCTCTGTATCTTATGTGTATACTGTATGTTCTCTGTATCTTATGTATATACTGTATGTTCTCTGTATCTTATGTGTATACTGTATGTTCTCTGTATCTTATGTGTATACTGTATGTTCTCTGTATCTTATGTATATACTGTATGTTCTCTGTATCTTATGTGTATACTGTATGTTCTCTGTATCTTATGTGTATACTGTATGTTCTCTGTATCTTATGTATATACTGTATGTTCTCTTTATCTTATGTATATACTGTATGTTCTCTGTATCTTATGTATATACTGTATGTTCTCTGTATCTTATGTATATACTGTATGTTCTCTGTATCTTATGTGTATACTGTATGTTCTCTGTATCTTATGTGTATACTGTATGTTCTCTTTATCTTATGTGTATACTGTATGATCTCTGTATCTTATGTGTATACTGTATGTTCTCTGTATCTTATGTGTATACTGTATGTTCTCTGTATCTTATGTATATACTGTATGTTCTCTGTATCTTATGTGTATACTGTATGTTCTCTGTATCTTATGTATATACTGTATGTTCTCTTTATCTTATGTGTATACTGTATGTTCTCTGTATCTTATGTGTATACTGTATGTTCTCTGTATCTTATGTGTATACTGTATGTTCTCTGTATCTTATGTATATACTGTATGTTCTCTGTATCTTATGTGTATACTGTATGTTCTCTGTATCTTATGTGTATACTGTATGTTCTCTGTATCTTATGTGTATACTGTATGTTCTCTGTATCTTATGTGTATACTGTATGTTCTCTGTATCTTAGGATAGATGGAGGCTTATCCCAGACATGTTTAAATTCAGTGACTGTCGATTTTTCAACTACCTCTGCTGGAAGTTTGTTCCAAGCATCTACTACTCTTTCTGTAAAATAATATTTTCTAACATTGCTCCTGATCTTCCCTCCGACTAGCTTCAGGTTGTGCCCCTTGTTCTATCATTAAGCTTCTTCTTAAAAACACTTCCCTCCTGAACCTTATTCAATCCTTTCACATATATAAAGGTCTCCATCATGTCCCCCCTCTCCCTTCTTTCCTCCAGACTGTACAGATTAAGTTCTTTAAGTCTCTCCTGATAAGTTTTAAGTTTAAGTCCTTCCACCATTTTTGTTGCCGGCCTTTGGACACGCTCTATTTGAATAATGTCTTTTTGCAGGTAAGGTCTCCAGAACTGCACACAGTATTCTAGCTGTGGCCTCACCAGGGCTCTATACAGCGGCATCACAACCTCCCTCTTCCTACTGGTGATGCCTCGAGCTATGCAGCCGAGCATCCTGCTTGCTTTTCCCACTGCCTGGCTACACTGTCCACTCATCTTGCAGCTATCACGTACAAAGCCGGGGAAGGGTTTGTCAGCAGAGAAGTAGTTAGGTTTTCTGGCACCTGGGGCAAAGATTCGAAATGGCGTCCCCCACCTATGCTCAGGCCCCCCCTTTGGCATCCCCCTGACCTGCTGCACTCAGGGCATGTGTCCCCCCCCCCCCCCATCCCCCCACTATGTCTCCGAGGCTGCCGCAGGAGCCCTGTTAACGACGTGGGATCAGGGCAAGGTAAGATGTTATTTTCCTGTAAACCCCCCTCAAGCCTGACCTCCGCGTCAACGGGGGGAGGCGGGTGAGGTCATTGCTACACTGGACTTTAAACAAGACTGGATGGATGCCCTGCTCCCCATACTTGCACCAAGAGCCCAATCCCAGCTCCTGCTGGAATCGAAACGGTCCCCATGCGACTGCTGCTGGTCACTGAGGCTTGCAAGGAAGGTGGACATACAGCACTGTGCAAGCCCATCCAGCGCTAGTATGTACAGCAGGGCATCCCTCAATCTGATGCTCCCTGGGGCCATGAAGCACAGTGGAAACCAGAAGTAGGTAAGTGGTGCAAGCTTCAGTGCGGATATGCTGTGGCAATGTAAAAAAAAATTCAAGGGGCGGTTGTGGCCTAGAGGTAAGGGAGCGGACTTGCTGAATCCCGGTCCTGGGACATGACTGAAGTGCTCTTGAGCAAGGCACCCAACCCCCCAACTGCTCCCCGGGCGCCGTAATTAGGGCAGCCCACCGCTCCGGGCATGTGTACACTCACTGCACGGATGGATTAAAGTGGACCAACACCCTGGGGTGATCGGCCCGGGAATCTATAAGATTCCCGGGCCGATCACCCCCCACCCCGCGGGACATCCGAGATCGGGATGTCCCGCGGGGTGAAACCCCCCCCAAGCACCCCAACTCACCTACCTTATCTTCGGCGGCGGCCGGCCGCCGCCGCCTCCCTCGCGCCCCTGTAGGCGTGCGCGCCTCCGCGCCGGCCGTCTGCGAATGGCCGGCGCGGGGGCGCGCGCGTCAAAAGTGACGCGAGGGAGGGCCGCCGCCGCTTAGACGTCCCAGCTCTCCCCTTGTACGTCGGCGCTGGGAGCGGGGAGAGGTGAGTTTTTCGGGGGGTTAGGGGGGGTTTCACACAGCGGGGCACCCCGATCGGGGGTGCCCCACCGAAGTGGACCAAGACCCAGGATAGTCAAAATCCTGGGTGTTGGTCCACTTTAAAGTGGACCAACACCCAGGATTTTGACTATCCACTTCGGTGGGGTGCCCCGCTGTGTGAAACCCCCCCCCGATCACCCGGAAAACTCCCCGCTCCCACGTGGCCGCGGACAAGCGATTTGACAGCAACGGACAAGCGGCTCCGCCGCCGCCCCCTCCCGCGCGTCACTCTTGACGCGCCAGCCATTCACAGACGGCCGGCGCGGGCACGTCTAGAGGGGCGCGAGGGAGGCGGCAGCGGAGGAGGAGCCGCTTGTGCGGTGGAGGAGCCGCTGCGCCGCCTAAGACAAGGTAAGGGGATTTGGGGCTTTGGGGGGGTTTCACCTCGCGGGACATCCCGATCTCGGATGTCCCGCAGGGACGGAGGTGATCGGCCCGGGAATCTTATAGATTCCCGGGCCGATCACGGGGGGTGATGGTCCACTTTAAATGGGGAGGACGAATTACTGTGCATTAATGAGGGAGACCCGGACAATGCAGTGGGGCACACTGCTTTGGGGCCAGTTGGGCGGCTGCTTTTAACACCCACATTAAATCCCTCCCCCCTTAGCCTCCCTCTTAGCCCCCTGTACACAAGCCAAGGAACCTCAGTCCCCAATGCTATAGCACCAGCATCATGGTTGAGGGGCCTCAGCAGGGATGTCTTGGGTCGGGCAGGGCTAGTAAAATCGAAAGCCTGATTTTTGGCCCCAGTCCGCCACTGAAAACTACTACAACTCACTGATTGATTCAACTGTCATGAGAATTGTCAAATCTTGGATGGAAGCAAGAACCCTCGCCATGAATACTCTCTTCAACCCGCCCAAACGAAATTAACTCGGACGGGACTTTGAATCAGCCGGGTGGTGGTTCCAAACAAATTGAGCAGATTACCTTAGTTAGTTAACTAAAGAGTAATGAGGCAGGCCCACCACAGGGGGCGTGGGATGGCGGGTGGATTCCTTGAGACTCCTTTCACACCTGCATGCCATCCCCCCAAATAGAAAGATTCAGTCCCCAGGATCCTGTCTAGCATTTAAACCTCAGCTGGATATTCCCCTTGCCTCCTCCCCTTGTCAGGATGTAGATGCCGGGCAGCCGATACACCCTGGCGAAGTGTCATTCTGACACGCAACGCGTCGGTGGCGGCTGCTACGGGGGATCCCCTAGTGACTAGGTAATGTAAGTTTATTCTTTTATTTTTGCATTAGCCCTTGGCGCATCTTTATGCATTATACTTACCTGGGTACTGGCGTTAACCATTGTACATTGTATTGCACAGCACTTTAATGGTTCATGTTAAAGTGGACCAACACCCAGGATTTTGACTATCCTGGGTTTTGGTCCACTTCGGCGGGGCACCCCGATCCCGGTCTCTGAAACCCCCCAGAAACCCCAAAAAACTCACCTCTCCCCGCTCCCACGTGACCGCGCCGTCCAATCCCCACCGACGTCCAAGCGGGTCACAGCGGCGTCCAAGACAGCGCGTCCGCCGCCGCCTCCCGCGCGTCACTCTCGGCTTGCCCGCGCCGGCCATTCACAGACGGCCGGCGCGGGCACGTCTAGAGGGGCGCGCGGGAGGCGGCAGAGGATCAGGTAAGGAGTTTGGGGTTTTTTGGGGGGGGTTCACCCCGCGGGACATCCCGATCTCGGATGTCCCGCGGTAAGTGAGGTGATTGGCCCGGGTATCTTATAGATTCCCGGGCCGATCACCCCTGGGTGTTGGTCCACTTTAATGTGTTTGTTAAAAGGTTAGTTACAATCGTTTTTTCTTCCCACACGAAATATTTGTATGTTGCCCATTGTATATATGTATTTGGCACATAGCACTTGGATGGATTTAGCTATCCCTGTAAATGAGGGATAATCACGGTTTTATTAAACATTAGCACATTTTTTCACGCTGTTTATTAATTATTCCGCCAGCATTATATCCAGGTTTAACTTATTAGACATTTGTGATACACGCCAATATAAATAAAAATAGTCATAAAATGGTTTAATACTTATAGTCACGGACATAGGGTGAATCACTAGGGACCACACTAAACACAGAGTGCCTTGCCGGGGCAGTGTGGCTTCCACATGTATCTGCAGATATATGCAACCAAATCTCTGTCTTTCCACATAGCTAGACATGTTTGTTGCTTGATATTTAGTTGATGAGAGGGTTAAACTGGGCGGTAAATTAGTTCCCAGGCCCTGAATAATAATGTTGATAATTTTGTTCAAATAATAGTGATGGAGCCGCTCCCACCCCCTTTGCTCATAGGGTGAATCCCCTGGCATTGTGTCTATATGTTTTTGAATTTGTATATTGTGTTGTGATGTGTTGCTTTTTGTATCTATATCTTTTAGTATTTATTCAATAAAATACCATTGTAATTTTTATTATCTGAGTGCGGCCTTTCTATATGGGGATGACTCTTTAGGGATTAATCTAGGATCTCTTCATTGTATAAGTCCAGGATGCAGATTACAATCTGTAGAAACTGGTACCGTATATACTCGAGTATAAGCCGAGTTTTTCAGCCCACTTTTTGGGCTGAAAATAGCCGCCTCGGCTTATACTCGAGTCAGTGAAAATTTTGGCCGAAATGGAGGAGAAAAAGGGGCAGGGCCATACCGCTGGGTGACGCTCGTGAATGGCCTCACGATGCTGATGTCCCGTGCAGCCGCGGGAGCGATTTCCCGCCTCCTCTAATACAGTGATCCGCCGTCCTCCCCTTCCCTCATGATGCTGATGTCCCGCCTCCTCTAATACATTGATCCGCCGTCCTCCCCTTCCTCTTCAGCGCGCCGGCTCCGGACTGCCGGGTGTATAGAGGGAGCCGGCACGCTGAAGAGGAAGGCGGCAATCAACTACCGGTATAACGGCAGAACGGATCGGGCAATCAAACGGCAGGAGCCAGGTATTTACTCAGCATAAACCGCACTACCAGCCTGGGCCACTGGTTAGTGCGGTTATGCTTACCGTATGTGACAGTTTTCCTTTAATGGACACATGCAGGCATTATATTTAATGGACACAGGCAGGCATTATATTTAATGGACACAGGCAGGCATTATATTTAATGGACACAGGCAGGCATTATATTTAATGGACACAGGCAGGCATTATATTTAATGGACACAGGCAGGCTGTACGGTATATTTCATGGACACAGGCAGGCTGTATATTTAATGGGCACAGGCAGGACACTGGTAGAATGTATATTATGAGCCCTAACACAGGCTGCTCTATGCAAACAGTCATGTCATCACTTTCTGTAATATCAGCCTGCATTAGGCCTCAAAAGATACCGTACGGTACCCATAAAAGTCTTTTCTTTGAAATAAATACGGTATTCAAAAACATTATTGGTATCTATTTTTATTTTTGAAATTTACCGGTAGCTGCTGCATTTCCCACCCCAGGCTTATACTCGAGTCAATAACTTTTCCAGTTTTTTGTGGTAAAATTAGGTGCCTCGGCTTATATTCGGGTCGACCTATACTCGAGTATATACGGTACTTTTGATAGGATGCCCCTAGCATGGGCTTCCTAGTGTTGAACAATTCGCTCAGATGCTGGTGCATCTGATGGATCCAAACACAGGTTCTGGGACATGGTTCTGGGACAGGGTTCTCCATAACACGGTCCCGGAACCAGCTGTAGCAATGAGGAACCTGAGTGTGTGCGTCTGGGTCTCCAGATTTTGGCTAGGGTGAACGGAGCCCCAGAAACTCCCGGTACCATGCTGGAGTCAGAGTGGATGAGTTATGCGTTTGAAGCTACCATTGGAGTTTCCCTGGTCTGCCGAGGATTAAGATGAATCAGCGGGAGGTCTTTAAATTGGGGAAAGCCTGGGTTTACTGATCTCCCGTGACAGCTTCCCCAGCCGCTCCTGATACAGGGGCCATTTGCTAAGAAGGTTTTTCTGGTGTGAAAAAGGGAACGTGGGGGGTGTCCTATACCCTACATTTAAAGTAGAACAAAAAACGCACCAGCGGCTGGCCCGGAAGCTAATCTGTGGCTTTTTCTAATGGCATCCCGAATTAGGATGCCCCGCTGTGTGAAAACTCACCTTTTCTCACTTCAACGGGCTAACATCCAACGAGAGCTGTTTGCCTTTCGATTGCTTTACAATGGGGAAAGAATGCTGCTGCAGCCCCTGCGGTGTGCGTGCGCTCCTGTCATTCAGATAGGCCGGGGTGGGAGCACATGTGCGTTGCCGGGGATACAGGGGGACACGGCAGCGCAAATTCCCCATTGAATTCAAGCAGAGCCCTTTGCCGAATGACTTAGTCAGGGCAAAGGGCTCAGATTGGACAAGAGCCGTAGGAGCGGGGAAAGGAAAGTTTTAGTGGGCGAACTGGAGGGTTGCACACAGCAATTCTGGATGCCCCGGGGGCACGGGACATAACTTGGGAAAGTCAAATTCCCAGGTTTTATTCCGGCTTTAATTCTCTTTACACCCGGTTTTATGTACCCCTACTACCATGCCCACAAGCAGGTCGGGGGCCACAGGTAGAGCATGTGTGATGTAGAGCGAGCTCGGTCACCTACTTGTGGAAAGTGATGCCCCTGCGTCTGGTCAGCACTGTCTGGCGGTTGACGCAGTTGGCAGCAGAGCATGAACGCACCATCGCGCTCCTCCCGGGGGCGGTGTGGCCTGTCAGGACAGAAGACAAAATCATTATAGAAGACGGCAAGTGGCAATTATTCGACTAGTCCTTGTACATCGCATACTGTGTGACTTAAAGTGGCTGAAAAGAGTCTAAAAATCTCCAGGGCCAGCTAATTAGGTGCCCCTAGGGCATGCCAATTCAGCATGCCCCACTATGTGAGCCCCCCGATCACTCACAAGCCCCCTTACCTTTCCCTGGTCCCTCATTGCATCTTCAGCATCCCTGCAGGGCATGCTGGGGATAAGCAGTGGAAATGAGGAAAAGGTGAGTAGAGTGGGCAGTCTGGGGGATTTCACACAGTGGAGCAAGGACCTATCACCAAGATAGTGAAAATCCTGGTGATAGGCCGACTTGAAAGAACAAATTGAACAGGACCAACACCCGTTTTTTCTTTAAAGTGGACCTTCACCCTGAATAAGAGCCTATCTTATATGTTTCCCACACCCTGTACATACAGATTGCCCACATTAATCCAGACCTTCATCCTGAATAAGAGTCTATCTTATATGTTTCCCACACCCTGTACATACAGATTGCTCACATTAATCCGGACCTTCACCCTGAATAAGAGTCTATCTTATATGTTTCCCACACCCTGTACATACAGATTGCCTGCACCAAAAATCGTCCTACCTGCATCTACTGCATGTTATGAGCCTTTAAACATCCAAGATGGCGGCTTATGGAAGCCGCCATCTTATCAGGCAGCCTGCAAACAGGAAGTGCCTCCTGACTGTGCTGCTCTGCATTCTGGGACTGCTGACCTTTACCTGACCCCAGCTCTGCTCTGTCTGAGCAAAGCACAGCTATAACCCCACCCCCTGTACTTTATCCCACTCTCCTCAGTAAGTGTGATGCTTCGGACTCAAGATGGCGGCGCCCGTATCCTAAATTCCTTAACAGAGTTGCAGCCCAGTGGGGAAAAGAATAATAAGTTAGTGACTAAAAAAGTAAAATATATTAATTTTAGATGCTGGGGAACCGTTTCTTAAGAGTTTGGGCTTTTCATTAAATCACGCTGAAGGTCCGGATTAACAGGTGTTGGTCCCGCAGCGCTCATTGGAGAGCCCGCACATGTGCTGTTAGAGCCTGGACAGCTGAGGTTTTCCTTTTGCTACCTGGGGGAGGGGGTTCACACAGTGGGGCATCCAGCCTCCGGATGCCCCCAGGGGCATGGAACAAAACCCAGGAAAGTCAAAAAGTTTTGTTCCATTTTAATATGCACAGCTAATGGCTTTGATTGGACAAGAGCCCGCGCACGCTCTGCAGGACCGGAGAAAGGCGAGTTTATACTGGGCAATCACATAGTGGGGCATCCGAAACTTGGATGCCCCTAAGGAGGGGTTCAAAGTCCCAGGTTTTGTTTCTTGCCCTAGAGGCATCCTGACTAGGCCCTGCTATGGGAAACCCCATGAGAATCACCCGTAAAAACATACCTTTCCCTGGTCTCACGGCGCATGCACGGTCTCTGGTTCAATCAGCGCCTCCCATGCAGATTAAAGTGGAGCACGGATTCCCTCCTCCCGAAGCACCCAAAATCGTAATACCCCGCTGTGTGAAATCCTCCAGGTCGCCCCACACACTTTCCTTGCTTCCCGGTCCAACGGCGCATTTATGAGCCGCATCCCCGCTATCCCTCTAGCAGAGTGCGTTCCCACGCCAGGCATTTGTGAATGGCGAGCACGCTTCCCGTTAGAGGGTAGCGGGGGATGCGCCCGTCAACACGGACGGAGCCGCTGGCCTTAGACAAAGGCGTAGATAACGTGACGTCAGCGCTGATTGGACGAGCGGCCGAGCAAGCGCCGTAAGAACGGGAAGAGGCGAGTTGCACTCGGCGATTTGGGGGGGGGGGGTTTCACAAAGCGAGGCACCCCCAAACTTTAAAGTGGACAAAAACCCAGTATTTTGACTATCCTGGGTTCTGGTCCTTGCTCGCGGTACCCCAGTCGGGGGTGCCCCGCTATGTGAAACCCCCCAGATCGCCGCAGCCAACTCCCCTCTTCCCGGTCCCACGGCGCGTCTAATATCAGCGGCTCTGATGGCCACATCCTCTGCTTCCCTCTAGCAGTGCATGTGTCCGTATCAGGCATTTGTGAATGGCTGTGGGGGGCATGCTCCCTGTTAGGGGGAGGCGGAGGATGCTGCTCTTAGACGCGCCGTGGGACAGGGAATAGGTGAGCGAGATCGGGCGATCTGGGGGGATTCACACAGTGGGGTGCCCCCAGGGAAAGGACCAAAGCTCAGGATAGTCAAAACTTTTGACTATTCTGGGTTTTGGTCCATTTTAAAGCGGACCAACACCCAGTGTGATTGGCCAGGGAATCAATCCCTCCCCGCGAGGCATCCAAAACCGGGATGCCCGCTGTGTGAAACCTCCAGGACGTCTGCTACACTTACCTGAATTTCGGTCCAACGGCACATGCGCGAGCCGCGGCCACATTTCACGCTTCTCTCTAGCAGGGGCCAGGCATTTGTGAATGGCCGGCGCCCTCGCTGTTAGAGTGAAGCGCGAGATGCGGCCGCCGCGGTAAGACGTCTCATTGACGCGCATAGCTCAGTGGCTCCGAGCGCACTGATTGGACGAGCTGCCGCTCATGGGCCGTAGGACTGGGAAGAGGCGAGTTGCCATTGGCGGATCTGGGGGGTTTCACACAGCGGGGCATCAAAATTCAGGATAGTCCAAATCCTGGGTTTTGGTCCACTTTAACGATCAGAATACGGCTTCGTTTGGCCACGCAATTGGCAATCAGGAGCAGCCGCATCCCCAGTTTCCCTTTAGACGAGGGCACACTCCCGCCCCCAGCCAGCTGTTTACGTCGTACTTACAGGTGCCAGTGGTGTTGTTCCCAGAGGCTCAATAGCCAGAGCGCCGGGGCTGTCTGCACCATGCAAAGCTGCCCCTAAGTCCAAGGGCCCACCAGGGGTACTCCCTGGTACTCCGGTGGGCCAGTCCGAGCCTGCTGTGACCAATCAGAAAGAGGAATGGAGGGATCCTCGCTCTATCGATCCCAAGCTAGGATATAAATGACTCTGGAGTTAACTCAGACACACGGATGAGTGGGATGGGCATGCTGAGATTTGTAGTGCTCCAGCAGAGGCCAGAATTAAAGAGATGGCGAATTTGCCGATGACAAAAGAGGCGGCCATTGTAATAGAGGCCCCTCACCCCACATCTAAGGGCCCCTCCCGGTACCTGGTGCCCGCTGTCTGCGCCTGGATGGGCCCCCGCCTGCTGCTACCGCAACACCAGCTTCATCTGCAGCCTCCGCTCACTTCCCTCTACTGTGCAGCCAGCGGCCAGCTCGTCTCTGCGCTGCTCCGCACTGACACCTGGCGGCCGGAGGAGCGCACTGCGCCGCTGCCCCATTCACTGCCATTACTGGACAATACAGCTCTGCATGCTACACCTCAAAGAGGGACAAATGAGAACAACAAGGGACTGGGGGACATGGACTCAAAAGAGGGACATTCGGCCAAATCTGGCATGCTGTACAGCACAGCTCCTGCTGGCCAGGCCATTAACATACCTCCCTAGTGTCCCTGATTTGGAGGGAATGTCCCTCTTTTGAGGCCATGTCCCCCTGCCTCTTGTTCTCATTTGTCCCCCTTTCAGGTGTAACATGCAGATCTGCATCAATAGTAATAATAATTATTAATTTGCCTATTCAAAGCATTTATATTGTTGTAACTGGTACAAATTATCTCCTAGCCATCCCTCGGTGAGGGGGCGTGGCTTAACTGAACAAATTTTAATTAAAAAATTGTCCCTCTTTCCCACCCTGAAAAGTTATGCCTTAATAATGTGCTTCCTGACTTTTCATTGACCTTAGCATTTTGATTAAAGTGGACCAACACCCAGTATTTTCACTATCCTGGGTGTTGGTCCACTTCCGCGGGGCACCCCAATAGTGTGAAATCCCCCAGAAAGCCCTAAAAACTCACCTGACCCCGCTCCCACGTGACTCACTCCACCAATCCCCACCGACAGACAAGCGAGGTCTGTCGACGGACAAGGTGAGAGCGCCCGCCGCCTCTCGCGCGTGTCCCTCTTACAGGGAGCGCGCCCGCCATTCACGAACGGCCGGGACGGGTGCGCGCCCTGCTAGAGGGATGCGCGAGAGGCGGCGGCGGCCCATGCATGCGCCGTTGGAACGAGGAACAGGTAGGATTTGCGGGCGTCCTGGGGGGTTTCATACAGCGATCGGGGTGCCCCGCAGGCTGGGAGCTGATTGGTCCGGGAGTCTTATAGATTCCCAGACCGATCCGCGGTGGGTGTTGGTCCACTTTAACCTTTAAACTGGACCAAAACTAATGGCGATCAGCCCAGGAATCGATTCCCTCTCCCGCGGGGCATCAAAAATCGGGATGCCCCCCGTGTTTTGAAACCCCCCAGGTCGCCCCATACACTTACCTTGTTTCGTAGTCCAACGGCGCATGCGCGAGCTGTGGCCGCATTCCCACTATCCCTCTAGTAGGGCGCGTGCCCACGCCAGGCATTTGTGAACGACCGTCGCGGACACGCTCCCTATTAGAGGGTAGCGGGGGATACAGCCATCAGCGTGCTGCCCTTAGACGAAGTGACATCAGCGGCTGCGAGTGCGCTGATTGGACGAGTGGCCACACGTGAGGTGAGTGAGTTAACTTCGGCGATCTGGGGGGGTTTCACGCAGCAGGGCATCCCTGATCAGAGTGCCCCGGGGGAAAGGACCAAAACCCAGGATAGTCAAAATCTTGGGTTTTGGTCCACTTTAAAGCAGACCAAACCCCCCTCAACTGGGTTTTGGTCCGCATCATTAGGACTTCTCAATTTGGGATGCCCTGATGAAGTATTCTTACAGCACATGTATGAGCTCTCCTCCAATGAGAATAGATATTTCAGGTGCCACCAGCCGATAAGAATAGATTGGGCATCCCAAATCGCTGTGTGAAACCCCCCAGATCACCCAGTACAAACTCACCTTTCCCCTGGTCATACGCCGCTTGCACAAAACTCACCAGCAGCCAGTCTGGAATCTAACAGATTCCAGGGCTGGCTTCTAGCTTTTCCCAGTGGCATTCTGAATCAGGAACCCCCCCGGGGCACCCGTAATAACTCACCTTTCTTACTAAAAAGCAATATGAGACTGAACCAAACCATCAATTTATATAAATGTGTAGTGTGCACAAAGGGGTGAAACCACTGTATATGAAAAAGAGAGAAGGAAGGTCCCACTCCTTCCACAACACCCGCTGAAATATATGGCACCACTACTAATTATGTAACAATAAAAAATATATTTATTGATAACAATGTCACATAATCTACATACACTAAGGACTGATTAAAAAACACCAAAGACAAAACATTGTCAATGAAGGAAGGGAAAAAAGAAAGCTCATGCAAGGGGCAGGGGACTGGTGGATAGTACAATATAATGAATAAAGTGAATTTTACATTAATTTATTTTTATTTACATTACGACAATGTCCTGAGGAAGTGACGCTGGTGACGTCACGCAACGCGTAGACGCAGGGGCAGTGGGCTGGTGGTCGTTTCTTTATGTAAGTTACTTTTCTCGATTATTGAGGGTGTTATTTCTCTGGCCTTCCCGGCTGGTTCTCACTGGGTTTAGTATATTCATGGTTAGGTATAGGTTTCAGGGTTACTTAGGCTTGCACTTTCAGTAGTGTTTGATAAATTGCTATATTGGTTTTATTCAAATATGATTATTGATATGCACTATAGCACTTTATTTTGAACTAGCCAGGCAGTGCAATTAAGGTAAAACTCAATTTATTAATTACATTGTACTATCCAGTCCCCTGCCCCTTGTATGAGCTTTTTTTTTTCCCTTCCTTCATTGACAATGTTTTGTCTTTGGTGTTTTTTAATCAGTCCTTAGTGTATGTCGATTATGTGACATTGTTATCAATAAATATATTTTTTATTGTTACATAATTAGTAGTGGTGCCATATATTTCAGCGGGTGTTGTGGAAGGAGTGGGACCTTCCTTCTCTTTTTTTCATAACTCACCTTTCTGTCGCATGCGCGGATTCTCGTCCAATGAGAGCCGTTTGCCTTTCGGTAAAGGGCTGTAATTCTTTACAATGGGAAGCGTGAACTGCAGCATCCCCAGGGGTGTGCTCACACTCCTGATGGCTGCCTTGAGAAAAGGGCCTACAGCCCTGAACCAGGTTTGTGGCTTAATTACGGGTCACATGCTCTAGGAATATTTGGTTCACAAAAGATGTTGGTGATTGAGCCAATGCTCAGAAGTCCATGCATTCCACTACCACCATTCTACCAAAGAGTCAGAGCAGTTTTAAACCAGACAGACATCCAGCATTGTGCATTTGGTAGGACAGTCTTCCCCGTGTCAGTAAAGTGGGAAATTTAGGTGTCCCTAGAGTTTTCGGAGGGACAGGGGGCCTCAAAGTGGGACTGACCCACCGAAAGTGGGACATCTGGTCAGTTTAGCCAGGGGAGAACCAGGTAGTGGAAGGGGAGGACCCTAATGTGGTCGTGCCAGAGGAGAACGGCAGAGGAGAACCCTGATGTGGGGGTACAAGTGGAGGACCAGGCAGAGGTAGTGCCAGTGGAGACCCAGGTTGTGGCAGAGGAGGACCCTGAAATGGATTGTGGTGCCAGTGGAGAACCAAGCGGTCGCAGGGGAATTCCCAAAGGCAGGCAGTAGTGCCAATGGAGAATCAGGTGGTGACAGAGAACCCTGAGGTTGTGGTGCCAGTAGAGGATCAAGTGGTGGCAGGGGAGGAACTAGAGGTGGTAGTGCCATGGGAGAACCAGGTATGGCAGAGCAGAACCCTGAGGTGGGGGTACCAGTGGAGGGCCAAACAGTGGCAGAAAAGGACCCATAGGTAGTTGTGCCAGTGGAGAACCAGGTATGGCAGAGGAAAAACCCTGAAGTGGTAATACTAGTGGAGGACCAAGTGGTGGCAGGGGAAGACCTTGAGGGGGTAGTGCCAGGGGAGAACTAGGTAGTGACAGAAGAGGACCCTAAGGTGTTGGTGGCAGTGGAGAACCAAGTAGTGGCAGAGGAGGACCCTAAGGTGGTGGTGCCAGTGGAGAACCAAGCATTGGCTGTGGATTATCTTTAGCGAGTTAGTACCAGTGGAGAATCAGGTAGTGGCAGAAGACTCTGAGATGGATGGTGGTGCCAGTGGAGAATCAAGCGGTGGCAGGGGAGGACCCAAGGCAGTAGTGCCAGTGGAGAGCCAGGTAGTGGTAGAGGAGAACCCTGCAGTGGTGGTACTAGTGGAGAACATTGAGGGGGTAGTGCCAGGGGAGAACCAGGTAGTAGCACAGGAGAACCCTTGAGGTGGGGGACCATGAGGGAGGTAGTGGCACAGTGGAGGACCAAGCAGTGGCAAGGGGAGGATCCTAAGGTAATGGTGTCAGTGGAGAACTATGATGTTACATGGAAGGACCAGGCCGTGCAGAGGAGGCTTCTGAGGTTGGGGTTCCAGTGGAGAACCAGACAGGAGCAAGGAATGACCCCAAGGTGGTGGTGCCAGTGGAGAACCAGGTAAGTAAAAAATGGGGATTCCTGATCCAAGACATACAAGTTAGCCCTAGAACGCACTAAAAACTCCAGCTTTAACAGGTATGTGTTACTACAGGCATATATCAATTTCCCTGCTAATTTGTGTTTCTATTTGTGTTACAGTTGTGGTCTTGTGTGGATCTAAGGACTAAGTTGTATCTCTTGTTTACTGGTTGCCATTTATACAGGTTGATCATGTATTTATATGTTCAAAAGCACTTTAGATCCTTTATTGCTGCTATTTATCTTGTAGTATATTTCAGTGTTATTATTCTCTGTATGGCCACATTTTCTGGGCCAGCAGCTTGTTTGTGACAAATAATTGTTGCCTGGGATACATATTTTGATATTTTTAGATACTTGTCCCTGTTTCAATGTTTTAACAGCAATTAGTCTTGATACGTGTTTGGAAACATAATACATTTGTTTGCCTTTCTATTATTATCATTTTGGTGAAACTTGTCCCCCTTTCCCTCGGGATAGACTGGAAACTCTTACTCTCTTTGCACAACCTTATTAAGTGCAAATATTTTCTTCTAGTCTTTCTCTACACCTTTAGGTGGTGGTACAATTGGAGACCCAGGCAGTGAAGTCAGGGTTCTGAGGTTGTGGTGCAAGTTGAAGGCAGGTGGTGAAGAGGAGGGTTCTGAGGTTGGGGTGCCACGGGGTGAAGAGGAGGGTTCTGAGGTTGGGGTGCCAGTGGAGAGCCAGGTGGTGAAGAGGTGGGTTCTGAGGTTGGGGTGCCGGTGGAGAACCAGGCAGTAAAGAGGAGGGTTCTGAGGTTGGGGAGCCAGTGGAGACCCAGGCAGTGAAGAGGAGGGTTCTGAGGTTGGGGTCCCAGTGGAGAACCAGGCAGTGCAGAGGAGGGTTTTGAGGCTGGGGTGCCAGTGGAGAACCAGGCAGTGTAGAGGAGGGTTCTGAGGTTGTGTTGCCAGTGGAGAGGAGGCTTCTGAGGTTAGGGTGCCAGTGGAGAACCAGGCAGTACTGAGGAGGCTTCTGAGGTTGTGTTGCCAATGGCGAACCAGACAGTGCAGAGGGTTCTTAGGTTGGGGTGCCAGTGGAGAACCAGGCAGTGCATAGGAGGGTTCTGAGGTTGGGGTGCCAGTGGAGAACCATGTAGTGCATAGGAGGGTTCTGAGGTTGGAGTGCCAGTGGAGAACCATGTAGTGTAGAGGAGGGTTCTGAGGTTGTGGTGCCAATGGAGAACCAGGCAGTGCACAGGAGAGTTTTGAGGTTGGGGAACCAGTGGAGAACCAGGCAGTGCAAATTAGGGGTTCTGAGGTTGTGGTGCCAACCAAGCAGTGCAGAGAAGGGTTCTGAGGTTGGGGTGCCAGTGGAGAACTAGGCAGTGTAGAGGAGGGTTCTGAGGTTGTGGTGCCAACCAAGCAGTGCAGAGGAGGGTTCTTAGGTTGGGGTGCCAGTGGAGAACCAGACGGTGCATAGAATGGTTCTGAGGTTGGTGTGCCAGTGGAGTACCAGGCGGTGCCAAGGGGAGGAGGTGCGAGGACTGAAAGCCCAAGCAACTGCAGCAGATTTCAGCCTTTTCTAAGGGGGAAATCAAGCTATCACAGCCCACATCACCAGGCAACTTTAGTTGGGAATCTGATCATCCAAAGATTGAGCAATCATACAGCTAGTGAATGAGCAGCTTTAGCCTGGGGCCTGAGCAATCAGAGCATACCTGGGCTTGCAGCTTCAGCCTAGGGTCCTAGTGGCCTGATCAAATCCTACCCAAGTGTCCAGGTCTTATCAGGAGCTCTCAGGAGTAGAGTTCATATAGCAATTGAAGCAAGAATGAGTGAACCTCATGGACTGCCCACCTTTAGCCTGATCAAATAATCAGATCTTTCCCCCTATTGTCCAGCTTAAACTCCTCTTGATTGCCCAGCCCAGTCTTTGATCATAAAGAGGAGTGATCAGACCCTCACTGGTGTCCAGCTTTAGTCTGCAGTCTAATCATCTGAGGATTGAGGGATCCAATAACACATAGATGGCCAGATTAAAAGCAATCACTTCTCATGTGAACAGCCAGTTTCAGTGAACATTCAGAAATCAGATTGCATACAATTGGCCAGCTTTGACCTCTAGGCTCTGATC
This sequence comes from Gastrophryne carolinensis, assembly GCA_027917425.1. Taxonomy (NCBI): domain Eukaryota; kingdom Metazoa; phylum Chordata; class Amphibia; order Anura; family Microhylidae; genus Gastrophryne; species Gastrophryne carolinensis. Next base: position 22,438,027 of record CM051242.1, on the reverse strand, counting down.
ACCCTGAACAAAAACATCCAGATCCCACACGTTTGGCCAACTTTAACCTCCAGGATCTGATCATCCAGAAATTAAGCGATCAGATCCCACACAATTGACACATAGGCCTTGATTCACTAAGAGTTGAAAAAAACTCTCATGGTAGTAAAAAATTCAATTCATGAGAAAAAAGCCTGAGAATGTCACTGTTACTGAATCACCAGCTAAGAAAACAATGAAAGTCAATGGCACTTTTTTACTTTTGAAAAAGGTATTGAACTTTTTACCTGTAGTAAAAAGCTGCCATTGATTTGCATTGTGTTCCTATCTGGTGATTCACTAACAGTGAAATTCTCAGGCTTTTTTTCTCATGAATTGAATATTTTACTACCATGAGAGTTTTTTTCAACTCTTTGTGAATCAAGGACATAAAGGCCTTGATTCACAAAGGGTAGAAAATAACTCTCATGGTAGTTAAAAATTCAATTCATGAGAAAAAAGCCTGAGAATGTCACTGTTAGTGAATCACCAGATGGGAAGACAATGAAAGGCAATGGTACTTTTTTACTCTTGAAAAAGGTATTGAACTTTTTACCCCTTTTTACCTGTAGTAAAAAGTGCCATTGACTTTCATTGTCTTCTTATCAGGCTTTTTTCTCATGAATTGAATTTTTAACTACCATGAGAGTTATTTTCTACCCTTTGTGAATCAAGGCCAAAGTCTTAGATTCCAGGAATAAAGCGATCAGATCCCCACACGATTGGCCCGGCTTTAAAGTGGACCAACACCCAGGATTTTCACTATCCTGGGTGTTGGTCCACTTCCGCGGGGCAACCCGCTGTGTGAAACCCCCCAGAAAGCCCCAAAAACTCACCTGACCCCGCTCCCACGTGACTCGCTCCACCAATCACCGCCGACGGACAAGGTGAGAGCACCCGCCGCCTCTCGCGCGCCCGCCATTCACAAACGGCAGGCGCGGGTGCGTGCCCTGCTAGAGGGATGCGCAAGGGGCGGCGACGGCCTGCGCATGCGCCATTGGAACGAGGAACAGGTAGGATTTGCAGGCGTCCTGGGGGGGTTTCACACAGCAGGGCACCCCTGATCGGGATGCCCCGCAGGCAGGGAGCTGATGGGCCCGGGAATCTTATAGATTGCCGGGCCTATCAGTGGTGGGTGTTGGTCCACTTTAACAGCTAGGGTCTGAACATCGAGAAATCAAGTGATCCTACACGATTAGCTGGCTTTAACATATAGGGTCTGATCATATGGAATTCCAAGGGATAAGAACCCACACAATTGGCTAGCTTTAAAAAATCCGGGGGCTGATCATCTGAAAATCAGATCCCACATGATTGGCCCGGCTTTAGGGTCTGATCGTCAATGTATCAAGCGATCAGATCCCACATGCGTTTAGCCTGCTAGGGTCTGATCATCCAGAAATCAGCAACAGATCCCACACGATTGGCCCGGCTTTAACATCTAGGGTGTGATCCTCCACAAACCAAGCCATCAGATCAGAGGAAATGTGGAAAAGAAATATAGAAAGAATGTAATATGAAGAGAAGGTGAAGCGAGAGAGAATGGGGGGAATGTGGAAAAGAGAAAGTAGGAGAAAATGTAAAAAAAAAAAAAATAAAGAACAAGGAAAATGAAAGGAGACTGAATCAATGTGACAAGAGCAAGATTTTGAGAAGGAATGAAAGCAAGATGGGAGGATGGTGGGTAAAAGAGAGTGGAGAGCAAAGTGAGCGAGTTGAATAGGGTTAGAAGAGAAGGAAAAATGACAAATGAAAGAAAGAGCGGGAAATAGAAAAAAAGCGTAAAAGAAAGAGAGAGAAAAGAAAAGAATAAGGAAAGAGTGAAAAAAAAGGAGGAAAGACAAAGAACGAGAGAGAGAAAAAACTATGAAAGAAAAAGATAGAGGGAAAGAAAGACAAAAAGAACGAGAACAAAAATAACAAGGTGGGTAAAAGAGAGAGTGGAGGGCAAAGTGAGCGAGTTGAATAGGGCTAGAAGAAGAGAAGGAAAAATTACAAATGAAAGAAAGAGCGAGAAATAGAAAAAAAAGCGTAAAAGAAAGAGAAAAGAATAAGGAAAGACTGAAAAAAAGGAGGAAAGACAAAGAACGAGAGAGAGAAAAAACTATGAAAGAAAAAGATAGAGGGAAAGTAAGACAAAAAGAACGAGAACAAAAAAGAGAGAAATTTAGAAATGGGGGAAGACAAAGAATGAGAGAGAAATAAAAACTATAAAAAGAAAAAGATAGAGGGAAAGAAAGACAAAAAGAACGAGAATAACAAAAAGAACAAAGGAATGAGAAATAAAGACAAAGATTGAGAGAAAGTAACAAAGAGAAAAGGAAAAAAACAAGAGAGAAAGAAAGACCAAGAATGAGAAAAAGAGAGACAGACGAGAAAAAAAAAACCAGAAAAATAAGAGACAGAAATAAGGAAAGAAAGGAGAAAGAGAGAGACAGAAAGGAACAAAAAAAACTATAAAAACAGATGACAGGATGGTAAGAGAGGTAGAATGGAGGAAGCGGACAAGAGAAATATGGAGGGAATGTAGAAGCAAAATGAAAAGGGAGGGGTGAAAAGAAAGATGGAGGGATCTCGTAAAGAGAAAGAAGCATAAATGGAAATTGGGGCAGAAGGAAAATGATGACAGAGCTATGAGCAAATCATGGCTGTATGGTGTGATCTTGCAGAAATGAAGAGAACAGACCCCAGCAGAGGTAGAGGGGGCCCCCGGGTACTCCAGTCCCCGCCATGATAAAGCCAGACAAGGGGAGGAGCGGCCCTGAGACAACACTTATCTCTGCTACACCTGGCAGTGACATGACCCGCCATTTAATACTATAAAGTCTCTTCCCATGATGCCTCGCGGCACTATTACGCGCTATACATCGCATCTATGGCACGTCTGTGTACATAGAAGCGGCGCCCCGACGCTGTCCCCGTCTGGCCCTGTCAATAAAGCTGTTTCATGTCTGGCTGGCTCGCAGACAGCGCATGCGCTCTAAGCGCTGGTCTGTTTGCTGCGCGTGCGCAGTGTTTCGGAGTCGTCTCCTTGTCTGGCGTCTGTCGGGGTGCAGGCGTCGGCGGACACCCCCTCCCCCCCACACTCACACAGAGGCTGGCGGCGGCGGCTACCCACCAACCCTCTACCCCTCCCGCCAACACCGGAGGGGTACGGAGCGGCACCAGAAGCGGCCCGACAGCTGCTGGGAGCGGGAACGCGCGTCTGCGCGCCCCCGGGAGAGCTGGTGAGTATGCGTGTTTCTCTCTTTCACTATATATATATCTGTATCTATAGAGCTCCCGCTATACACGGCTGCCATGGCAACCGAAGGCTTCTCTTTAACCCCTTAGAGGAAAGCCTACAGAATATATAACGTGTTTCTGCTGGCCACGCCCCTTTAACCCCTTTACTGACAGGTGATGTGGCTGGCACTTAAAGCGGACCTTCACTCTGAATAAGATAAGATCTTATATGTTTCCCACACCCTGATCATACAGATTGCCCACATTAATCCAGACCCTCACCCTGAATAAGAGCCTATCTATGTTTCCCACACCCTGTACATACAGATTGCCCACATTAATCCAGACCTTCACCCTGAATAAGAGCCTATCTTATATGTTTCCCACACCCTGTACATAAAGATTGCTCACATTAATCCAGACCCTCACCCTGAATAAGAGCCTATCTTATATGTTTCCCCCACCCTGTACATACAGATTGCCCACATTAATCCAGACCCTCACCCTGAATAAGAGCCTATCTTATATGTTTCCCACACCCTGTACATACAGATTGCCCACATTAATCCAGACCTTCACCCTGAATAAGAGCCTATCTTATATGTTTCCCACGCCCTGTACATAAAGATTGCTCACATTAATCCAGACCCTCACCCTGAATAAGAGCCTATCATATGTTTCCCACACCCTGTAACAACAGATTGCCCACATTAAAAATCATCCTACCTCCATCTACTGCATGTTATGAGATTTTAAACATCCAAGATGGCGGCTCATGGAACATCAGGCAGCCTGCAAACAGGAAGTGCCTTCTGACTGTGCTGCTCTGCATTCTGGGACTGCTGACTTTTTCCTGGCCCCAGCTCTGCTGTGTCTGAGCAAAGCACAGCTATAACCAGCCCCCTGTACTTTATCCCACTCTCCTCTCCTCAGTAAGTGTGATGCTTCAAGATGGTGGTGCCCGTATCCTAAAGTCCTGAACAGAGTTGCAGCCCAGTGGGGGAAAGAATAATAAGCAAGTGACTAAAAACTTAAAATATATTAATTTTAGATGCTGGGGAATCGTTTTATAAGGGTTTGGGCTTTTCAATAAATCATGCTGAAGGTCTGGTTCAATGCCAATTCATAAAGTGCAGCTGTTCCACAATAACTAGGTTTGCTCCCCCCTTTAAAGCAGACCAAAACCTTTTTTTCTCTCGCCAAGGCTGTGGTCGGCTTTACTGTGGCGTTCTGATTTGGGATGCCCCTGTGTGTGTGTGAAACCTTCTGAAAAGCAGAGTATCCTTACCTGCCATGTGATCCCATGTAAGTATACATGGGTGAGCTTGGCATCCCAAATCTGCATGTACCGGAAACAGGCGGTCCTTAAAGTGGAGCAAAACCCACGGCGATTGGCCTGGGAATCTTGATTCCTTCCCCTTCATCCAAAATCAGGATGCCCCACTGTGAGAAACCCTCCAGGTCGCCCCCTACACTTACCTTGTTTCTTTGTCCAAGGGCGAGCCGCATCCCCGCTATCCCTCTAGCTAACTCACCTCTTCCTGGTCCTATGGCGCATGCGCGGCCACTTGTCCAATCAGCGTGCTTGGAGCTGCTGACGCCACATCATCTAAGCCTTCGTCTGGTCCTTTGGCGCATGCGCGGCCACTTGTCCAATCAGCGTGCTTGAAGCTGCTGACGCCACGTCGTCTAAGCCTTCGTCTGGTCCTTTGGCGCATGCGCGGCCACTTGTCCAATCAGCGTGCTTGGAGCTGCTGACGCCACGTCGTCTAAGCCTTCGTCTGGTCCTTTGGCGCATGTGCGGCCACTTGTCCAATCAGCGTGCTTGGAGCTGCTGACGCCACGTCGTCTAAGCCTTCGTCTGGTCCTTTGGCGCATGCGCGGCCACTTGTCCAATCAGCGTGCTTGGAGCTGCTGACGCCACGTCGTCTAAGCCTTCGTCTGGTCCTTTGGCGCATGCGCGGCCACTTGTCCAATCAGCGTGCTTGAAGCTGCTGACGCCACGTCGTCTAAGCCTTCGTCTGGTCCTTTGGCGCATGCGCGGCCACTTGTCCAATCAGCGTGCTTGGAGCTGCTGACGCCACGTCGTCTAAACCTTCGTCTGGTCCTTTGGCGCATGCGCGGCCACTTGTCCAATCAGCATGCTTGGAGCTACTGACGCCACGTCATCTAAGCCTTCGCCTGGTCCTTTGGCGCATGCGCGGCCACTCGTCCAATCAGCGTGCTTGGAGCTGCTGACGCCACGTCGTCTAAGCCTTCGTCTGGTCCTTTGGCGCATGCGCGGCCACTCGTCCAATCAGCGTGCTTGGAGCTGCTGACGTCATGTCGTCTAAGCCTTCGTCTAAGGCCTACGCCAGGAGTTTGTGGGTGGTCGGCGCAGGTACGCTCCCTGTTAGAGGCTAGCAGGGGATGTGTCCATCAGCGCACTCGGAGCCGCTGCTCTTAGACGAAGGCCTAGATGATGTCCTGAGGAAGTGACGCTGGTGACGTCACGCAACGCGTAGACGAGGGGGCAGTGGGCTGGTGGTCGTTTTACATGTAAGAGATTTTTTGGTTCTTACTTTGGGGGGCTCTTCATTGCATCTGCCCCCGCTGGTTGGTTCTTATATTGCACTTTATATGTCTTTATAGTTAGAGTAGTTGTTAGATACATACAACATTTACACTTGTAGTTATAGGTTACTGTATGATATGTTGGTCTGTTTAAATATTGATTAGAGATATGCACTAGAAGCACTTTATTTATGTCTTAATAGTTTTGGTACCAGCCAGTTAATATTAACTTTGAGATATATATTACTATAAACGTATTTTCCACTGGTCCCCCTGCCCCCCCCCCCCCCCCATACATGGGCCTTTCCCTTCCTTATCGACAGTGTTGTGTCTTGAATGTTTTTTAACTAGCCTTGTGTGTACATAGTTAATGTGACTTTTTTAAATTAAATAAATCACTTTCTATTAATCAGTAGTGGTGCCATATATGGTGGGGGCTTTGCTGGAAGGAGTGGGACCTTCCTTTTTCTGCTTCATATACAATAGAATTACCCCCCCCCCCCCCCCCCCCGTGTGCACACTACACATTAAGGTAAATTATCACTTGGGGTGGTGCAGTCTCAATCTGTCTTAGTTGCCTAGACGATGTGACGTCAGCCGCTCCGAGCACACTGATTGGACGAGCGGCCGTGCATGCGCCGAAGGACTGGGAAGAGGTGAGTTGGCTTCGGCGATATGGGGGGGTTTCACACCTCTGATCGTAGTGTCCGGGGGAAAGGACCAAAACCCAGGATAGTCAAAATCCTGGGTTTTGGTCCACTTTAAAGCGAATAGAAACCCACAAATGGGTCCATCACTGAATCTATGGGAAACCTCCCGACTGTCTCTCTCAAATGTGCCGCTGTGACCAGGTGAAGCCAGCTGGCCGCATCCCCGGCGCGCTGTTTTGGCAATTGACCACCGACCCGGGGGGCACATGCTTGGGCTCTCGTCCAATCAAAGCACTTTGCCATTACTGAGTCATTTGGCAAAGGGCTCCGATTGTTTCCAATGAGGAGCACACGCTGCCGCATCCTGTGTGCTCCCGCCCCCAGCCATTCAGATATGGATACAGGGGATGCAGCAGCGCACGCTTCTCATTGAATTCAATCAAAGCCCTTCGCTGAAGGATGTAAACATGACAAAGAGCTCTGATTGGACAAGAGCCCGCGCTTGCACTGTTGGAACTTAGAAGGTGAGTTTTAGTGGGCAAACTGATGGCTTTTACACTGTGAGGCATCCTGATTAGGAATGCCCCGGGGGCACGGAACAATACCTGGGAAAGTCAAATTCCTGGGTTTTGTTTCATTTTAAATTTGACTTTCCATTCCATTCAACCAGGGCATCCAGAATTGGGATGCCCTGCTGTGTGAACCCCCCCGAAAAACACCACTATTAACTCACCTCTACCTGATTCCAACGGGGCATGCGCGGGCTCTCATTCAATTAGAGCTGTCTGCCATGACTAGTCATTTGGCAAACGGCTCTCATCTTTTAGATTCCAGGGCTGGCCCGGGTGTATTTTGTTCCACTTTTAAATGGACCAATCACCAGTTGCTCCATCCCTGCAGCCTTAAGGGCTGGCTAAGTGCCCCTGGGGCATCCTGATTCTGGACACTGCGAACCCCCAGATAGCCTGCAATCACTTAGCTTTCTCCAGTGCTTCGCCACGATCGCATCCTTGCAGCTGTGCCACGAAAACCGCTGATGCCCTTGCGCCTTTTCCGACGCTCTGTTCTAACCAACGCTTTATGCCATGCATTAGTATGCATGGCATAAAGTGCTGATTGGATGAGAGTGCACGCATGCGCTGTGGAAACGACTGAAAGGTAAGTGTTGTGGGCGATTTGGGGGTGTTTTACGAATGCTGCAGGTAAAAGGACCACTCATTGGGACTGGCAAAATCCCGGTGACTGGTCCACTTTAAAGCGGACCAAAACCAGTTGATCACGACCCTGGAGTCTTTTAGACGGCCTGCACAGATAGCCACAGTGGGGCAATCCAAAGTGTGCGTGTCTAGCAATAGGGGATGCCCCACAAAGCGGTAGACCAACGCCCCCAAGAGTCTTGTAGGCTTGAGAGGAGTGTTGTTCCTCTTTAAAGTGGAACAAAACCCAGGAACTTGACTGGGGCATCCCAATTTTCTGTGTGAAACCCCCCTGTTCGTCAATAAAACTAACCAGTGGTGCATGTGTGGGCTCTCATCCAATGAGGGCCACCTGCTGCGACTGCGTCATTTTGGCAGGCAGCTCTCAATAACTTGAATGGGGAAACGATGAGAGCTGTCTGCTGAATAACGTAGTCACAGCAGATGGCTCTCATTGGACGAGAGTCCGCAGGGCATCCCAAGCTAGCAGCCCCCTCCCCCCACAGGTTGGATACCTTGGTGATGTAAACAGTGGAGAAAGAGCGGCTGCATCCAGAGCGTCTCTTGGCGTCGTATTGGTGAGCATTCATATGCACGACAAGTGGCCTTTGTCTAATCAGAGCCCACGCATGTGCCATAGGACCAGGGAAAGGTGTATTTGTTTTTATGGGCAGGATGCCCCGGGGGCATGGAACAAAGCCCTGGATAGTCAAAATCCCGGGTTTTGCTTCGCTTTCAGCCATCAGGCAATACATTTTACAGATGTAGTTTTGCTTTAAGGCTTGTCTGTTTAATGTCTGTTTTTTTTTTTTTCTGTAGCCAACTACTTCTCCTCCAAGATGGCCGACGCAGTGCACTACATCCACCTTCAGAACTTCAGTAAGAGCCTCCTGGAGACCCTAAACGCCCAGCGGCTGGGTGGGCATTTCTGTGATGTCACTGTGCACATCCATGACGCCACTCTACGAGCTCATCGCTGCGTGCTAGCTGCAGGGAGCCCTTTCTTCCATGATAAGCTGCTCCTGGGCTACTCGGAGATCGAGGTACCCCCAGTGGTACCCACCCAGGTGGTCCAGCAGCTGGTAGAGTTCATGTATAGCGGCTCTCTGGTCGTGGCCCAATCGGAGGCTTTGCAGATCCTGACTGCTGCCAGCATCTTGCAGATCAAAACGGTCATCGATGAATGCACGCAGATCATATCGCAGAGCCGTGGCAACAAGCCCGTGACCATTGCTGGACCAATGGCACCATGCGGACCTCAGAGCCGGTCTATGAACAAGATTCCAGAGCAGACCACCAAGGATTCTGACTGCTCGGCTGCCATGACGATGAGAGATTCCAGTTGCTCTTTGCCATCTTCCTTACGGTCCAATGACATGGAAATCATGTCCCAGATGGGGACGGTCAGCGAAGCTCCGAAGTTACTTTGCGCCTCAGAAGTGCGCTATAAATTGAGAGACATGTTGTCCTCCCAGCAGCGCCAGCTCCCCGAAGTCCGGGAGATGCCCATCCCTGAGGTTGAGCACGTTCCAGATGGTGACGGCATGTCTGCCAATTTTATGACCCAAACTGAACCACCGCAGAGCTGTCACAGCCGTAAACAGCGGCAGCCCGTGCGCCTGCAGCTTTCCGATTCCGTCCCCGTGGTCATTAAAGACGAGGAGGAGGAAGAGGAGGAGAACGAAGATGGGAACGGAAAAGAGGACAATGAGGACGACAAGGGAGTGGTGTTCACAGAATGCAGCGGAGGCTTCACCAGCTGCAGCGACAGCGACAAAGTCCGGAGCCCCGACGATAAAGTCCGCAATGCCGGAAATGGCCGGAAGGACTCCACCTCTGGCGGCCAGATTGACTTTTCCACGGAGGGGCAGGACTTCTTTTCCAACCAGGATGTGTTCTCCGAAACGTTCATCCCGCCCTGGCAAAATGAAGAGAACCTGACGGAAGGAAACCGCGAGGGCGCAATGGACAGCACCGAGAAATTTCGACCAGATTGCAGTTTGGAGAGCTCAAGCCTTCGAAATCTGGCCGTGGTGGCGAGCTCCGACTTCAAGCCCAATCCGCCCTTTAATTCCAGAGTCGGGGAATCCAGAGGACTGCCGTTTGTGGCCTCGGTCCTTCCACGAGATTTAAAGAACTCTGTCTCCGCGGCTGTCGCCACCAGTTCTTCCAGTATCTTCCAGTTTCACCTGACGCATCCCAACCAAAACCAGGCCGGAGTGTCGCAGGGATTCTTCAGTGTGCAGCAGGAAGGGGCGAGCAACGTCGTCCAGATGAATTCCAGTATAGTCCCTGGAAACTTGCAGAATGACCAGAGCCAGCGCCCTGGGCCCTCCCGGAACCCCGAACCATCCTATGTGTGCAGCCACTGCCAGAAGACCTTCAGCTCCAGGAAGAACTACACCAAGCACATGTTCATCCATTCTGGTAGGGTTATGTTCTGTACCTTTAGCTGTTCAGCCAATTTGCACAATTACATTTTTAAAGTGGACCAAAACCCAGGATTTTGACTATCCTGGGTTTTGGTCCTTTCCCCAGGGGCACCCCGATCGGGGGTGCCCCGCTTAGTGAAACCCCCCCAGTTGCCACTGCCAATTCACCTCTTCCCAGTCCCGCGGCGCGTCTAAGAGCAGCGCCTCTGCTGGCCGCATCCTCCGCTTCCCTCCTAGCGTGCACGTGGCAGGCTTTTGTGAATGGCGGGCACGCTCCCTATTAGAGGGAGGCGGAGGATGTGGCCATCAAAGCCGCTGCTCTTAGGTGCACGTGGGATCGGGAAGAGGTGAGTTGGCTGCGGTTATCTGGGGAGGCTTCACACAGCAGGACACCCCCGATCGGGGAAAGGACCAAAACCCAGGATAGTCAAAACTATTAACTATCCTGGGTTTTGGTCCACTTTAACTATCCCAGGTTTTGGTCCTTGTCCCGATGTGTGAAACCTTACAGATCACCCTGAAAATGTACCTTTCAACGGAGCATGTGCTGGCTCTTGTCCAATCGGCACTATTAAAGATTGAATAGGAATATGCTATTTAGTTACAAGGGAAGTATCTACATAACGCCATGAAACTACTCTATGGTGCAATGCAGGGAGAAAGGACGAAACAAATAGGATGAGTTAAAGCGGACCTCCAGTCAAAGAATCAAAACTCCCCCCTATCAGTGACTTAAAGAGGAACATTAGACCTTTTCTGATGTTCCTCTTAACATCCCTCCCTCACTGCCTTTTGGATGTCGGCTGCAGCCTTAGCCATACTCGCTGCTCTTAGATGCCTTAGCCATACTCGCCCTTCGCTGTCCCTCTTTAAATGTCCCGAGCTGCTCTTCAAATCTTGCGCGAGTGTCATTGCAGCCTATGCAGTGACACTGCACATGCGCAAGATCTTAGGGGTGGAGCAGAGCATGATGGGACATCAAGATGGCGCTGTCCTACGGAGACGGCGCAGGACCAAGGGATGTCTGAGCATGGTACGACAGTACACATACGTTTTGAAATTGTAAATTGTTCAACCAGAGGAGCAGGGGGACCGAGCAAGCCAGGTTTGGGAAGTTTTTATTAACTCCCTAATACCTGCAATATTCCTGTTTAAGCTTATTCAGGGGTATTAAAGCGGATCAAAACCCATATTTTTAACTAGCATCCCCTGAATTGCTCCCCCCACAAATAGTAACTTTTGCCTATTTTTAGTGCTCCTGCTTTAATCTAATCCCAGATAATTCCACCTGTTTTAGCTGTAAAGCCCCGCCTCCTCCATGTATTGCCACTGTTGTGTGTAGCAATGATGTCATTGCCACACTTATGCAATGACTGATCACCTGCAATTCTACAGAGAGAAGGAGCAAAAAAAAAGTGTTTCAGGGCGATTTGATAAGCGTAAATGTCTCTTTCTAGTTTTACGCCCTAAGAGCGGATTGGCATGGGCTTTGGTCATATGTATTTCACACAGTGGGTTTTGGTCCGCTTTAACACCATGCGGATGTTTGGAATAGCAGGCAGATTCTGCAGTCTTAAACATGCATGGCAGTCGACCATCTTGCCACACACATGAAGGAGCCGATTCTGAAAGAAACAAGTCTCTCAGTCAAAATAGCCTTATAGCTCTGTGCAATCATCTTATTTCTAGCCAGAAGTTAAGCCACTCCAGCTGCAATGACTCCTCACTGAATCAAATACATTGCATCACCTGACTGAATGTTTTTGCAGCACCCCTGGCCATAGAGATACATTGTAACAGCCTGCCTGTGTGAAAAATGACAGGCAAGCCTCTCCTTGTTTCTGAGGCTGATCTCTTTCAGTTTGGTGTGAATTGCTGCTGCCACAGTCCCCCCCCCCCCCCAATTATGTGTAAGCAGGACTATCAGGTGTATGGCAAGATGGCCGCCCCCATGTAATTCAAGAGCGATTAATCTTTGTCATTCCACATCATCTGCATTAGTTTAATTCCCCTCAAACTGCTTGTCACTGTTTATAAGAAGGGAAGCAATTTACCAAACTTTCTTTTTTTGACTAGAGGTCCGCTTTAAGAGAAAGATGGAGGTGATATGCGATTCTGTCTAAAATGCCAAAGTCCTATTTTATATCCATTCATAGGCCACCACCCTGCCCCCTTCCATTGTCCATCAGGGAGGAGAGGGCAGTTCTGCTTTAGGTGTATGCACAGCAAGGGTATTGTCAGCAAACTCAGCTGACCTCTGTGGATAGTCTTCTTCACCTTTCCATCACTGTCAGGCCCAGCCATCCTGGGGGCCAGAGAGTCATAAACCTGTAAATCGAGTAATAAGCAGACAGGCAGATGCTGTGTTTTCCATGGAAATATTCTGGTTGTGCTGAAAAAGCCATCCAACTAAAAACACGCTCTCTTTAAGCGAGTTGTACACTAAAGAGACGACAAGGCCACCAGCGGGGGCGCAGGGCAGTTTAGTGCCTCATGTGCGTCTCCCACATTCAGACATGTGGATTATGTGCTGTGAAATGTTAGTATAGCTCTAGAAATAGATGTCTCTCCTCTATATAGACTCCTGGCTGTGTATTGACGTATGGTCGTCAGGAGACTGCACAGTACTATATATAATATATACTTTTAGCAGACTTACTTAGTGCCAATGATGGTCCTGGTCTATGTGGGCAATAAACTAATCTAACCTACCCCCTGACACCATCAGTGAGCCCTGCATTCAAGAGATGCTCTCTTCTTCTCCTTCTCTTCTTTGTCGTCTTCCTCTTTGTCGTCTTCCTCTTTGTCGTCTTCCTCTTTGTCGTCTTCCTCTTTGTCGTCTTCCTCTTTGTCGTCTTCCTCTTTGTCGTCTTCCTCTTTGTCGTCTTCCTCTTTGTCGTCTTCCTCTTTGTCGTCTTCCTCTTTGTCGTCTTCGTCTTCCTCTTTGTCGTCTTCGTCTTCCTCTTTGTCGTCTTCGTCTTCCTCTTTGTCGTCTTCCTCTTCCTCTTTGTCGTCTTCCTCTTCCTCTTTGTCGTCTTCCTCTTCCTCTTTGTCGTCGACGCCGTCTTCTTTGTCGTCTTCTTTCTCGTCTTTTCTCTGGCCTCCACCCCTTCATCCTCCTACATTTTGTTGATTTACAAAAAGCTTCCTACAAAGCGGTCCGAAGCGCTACCCCCCCCCCCCCCCCCCCCCCAATTAGGATCCAGGTCTGCAGGGAACCTTACCCACCTACTCCTGCTGCCCATGAGCCCTGAATTTATTCCCCTTTTCTTCATATAGAACTGCAGACTAGGCAACAGTTGCTCATGGACGTTCCAAGTGAAGGTGCGATTGCTGCACATGTGCAGCTGTTTCCTTTCCCCTGTTGGAGTGAACTCTGTTGAAGATGATCGCCCCTATAATCTCTGCATAGGAGGTGCAGGCCGAGTGTAAGGCTTGGTTCTGCCTGGAGATACTTAGGAGCCAGGACCCGGCCTCACTCTCTTGCTTGCTGCCATTATACAGGGTTAAGGTGCCATTATTTCCCGGCCAGGCTGTAGTCCCTAGAACATGGAAATTGTTGTGAAGTTTATTCCTTATAAAGTGTAAACTTGCCGTCGCAGCTCAGGAAATCTTGCCAGGGTGTCCTGTTTCTTTAAGAGTAGTAATCTAAATATTTTAGTGAAGACCATTTAAATATTTGGTCTCTTTTTTTATAAACCCTTTCTATTGTTTTATGAACGGCTTTCCCTTCTGGAGGGGAATCTGGCCTGCGTGATAGTAACCGGATAGTAAATGGTAGGGGTGTGAACTGGCAAGAATCTGGTGATACGATGCATATGGCGATACACGTATGACTACGATATATCCCGATTCGATCTCAAAGGTGATATATCGCATTTTTTTTTTATTTTTTTTTTCATTACATTTTTTTTATTAAAAAAAAATTGACATGGGGTCCCCCTTACCTGGGGGACCCCATTTTTTTATTGCAATTTTAAGGGTTAAAAACCAACCAGTATCAGCTATGGGGGCTTGTAGAACAGGGCGCAGGGGACGGCTTTGGTGGCCCCTGGCCCTGCAGGCTACAAGCTGGCATAGCCTATAGTCATGGGCTCTTCAACCCCCCCCCCCCCCCCGTCTGGGCTTTGCAGAGGCAGGTAATGAGGGGCTCGGGGGTTAATGGCAAGTCACCCGCTAGCTGCAGGTGACTTGTCAGACCCAGAGCCTTGTGAACTGGTATAGGGGTCTCATGGACCATAGCTCATCGGCTCAGAGCGCGCTGGTTGGACAAGCGGCTGCGCATGCACCGTAGGACCGCGGAGAGGTGAGTTGATGCCGGTGATCTGGGGGGTTTCACATAGCGGGGCACCCCCGATCGGGGTTGCCCCGGTGGGGGGGGGGGGACCAGAACCCTGGTTAGTCAAAATCCTGGTTATTAGTAACATTATAAGATCTTATAGCTTACACCCACCTACGTTTAGACTTTGTATGTATATAGATGGAATCATAGGGGAGTGTTATGCCTATTATTAAGAAGCGCCATGGCTTGTTTTTAATTGTGTGTAGTTTTGTAGATTTGTAACCTAATCCAATAAATTGAACACTTTTTGATTAAATTGTGGTGCTTGTACCTCCTGTCCTCGGGGGAGGTTCCCATCAGTAGTATATTGTGCAGTGATGCATACTGCAGATTGTTCAGGGCTGATATCAGAAATTTTCACTATATCCAGTCCAGGTCGTCCCAGAAGTGATGACAATTGGGTAATCCACTGCCAGTTGGTGCTCGACTGCAAGATCAAAAGCTGTCGCTCCTCCCGGCACCTAAAAAAGCAGGTGTCTCTATGATTCCCCAGTGTTTTCATCTTGCAGTCTGCTGCTGAAGATCGTTTGGATACTCTCTCCTAGATACTGCAGCTGAGCGGGGCCTCCTAGCCTGTCGGCCGCTGCGACCTATTCCCACTGTTCCCGTGGACCCACTACTGCCTCCCAGCCTTTGTTGATCGGGTCGGTGAAGGTAGTGTGAACGCCGGGGTCAGGCGTTGGCAGAGCTACGCTCTGGGCCGCAGACCCTACCTAAAGGGTAGCTGGCCATAGGCTGATGGTGAGCCTATATGAACCTATATAGGGGGGGGGGACCACTTTATGCCCACGGGGCACATGCCCTCTCTGCCCCACAAGCTTTATTGGTGTATTGTGCTTGGTGTACTTTACTTATTACTTGACTGGAGTCCCTTGCGAGCTTGATATTAAGGGTTGTGGTTCCTCTTGGCCTACGCCCTCCAGCCCCACCTCTCTCCACGCCCTCTCCCTGTAAAGAGGCATCACATTTTTTTTTGCGGGCTGACCATGTTAGGGTGTTAGTGCCTTGTACCTTTTATCATACTCAAATCACCATAATGGAGGCTTCTGGAGATAGTGAGCTTGGGGCCCCGTCGGGGCGGGTGAAGCTCTGTCCCATGTGCAGTGCTAGCCCTCTGGGCAGACTCAGCACGGTTTGTGTCACTTGTGCCAGAAGTGTTATCTTGGAGCATGATCGGGCGGGTGTATCTGCCCCTAGCCCGTTGTTGCCTGCGCCCTCTCCTGACCCCCCACGATTGCTCTCAGCCCCCAGCGAGGGGGAAGCCAGTTGGGGGTCACGATCTGATTTGGCCTATCGGGTGGCCAGCCTTGAGAGACAGATCTCTCGCTCGGCTCCTAAAAAAGCCACTAGTAAGAGGCTGCATATTGAGACGGTCTTTTTTGATAACGAGGGAGATGATGATGATGATCTCTTTGGAGGCCCTGGCTCCGTGGAGGAGGGCGAGTTGCATGAGGACTCCATCTCCACGGTGGATTATTCTGTTGGTCTGGGCAGCGGGCCCGGTTCTTCCTCGGACGAGGATACCTGCCTCCCTGATGATGGGGAGAAGTTGCTCACTGCGGTCTTTGAGACGCTGTCCCTCCTAGAGCGGCTAAGCGGAAGCAGGGTGATTTGTTCAGGCCTGAGAGACAGACGAGTCTTTCCTGAGAAGGCCCATTTTTCTAACCATGATTTTCAAGGAATGGGAAAGGCCTAACAAGTTACCGTCGGTGCCCAAGGACCTGGACAGGCGGTGTCCCTTTCCTGAGGAGCTGGTCCTTCCGAGGTGGATGCCCCTGTGTTGGGTCTATCCAACACTACCGTCATGCCTTCACCCGATACTGCTTCCGTACACGATCCAGCTGACAAGCGCATGGATCAGCTGGTCTGTCATGCCTTCACCTTTGCCGGTGCTTGGTTTTGCCCTGTGTGTGCCACGGCTATTGTCTCCCTGGCCATTAGGAAGAAGGTGAGACGCCTTGTGGATATTGCCAAGTCTCGCAAGCGGGCTGAGGAGTACAAGGACCTAAAGGCTTGCGTGGATTTTATTGCCTTCGTTGTCTCTGCCATGGATGATGGTGTCCGGCTCGGGGCCAGGGTCTCAGCTCTGCTTGTTGCGCTTCGCCGCTTGCTCTGGTTGCGGCAATGGTCGGCTGATGCTGCGGCCAAAAAGTCGCTCACTAGTATTCCCTTTGTGGGCCACAGATTGTTTGAGAGCGTCTGGACCTCTTGGTTAAGGACGGTTGGCTCCCTCAGCGACGGAAGCCTGCGCTGCCCTTTCGGGGTTCATCTGCCTATCGCTCCTTTCGAGGATGAAGAGGCTCTTCTTTTTCAGGTACTCGCAGAGATTCCTGGGGACGAGGTAGGTCCCGCGGCCGACCCAATCCCTCCTGGGGATCTAAGTCCAATTCCCCTACCAAGACCCCTCAGGCATGAGGAGGCACCCCCACCTATTCGGGTGGGGTGACGGCTTCTGCTATTTGCTCACGTCTGGAGACAGCTCGTCTCGGATTGGTGGATTCAGGAGGTGGTTTCCTCCGGTTACAAAACAGAGCTGGCAGTTTGGCCGCCCTCAAGATTTCTTCAGTCGCGGATATCCCAGAACCCATTGACTGCTAAGGGTCTGCGAATGGCCGTCCAACACCTTCTGCTGTCAGGTGTGATTTGTCCCATGCCTCGTCAGCAACGGGGTCAAGGCTTCTACTCCAATCTGTTCACGGTGTCCAAGAAGGACGAAACGCTGAGACCTATCCTGGACCTGAAGGGTCTCAACAGGTTTGTCAGAGTCAGACATTTCCGCATGGAGACCTTACGGTCCCCGGTGAGCTCGCTTCGACCCAGCGAATTTATGACCATGGTGGACATCAAGGATGCTTATCTGCACATCCCGATCTTTCAGGGGCATCAGAAGTTCCTGAGGTTTGCACTGGAGGATCAGCATTACCAGTTTGTGGCACTGCCAGCTCAGTCCCTTCAGCAGCCCAGACGGTGTTATCCACTCTCGAGGATTTCGGATGGGTAATCAATTACCCTCAAGGGTGAGGTCCTTTCTGGACATGACGTTGGACACCTCGCAGGTCAAGGTATTCCTGCCCCAGCAGAAGGTGGCGGGCCTCCAGACGCAGGTGCAGGTCTTACTGTCTTGTCAGCGGCCATAGATCCGTCTGGGGATGAAACTGGTGGGCCTAATGATGTCATGCTTCAAGGCAGTGCCCTTTGCCCAATTCCACATGAGACCTCTTCAATTGAATCTGTTGACCGGTTGGGACCGGATGCAGGAATCTCTGGAACAGGCGTTTTCCCTGTCTCCCCTGGCCAGACAGTCCCTCTTGTGGTGGCTGGACTCTAGAAACCTACTGGTAGGCAAGTCCTTTCTGACTCCCCGGTGGGAGATTGTTACCACGGACGCCAGTCTGACCGGCTGGGGAGGTTTTTGGCAAACGCAGAAGTTCCAGGGTCAGTGGGGGCCGCAGGAGGCCCACTTGCCTATAAATCTCTTGGAGCTCCGGTTGGCACTTCTTTGCCTGACTCTCCATTTAAGGGGTCGTGCGATTCAGGTTCTCTCGGACAATTGGACGGCTGTCGCCTATATCAATCATCAGGGCGAGACTCGGAGCAAGCAAGCCCTCAAAGAGGTGACAAAGATTCTGACTTGGGCAGAGGAGAATGTTCCCTGCATATCGGCGGTTTACATCCCTGGGGTAGAGAACCAGGAGACAGACTCACTGAGCAGGGGGGCCTCTCGTCTGGGGGAATGGTCTCTCAGCAACAAGATCTTTCAGGCTCTGTGTCTCCGCTGGGGTCAGCTGGAGGTGGACCTGTTTGCGTCCAGACACAATCACAAGCTCCCAAGGTTCATCTCCCTGCCCAGAGATCCTCTGGTGTTTGCCACAGACGCTCTGGCAATTCCTTGGACGGAGTTCAGGCTCCTTTATGCATTCCCTCTGTTTCCACTCCTGGGCCGAGTGCTGTGCAAGATAGCTCAGGAGGGGGTACCAACCATCCTGGTGGCTCCTCGCTGGCCAAGACGGAGTTGGTTCGCGGACATAGTTCAGATGTCAGTCGATCACTACATCATGCCAGACGACCCGGGGCTTCTCACTCGGGTCGCTGCGGCAACCCAATTTACAGACGCTGGCTTTGACGGCCTGGCTATTGAAACCTCAAACCTGACGGAAAAGGGGCTGTCTGCCACGGTTGTTCAGACCATGATTCAGGCGCGGAAGAAGTCTTCTTCCATGATTTACTACAGAGTTTGGCATGCCTACATTGCTTGGTGTGAGTCCAAGAGTTTCCCTTGTCGCACATTCTCTATCTCTAGGATTTTGGGGTTTTTGCAACATGGCTTAGACTTGGTTCTCCAGCTGGGCACCCTCAAGGGCCAGGTCTCGGCCTTGGCCATCTTTTTCCAAAGACCCTTGCTAATCATAGACTGATCAAGACTTTTTTTCCAAGGAGTTACCCATGTACGTCCACCGCGTAAGCCTGTATTATCGGTGTGGGACTTGAATTTGGTGCTTTCTGCTCTACAGGGACCTCCCTTTGTGCGATGCTGCATTGGCTATTTTGACCCTAAAGGTGGTCTTTTTGGTAGCTATCACCTTGGTGAGTTGCGTGTCAGAGCTGGCCGCGCTTGTATGAAGACTCCTTACTTTGAGCGGTATGAAGCCTCCTTACTTTGAGCGGCATAAGGATAAGGTGGTGTTTCGCTTAAACCTGATTTTTTTGCCTAAGGTCGTTTCTCCCTTTCACCTTAATGAGGAAGTGGTCTAGCCCTCCTTGTGTCCAGCACCAACTAATTCTAAGGAAAGGACCCACCATGCCTTGGATGTGGTCAGAGCCATTAAGTATTACCTGGTTGCGACTGAATCCTTCAGGAAATCGGATTTGCTATTTGTTCTAACAGAGGGCTCTAGGAATGGTTTGCCACCTGCTAAGTACACGCTCAGTAAGTGGATCAGGTGGTGCAAGCATATTCTGCCAAGGGGAAGGAACCCCCTTTTTGTATTACGGCTCATTCTACTAGAGCTATTGGTGCTTCCTGGTCCTTTCAGCACCAGGCGTCTGCTGAATACGTTTGTAAGGCCTCCACTTGGTCTTCTGTTCATACCTTTTACCAAGTTTTACTGTTCATACCTTTTACCAAGTTTTACAAGGTTGATGTTAGGGCCTCAGCTTATGCTGTCTTTGGCCGAAAGGTGCTTCAGGCGGTAGTGAAATGAACTACTTGCTGTTCCGCACTGGGGATCCCGCCCTAATGGACACTGCTTTTGGATGTCTCTATTGTCATCACTTCTGGGACTACCTGGACTGGATATAGTGAAAAATAAAATTCTGTGAAACTCACCTGTAGAATTGTTTTTGAATCTATCCAGTCTAAGTCGTCCCACCCCGGCCTTGTTTCATTATCTCTGTTTGCCTGCTATGGTGATTACCATTTTTATATTGGACCGTTGTCCTTAAGTTTTTTGTTGGAGAGAGTACATGCTGAAGCTATGTGAATTAACATGGTTTCTTGGCCTCCCGTCCTATCTCTTTTCTTACTGCTGTTTAACCACTGGGGAATTATAGAGAGACACCTGCTTTTATAGGGGCCGGGAGGAGCGACTGCTTTTGATCTTGCAGTCGAGTGCCACCTGGCAGTGGATTACCCAATTGTCATCACTTCTGGGACGACCTGGACTGGATATATTCAAAAACAATTCTACAGGTGAGTTTCACAGAATTGTAATTTTTAGGATCCGATACAACCACGAAGTCTGGGCCCCTGGTAACCTACATATGATGGCTGATGAACTTCGAGACAAACCAGACTGGATGTCTTGGGGCCCAGCCATCACATAGGTAAAAGGAGGAAAAAGGCCTTGTTAATGATCAACACTGGTCAGCAAGGCACAGGGCGGGGCTGCTATCAGGGCAACCTGGCTGGTGCCCGGGCCCCCCTTTCATGACCAGGCCCCTCAGGACCCATATTGTAGTCTTGGCTCTCCTGCCCTGAAATCATTACAGTAGAGCTCATGACAGGTAAGTCCATGATGTCCATAAAGCACAGGATCCAAAAAATATCAGCGCCCAAACTTAGAGGAACTTCAGAAGCCCTGGAGTCTAAAAGACTACAGGCCTGTCAGAGTTCTACTTCTTGGGTCATCCCAAATTGGGATGCCCTGCTGCGTAAAACAGATGATCCCAGAGCCCTCACTGCATCTCCATGGTGCTGGAACCTCCCTGCTCGGCTCTAGCTAGAGGCTGGGCAGGGCATTCGGCTCTCTTCGGCTCCGCTCAGTGGATTAGCCATAAGCTGAGACGAAGGGAGCTGAGTGAAATCAGATGGGGAGAGCATTCCCGTCTCTGCTGAATGGCTAGGGCGGTAGCGTGCGCACAGCCCAAGGATGTGGGGGATGCGCCAGTTGGCACTTCCTATTGAAAACAATCAGAGCCAGTTGCCAAAATGCTGTGACTGGACGAGAGTCCATTGGACCAGGAAAAGGTGACCAATTAACAGCGGCAGGAGGGTTTTACACTGCGGTGCATTCGAGTTTGGGATGCCCTGGTGTGGAAGGCTAGCCACTCTGGGTTTTGTTCCACTTTGGGCATCGGCAATCAGAATGCCCCCTGCACTTGGAACACCCATTTTGTGCAAAATGGGTAGTAAACAACAAAAGGGGGCAGCACTGAGCACAGCAAAACTAAAGCAAGTGAGTGCAGGGCTGTCAGGGCAGGGCTCTGGAAATCTAGTGCCTGCAGCCTGCCACTTAGGTACCGCTTGTTTTCTAATCACTTCCCACTACATAATTATCTCAAGTACCACCCCAACCACCACTAAGACAGATTCCCTGGGAGGGTGAAGGTCCAGTGCAGGGTCATCTTCCAGCAATGCACAAATCCCAAGATGGGATGCCAAAACTTGGTCACCTAACATCCTATTGGGGGAGGAGCTTATCTGCATTGCTTTTATGCCCCTCTTCTCTTGCTCCCACTGGCCTTGAGTAACACCAGAAGGAACCTCAAATACCACCACACTCCTCCTACTGGCCTTGAGTACCACTGGTCCGGGAGCCTCTGCTCTGGACGCAAGTTGCTTTGTGTATAACCTTTATAGATCCATAATTGTCTCCTTGTTTTCTAGGTGAGAAGCCCCACCAGTGCAGCATCTGCTGGCGCTCCTTCTCGTTGCGGGATTACCTCCTCAAACACATGGTGACCCACACCGGCGTCCGAGCCTTCCAGTGCTCCATCTGCTGCAAACGCTTCACCCAGAAGAGCTCTCTCAACGTCCACATGCGCACCCACCGGCCTGAACGCTTCCAGTGCTGTTTCTGCAATAAGTACTTTTCCCACCGCACCCTCCTGGAGAGACACATCGCCACACACACGGCCTGATGGATGCAACACATAACACCTATGCTTATAGTTCTAGGAAGATTGGCTTCCAGTAATGGATGATTAGTGAGGGGGGCAGAATGACCAGCACTGTCCTAGCGATTCCTGGTGCTGAATACTCCCAAGTATTGAGATTTCGCCGCACACTTGCACTCATCGTATAGTATCCAAAGGCGGATCAACCAAGGGAATAAAAAAAAAAAAATCATCTAACTGTGACTTCATTGTCTTTGCACTTTGCTTAAAGGGCACTTGGCATGCGAGCACTTTAACCCCCAGGATGGATTGTATGGCTTTATCCAGTCTCCCGGATCCTCTATTGGTGGATCTGCACTCCCACCAATGCGGCTGTGTTGCTCTAAAGTCCAGTTCTCTCATTAAAACCTGGATATCTGTAGCCAGAAGGAAGGGATGTCTGTTCCACAGTGGATTTTTGTAAATCATTTAGGGGTCCAGCAGTATTCTGGTCCTTTTTTTTGCTTTTTATATTTTATTACAGAACTTATCTTTGCGTTGGGTCGGCCTGCTTTGTCAGTATGAAGAGCTTAAAATGCCCACCGTCTCACTGTGTTCAAGATTTGTTAAGTGCCATTGTGTCCTGCCAGCCTTCAATGCTCTCTGCCTGCTGAGTGTCCAAGCCCCAGCGCTCCAGTAAGAAAATGGGGGGTGTATGTGCCGGATCTGTACCCCCCAGAATGCCCTCAGCCTTTGTTTGTATACCAACCCTTAAACTTTCCTATAAATCATGATCTCATGCTTTTAGTCCACATCTAGACCTTTCAACCCGACCTATAAAATTAGCATCAATATGCCTTATACTACAGATCCTATTGGCTGGCAGCACTCTTCTGCTTCATAGTTGTACCCCAAACCAGCCCAACATATACAGTAGTGTTTGATAGTTTGTGAGCCTCTCAGAGTTTTCTATATTTCTGCATAAATGTAAATTACCGTATATACTCTAGTATAAGCCACGTTTTTCAGCCCACTTTTTGGGCTGAAAAAAGCCGCCTCGGCTTATACTCGAGTCCAGGGGCGGACTGCCAGGGAAGGCCGCAACCCTGAACCCAACAGATACTGGAGGGTGAGGGGCGGGTCCCTGCTGTACCCGCTGCTGCCGCCGCCGCCGCTCTCATACACACAAACACGCACACACATTCACACACTGACCGGCACTTCCAGGCTGCTGCGTGTTTTCATTGGACGCCTGCCATATGGGGCACGCCCACCGATGCCGAGCGCGCAACAGCCAGGAAGTGCTGGTGTGTGTGTGAGAACGGCGGCGGCTGCGGAGGAGGGGAGGGGGACCCCGCTGCCCCTCTGCAGGGTAACCTCCGCCAAACCCTGACCCCCGACACCTGCGCGTCTGAGAGTGGTGGCAGCAGCAGCAGGTACCCACAGTGTCTGTGTCTTTTTCTGTGTGTGTGTCTTTTTCTGTGTGTGTCTTTTTCTGTGTGTGTCTTTTTCTGTGTGTGTGTCTTTTTCTGTGTGTGTGTCTTTTTCTGTGTGTGTGTGTGTGTCTTTTTCTGTGTGTGTGTCTTTTTCTGTGTGTGTGTGTGTGTCTCGTTCTGTGTGTGTGTGTGTGTCTCGTTCTGTGTGTGTGTGTGTGTGTCTCGTTCTGTGTGTGTGTGTGTGTCTCGTTCTGTGTGTGTGTGTGTGTCTCGTTCTGTGTGTGTGTGTGTGTGTGTCTCGTTCTGTGTGTGTGTCCCTTTCTGTGTGTGTGTCTCTGTGTGTCAACTCCAATTCCAATTGAAAAAAGCCGCCTCGGCTTATACTCGAGTCAATAACTTGTTCCATTTTTTTTGTGGAAAAATTAGGTACCTCGGCTTATATTCGGGTCGGCCTATACTCGAGTATATACGGTACATTAAATTTTTACACTCCTAAAAGAACCAAGTCAAAATATTAGGCTTCTAATGTGTTAAGAAAAATGGTTCTGTATCAGTGAGTGGCAAAATTATGTAAGCATCTGCATTAGTAACATAGGCCTCGATTTAATAAAGGTAGAAAAAATTCTCATGGTAGTAAGATTCAATTCATGAGAAAAAAGCCTGAGAACTGTTACTGAATCACCAGCTAAGAAAACAATGAAAGTCAATGGCACTTTTTTACTCCTAAGAAAAGTAGAGAACTGTTTAATCCATTCTACACTGTAGTAAACGCTGCCATTGACTTTCATTGTCACTGTTACTGAATCACTAGATAAAAAGACGATGAATGTCAATGGCAGCTTTTACTACAGTGTAGAATGGATTAAACAGTTCTCTACTTTTCTTAGGAGTAAAAAAGTGCCATTGACTTTCATTGTTTTCTTAGCTGGTGATTCAGCAACAGTGACATTCTCTGGCTTTTTTCTCATGAATTGAATTTTTTTACTACCATGAGAACTTTTTTCTACCTTTTATTAAATCAAGGCCATAGTATGTGCGGCTGAATAAAGACTTGAGTACACCCAGTTCAGCCTGTTTAGCTCCTTCCAGTGGTCTAGTAGACATTACTTTCAGGGAAGGCATCCAGGACGCTTTTGAACCTTTAGTGTATTTGTCATGACTACCTCCTCTGGCAGCAAGTTCCATAGTCTCACTGCTCTTACAGAGAAGAAACCCCTCCTATGTCGGTGGAGAAAGCACCTTTCCTCTAACCTTAGTGGATGCCCTCGGGTTATGGTTACACTCCGGGGTATAAATAGATTGTGGGACAGATCTTTGTATTCACCCCGAATATATTTATACATAGTTATTAGATCACCCCTTAGGCGTTTTTTTTTTTTTTCTAAACTAAATAAACCTAACTTTGACAATCTTTCAGGGTACTCTAGCCCCCGCACTACTTTTATGAACTTAGTTGCCCTCCGAATCAGTAAAGTCGTGCAGCAATAGCTGCGTCTAAATGTTTATAGAAATGATTGGTCCTGTATGTTGGCTTGGAGGAGTTTTAGCCCCCTTTTCCCTGCACAAAACTGATTCAGAGGCAATTAAATCGAATTTAGTCTTGGGAGGAGACTCCTAATAATAATAGCGATAACAGTGGCCATTGTGTGCCAACACACACATGGAATTCCTTCTCCGCATTTTACCCATCCATGCACTGTGAACAACACAACTCCGTGTACACACCAGTGAATAAACGCAATGTCAGTGGCTACACACAAGTGAATAACAAACTAAGGCGTATAGAGGCGCACACATGCCTGGAGCGGTGGGCTGTCCTAAACTCAGCGCCCGGGGAGCAATTTGGGGAGGGGGGGTTAGATGCCTTGCTTAAGGGCACTTCCGTCATGTCCCATGGTTGGGAATCGGACGGAAACTTGTATAAATATATAAATGGCCAATAAGAAAAATGTGTGCAAAAGCTGTCATGTAAAATCCTCTCTAAGGAAACTCCCTCTGCTTAGAGAGAGAGATTCAGTCTCCGGAGGTGACAAACGTTCTTTACCAAAAGCACTATATCCCCCTATTGGATATGCACCACCTGGATAATCACTGGCAAAACAGGTGCCAACTAAAGGGACCAAATAACCAAAACCCTCTGTACCTAGTGGGACCCCAGGGCTAGCCCACCAATCGTTCCACAAACACTAGTTGCACACTACTATATCTAAAATACAATTTATTAGAGCATAGAGTAATTTACACATAGTACTACATACAAACAACAACACTATATACAGACAGTTAAAAAAACATGTAATAAAACCCAAAAAGTGGGGAGGAGCTTGGGGGCTGTAATTATAACCAATTAATAATCAATAAATTATACATCCAGATAATCAAAATGGATTACATACATCATGATGTGCAAAGGCGCTTATGGGAAGTGCCGAGTGCATAAAGTGCCTAGTGCCTATTATATATGTGTCCTGTCCAAACGTGATGATAAGCACTGCTAAGGACTTGCAGTGCTAAAGACAATACAAAACCCGTGCAAAACATGCAAAAACTAGTAACTCTAAAATAAAGTGGCAAGTGCAAAAAGTAGTGCATCTATCCTAAAGCTAAACCTATACAGTGCTACTATTGTATCCAAAAGCACTATAAATCTGGGAAAGATCCTCCACAGAAGCTTGTTACAGCATAAGCAGTTTTTTAGAAAAAAAATAAAATTAACAGGTCTTAGCTGTTATCTGTAAATAATAAATAAAAAAATAACTAAAAAAAAACACCCTGTCCCCTTGGTTGAACTTGATGGACTCATGTCTTTCTTTCTTTTTTTTTTTTTTTCCTTTTTCCCATCGTAATAACTATGGGGTCGATTCAAAGCCAGGTGAGAATTCGCACTCCTTTTTAAAGTGGACCAACACCCTGAGGTGATCGGCCCGGGAATCTATAAGATTCCCGGGCCGATCACCTCACACACCGCGGGACATCCGAGATCGGGATGTCCCGCGGGGTGTAAACCCCCCAAAACCCCCGAAAAACCTTACCTCTCCAGCCGCTGCTTCTGCCACTGCCGCCTCACTCGCGCTCCTTTAGACGTGCGCGCGCCAAGAGTGACGCGCGGGAGGCGCCGACGGGCAAGCTGCTTGTCCGTCGCTGTCAATCAGCTTGTCCGTGGCGGGGAGAGGTAAGTTTTGGGGGGTTCCACACAGCGGGGCACCCCCGATCGGGGTGCCCCAGGGAAGTGGACCAATGCCCAGGATAGTCAAAATCCTGGGTGTTGGTCCACTTTAAGAAGAGAATACTGCCATTCACTTTCATTGTCTACCGGGTGTAAATTTTCACCTGATTCTGAATCGGCCACAAGGTTGACAATCAAAGTCAATGACTCCTTAAAAAAAATAAAGAGGCGTGAGAATTCTCACCTGGCTCTGAATTGATGTAGCTATGTAAATACGACCTTTGTTCTTCTTCAAACAGTCTTTGATAGGACGACTTGTGTGCCTAGAGCTTCTGGCTTGTCCTGATTATATTTACCAAAACCTGGGACAGTGAAAATCCTGGGTTTTGGTCCACTTTAACGGTTGACCAAGCCTGGGCTGGGAATTAATTGTCTTGAATTTTCTGCATTAGTGCACAGCCTGCCTTACTGCAGTTTTGTAACCCTTTTCCGGTTGATGAGCATCTAGAACTCCCCTTCTGTGGTCCAAATCTTTTGTTTGCACAATTGTATTGTGAAAATTTCATAGATCCCTGTTCTTTTTATAAGTCGCCCACTAACCTCAGATTGCCATCCCATTGATTGAAAACACCTGACTCCAATTTCACCTTTAAATCCTTTTTGCCACTCAGACACGTGATACTGGATCATTTTTCGAAATAAAGAAATGACCAAATGTAATATGTTTTACTCTTGCTGCTCTTACTGCTTTTTTCTCTTTATCTTTGTTTAGGACCGGTGTAGTTTTAGGTTGACTTTATGCAGAAATCTAGAAAATTCAGAAAGGTTCACAAGCTTTAAAGCACCACTGTAAATTACATTATCCTTTCGAACACCCCATTTCTTTACCTTTTACTATGACACCAAATAAATCCAGGCGAGTTTATGCTTCTCTGCAGTATAGATCTTTTAACTACTGACCTGTATTGACCTGTTTCGACATACCTACTCCCACTCTCGACCTATTCTTTCTCTGTCCCTGCGAGGTTCCCTATTGAAACCCACATTTCACTCCCTGTTGTAATGAGGGTGTGAGACTCCTGTCCTTCCACCTGATAAATGTGATAAAGCACATTACCAGGGAAAAGGTTGGATATGAGTGGAGGCCCTGTAATACTGGGAATTAAACTGGAGCCACTTGTGGTTCTTTTCGGTAGAGCTGTACTCCAACCAATGCCCTGTAATACTGGGAATTAAACTGGAGCCACTTGTGATTCTTTTCGGTAGAGTTGTACTCCAACCAATGCCCTGTAATACTGGGAATTAAACTGGAGCCACTTGTGATTCTTTTCGGTAGAGTTGTACTCCAACCAATGCCCTGTAATACTGGGCATTAAACTGGAGCCACTTGTGATTCTTTTCGGTAGAGCTGTACTCCAACCAATGCCCTGTAATACTGGGCATTAAACTGGAGCCACTTGTGGTTCTTTTCAGTAGAGCTGTACTCCAACCAATGCCCTGTAATACTGGGCATTAAACTGGAGCCACTTGTGGTTCTTTTCGGTAGAGCTGTACTCCAACCAATGCCCTGTAATACTGGGAATTAAACTGGAGCCACTTGTGATTCTTTTCGGTAGAGCTGTACTCCAACCAATGCCCTGTAATACTGGGCATTAAACTGGAGCCACTTGTGGTTCTTTTCGGTAGAGCTGTACTCCAACCAATGCCCTGTAATACTGGGCATTAAACTGGAGCCACTTGTGGTTCTTTTCAGTAGAGCTGTACTCCAACCAATGCCCTGTAATACTGGGCATTAAACTGGAGCCACTTGTGGTTCTTTTCGGTAGAGCTGTACTCCAACCAATGCCCTGTAATACTGGGAATTAAACTGGAGCCACTTGTGATTCTTTTCGGTAGAGCTGTACTCCAACCAATGCCCTGTAATACTGGGCATTAAACTGGAGCCACTTGTGGTTCTTTTCGGTAGAGCTGTACTCCAACCAATGCCCTGTAATACTGGGAATTAAACTGGAGCCACTTGTGGTTCTTTTCGGTAGAGCTGTACTCCAACCAATGCCCTGTAATACTGAGCATTAAACTGGAGCCACTTGTGGTTCTTTTCGGTAGAGCTGTACTCCAACCAATGCCCTTAACCCAATGCTCGATTCCTTGATTGTAGTCCAAACAAAAGGTTTTGAGTCTACTAGAAGTACCACTTTTTCTCCCCTGTCCCTTCTTTGGAAGCCGCCACAATGAGCAAACCATTTTAGCAATGGCTGCTGCCGACTGTTACATAATACCACGAAAGTTACAGAAACTGCAAGAGTGCTTTGCAGGTTAGGTC
Organism: Gastrophryne carolinensis; assembly: GCA_027917425.1. Taxonomy (NCBI): domain Eukaryota; kingdom Metazoa; phylum Chordata; class Amphibia; order Anura; family Microhylidae; genus Gastrophryne; species Gastrophryne carolinensis. The sequence goes on along the minus strand of CM051242.1, from coordinate 22,409,372 downwards.
CTGAACCTACTACAGGTGATCTTTATTGCTACTGAATCCATTTGTATAGGCTGATCAAAGCAACTCCTGCTTCAAAAATGTGCTTATCCAAGTCACAGCACGCCCCTACATTGCTGAAAAGTGGCGAAAGAGGTGTTTATTGGCACAGCAGGTTCATGCTTATAACACACTTGAATCTGTTTTGTGCTGTTCACCCTTGATACTATAAATTTGAACCACTCAAATGTATTGATGGGGATTGAGTAGTTTAATTCCACATCTGAAGAATTGTAATATCACAAGGCTTAAATGTATACATTTGATTTTAAATTCCTCACCTTAAAGGCATTTCTGATATTAAAGGGGGGAAAAAAGTTTAAACCGGACCTACATCCTGAATAAGAGATCTTCTATGTTTCCCCCACCCTGTACATACAGATTGCTCACATTAAAATTAATCTTAGTGCATTTCCTGAGCCTTTAAACATCAAAGATGACGGCCCATGGATTCTCAGGTTGGCTGCAGACAGGAACTGTCTTCTGACTATGCAGCTTTGCTTTCTGGGATTGCTGTCCTTTTCCTGACCCCAGTGCTGCTCTGTCTGTGCTCCTTGCAGTTGTCCCCCCCCTCTCTCCTCCTCAGCATGTGATGGAGTGACTTCAGCCACAAGGAGAGGCTTGTGAGGCAAGATGGTGGCAGCCATTCCCTCCCCCCGCTGTGTGAAACTCCCCAGCTCGCCCCATACGCTTACCTTGTTCCCCAGTCCAACAGCGAATGCGCGAGCCACGGCCGTATCCCCGCTATCCCTCTAACAGAGCGCGTGCCCGCAACAGGCATTTGTGAATGGTCGGTGCGGGCACGCTCCTGGTTGGAGGGTAGCGGGGGTTGCGGTTGTCGGCACGTTTGGAGCTGCTGGCCTTACACGAAGCTTAGACGACATGATGTCAGCGGCTCCAGGTGTGCTGATTGGACGAGAAGTGAGTTCTCTTCGGTGATCTGGAGGGTTTCACACAGCGCGGTGCCCCAGGGGAAAGGACCAAAACCCAGGATAGTCAAAATTTGGGGATTTGGTCCACTTTAAGGGTTTGGGCTTTTCATTAAATAATGCGGAAGGTCCGGTTTAATAGTTGGGCAAGAACTTTACTGAACATGTTTGTAAAATCCCTTATTTCAAGAGCAATTACGTGAGGTTTATACAAACCAATTTTATAGTTCAACTTCTACAATGTGCAGGACCAAGAGCTTGCATTGGACCACGTAATGGTGCCTTAAAGTTTGACTGTCATCAGCTCGGACCCCCTGAAAGAACAACATATAATCACTTCCTTATGCACAATTAATGTTTCTACTTTTATATTTTTCTAAGACCCCCATCACCAGTATTTAATTTAAATGCTCCAGATTATTTCTGGAAAACTTCAGACCAGTCGATTCCTATAGGGGCCTAACTTTTGTACCTTCACTAAAGTTTTCAACGTTCCTGCTGAAAAGTTATTTTCACTGCAGGGACTTCATTTCTTAAGGAACAGCACACTCGATTTTTATTTTTCGGGTGTTGCTTCTCTCAGGCATCTCGAGTTGGGATGCCTGGTTGTGTGTATCCCCCCCTCCCTGAGAACAAACGCGCTGATTGGATGAGCGGCCAGCTTTACCAATCAGTGCGCTTGTTTTCACTCGGGTCTCTTCAGTTCCGCCGATTGCGCCACTGTCCGTATCTCTCGCTCACCTTCTGGCTGTCACGTGCCCACACCACCCATTCAGAAAGGCTGGACGGGGGTGCACGCATGGCTAGAGGTGAGCGAGGCTGCAGCGCAGAGACGCAACAAGGGCTCTGGGACAAGGTGGGTGAAACAACTTCTGGGGGGTTTTACACAGTGGGGCATCCCAATTGCGAAGCAGTGGAACTCGGATGGACTCCAGGGACTCTGAGGTTCCTCTTTAAATTAAAGTCTGAACCTTCTCTAGAAACCATGTTGTATTTGAGCAGTTTCTTTTGATATATCTCTTGATTTTTGGCTTTAGTAGAGGTTGAAATGGGAATGCAGTAATTGTTTTTCCCTGAATCTTCCATGACGTGTTAGATTTTGTTACTTTGGTGCCTTGTTTTCTCTAATGCACTAAGGAGGTTCAGTAGGGCAAAGCCTTCTTCTCCCTATTCTGAAAGTTGGTTGGTGGCAGTTCTAAAGACTTTTTGGAGTAGTCCTAAAACGTAGTCGCAAGCCAGTATGTGGAGAGACCCATGTTAGGCTTAATATAAGGGGGCTAAAGAGACCAAAAAACCTCTACTTAGGTAAAGGAAAAGAGTGGCTTTCCTAGAACGGAAAGTATTTGCACAGTACCCAGTCCAAGGACAGATAGCATGATGAGAGCCTAAAGCTCGAAACACGTGTCCACTAATTGGATGTGTCTGGCTGTATAAAATTTAAAGCTAATCCTTGGCATTGCATCCTTAGCGGTTCTAAGGGCCTTGGATGGCACAGAGACGTAAAGAGATGATTTGCATAGCTCCGCCTACTGCAAGGGTAGATGGGTAATGCTATCTGTCCTTGGACTGGGTACTGTGCAAATACTTTCCGTTCTAGGAAAGCCACTCTTTTCCTGGAGTAGTCCTAGAAATTCAGTTGCTTAAAGGAACAATATGGTTTCAGTGATTTAGAGTGGACCAAAACCCAGGATTTTGACTATACTGGGTTTTGGTCCTTTCCCCCCAGGGCACCCCGATTGGGAATGCCCTGCTGTGTGAACCCCCCCCCCCCCCCCCCAGGTCGCCCAAACTCACTCACCTCTTCCCGGTCCTACGGCGCATGTGAGACCGCTCGTTTAATCAGCGCACTTGGAGCCACTGAGATGGCGTCTAAGGCCAGCGGCTCCGAGCGCGCTGGCGGTCGCATCCCCTGCTTCCATCTAACGGAGCATGCCCACGCCGGCCATTCACAAATGCCTGGTTGCAGGCACGTGCCCTGCTAGAGCGATAGCGGGAATGCGGCTGCAGCTCGCGCAGGCGCCGTTGGACCGGGAAGCAAGGTAAGTGAACGGGGCGACCTGGGGGGTTTCACACAGCTTCTTCACACCTGGGGGAGAGAATCGATTGGCCCAGAATCTTATAGATTCCCCGGGCCGATTAAAGTGGACTAAAACCCACGCCAAAGTGACCCTGGCTCCAATTGGCTGTGAAAGTGACAGCAGACCCTAGCAGATACCTGTGTACAGTAAGACCGTAATCTTACCTAATACTGGCAGGTCCAACTGCACTTTTTCTCTGCAGCCCTGCGTGCCCAAGCAGCATGCCAGGGGTGCGGCCTGCCAGCTGCAACTCATCACAGCTGCACTTTTGAGAGAGCCAATCAGATCTCTCAAAAAGTTCCGCAGGACATGGCTTCGACCGTGAAAACCGGGCCACCGCCGAGCCAACAGCAGCACCCGGCCTGGAGATTGAGCAGAGGACCCATTTCTGAGTTTCTATCCGCTTTAAGTTCTATGTATCCTTTTACAAACAACCCTAAAAACCGGTGACCCCTCTTTCTTTGCATGTATCCCTTAAGAGCAGTCATAGGGTTGCTCTACTTGGTTGGCAGGCACTATAACAGCGGGATTTTTTAAGTAAGTTCTAACTTGTGAAGTATAGAAGACACTCAATTGTCCTAAGTTAATTTTATGCATTCCCCCCCCACCCTCCCTTTTTACTTTTTTTTTTTTTGGATGTCCCAAGATCAGGCTCGGGGTTACGAGCCAAGAACCGGCAAGCTCGCCCCTTTCGTGTTTTGTGTACGATCTCTCTTGTAACCTGTAAATACTTATTTAACCAGCATAGCTATTATGTTTTTGTATTTATGAACCTGTGTGTGGCTTGTCGTTAGCCGTGTGTTCTATAAATGTGTAAATCGTCGTTTTATTACCCTATCACATGCTTTTGAAGGAAGTTGCATTTAAATGTATAGACACTGTGTAAGACGTTCTCCTATTTACGCATGTTTTTAGTGTGCTGTTGTGTGAAAACTGAACTTATTTTATATTTTTTATTTTATAGTAAAGAAAGTAACTTTTTACTGACCCTTTTTATGGAGTTAAATTAAAAGGCCCACTCTGTTCCCAACACCTATTAGCCCTGTGGGGTGCTGTATGCCAAAGCGACTCGCATTGCGAAATCACATTGCCTCTAGAATGGTGTGACTTTAAGGAGGTCTTTTATCCAGAGTCTCTAGTCCATCCATCAGGATCCTAATGGATCGGATTGGAGGAGGTCTTACTACCGTGTTTCCCCGAAAGTAAGACAGTGTCTTACTTTCTTTTTATCCCCAAAAGCCCCACTAGGTCTTACTTTCGGGGTATGTCTTATATTATCTGCCCCCCGCAGCAGCGCTCACCTCGGAGCCGGACTCTCAGCTGCAACGAAACGAGCTCCGGCAGACACAGCCGTAAAGCGCAACGCCGGCTGTCGCGAGCTCCCCGAACGAGGGCGACGCAGCGAGTCACGTGATCGAGAACCCCCGGCCGCCATCATTGTTGAGGGCAAGTGGGGAAATGGCAGACGCGGCGACGTATGGAGAGGGGGACGGTGCGGACGTGGGCAGGAGGCGGCGCGCAGCTACGGTAGATGAGAGGGAGGCGGCAATACCCAGTGAGCGAGCAGCTTCCAGCTTGTGAGGGACAAGTGGCGGGCAGCCCATGTAAGTAACTTTTCCTCTGCAGGACTTGTACCGTGTTTCCCTGACTTACTTTCGGGGTACGACTTATATTAGCCGACCCCTCTGAAACTCCCGATACGTCTTACAATCGGGGGTGTCATACTTTCGGGGAAACACGGTAGCAAGGATCTAATCCAGTCACTTATCCTCAATTGAAGTGGGCCTATATCCAAAAATTTGCTATCCCCCCCCCCCCCTCCCTGTGTAAAAATAAGTAGCATGGCCAAAAACAGTGCATTAATTATGCTGAGCTGTGGATCTGAAGATAAAAGAACCCAGCTGTAACCATTTCCACAATTTGCCAAGTGGGAGTGCATGGGATGCAGCAATTTGGACCATGTTCGGGCTTCTGTCTGAATGTATGAATTAAAAAGAACAAAAGTCCAGCACAGCTGATCGGTGACCGTCCAGAGATCAGTAAGTCACCTATCACTGGATCCGTGCCCCCGCCACATCCCACGCCGTCCAGGGCCCGAACATGTAGACTGGTATGATAGTGGGTCAGAATTGCAACTCGCCAACAGTCACTGAGTTATGCCCTGCCCCTCGCTATTTATTGCAGTGGAGGTAGTGGGCCGAGGCCTGAAGTGCCCATCTTCTCTATTGTAATGGATGGAGGGGGGTGGTCTGACATGGAAGCAGTTTGCAGCCCTGGACAGCGCTGGGCCGCAGGCTGCAGCATGGGGTCAGTTCCAGCGGTCAGGTGAGTTACTGATTGCTGGACTGGCACCGTTCAGCAGCACAGAACGGGACTGCTTTCTACTTATTTCTAACATGGGGAGGGGTTAAGTTGACCTCAAAACTTTTTTAACATTAGGTCTGCTGTAAAATGACCCTTTAATCAAAGACTGGAGGGTCCCCAGACTAGGCAGTGTTTCCGACTCATCAGTAGGGCATGCTAAAGGCAGAAAAACCCGAAGCATTAATCAGTGGCTTGGGATCCGTGATTGGACGACTTAAAGCTTTAAAAACAAAAGGCCTCCCACCTACTAAAGTCACATAAATGAATTCCCTCCTTAATGTCACATCATTTGAAATGAAACCTGTGGTGCGAGGGACATGAAGGTTTCCATTCCTGACCACCTTCTGAACATGCTGGTTGTCTGGCTGCAGCAGTGATCCCCCAGCATTACTGTGACTTGGCTTAGCCTCTGCCTTGGAGTTCGGTGGATTTTATTCCTACCAGGAGAAAAAAACACAAGCTTGGCGGGAGTTATATGAACATTAGCAAATGCATTTTATATGTATTTTAAATATTACACAATTCTGCGATGAACCTCCTTTAACTTTAAAGGGCAAGTCAACTTTTGTGGACTATTTCATCAGTCCCCAGACCATGGCTACAATTGCTGCACCAGGCTTAAAGCGGACCTTCACTCTGAATAAGAGTCTATCTTATATGTTTCCCACACCCTGTACATACAGATTGTCCACATTAAAAATCATCCTACCTGCATCTACTGCATGCTATGAGCCTTTAAATATTCAAGATGGCGGCTTATGGAAGCCGCCATCTTATCAGGCAGCCTGCAAACAGGAAGTGCCTCCTGACTGTGCTGCTCAGCATTCTGGGACTGCTGACCTTTACCTGACCCCAGCTCTGCTCTGTCTGAGCAAAGCACAGCTATAACCCGCCCCCCTGTACCTTATCCCACTCTCCTCTCCTCAGTAAGTGTGATGCTTCTGAGTCAAGATGGCAGCGCCCGTATCCTAAATTCCTGAACAGAGTTGCAGCCCAGTGGGGGAAAGAATAATAAGTTAGTGACTAAAAATGTATAATATATTAATTTTAGATGCTGGGGAACCGTTTTTTTAAGAGTTTGGGCTTTTCATTAAATCACGCTGAAGGTCCGGTTTAAAGCCAGTGGCGAGGTGTTTATCACACAAGGGCCTGGCACCCGGGTGGTCATCTAATTTTCACCTTCGACCTCAGGATTGGTATGTGTGTATGGAGTACATGCCCAGACAGAGGTATCCATTATTCTTTACGGCCTTCCTGGCCTAGACCCACATTTACGAAGCTGCAAGGGCAGGACTCTCAGAATGCAAGAGTCTTGTGCCGCAGGTAAGTTAGGGGAGTCTTGTGGGGCAATGGTGGCCAGGTCTGGGCTCTGTAGGGAAAGCCCACCAAAGTTGACCTTCCTTTTAATCGAGAAGTCGCTCATTGTTGATGTCAGCCCACAGTCACACCACCTATTGCAATACTTTTGGCTCCAGCAGTAGCGGCTCCTTTATTATAGTACTTGGAAAGTATTACATTTGTGGTGCTCCTCTCTTCTTGGGGTGGGCTTAGAGTGATTCCTCTTCCCACCCCTTTCCTTTTCTTCTATAGTACTTGGAAAGTGGTTAGAAATTCCCCCCAAAAAATCTATTTCCCATGCTTCTTTGCTTCTGCGATCTGGCAAGCCTTAGTTAGAGTTGGGTATTCATTCTAATTTTCTCTAACTTGCACTAGCCTTTTACCCTCTTTACTAAGGACTTGCACGTGTGATCTACCAAAGCCTGCCAAAACTGGTCACATGCTTTCAATTTGTATCACTTATATTTCCCTGAACTTAATGTAAATATATCATATTGCAACATATTTTATGACTGTTTGTGTCCGTATTTGTGCATCACTAGAACACTAGCAACTGCTTGCGTTACTGTGGGTTGACAATTAGGGTCATTGCTTTTATTGGGTCCACATTTAAAAAGATCAGTCCAGCCAATTTCAAAGCATTCATGACGTGGATGTTGGTAGGCTTGCTCCTCAATCGAAAAATTTTAAGTGGCGTATGGAGCCAGACTGAAGCACCGTTATTGTCTGGGTGCCTCGGCTGAGTTTCTTACACAGGGGTTGTCTGACCATAGGGAGACCCTGGACAATGTCTGGTGGGCCACACTGCTTTGGGGCCAGTTGGGCTGCTGCTTTTAACACCCTCGTTCATTACCTGCCCCCTTAGTCTCCCTCTCAGCCCCCTGTACCCAGCCCCACTGTACCCACAAGCCATGGAACCCCAGCTCCTAATGCTTTAGCCCCAGCATCATGGTTGGGGGAGCCAGAGCAGAGGGCTGATGTTTTGCCCCAGTCCACCACTGTTCTTACACCACTATAAACCTTCAGCCAGCCAGAAGTGCCAGCACACAGCTACAGATATCAGGGCTTCAGGAGCACCATTGGGTGAAAGATTTGCAGGGAAACCTCTGACAGGTGTTCCCAACCCTTTTTTTTTTTTGTTTTTTTTTTTGTTTTTTTTAAGCGGACCAACAGTCAAACGAATTGTCAGACCAACACAACAAATGGTGTTCATATGCATCCCTCTCCAGGCAATTTAGATTGCTGGAGGGGTGGCAGGCGCTCAGACCATTTTATAACTAACCTGGGAGGTTCACGTTAGCAGGGCAATTAGGATACAAAAGTCTTAAAGGAGCCGCAGCACTCAACCCTGTTAGCTCGCAGACCAACCTAAAATCTGTCTCTAAATCTGGTTAAAAACGGAGGACTCGGTCACACACATCTGCAGAAGTATGCTTAAGCTGCACCACCAGCGCCAAGATGCGTCTGTGAGGTGCAGTCCTAACTCTAATCTCTGAGAGCCCCATTTGGGACATACAATGCAATAGATAAATTGAAACTAAGTTAGGACTGCACCTCACAGAGGCACCTTGGTGCTTGGTGGTGCAGCTTAAGCTACTTCTGCAGATGTGTGTGACAGAGTCCTCTGTTTTTAACCAGATTTAGAGACAGATTGTAGGCTGGTCAGCAAGCTAACAGGGTTGAGTGCTGTGGCTCCTTTGAGACAATTTAGATTGAATTTTGATGTGCAACATTTACCTTTTTCTAATGCCTACTAGGATAAATTTTAAAAACAAGATGGCCGCTCATGGGCTTGCAGGCCACCTGCAAACAGGTAGTCATGCTGGGCTTCCTGTTACTGTGCATTTCAGTTGTGTCAGTTGAGAGTGGAAGCTCCAAAATGGCCGCTACCTTTCTTTTCCAACTGGACTGTTGGTCCAGTTTAAATCAAGTACCAATTTCCATATTCTGAATATCTCAAATGCCATCCGCATGGTACGCATGGATTTTCAGCACCTAAAACTGTTAAAGTGGACCAAAACCCACATTTTAATTAGCATACCCTGATTTGCTGCATTCCTCCCCCCCCCCCAAGGGTTACCATTTGCCAATTTTTACTGCTCCAGCTTCACTCAAATCCTACAAAGCTCCGCCTCCTCCATTCGTTGCCACTGCCGTGTGATGTCATTGCCACATCTATGCAATGACTAATTCTATTACATATCAGTAAGGGACACAAGCAGTGTTTCAGGACGATTCGAAAAGCAAATATAACTATTTCTAGTTCTACATCCAAAGAAGGGATTATAGGCAGGGGCTTTGGCTAAATTTATTTTACAAGTTCAGTGGGTTTTAGTCTGTAAGAACACCTATAGTTAAGTAAGTAAGAACAACCCAAATTTGTAAAATGTACCCAGTGTATTTCTTATCACAATTTGGAGCTTTTTACTTTTTGGAGTTTTGTACTTATGGAGTCAAGTAGGCTTGGGTAAAGCTTAGATGGCAGCAGATCAGGTTGGGGTACAGATCAATCTAAGTACCACCTGATAGGATCTCAAGTACCGCCAGTGGTACTTGTACCACTTATTGGGAACCCCCAGCTCTAAGGTACTCCTGATCTGAGATCAGTTTAACATTTTGGGTTTGACTATGGGATTTTGACTATGGGGTTTCACATCCCGATTTTGGATGCCCCAGGAATCTTGTAGATTCCTGGGCCGACCAAGCTGGGGTTTGGTCCACTTTAACCTACTGGAGCAATGTGACCTAGACTTGTCTCCAAGGGTCGGGTTAGTGGCTCTCCACCCAGATGTGCAGGTAAGCACTGTTAAAGAGTAGCCTGTGTCGAGATTCACAGAACATGACCTGTTGGTGGACAGGTTTGTAAAATAGTGTGGTTGCTTAAACCGGACCAACACCCGTTTTTACTTTAATGGGTGTTGGTCCTGCTGTCTGCTGATAAGAAGCTCAGGGGGGTGGGGGCATCCAGATCGCTGGGGCCCCATCGCACCTAATCATACACAATGCTCGTAATACTCCCCTTCATTACAAGCCAGCGCCGGGAAAGGATGGATGGATCAGCAGACAGCGGGACCAACACACGTTAAAGTAAAAATGGGTGTTGGTCTGGTTTAAGGAAGATGTGGTAATGCCGCCTTTTAGCTTATGGTCCAGTTGTGTTTGTACCTTCTGTGACCCCCATGTAGCTTTAGGCGAAGATCCAAACAATTTTCCCAATCCATGTTGTAGCCCGATCAATTAATATACCTATTCAATATAATTTCACTCTAGGTTGGTGGATCATAGTCCTCTACCCTGACCTGAAAAAAGTGGTGGAGGAAGCAGGCTTTCTGGAGTCCAATGACGGCCTTAATTCTCAAACTTTTGCATCAGTAGGGGTTGGATGGACCTCAATCATAACTGGAATATATTTAGTGCAGGAGGGATCTTATAACTAAGGTAACTTTAAATGTGGACTTGCACTTTAATATAACGTAGATTGATGGAAGCCAGTGATAAACTAAAACAGAGAGAGCTCTCTGATGCCAAATCCATTTGTTACATAACCTGCATTGTTAATCTTTAGACTTGAGCAGCTAATAAGTGCTGACTGGGTAAACAATCTATGCTGGCAACCCTTTTTATATATTGTTTACTAGATATATTTTAAGAGGATTTCATCTTTTGATGTAAGTGGACGTCCTGTGTGTGGGACCTCCCTTTAGCCATTTTAGCTCTGGACACTTCGGTTCTTTCTTAGGTTGCTTTACTACTCGTACACATCACACACCATAGAGAGATCTTGAACTTCCTGAGTTTCAGCTTTCAGATGGTACAAGACAATGTAACTTTGGTCTACTCTACTACACTATTGCAAATGCTGAGCAGTGTCTCCCGAGACAGAAACACATGCCAATTCCCCGTATGAGACCTCACACACCCACTGGATTTCCACTTCTTGCTGAAATGAAATCTCCTCTTTAAGCACTTAATAAAACAAATAATGTAGCATTTTTAAACTAATCTTAGTATGTGTTACTGCATGTAATATACTTTGTTAAAAAATGGGAGAATAAAAGAAAAAACATTCACAATTTTAAGCTTGGTGTTTTTCTTTAAACAGCATCTCTAAATATGAAAAACTGACGATTAAACCATTATTTCTTATGTGTGGGACATGGGCCGCTTCTAAGAATTTTCTAAAATATGTTGAGCTTCCCATTTTGTGAAACTGTGTCAAATATATTTCTTTTGTGTCATATGGACACATTATATAAATGGTAGGTAATGGCACACACTATGTAATCTCATACGGTAATAGGATAATAGGGTGCAGAAAAACCTGAGGTGTCTCTCCAAAAACACCTCAATAGACCAAATAGTAGGAGAATGGATTAATGCACACCACACACAAATTATAAGTTGCAGTTAAAAAATGTATTGTGTATAAGAGATATACAAGTTCAAATTCCAGCAAGATAACAAAAAGGATACAGTGTATAGGTTCAACAACTGCTAGGTATATCCAGTCTCCAGGATTGTAGTCCACCTCAAATAAAGTAATATTAGTAAGTATACTTAGTGCTATATATAAAATACTAAGTGAACTATAGGTAATTACCAAGGTATCCTATGAGGGGTTACTAGATCGGTCCTGAGGAGTGTTGCTTTAATACAGCTGACCAGCAACAGGTTAAAGAGAATGTAGCATAGGCAAACAGATATATGTACATAAGTGTTTCGGTCAGAGTATATATGTAATCATAATGACATCATTGCAGAAATGCAAGATAAGCACATACAGTAAACATACAGTGAATTATAATCATGACGTGCATCATAGTAGTATCAATCAATAAGACATAGAGATCGTTACCAATGCGGTGTGAACCGTGATCGCACAATATGCCCACGTTTCGAGACCCTGGGCCCCTTTCTCAAGGCTTGGGTCAAATGGAAAATGCAGCCTTTTCTCATTCTGTAATGCTTGGTTATGGCTGGTCTCTAGGATGGACACTTGAAAAAAGTTCCTGAGGTCCATAACTACCTATTCTAATGGATTCAACCAGTTTTGGATGGATGTCCGCAGCATCTCTCTGCAAAACCATTTAATTTAAATGTTTGAAGCAAGACGATGCTGTGAAAGCGTGACACAACTACATTGAAGAAAATAAACCATGTAAGCTATGTAAACCACAGATGATGACAGCAAACCTGGAGACGGAAAGACTGATTGGCAAAGAGAGTAAGACAAACCCCAAAATGATTTTTAGCCTCATAAACGTTAATAGAGATACAAACCTGAAAGTGTGGACCCCTGCAAAGCATGGGGGGGGGGGGGGGGGGGGGCAACTATAGAGGGTAATGCTAAACATCTTATTTGCTTCCATATGTTATGCCAGGTGAAATGCAGACCAACACCCCCAAACTTTCTATTAAAGGTCACTTGTCTAACCAAGGAAGAGGTGCAGTGGCCCAAAACCCAGGATTTTGACTATCTTGGTTTTGGTCCTCTCCCCGGGGGTGCCCAGCTGGGTGAAACCCCCCAGATTGCGGCAGCTTGCTCACCTTATCCTGTTCCCATGACGCGTCTTAGAGCAGCGGCTCTGACAGCCGCATCCCCTGCTTCCCTCTAGCAGTGTGCGTGCCTGCACCAGGTGCGAATGACCAACGCGAGCACGCTCCCTGTTAGAGGAAGACAAAGGATGTGGCTGTCAGAGCCGCTGCTCTTAGATGCGCCGTGGGACCAGGAGGAGGTGAGTTGCTGCGGCGATCTGGGGGGATTTCACACAGCGGGGCACCCCTGACTTTTGACTATCCTGGGTTTTGGTCCACTTTAAACCAAATAAAACAGTCAAATCCCTGGGACCAGATGGCATTTATCCCAGTGTTTTAAACCGGACCTTCACCCTGAATAAGAACATATCTTTTTATGTTTCCCCCACCCTGTACATACAGTTTGCCCACATTAAAAATTATCCTTCCTGCATCTACTGCATTTTCTGAGCCTTTAAACATCCAAGATGGCGGCCCATGGAGTTTCAGGCTGCCTGCAGACAGGAAGTGTATTCTGACTATGCTGCTCTGCATTCTGGGATTGCTGACCTTTTCCTGACCCCAGCTCTGCTCTGTCAGGCCTCCCCCCCCCCTGCACGTTTGACCCTTCTCTTCAGTTTGTGATGCTTCTGAGGCAAGATGGCAGCGCCCGTATCCTAGAGTCCTGAACAGAGTTGCAGGCCAGTGGGGGAAAGAATAAACAGTGATTAAAAATGTAGCAACAAATTGCAAATAGTTGCACAGAACTCTGCTGCTGGGCATGTGTAAGGTTGAGTGAGCTCCCTCACATCAGCAGCCACCATAGAAGGAGTATTCTGGAAAGCTGCTTCCAGAAAACACACATTAGATAACGGGGAAAAAAATGCTATATCAGCTCAGCACCTTGAGCACATCCTTCTGTCACAAAAAAATACATGTTCAAAAATTGAAGTGGACTTACCCTTAAAAAATATATATATGACACTGGGAATAGATGAAACAGTAATGTATCAATCTTTGCAGATGATACTAAGCTGTGTAAAGTAATTAACACAAGTAAGGACAGCAGGCAGCTACAAACAGATTTAGATAAATTAGAAGCATAGCAAATGAAGTGTAATGCAGATAAATGTAAGTTTATGCACATGGGCAGGAGAAATGTGTGAAATGATTACACACTAAATATGGAAATACTTAAGTATTATAATAATACTTATTAATATTTTAGTTAATACTTATAATTACATATTTTATATATTTTTTCTTATATATTTTTGTTACATTTTTTTTTAAGGTGGGGCTTGTTTGCTATGTTTTAAGGCAGCTAGAAACATCAGGTCAGGAGTTGACCTGCCTGGAGATTTCTTACTCTAACATTTCAATAAAATTTTTCAGCCTACTGAAATCAGGTCTCTGATGCCTTGATCAGAGGGAGCTGACCTCCGGCTACAGCTTCCGTAGATACTATGCATCCAGTTTCACCCATAGGGGTGTAGTCAAACAACATCGCTACCTACTCACCCCTGAGGAAGGACCTCTAGTGGGTCAGAAACTTTGGGTCTTCTCTGCTAAGTGTCAGAACCGCTTACCTGATCCCCGTTCCAGCGATGTCTCCAGGCGGCCAGCCGCAGCTGTCACTGTGCGGCGGCCGTGCCGGGCGGCGGAGGCTCGAGCAGCGTCGGCTCGAGCGGCGCCCAGCTCAGCCACGCCCCCCGCTTCCTCCTCCAGTAGACGTGCTCGCGCGCGGCCGCGGGCACGTGTCTGTTATGCCCTCCGGCGGCGCTGTGCTGTGCACGCCCGCCGGAGGATCAATTAAAGGGCCAATGAGCCCTAGGGGATTGGGGGCTTCGCCCACTTCTGCTCTGCGGGCCAATCAGCCCCATTGATATCTTGGCCTTTACCTCCTCCCTTGTTGCCAGCCAATTACCCTTAGGAATCCTACGTGCACCAATCAGTACACTGCTCCCTCAGACCTGTCCCTATAAAGGCAATTCCCTCTTAGTTGTGAATTGCCTGTGATAGCGCTCAGAACCCTGTGTACTCCATTCCTGTGAAGGTTAGCCTGTTTCCGACTTGATTGTACTGACCATTCTCGATCCTGAATCCTCGTTGCCGACCTCTGCCTGTATTGATGCCTCTCAATCCTGATTCCTCGTTGCCGACCTCTGCCTGTATTGACGCCTCTTGATCCTGAATCCTTGTTGCCGACCTTTGCCTGTACTGACGCCTCTAGATCCTGAACCCCTGTTGCCGACTTCAGCCTGTACCCCGACTACGTCTTGCCTGATCCTTGGTGCCGCTACGATCTCTGCCTGCCTGTTATCGACCTATTGCCTGTCTCTGGACTTCCGTCACTCACGCTCCAGTTATTGGTTCTCCAGATCTCTCCATATAAGCTTGCATCCTTTGAGCCAATAAGTCCTGGGGGCAACCGATCCCGGGTAGGCGTACTTGCGTCCCGGCAAGCGGGGGGCTCCTATAGGTGAAGCTGGCTGTGGAGATTGGGGGTTGCGAGCTCATTAGAGGTCTGGAGTTACCCCCTAGCGTGACACTAAGCCTTGTAACGTATGTTCTGATTTGACTCTGCTGTATATTACAAATGCAATCACTATGATTAAAATGCTTGTGTACAATCTTTACTTGCTTGCATCTACTTGGATAGGATTCCTGGCCCCAAAAGTCCTCTAGCGCCATCTTGCTGGACTGCCTTAAAGCTATTTTACTTATCAGGCTCTATGCTCAGGATACATGTCCTATATATCATGTGTATGCCTAATGCCTTCTAAAAGCGATTGTTGTATGAATAGGAGATTGTTTGTACATAGATTAATTATTCCCTATTGTGCACTTTATATATACAATTATACACAATCATTGCATTTAAACTTATGGTGTTGTGGTGTGCAATTCCTTGATCATTTAGACATAATTGTATTGTTTGGACCCAATTGGATCCAAGCTATTGCACCCGATCTTGATCTTATACCTACCTTTTTTTTGTGGTGTGCATGGGTGCCAAACAATTTCTAATCTAGTGTAGTCAAACACCCCCTATTCATGGAGGTAAGCCCCAGAACAAGGGTCATGGTTCTAAACGATCTTCTTTGTGGTCCCCAAGAAAGGATGGTTCTGTCTGACTAATCAAAAGGTTAAATTGCTTTGTCCTCATGCAACATTTTAGCATGTGGTCAATAGAGTCAATATTGGCCTAGGAGGGAGCTAGTGCAGGTAGTGTTGACAGTCCTGGAAGAAAATGGTTGGATTGTCAGTTATGGCTATTCTTACACATCTCTGTCAAGTCCTTGTTCAGGCTAATTACATAGTTACTTAGTTAATACAGTTAAAAAAAGACATATGTCCATCAAGTTCAACTAAGGGTGTTAGGGTAGGGGAAGTTATTTTTTTAATTTTGTTTTATAGGTGGAAGGTATTTATTTTTTTTTTTTTTTTACTGATAACCGCTAATAGTAACTGGTAATGTTATTTTCTTCTATATAAGCATCTAATCCTTTTTCGAAGCTGTCAGCGGTTGATGCTGTAACAAGCTTCTGTGGGAGGCTATTCCATAGATTTATAGTTCTTATGGTAAAAAAAACGATTGTCGTCTCTGGAGACTAAATTTCTTTTTTCCCAGTCGGAGGGAGCGCCCCCTTGTCTTTAGAGAGGATTTTACCCGAAAAAGTGTTCCCCCATATTTTTTATATGAGCCATTTATATATTTATACAAGTTAATCATGCCCCCCCTCAGTCGTCTTTTCTCAAGACTAAACAGATTTAATTCTCGTAATCTTTCCTCATAACTAAGATCCTTCATTTCCCTTTATTAGTTTGGTGTCTCTCCTCTGCACCCTTTCCATAGTCAGAGCGTCTTTTCTATGAATGGGTGCCCAGAACTGGACGGCATATTCCAGGTGAGGACGCACCAGTGCCTTGTAAAGAGGCAAAATTACATCTGTATCCCGTGATTCCAGGCCTTTATTAATGCATGATAATATCTTGGTGGCCTTGGAAGCAGCTGCTTGGCATTGCATGCTGTTATTTAGCCTGTGATCTACCAGTATCCCCAGATCCTTCTCAACAAGTGACTCTCCCAGATTTACTCCCCCCGAGGACATATGCGGCCTTCAGGTTGTTAGACCCCAAGTGCATGACTTTACATTTTTCCACATTGAACTTCATTTGCCAAGTGGATGACACTGCCCAAACACTCAATGTTAATTAAACAAGCACGTATCTCTTAGTGTACCTATACCCAAATAGGAAGTTTGTCATCACCTTTTATCCCCAGCCCAGTGCCCCAAAACAGCCTGTTTCTTTTCTTTTTACTAAAACCAAGTCAGCCAGTGCTTACCACTGCTTTTGTTATTGTATGGCTGCTGTAGGGATCTTCCCGGGGGATGGTGTGTTTGGACACAGTTCACGACAGACTTAGGTGTTATAAAAGCAGGTCTTGGCGTTTATTCATGGCATAAACAGTCCAGTAAACAAAACATACAGCAGCAGCGTGCTTCTTTAGTGTACAAAACAAAATAAAGACCTAGCCCGTCTGGGCGCTTACTAGCAGGTTCTTCTCACCTAGCTGACACTTTCAAAATACAGCGTTCGCCTGGACATCGCAGGGTGAGTTTTTAGCTCCAGCAGTGGCTGCGTTCGCAGCTTCCTTCACACACACACACAGGCTGTTCATTTCAGGCTGAGAGCAATAGCCTGCAGTCTCTGCAGAGCTTTTACCTCCCAGGCTAATTAGGATCAGAGCTCACCTGATTCAAAACCCAAACCGGATCGGAGGGGTGTGGAATGACAGGTCCCTCTACCAAACCTACCTGCCATTCCATATAAATCCAGGCCCGGCAAAATTGAACAACACCTCAGCAGCATACCACTGCTGGGAAACAAATCAACCCTGGACTTACCATCTCACCCAGCGTAGTAACCTAGGTGAAATGTACACCCCCTCGATCACTTCTCCAGTGACATGTCTACATATCCCCCCCCTCTTCTTCAGACCGGAGGGCTGAGCATTTTGTCCCCACAGACAATGTACCCTCGACAATGCGTCAGCATTTGCCTGTAATTTCCCTGGCCTGTGTTCCACAGTGAAATTAAAGTTTTGTAGGGACAGAAACCATCTAGTCACTCTTGCGTTTCTCTCCTTATTTAACTTCATCCATGTTAGGGGGGCATGGTCTGTCACTAACTTGAATTTCCTGCCTAGTAAGTAATATTTTAGGGATTCGAGGGCCCACTTCACTGCCAAACACTCTCGCTCCACAATGGCATAATTTTTTTCGGCCGGGGTTAGCTTTCTACTCAAGTACATCACCGGATGCTCCTCACCATTTACTACTTGTGAGAGTACTGCACCTAAGCCTGTGTTAGAAGCATCTGTCTGGACCAGAAATTCTCGCCTGAAATCGGGGGTAACTAACACAGGTTGTTGGCACAAGGCCGATTTAAGGCTTTGGAAAGCCTTCTCGGCCTCTGGAGTCCACGTGATCATGGCTCTCTTTCCGCCCTTGGTCAAGTCAGTTAGGGGAGCAGCAACTGAGGCAAAGTTCGGCACAAATCTACGGTAATAGCCCGTAATACCAAGGAAAGCTCTGACCTGTTTCTTTGTCAGGGGTTTTGGCCAATTCTGTATTGCCTCCACTTTATTTAGCTGTGGCTTAATCAACCCTCTTCCAATAATGTAGCCCAGATACTTGGCCTCTTCTAGGGCTATTGCACACTTCTCGGCATTTATGGTCAACCCCGCATCACTTATGGTATCCAATACAGCCTGTACCTTACAGAGGTGACTTTCCCAATCAGGGCTAAAAATGACCACATCATCGAGGTAGGCAGCTGAGTAATCACGATGTGGTCGCAAAATCAAGTCCATCAACCTCTGGAAAGTCGCAGGTGCTCCATGTAACCCGAACGGCATCACTACATACTGGAATAGCCCATCAGGGGTGGAGAATGCAGTTTTCTCTTTAGCCTCATTAGTAAGTGGAATCTGCCAATAGCCCTTTGTGAGATCGAGGGTGGTTATGTATCTGGCATTACCCAACTTCTCAATCAACTCATCTACCCTGGGCATAGGATAGGCATCGAATTTTGAGATCTCATTCAACTTTCTGAAATCGTTACAGAACCTCCAAGTTCCATTAGGCTTTGGGATTAATACAATCGGGCTGGACCATTCACTCTGTGACACCTCAATTACTCCCAGATCAAGCATACGCTTTACCTCGGCAGATACGGCTTCCCTACGGGCTTCCGGGATCCTATAGGGCTTGAGGTTTACTCTGCTTCTAGGCTCAGTTTCAACGTGATGATAGATGAGGTGTGTACGCCCTGGGAGGTCAGAAAACTTGTCTTTGTTTTTCTGTAAAAATTCCTGAGCCTCCTGTTTCTGTGACACTGATAGGGTATCACCAACCTTGACTGGAGGGATTGGTTGTGACAAATTACTAACAGTATTTGTCGCCCCCAAGGATTCCCTGTCTTTCCAGGGCTTAATCAAGTTTACGTGGTAAACTTGGAAAGGCTTCCTTCTACCTGGTTGGTGCACCTTGTAGTTCACCTCACTGACCTTTTCCACAATTTCATAGGGACCTTGCCACTTCGCCAGGAATTTACTCTCAACAGTGGGAACTAGTATAAGGACCCTATCGCCTGGGTTAAATGTCCTGATTCTTGCAGACCGGTTGTAAATTCTACTTTGGGCCTCTTGCGCCCTCTGGAGGTGTTCCCTTACTAGGGGCATTACAGCGGCTATACGGTCCTGCATTTGTGCTACATGCTCAATAACGCTCCTGTATGGGGTGGACTCGCTCTCCCATGTCTCTTTTGCAATGTCCAGTAGACCCCTAGGGTGACGACCATAGACCAACTCGAATGGTGAGAACCCTGTGGACGCTTGGGGCACTTCCCTAATAGCAAACATGAGGTAGGGTAACAAATGATCCCAGTCACGGCCATCTTTTTCCACCACTTTTTTCAGCATATGTTTCAAAGTTTTGTTAAATCTCTCCACCAATCCGTCCGTCTGGGGGTGGGATACAGAGGTACGGATGGGTGAGATTTTAAATAGTTTGCATAACTCCTTCATCACCTTTGACATAAAGGGTGTACCTTGGTCAGTTAGGATTTCTTTGGGGATTCCAGTCCTAGAGAACATATAAAACAACTCACGTGCAATTGTTTTAGATGCGGTGTTTCTTAAGGGCACAGCTTCAGGATAGCGGGTCGCATAATCCATGACCACCAGAATATATTGGTGTCCTCTAGCGGATTTTACAATGGGACCCACTAAATCCATGGCTATACGCTCAAAAGGCACCTCTATAATAGGGAGCGAAACCAAAGGACTGCGAAAATGTGACACTGGGGCACTAAGCTGACATGTGGGGCACGACTCGCAGTACTTTTTAATATCACCATATATCGCCGGCCAGTAGAACCTCTGGAGAACCCTCTCCTGCGTTTTGTCAGTCCCCAAGTGTCCCCCAAGAACATGGTTATGTGCCATGTCCAGCACCTGACGCCGGTACGGCTTAGGCACCAGAAGCTGTTCCACAATCTCATCCTTAACCTTAGTGACTCTATAGAAAAGATCATTAGTCACAGAAAAATGTGGAAATCTTTTCTCAGCATCTGGTTCCTGAGGTACCCCATTCATGACAGCAACCTGCTCTCTCGCATTTTTGAGAGTGGGGTCCTGTAACTGTGCAGTCCCAAAATTATCCCTAGACACCTCTAAGTCGGGTATATTTTGCTCAGTGGGAGGAGCCTCCTCCTCTCCAGCCAGGACCTGTAAAGGAAAACAATTATTTTCATCCTGCACACTTTTATCATTTACAGGGGGTAACGCAACAACCTTAGGAGTATCCTCACTCCTTTCGGGGGATTTTCTTTTTCCCCAGAGAGCCCAGAATAGTGGAAAATCGCGCCCCAGTATTACGTTGTGCATGAGATTTTTAACCACACCCACTTCATATTGTACGGTGCCTTGTTTAGTCCCGACTTCAGCCAGCACTATAGGGTACACTTTTGTATCCCCATGTATACAAACAACACTCATATGCTTTTTACACTCAAAGTCCCCAGCCACCAGGCTGGCATGCACCAAGGTTACGAGGCTTCCTGAGTCCAGCAACGCCTTAACAGGAAAGTCATTAATTGTAATGTCGCAGATTTGCGGTTCAGTCTCTAGTCCAGGAACTGCAACACAAGATGGTTCCGCAAATAGCGACTGACGCCGACTAACCTCACAGTCCATGGGCTCAGTGGTAAGAGGGCAACGGGCAGACACGTGTCCCGTCTCATGGCATCTCCAGCACTGGATAGAGCCTGTTCTCCTTGGCCAGGAGTCCTTTTTAGGGCTACTTAGCCACCCGGGACCATCTCCAGTCTTTTGCCCCTGAGACACCACTTGAGCCCTTTTTCCTCCCTCAGCACCCCTCCATACTCCCCCAATAGATGGAAGTCTCTTACCAGCTGATGGCACAGATCTGGCACTCCGGGGAGGTGAGGAGGCTGCAGAAACATCACGGAGGTAGTCCTCAGTCGCCTGGAATCTCTCCACAAGGTTGACAAGTTCGTTTGCATTCTTAGGGTCACCTTGTCCCACCCAGCGTTGCAGGTCAGCAGGAAGTGCTCGGAGGTAGCGGTCCATCACAACCCTCTCTAGGATCTGTGCAGGAGTAGAAGTGTCTGGCTCCAACCACTTCCTCGCCAAATGGATCAGGTCATACATCTGGGACCTCGCCGATTTGTCCAAACTGTAGCTCCAGTTGCGTACCCTCCTGGCACGGACCGCAGTAGTAACGCCTAGCCGGGCAAGTATCTCCGCTTTTAGCCGAGTATAGTCCTTAACCTCTTGCTCACTGAGGTCATAGTAGGCCTTTTGAGGTTCCCCTGTTAAATAGGGCGCAATTACCTCTGCCCACTCAGCGACGGGTAACTTCTCTCGCTCAGCCGCACGCTCAAACCCAGTTAGGAAGGCCTCAACATCATCCTCAGCAGTCATCTTTTGCAGCGCTCGCTGCACAGCTCTTTTCACATCAAAAGTCTCTGGAGCGGCTCGCACCACTGTGTGGGGGTTAGCAACCACAGGCGCCTCTTGTTTTGCAATCAGGTGTTCAATAAGTTGTTGTTGGGCAGCCATGGTCTGTTCATGGCGTCTATTAGCCTCTATCTGGGCCTGTTGTTGTTGCAAACTTACTTGCATAAACTGCTTCAGCATCTCCTCCATGTTGCCCGACTGTTCTTGGAGTGTAGTTGCAGCTTTCACCCAAGACATAGGCAGCTGTAGCCAAGTCTGTCCACACCGTTGCCCCTAGCAACCGTTTTGCCCGCTCCGCAGCACCAATTGTAGGGATCTTCCCGGGGGATGGTGTGTTTGGACACAGTTCACGACAGACTTAGGTGTTATAAAAGCAGGTCTTGGCGTTTATTCATGGCATAAACAGTCCAGTAAACAAAACATACAGCAGCAGCGTGCTTCTTTAGTGTACAAAACAAAATAAAGACCTAGCCCGTCTGGGCGCTTACTAGCAGGTTCTTCTCACCTAGCTGACACTTTCAAAATACAGCGTTCGCCTGGACATCGCAGGGTGAGTTTTTAGCTCCAGCAGTGGCTGCGTTCGCAGCTTCCTTCACACACACACACAGGCTGTTCATTTCAGGCTGAGAGCAATAGCCTGCAGTCTCTGCAGAGCTTTTACCTCCCAGGCTAATTAGGATCAGAGCTCACCTGATTCAAAACCCAAACCGGATCGGAGGGGTGTGGAATGACAGGTCCCTCTACCAAACCTACCTGCCATTCCATATAAATCCAGGCCCGGCAAAATTGAACAACACCTCAGCAGCATACCACTGCTGGGAAACAAATCAACCCTGGACTTACCATCTCACCCAGCGTAGTAACCTAGGTGAAATGTACACCCCCTCGATCACTTCTCCAGTGACATGTCTACACTGCCTATCACTTGACTGCAGGCTATCAGTTGGGTTTACTGAGTGGTTGCCTGTGGTCACACGATTGGCTGCCAATTTCTGCCATATGAGTAAATGAGGATGTGGTGACTATCTGTAGTTCTTCTTTAACATTTTCATATTTTCTCAGTTAAAATACATACATAAAAAAATGTTTCTTCTCCTAAAGCAGATCAGGTTGATGAAACTCCGCCCCTGTGGATGTCTACACAAAGGGGATGGCTTGGTGCTCCCAATCTCCGAAGGATCTGCTAGGAGAGCTCATGGATGCCTGGTAAACGTAATTTTAGGTAATACATTGATTGGACCCCAGATGTGCCATTTTCACACGGTTGTTTGTTACACTGATTATTAAAGTATACATGAGGTTTATGAGTTTAAGCAGGCTCAGTGACCTACAAAATGGGCTTAAAATGACTTCCCAATAGACCCACGACCAGAGGTGGTGTTGCAACATGAGGCTCTCCTGCTCACCTGCAATCATTTCTGTGGCGTCTGTCACACTAATCTCTGAGGGGTGAGAGGAACAGGGTAAATATTACATTGCATTTTATCACAGATGCAAGTTCGGAGTTCCCCTTTATTTCCCTCTTAGTCATCAATATGCACTCAGGAAAAGGAATTAGCATTTAAAGGTTAAGCAGGGCAGATCACAGACTCCCCGCTGGCATTCCTCACAACTCTAGTGTGAGAAGACTCAGCTGGGTCTGCAGCTGGCTGGACCCCTGGCTGTGAATTTGTCACATGAAAGTTGGGAGCCGCAGACATCTGGAACCAGCACCAATCGGACCATAGCTGCGCCCCCATGTGTCCCAGCACCAAACTAAGTACAGAACCGGCTCACAAAACCGCACGTGGAGATAGTTTTCCTTTGTCGCTAAGCCCGGTGAAACCTAGGAAATGAAGGTCTAAGGTTCTGACCCACTTAGGGACCCCATTTCTGGACTCATCGGATGCCCGGCGTCCAGCCTAGTTGTTTGGTGCCATATCCAAAGCCATACGACCCGCCTGCCCAAAGTTATAACCCCTAAAGAGTTTTAGGGGCAAAAGCACGCTCCAGAACAGTGGTAGGGGCAACCCGTCCCCCAGATGGGAGGGGGTGGAGGTTTGACACCTGCTTAAAAGTGAGCCAGGGGGATGAGAACAGGGTCACTTATCTGGAGAGGTCACGATTCACACATGCTGGAGGTGTCCACCCACCCAGCTGGCCACTTACCTCTTGTGGAAGCTCTAACCACTACTCTGCAAACTGCATACTAAGGTAACTGAATATTGTTTCTCTGTGTAACTCACTCTATCCTGTAACCGTCTCAGAACAGCATTTTGTATCATCTGTATCATTTCATATTCTATCATATCCAAATGTTTATCACTGCCTAGTGTGCTTATAGCATTAAAACTTAAATTTTAACTTGAGCGATCTGTTTGCCTTAAA
This sequence comes from Gastrophryne carolinensis, assembly GCA_027917425.1. NCBI lineage: Eukaryota > Metazoa > Chordata > Amphibia > Anura > Microhylidae > Gastrophryne > Gastrophryne carolinensis. Next base: position 22,385,694 of record CM051242.1, on the reverse strand, counting down.
CCAAGAATCTGTGTGTCCGCAGGCTTTGGGCCTGGTATTCCTGTTAGGAAGGCTCGGACTAGGGTTTTGGGGAACGCGGTCTGTGTGTCAGGAGGTCCCTGGTTCATAGTTGGATCACGTGACCCGCGGCTCCCCATCTTTGGTCTCGTCGGATATTTTCAGACTACTTGCCCTTTGCCAAAGACTCTCCATTAAGAGCAATGGGTCTGGGCTCATATTTTGCAGTACACATTTAGCGAGACTGAAGCCAGTATTTTGGGACTTGCCGGAGAGATCTTACTACTAATGCCCTCCCACCTCCAGGCATCCCTAGAAATGTTAGGAAAACAGAGGAGGTTGGTAAAGTAGCATCTGAAAGGCGACTGCTGGGTTTGGGTGTATTGCCAAGTGGACAAGATATGCAGGTTCTGATAGCTTATTGAATACAAACGGAATAATAAGCTTTAATTGAGATGCAAGTAATATGTGATTTGAAGTAATTAAATGCAATCAAAGGTTGAATACTCCAATACAATGAGTACAATTTAACTTTTCAATACTCATTCATGACCTTACATACAATAATCAGAAATTGAGTACACACAAATCCACGGCAAAAACATCACCACATGTTGGCATTAGCCATCATCCACCTACAGATCATCATCATGAGATGCAGAGTAAGGCAGAGAACCAAGAAAAACAAAGAAAAATTACCCTATCTTCTTCTTAGCTGTTCTGTCCTTTTTCAGTGGCATAAAACTTACCAGCGTCCGTATTGTATTATGAGTATGGAAAAGATGTCTGTTACAAATAAGGATAACCTTGAACAATTCCTTGGGTGCAGTTTTATTCACTTTCTGAATTAAATACTGGGCTTCTTTCTATGTAAAATTGTCTCTCACTCTCCTCTTTTCTCCCTTTTCCCTTTCCTTTTGTTTCTTCTTATTCTTCTATATTAATATTCTTATTATTCTATATTGCTACTTTAAGTTGGAATATAACCGCGCTGATTATTTTTAATGATACGAATTTCAATAGATTACTATTGCTCAACGTGTGTTAATCCTTTTCCCCTATGGATCCTACATACACATATTTTTCTAAAAACACAGAGCAATCAATGACATGACATCACAATTTAGGTTGACTTTAACTGTTCAGATAAAGTCTGGACTTTTAAATTTATCTTAACAGTTAAAGTCGACCTAAATTGTGATGTGATGTCATGCCATTGATTGCTCTGTGTTTTTAGAAAAAAAAATATATTATTCTATATTCTCTTTGCCTTTTCTTCTCCATCTCCCCTGGTCTTACCCTTCCCCTTCCTTCCGGTTTCCCCTTAACCCTGGTTTTAAAGTAGGCGACTGATCTAAGTTGTGAAATTGGATAGATCCTTTACTTTTGATTGAACCTTGTGCAAATTAGGTTTATAGTTAAACCGATACAAATGGTGATAAGAAACCCAAGGAAATGTGATAATTGGTGTTGATTGTATTGCTTTTATGCTAAAATTCAGATGTTCATACTGTGATGATGCTATGACTAATAACCTGTATCTGTCATGATGTCTAATCTGTTCTGCTCAATAAAAATGATTGAAGAAAAAACTTACCAGTCCCATGGCATGCGGAGTATCTCATCATTCATCTGTGGCATAGGACTGCCCCCATCAGTCACTGGAGCAGCAAATTGCAGAAAATAGAGGGGATGTGCTTGAGCCACTGTGACTGACATGGGGGACGGCATGAACGCCGCAGCACTCAATCTCTGGATAAGTGGTCCCGTTTGCTCTGTATTGGTAACTAAGAACAGGTCATTTTGTGCATGTTTGGTAACCAGCAATACAGTGTCAGTGAGCAATTATTGTAATAATTGTTCATTTTGTTTCAATTGATGTTTATAATGGTTTACTTATAATAGTCATTGTTTACAGATTTGGCAAGCCAGACAGGAGCATAATACATATAAATATATATAATAGTTATTTATTTTGTTCACAACTGTGACTGACATGGGGGTTGACCGCATGTGGCTTTGAGCATGAACACCGTAAGACTCGATTTCAGCACCTGGTAAGTTTTATACATCTGGAGTAATCTCGAACAGCGTCAGGGGACATATATATTTTTTCCTGTACAATTCCTTTGAATAGGCAGCTCCAGCAAAAAAAAAACTCAATTCATCCCCACATCTAGATCTACGTCTATAATGCAAAACCAATCCCAATATTTGGTTCTATGGCACTCAGGCATGTCCTCCTCTCCCCTTCTTGTGCAGAAGAAAGGCTTAGCTCATGGGAGGGTATGAGGGGGGTGTGGAAATACAGAGGAGAGAGAGCAAACTAGTGGTAAGTCCCAGAACAGAAATGTTTGTGCGCTTGGGCCATGTAGCAATTTTTAATAAAAAAGTTTGGGTGTGTATATGGATATATATCGTATTTTCCGCTCTATAAGATACAGCTGCCCATAAGACACACCTTTGGATTTGGAGGAGGAAAGTAAGAAAAAAATATTCTAAACCAAATGTTGTGCTAAAACACTCCATTCCAGGCAGTGTGGCATTCCCCCCTCCCATTCCCATAGGCAGTGTGGCATTCCCCCATTCCATTCCCAAAGGCAGTGTGGCATCCCCCCTCCCATTCCCATAGGCAGTATGGCATCACCCCTCCCATTCCCATAGGCAGTGTGGCATTCCCCCCTCCCATTCCCATAGGCAGTGTGGTATTCCCCCCTCCCATTCCCATAGGCAGTGTGGTATTCCCCCCTCCCATTCCCATAGGCAATGTGGTATTCCCCCATTCCATTCCCATAGGCAGTGTGGCATCCCTCATCCCATTCCTCATAGGCAGTGTGATATTCCCCCCATTCCCCATAGGCAGTGTGACATTCCCCACATCTCATAGGCAGGGTGGCATTCCCCCATCCCCATATTCAGTGTGGCATTCCCCCATCCCATTCCCCATATAGGCAGTTCGGCATCCCCCATCCCATTCCCCATATAGGCGGTGGGGCATCCCCCCCCATCCCATTCCCCATATAGGCACTGTGGCATCCCCCATCACATTCCTCATATAGGCAGTGTGGCATCCCCCATCCCATTCCCCATATAGGTAGTGTGGCATTCCCCCTCCCATTCCCCATATAGGCAGTGTGGCATCCCTCCATCCCATTCCCCATATAGGTAGTGTGGCATTCCCCCTTCCATTCCCGATATAGGCAGTGTGACATTCCCCCATCCCATTCCCCATATAGGCAGTGTGACATTCCCCCTCCCATTCCCCATATAGGTAGTGTGGCATTCCCCCATCCCATTCCCCATATAGGCAGTGTGGCATTCCCCCATCCCATTCCCCATATAGGCAGTGTGGCATCCCCCATCCCATTCCCCATATAGGCAGTGTGGCATCCCCCATCCCATTCCCCATATAGGCAGTGTGGCATTCCCCCTCCCATTCCCCATATAGGCAGTGTTACATTCCCCCAACCCATTCCCCATATAGGCAGTGTGACATCCCCCATCCCATTCCCCTTATAGGTAATGTGGCATTCCCCCTCCCATTCCCCATATAGGCAGTGTGGCATTCCCCCTCCCATTCCCCATATAGGCAATGTGGAATTCCCCATCCCATTCCCCATATAGGCAGTGTGACATTCCCCCATCCCATTCCCCATATAGGCAGTGTGGCATTCCCCCATCCCATTCCCCATATAGGTAGTGTGGCATTCCCCCTCCCATTCCCCATATAGGCAGTGTGGCATTCCCCCATCCCATTCCCCATATAGGCAGTGTGGCATTCCCCCATCCCATTCCCCATATAGGCAGTGTGGCATTCCCCCTCCCATTCCCCATATAGGCAGTGTGGCATTCCCCCATCCCATTCCCCATATAGGCAGTGTGGCAGTCCCCCTCCCATTCCCCATATAGGCAATGTGGAATTCCCCATCCCATTCCCCATATAGGCAGTGTGGCATTCCCCCATCCCATTCCCCATATAGGCAGTGTGGCATTCCCCCTCCCATTCCCCATATAGGCAATGTGGAATTCCCCATCCCATTCCCCATATAGGCAGTGTGGCATTCCCCCATCCCATTCCCCATATAGGCAGTGTGGCATCCCCCCTCCCATTCCCCATATAGGCAGTGTGACATTCCCCCATCCCATTCCCCATATAGGCAGTGTGGCATTCCCCCTCCCATTCCCCATATAGGCAATGTGGAATTCCCCATCCCATTCCCCATATAGGCAGTGTGGCATTCCCCCATCCCATTCCCCATATAGGCAGTGTGGCATTCCCCCATCCCATTCCCCATATAGGCAGTGTGACATTCCCCCATCCCATTCCCCATATAGGCAGTGTGGCATTCCCCCATACCATTCCCCATATAGGTAGTGTGGCAGTCCCCCTCCCAATCCCCATATAAGCAGTGTGGCATTCCCCCATCCCATTCCCCATATAGGGTGGCATTCCCCTTCCCATTCCCCATATAGGCAGTGTGGCATTCACCCCTCTCATTCCCCATATAGGCAGTGTGGCATCCCCCCTCCCATTCCCCATATAGGCAGTGTGGCATTCCCCCTCCCATTCCCCATATTAGCAGTGTGGCATTCCCCCATCCCATTCCCAATATAGGCAGTGTGGCATTCCCCCTCCCATTCCCCATATAGGCAGTGTGGCATTCCCCCATCCTATTCCCCATATAGGCAGTGTGGCATTCCCCCATCCTATTCCCCATATAGGCAGTGTGGCATTCCCCCTCCCATTCCCCATATAGGCAGTGTGGCATTCCCCTTCCCATTCCCCATATAGGCAGTGTGGCATTCCCCCATCCTATTCCCCATATAGGCAGTGTAACATTCCCCCTCCTATTCCCCATATAGGCAGTGTGGCATTCCCCCCTCCCATTCCCCATAGGCAGTGTGGCATTCCCCTTATAGGCAGTGTGGCATTCCCCCATCCTATTCCCCATATAGGTAGTGTGGCATACCCCCTCCCATTCCCCATATAGGTAGTGTGGCATTCCCCCTCCCATTCCCCATATAGGTAGTGTGGCATTCCCCCTCCCATTCCCCATATAGGTAGTGTGGCATTCCCCCTCCCATTCCTCATATAGGCAGTGTGGCATTCCCCCTCCCATTCCCCATATAGGCAGTGTGGCATTCCCCCCTCTAATTCTCCATATAGGTAGTGTGGCATTCCCCTTCCCACTCCCCATATATGCAGTGTGGCATTCCCCCATCCTATTCCCCATATAGGCAGTGTGGCATTCCCCTTCCCATTCCCCATATAGGTAGTATAGCATTCCCCCTCCCATTCCCCATATAGGTAGTGTGGCATTCCCCCCTCTAATTCTCCATATAGGTAGTGTGGCATTCCCCCCTCTAATTCTCCATATAGGTAGTGTGGCATTCCCCCTCCCATTCCCCATATAGGCAGTGTGGCATTCCCCCCTCTAATTCTCCATATAGGTAGTGTGGCATTCCCCCCTCTAATTCTCCATATAGGCAGTGTGGCATTCCCCCCTCTAATTCTCCATATTGGCAGTGTGGCATTCCCCTTCCCATTCCCCATATAAGCAGTGTGGCATTCCCCCTCCCATTCCCCATATAAGCAGTGTGGCATTCCCCCATCCCATTCCCCATATAGGTAGTGTGGCATTCCCCTTCCCATTCCCCATATAGGCAGTGTGGCATTCCCCATCACATTCCCCATATAGGTAGTGTGGCATTCCCATTCCCCATATAGGCAGTGTGGCATTCCCCCATCCTATTCCCCATATAGGTAGTGTGGCATTCCCCCTCCCATTCCCCATATAGGCAGTGGGGCATTCCCCCATTCCATTGCCCTTATAGGTAGTGTAGCATTCCCCCTCCTATTCCCCATATAGGCAGTGTGGCATTCCCCCATCCCATTCCCCATATAGGTAGTGTGGCATTCCCCCATCCCATTCCCCATATAGGCAGTGTGGCATTCCCCCATGACATTCCCCATATAGGTAGTTTGGCATTCCCCTTCCCATTCCCCATATAGGCAGTGTGGCATTCCCCCATCACATTCCCCATATAGGTAGTGTGGCATTCCCCTTCCCATTCCCCATATAGGCAGTGTGGCATTCCCCCATCCTATTCCCCATATAGGTAGTGTGGCATTCCCCCTCCCATTCCCCATATAGGCAGTGGGGCATTCCCCCATTCCATTGCCCATATAGGTAGTGTAGCATTCCCCCTCCTATTCCCCATATAGGCAGTGTGGCATTCCCCCTCCCATTCCCCATATAGACAACGTGACATTCCCCCCTCCTATTCCCCATATAGGCAGTGTGGCATTCCCCCCTCCTATTCCCCATATAGGCAGTGTGGCATTCCCCCTCCCATTCGCCATATAGACAACGTGACATTCCCCCCTCCTATTCCCCATATAGGCAGTGTGGCATTCCCCCCTCCCATTCCCCATAGGCAGTGTGGCATTCCCCCTCCTATTCCCCATATAGGCAGTGTGGCATTTCCCCCTCCCATTCCCCATAGGCAGTGTGGCATTCCCCATCCCATTCCCCATAGGCAGTGTGGCATTCCCCCTCCTATTCCCCATATAGGCAGTGTGGCATTCCCCCTCCCATTCCCCATATAGGCAGTGTGGCATTCCCCCCTCCCATTCTCCATATAGGCAGTGTGGCATTCCCCCCTCCCATTCTCCATATAGGCAGTGTGGCATTCCCCCCTCCCATTCCCCATATAGGCAGTGTGGCATTCCCCCCTCCCATTCTCCATATAGGCAGTGTGGCATTCCCCCTCCCATTCCCCATATAGGCAGTGTGGCATTCCCCCCTCCCATTCCCCATATAGGCAGTGTGGCATTCCCCCCTCCCATTCCCCATAGGCAGTGTGGCATTCCCCATCCCATTCCCCATAGGCAGTGTGGCATTCCCCCTCCTATTCCCCATATAGGCAGTGTGGCATTTCCCCCTCCCATTCCCCATAGGCAGTGTGGCATTCCCCATCCCATTCCCCATAGGCAGTGTGGCATTCCCCCTCCTATTCCCCATATAGGCAGTGTGGCATTCCCCCTCCCATTCCCCATATAGGCAGTGTGGCATTCCCCCCTCCCATTCTCCATATAGGCAGTGTGGCATTCCCCCCTCCCATTCTCCATATAGGCAGTGTGGCATTCCCCCATCCCATTCCCCATATATGCGGTGTAGCGCCTCCCCACGGAGAGATGAAAAAAAAATGTATACTCACACACTCCCACATGGGGAGGCCAGCCGATGGAGGAGCAGTGGGCGGAGGCTCAGGGTAAATGGTACCCTGCCACTGTCCCCGCTCTGGCTTCCGGCACCGCCACTGCCTCTCAGACCGGCGTGCGCTGACACAAGCACTCGGGTCTGTGTAGTGAGTGGACGTGGCCTGCGTCCGTTCTGACATCCCCCCCCCCCACACTTTTGGGGGAAATGGTGTGTCTTATAGGGTGAAAAAATACAAAATATATATATATATATATATATATATATCCTTGCAAAGTTGAATTTAATCTGAATAACTATAACATAAATCGGGTCTATTTTCTTAACTCATCTCTAATGATGTGTGACACTAGAAGTGCTGCTAATTAGCCTCTGCAGTGTTTTATTTTGAGATCTTTTAATAATTCCCGACTGGCTCTGTATGATGAAATCATTGTTAACATAAAAAAAAAAATGAAGCCATTGTTATGCTGCGTAGAACAGTTTTTACCAGAAATAATTGTATTACAATTCCCTTTGCCAACACTAATAAGCAGCAGTAATTGGAATATTATTGCAGTAGAAACAAAGACACAAGCTCTCTGGACATTTCCTCATATTTTATGTTTGTGTTGATTTCATGTTCTTATAAGTAAAGTTTTAAATACGTAATTACAGAAAACTAGATTAAATAAGATTTTGGTTATAAAATGAGCAGTTTATAACAGTACTAGAGGACTAGACTCATAGCAACTAGAATTATCTGGAACCCATCTAACTAAATGCAGAGCACTCAGCTCATCCTTTCTACCATCTGGACAATGAGAGAACTCCAGATGGGCCCACATTGAACTAGGACCAGCCAGGCCAAATGAGTATTATGATATAAAGATATTCTAACAGGAGCTGACATTCATGACCGGACATGTGGAGCTCTATTTATGGGCAGTTTGAGGTTCATACCCCCAATCCACCAATGCCAGGCCTGCCATGCGGTTCTGTACCTGATAAGCCTGGCCAAAAGCTGCCATGGAGTGCTATCAATTTCTCAGGCTTCCAAAAATGTTTGCCCATTACTGAACCCTCACTCCTGGTTACCCCTGAACAGTCACAATGGTAAGCACACAAAAAAATGGTAATAGTGCAGACATACAAATCCATTGTTGCCAACACAAGGATAACAGAAGCCCAAGGTTATGTAGAGTAGCATAGGCAGCCAGGGCGAAGCACGTGCTGGAGACAAGCAGATGCTACTGGCACGTAAGGCTGTGTGGGGTCACTGAGATTTCTGCTGCTCACTGCATCAAACCTGTGTCATGTGTCCAATTATCACAAGTAATGGGGCTGCTGCAGATGTTATCCTGCACACTGTTATATGCCACTATTTTCGTAAGGGCTGTTAACCCGGCAAAAATGTGCGCTTCCTTTGGCGCAAAAAACTGTCTCTGCTTGTTCCAGGCATGCTTAAATACTTCATCTTTCGCTCTATAAGACGCACTTATTTTTCCCTAAAAGTTGGGGGAAAATGTCATTGTGTCTAATTGGGCGACTGCCTATGGGGAATGGGAGGGGGATGCCACACTGCCTATGGGGAATGGGAGGGGGAAATGCCACACTGCCTATAGGAATGGCAGTGGAGGTGCCACACTATCTATATGGGGAATGGGGGGGATGCCACACTGCCTATGGGGAATGGGAGGGGGAAATGCCATACTGCCTATAGGAATGGAAGGGGGGAATGCCACACTGCCTATAGGAATGGGAGTGGAGGTGCCACACTATCTATATGGGGAATGGGGGGGATGCCACACTGCCTATGGGGAATGGGAGGGGGAAATGCCATACTGCCTATAGGAATGGAAGGGGGAAATGCCACACTGCCTATAGGAATGGGAGTGAAGGTGCCACACTATATATATGGGGAATGGGGGGTGCCACACTGCCTATAAGATTGGGAGGGGAGTTGCCACACTATCTATATGGGGAATGGGGGGGATGCCACATTGCCTATGGGAATGGAAGGGGGCAATGCCACACTGCCTATGGGAATTGGATGGTGTAATGCCTTTTGGGAAAAATTGGTCTAAGGGGGAGGCATTGTTAAATTGCCTTTTGTTTCCACTTCACCGATTGCTAATAAGCAAAAATAAAGAAAACTTGTATTTTTTATACCGTTGTAGTGATTCGTTTTTTGTTAATGGCGTGGTCACACATGGAGGTCTTAACAGTTTGGGATTTACCTATACCCAACTTTTCGTTATTCTTAAAAATTGGTCTACTCTTTTTGCGAACCACATTTAACATTCTTTATTAATATTCATTATACAATATATAATTTGGCTCCCGTGTTTAGCGCTAAATGCTGCTCTCGTGGTAAGTTGGGAACCCCTGAATTTATGCGTCATCAGGAGGTATATTGATGGCCCAAAGAAAATATTAACATATGTAGTTATGAAGCATATTAATATTAGGATACAAAAAATATTTATTTATCTTTAAAACAATAATGCAAAATATAAAACGCACCGTTATCAAAGGACAGTTTTAAAGCAAAATCCTTGAAATATTTTTTTAAGGCTGTTTTGACCTCTTTGTTTCTTAGACAGTAGACAATTGGGTTTATGAGTGGCGTCAGAAAGCTGTATAATAGAGAAGCAAGACTTTCCACCATAAAAGAATAATCTGATGGTCCAACATAATTAAAGGTAGCTGTTCCATAGAACATTGTCACGACAGTGAGGTGGGAAGAGCAGGCAGAGAAGGCCTTCCACCGTCCTTCAGAAAACTTGATCTTCATGATGGTAGAGATGATGCTATAGTAGGTCCTGATAATGTAGAGAAAAGGGGTAAAACCAAGAAACACGCTAATTACATATAACAAGATTTTGTTGGTCTTTGTGGGGTTACAGGCTACTTGCAACAGTGGTGGAACATCACAATAGAAATGTTTAATATGCTGCTCAGGTTGACAGAACTTGAGTTTAGATGTTACAACAGTATGAAGGATTGCGTTAAAAAAGCCACTCAACCATGATGCAGCCGCAAGACCGGCACAACGTTTCTGGTTCATGACCACGTGATAATGGAAGGGGTTACATATGGCAACAAAACGGTCATACGCCATGACAACTAAAAGAATACATTCGGCTCCGCCTAAAGAGACAAACACATACAACTGTACAATACATTTGGTAATGGAAATCCTTCTGTTGTCAGTTGCAGTGCTAAATATCATGAACGGAAGGGTAGATGAGGAAAAACATATATCCATCGCAGAAAGATTACTAAGGAAAAAGTACATTGGGGTGTGCAACTGCGTTTCAACTCTGATAATTACGAGAATGCAGATGTTTCCAATCAAGATAACACTGTAAATAACAGAGAAGAGGAAGGGAACGAAGACCCAGCCATCAGGAAAATTCTGCAGTAGGAAATGTTGTCCCATTGTCTGATTTCCATATTGTGCTACTGCAGTAACTGACATCTGAAAACACAAATGCTTATCATGACTGGTCGGACTCGGCATATTTGAGGCATAGAGTAAACCCACCAGTGGCCGGCCTAGAATCTAAAGGATGGCTTTCCCCCCCTGGCATCCCCAATCGGGATGTCCTGCTGTGTGAAACACCCCAAGGGACCGCTAATAACTCACCATTTCCCGGTCCAACGGCTCATGCAAGGGCTCTCATCCAATGACTGGTCGGCATATTTGAAGCATAGAGTAAACCCACCAGCAGCCAGCCTGGAATCTAAAGGATGGCTTTCCCCCCTGGCATCCCCAATCGGGATGCCCCGCTGTGTGAAACATCCCAAGGGACCGCTAATAACTCGCCTTTCCCCAGTCCAACGGCTCATGCAAGGGCTCTCATCCAATGACTGGTCGGCATATTTGAAGCATAGAGTAAGCCCACCAGCGGCCGGCCAGGAATCTAAAGGATGGCTTACCACCTGGCATCCCCAATTGGGATGCCCCGCTGTGTGAAACACCCCAAAGCACCACTAATAACTCACCCTGCCCCGTTCCAACGGCTCATGCAAGGGCTCTCGTTGCTGACGGCCTCTGAATGTTTACAATGGGGAGCGTGTGCTGCCACATCCCCTGCATCCCCAGTGGAGTGTGCGCGCTCCATTCAGATAGGCTGGAGTGGGAACGCGCATACAGCAGGCTGCCTTACACCTCTTGGTGGTTGCTCTGCATAACAACTTCCCATCTATTTGAACTGGCATCTTCTTTTCTTTGCTCATTGTTGTCTGTAAAAAAGCAACGTGCACCGCCAAAACAATCTGTATGAAAAAAATAGGGGTCTTGCATGCAGTCACCGGAGCCCTGGTTGTCCTCCCCGGTGACTGCATGCTCTGTGTCATGTTAGCTGAGTATTTCTTTCTCGCACATTTGCATTGTGTATTTTTGTTTATCTTGTCCATTGCACTACATGTGGATGACTGCTCTCTGGCACATTGCACTTTAACATATTCTGTCATTATAATGTTTGCATCATTAATATCATTAATTCAATTGGATTGTATGTGCTTCAGTGAAAAACTATATTCTGCACAGTGTATATTCTTTGGATTTTTGTGTTCTATAGAGTATTGTGATTGAAATTGGATTCATTATAGGTATAGTTTTGCACAGGGTTACACTGGGATTTATTAAATAGGGTGGTTTTTGTGCCGGCACAAAAGGGGTTAGGTGCACTTTTCTGTTTTTTGGTGGATTGTATTCCTAATTAAGGTATTGGTTTGTTTAGGTTATGCATTAATTGGAGCTGCAGTCGTATCTTCTACGGGTTATTCTTGAGGAAAGACATATATATATATTTGCAGGGTAATGAGGGTTTTTTAATGTGTCTTGTTTGTTTTTAATGTGTGTCTTTGTTGTTGTTTCAATAAACTTTTGATAGATTTATTATTGGTTGTGCTCCTTCATTGATGGTCTCTGGAGGGATTGTTAGACCCTGGGGTCCATCTTGGATTGTGTAGTAAAGTGTAATAGTGAGCACGCCATTACATATAGATATTAGTGGTGCACCATTTTTTTGGTTATTCGTTACTTTACATTGAGGCCCTTATTCATGAAGGAATAGCGACTGGTGAGCGGCCGGTAATGGCGGGCCCCGCCACGAGAACGCCGGCTCCCCACCACAATCACACATTTATCAAGCCAATCCTGCTTAGCGACTGAGATAGCGCCATATAGCGAATCATTCATCATTATTCCAGCCTCAGCCCACAGCGCCAGCGAGCGACCTTGAACAGCGACAGGTATGACCTCTCGCTACCTGGCGCTCTCCAATGCATTTCAATGGAACAATCTTTAAATATTCATAATTAATTGTTATTAATGTTTAATTTTTTTTTTTTAATGTGAAAAATTCTGTGACCACTTCTGCAATTTTAGATTTTAGAAATAAAAAATTGTCCAGAATTGATATTACAGGTCTGATATTAATGTATTCATATTACTAAATTATTTAAAATACTTTTTTTTTTTGGTTTCCAAAAATATGGTGGTTTGGGGGTTAAAAAACTACTTTTAACCCATCGCCGCCAGCGCTCTGGGGTTTAAACATGCATTTCACAGCGCTTGAATTTTTTGAGCGTGATTTGTTAATGAATATGGTGGGAGCCGGTCGCTATGGCCAGTCGCTATCATGCGCTCCCATACAGCGCGGAACCTGACAAATAGCGACTCCTCTCCCAATATTCAACATTACAGCAAACCTACTGAGTCGCTATCAACTACCGAACAACGGCCAAGCACAGCGACTACTAGCGGGCGCTCTGAAAATGGCGCTACAGTCGCTCAACTGTCGCTACCTGCCACTGTTAATGCTTCGGCCTCATAGTCAAATGTGCCAATAAATCATAATATATAGTTACCCACTAAGTAGCCTGTCACACAGCATGACGACCCCCGCCCCAGCCGACGCGTTTCGTAACGGTACAGACACCCATTACTTCCTCTGGGCAAAAGATCAATTAGGTGCAGGCTTGTTGGGATCCCTGCCACCCCTCATTCTGCTGAGTGCATCACACCAGGTATATATGAATGGCTAGTGGAGGGTTTGCGCAGAGTTTTTAGAGTTCATTGGCAGCTATTATTATGCACGCCAGTAAATGCTGATTAAAGAAGAGCCTGCGTATACGCAATGGGAACCGAGGGGAGTTACTGGGGGAACCTAAATGGGGATGCCCCTCTAGGAAAAAATCATTTATATTTATTCATGCTCAAAAAGGACAGGGTGACCCCTGAAAGCAGGTTTTCCACAACTGTGTCTATAAGACGTGTGAGCTTATTTATACGTTATCAAATTGTTTAATTCAGATAGAAAGGTGTGTGTTCTTGATTATGGATATATGTATAGGGTCTTTTTTAGAGATGCTACACGAATATGATGGGGATCAACTATCTGTCGTCTTATGTTTTGTCTAGTATGGTCTTAATATTCGATGTTCAGGCATCTGTACAGCGGCGCTAAGAGCGACCGCTAGTGGTCGCTCCGATCGGCTGTGAGTCACTATTACAGAGCGTCTCAGTTGCTGTAGTAACATTGCCGGCATTGATGAATTTGATGTGTGAGTCGCTATAACGCCAGTACAGCACTATATGGGAGCGAACGGTAGCGACTGGCCAGTGTGACTCAAATCATATTCATCAAAAAAACAGCCTCACACAGCACCGGCGCTCTAGCCTAGAGCGCCAGACGCTGTGTGATTAAAGTCTGTTTTTGAACACATTTCCACTAGTAACAATGCGGTGAAACGCATGGAATTACATTATTACATTGTGACATTAACACTTTAATACCAGACCTGTAATGACAATTCTGCATAAAAATTTCAAAAATCAAAAAAGTTTTCAAAAAATGTGTTTAAATAGGCCACAGGAGAGGTCACACAATTATTTGAGAGAAAAAATAAATAAATTAAAAACAAAAAACCCTGTTTAAACAGAAGAAAAGGAACGGCCATTGAAATGTATGGGAGGGCGACAGGTAATACCTGGTGCTCTGCAAGCTAGAGCGCGGGCGCTATACGCTGAGCCGCCTGTAATGATGAATCGGACGCTACATGGCGCTGTTAGAGTCGCTCACCGGAATCGCTTTGATAAATGGGATACTGTGTAAAGCGCCCGGCGTTCACCAGACGCTACCTGCCGCTATCTATTGATGAATAAACCCCTAGGTTGATTATTTAATGCAGTGATTGCAGTGATTAGTGAGGCCCTTATTCATGAAGGGATAACATCAGGTAGCACCTTGTAAATGACAGGTAGCGACAGGTAGCGTTAGGTGAAATCCGGACACGGCAGCAATTACACATTTATCAAGCAGAATCCTCTCGCTACCTGGCGCTCTCCCATACATTTCAATGGACGTTCTTTTATTTCTCTTTAAACAGGGGGTTTTTATAAAAAATTTTTTTTTTTATTCTCAAATAATGTTGTGACCCCTCCTGGCCTAGAAAAAGCAATTTTGGAAAATATTTTTCAGTTTTTATATATTTCTGCAGAATTGACATTACAGGTCTGGCATTAATGTGTTCATGTCACAATGTTATTACAATGTATGTATGTATGTTTTCGCTTTGTTACTGGTGGATACATGTTTAAAACAGCCTTTAATCACACAGCCTCTGGGCTACAGCAAAGCATTTTTGAGCGGTGTGTGAGACTGTTTTTTTGATGAATATGGTGTGAGTCGGTCGCACTGACCAGTCGCTACCATTCGCTCCCATACAGCGCTGTACTGGTCATATAGCGACTCCCCACAATGTATTCATCAATGCTGCACAGCGACTCGCTCTGAACCACAGCCGAGCACAGCGACTACTAGCGGGCGCTCTGAAATGCGTGCTACAGACGCTCTTCTGTCGCTACCTGGCGTTAGTGATGAATCAGCCTGCCTGTGTGTTTGGTGCTGACCTGCAGTGTGACCCATTGTGGTAGCTGGGGCCACATACAAACGTTTGGATTGTTAGGTGCATGCTATTGACGACACCCGGCCGGGCTCTACACACTTATTTATTATAGCTGATGAAGTGGTGAGGGGATCACCACGCAACGCGTCGTGTGTGTGTGTTCTGCTGGATGATGCCTATCATACGGTGATGTACTAAACACTGGATGTTATAGTAGACTATTAGTTCCTGGTATACTTTGAATACCCATGCTGTATTTTATAACCCACTGTTAATAGTTAGCTTTGTAATTTTTCAGCACCTTGGGGCTTTAATAGCCAAATAGCACTTGGCACTTTGTTTGAACTAGTCACTTACTTCTCTCTGATAATCAGTTTTTTATATATATGCATTTCACATTGTCTTGTATTTTATTTATCAAATTGCTTGATTAATATTTGTGAAGGAACTTGATATTATATAGGGACCAATATTAACCACCTGATAGCCATCCTACCCCAAATGTCTGGAGCTTTTTTAACTGTGTTTTTTAGATGTATGTAATTTGTGTATGTAGGACTTACCGTATATACTCGAGTATAAGCCGAGTTTTTCAGCCCACTTTTTGGGCTGAAAAAAGCAGCCTCGGCTTATACTCGAGTCAGTAACCTGACTTACCTGAGCGAGGGGGCGGAGGAAGCGGCAGAAGAGCCTCCGAGGCGGCAGAAGAGCCGCCGAGGCTTCAGAACTCGGCGGGGAGATCAGTACACCCAGCGCGAGGTGGGTGTACCAAGATGGCGGCCCGGGCCTCAGCGACGTGGCGGCGCGGAGCGCGCCGGCCGCCATCTTGGTACACCCACCTCGCGCTGGGTGTACTGATCTCCCCGCCGAGTTCTGAAGCCTCCGAGGCGGCTCTTCTGCCCCGCGTCCAGGGGCGTAGCTATAGGGGTCGCCATTGCGACTGGCGACTGGCCGCGTCCCATGCCGTCGTCCCGCGCCGTCCTCACTCTGTCCCGCACCGTCGCCTTGGCTGGAAGGAGCCTCGCAGAAGATTGTGCAGGAGCTGAACTGGTGAGTGTGTGTGTTGTGTGCATTGTATGTGTGCTGTGTTGTGTGCTGTGTGTTGTGTGTGCCTTGTGTGTGTATGTGTGCTGTATTGTGTGCTGTGTTGTGTTTGTGTGTGTGTTGTGTGTGCTGTGTGTATGTTGTGTGTGTGCTGTGTTACACCTGAATGGCTGTAATGAGGGATGCCCCTAACTGGCTGTAACAAGGGATGCCCCTCACTGTATTATTATTATTTATTTTTATTTAATTCTTAGGTGATGGCTGGGGGCGTGGTCAGGGGTGATTCCTCAAATCAACTCCAATTCCAATTGAAAAAAGCCGCCTCGGCTTATACTCGGGTCAATAACTTTTTCCAGGTTTTTGTGGTAAAATTAGGTGCCTCGGCTTATATTCGGGTCGGCCTATACTCGAGTATATACGGTAAATTTGATTAAATAAATGACCATATTTTATCTAGAATATATGGTGTGCGGCATACCTTATTCGGGCAGAATTGGTTTCTGTGGTTATCTGGTAACCCACAGATATATCTACCTGTAGTCCATTGCATTCCATTCATGGGCACTGCGCAGGCGCGAGATTGGGGGCCGCGTGTAGTGCCTGATGGGAAACAAATGAATGAAGTGGACATTCCACGCAACGCGTCGGCAGGCTGATTGTATGGGGGACCCCTGGCTTCAGACGACTTGCTAATACGGTGATGTAATACCTTCCTTTCATTACTAATGTTATACAATGTACTCTAGGCCAGTGGACTTTGATCTGCTTT